>CM057723.1:14148767-15348767 GCA_030064385.1 Melaleuca quinquenervia
CTAATACCATGGAATGGAGTAGTGTCTTTTCCTGGTTTATTGTCTTTCGAATGAAGTCATATTTCATTGAATATTGCAGATTACATAAGCCTATTACAAATTACAATAGAGATAATATATATATATATAGCCCATAAGCTTTGAACCAATGTAATTCATGAACTTTAAATTTATTTAATGTAATCCTTAAACTTTAGCCTAGTGTGCAATCTGGTCAATTTGTTCTCCTTTCATTAAATTTTCATTTCAACGACCATATAAAATATTTTCATATAGTTCTAGAATAGTTTGAATACGAATAAAAAGTTCAGGAGTTACACTGAAGAAATTGAAAGTTCGAGAACCGCGTTGTATATTGAGTTAAAGTTCGGGTATATCTGTGTACAAATCGAAAGTTCAAGAACTGCATTGCATATTTGACCGAAAATTTAGGGATCATTTGTATTATTTTACCTTTACAATTCAAGCAAGTTTGTCTGTTTATCTTCATGCGCATATTCCTTAACCCATTGACATCAGTGGTTGAGAATTTAAGCAACCAGGAATAACTTCCTGCACAAGAGAGATAGAAAATCATATGAATGCAATGCCATGACTTCGATCTCTAGTGATTGAAATTATAGCAGATGCTTTGAATAAAAGTCGGAGAGAAAAAATGAGATTGGACCGAACATAGTCATGTGTTTAGTCATAGAGTTGGGATTAATTTGGGGACTGCGTCCATAAAGAGTTCATGTATGTGTAGGAATTGTGCTGTCGTTTGGCGTTTGTCTCTGAGTTTGGTGGGATGGAGCTTTCTTGCCTTCTGAAAATCGGAAATGCCATTACGACAGGGGATTCATTTCGAATTAATAGACCGAAGAATTCAGGACAACCTTTGCCCAGATTCCATGAACCGCGTGCAATCGCTACCATCGATGACGGACTTTGACGTTGTCATTTGATCTTTTAGACCGGATCCAAGCAAGAAGGGAGCCACACAATAGAGGCAGATAGATATGCATCAGATTGACTCCCGTGCATATATGGCCAACGGAAGAAGAAGGGGTTGACCGGCTTCGCTGTTCAGTGACTCCTGCGTCTACATCTATTGCCTCAACGATCTCTTCGTTTCTTCTTGCCTTGCATTCATATCTACCCGCTTCTCTGGGCTTGGAGCCACAAAACTCGCAAGCATGAGTTATGCAGAGCTTAAATCACGCCGCTTGCTTCTCGGTATTGCTCTTGTACTGTGCTTTAAACAAGTCTCCTCCGCCACCAATGAAACAGACAGACTTGCGCTGCTTGCATTTAAGGCCGGCATAAGCGGAGATCCTTCCGGTGTGCTCAACTCGTGGAACGACAGCATGGGGTTTTGCCAGTGGTATGGCGTTACGTGCAGCCGGAGACACCAGAGGGTCACGATCCTGGACTTGAGAGCGCAAGGACTTTCCGGATCAATCTTTCCTCATGTTGGGAATCTTAGCTTCTTAAGGGAATTGTGGCTCCAAAACAACAGTCTCGATCGTGAAATCCCTCCGCAAGTCGGCCGATTACGCCGCCTTCGCGTCTTATATCTAGGCAACAATTCATTGGTTGGCGAAATTCCCAACAACATATCAGCTTGCTCTAACCTTGTCAGAATTGTCCTTCACTTCAACCGACTAACAGGAGAAATTCCCACAGAAATCGGTTCGTTATCAAAGCTGAGGTCATTCTATTTGGGTGGAAATAATCTCTCTGGGATCGTGCCTTCCTCCATAGGGAACTTATCTTCACTAGAGCGTCTTTCTTTAACCTTGAACAACTTGGGCGGGAGCATTCCCCAAGTCCTAGGCCACCTGGCAAACTTGCAAGTCCTTGCCTTCGGGGGAAACAAATTGTCGGGTACAATTCCTTCTTCTTTACTTAATCTCTCTTCACTAGTTGCGTTTGATGCTGGATACAACCGGATACAGGGGACTCTACCTTCAGGCATAGGCCTCAAACTCCTAGATCTTGATTTTTTCAGCGTTCTCGGGAACCAACTCGAGGGGCCGATCCCTACCTCGATATCCAATTGCACGAAGCTAGATAAACTTCAACTTGGAGATAACAGATTTTCAGGGAAAGTGCCGTCTTTGGTAAACTTGTATAAGCTTAGTGTGCTAACAGTCTTTTCAAATCAGCTTGGAAGTGGAAAGCCTGACGACTTGAGCTTCCTTTGCTCGTTAACTAATAGCACCAAATTACAGTACGTGGGCATTAACGAGAACAAGTTTGGTGGGGTGTTACGAAAATGCATCGGTAATTTATCCACTACTCTCACGATATTTACTATAACTGATAATCAAATATATGGCGAGATTCCAGAAGAAATTGGGAATTTTGTCCACTTGATGGTATTGGATATGAGTCTCAACCCGCTTTCAGGTGTAATACCTCCAAAGTTGGGGAATCCACAGAATCTAGCAATGCTGTTTTTAAGTTTTAGCAGCCTCGGAGGGACAATCCCATCTTCTTTGGGAAATCTGACCAAGCTGGTTGAACTAGATCTTGGGGGGAACAACTTTCATGGGAAAATTTCTTCATATCTATCAAACTGCCAATCTCTTAATATGCTTGACCTGTCAAATAACAACCTGAGTGGTCCCATACCTCCACAACTTATAGGTCTCTCGTCATTAACGATCCTTCTAAAGTTGTCTTCTAACCATCTGACCGGGGTTCTACCAAAGGAAGTTGGCAACTTGAGAGTTTTGACTGCTTTGGACATCTCGGACAATTTGTTGAGAGGTGAAGTCCCAACTAGTCTAGGCGATTGCACTGAATTGACATCACTGAGGATGGGGGGCAACCTCTTCCATGGGGCAATTCCTCAATCAATCAGATCCTTAAGAGGCATTGAAGAATTAGATCTTTCATGCAACAATTTGTCCGGTCAGATTCCAGAATTCTTGGAGTTATTTCGTTTCTTGAGACTTTTGAATTTATCGTACAATAATTTCAAAGGCATGCTACCACGTGAAGGAGTCTTTAAGAATGCTACTGGTACTTCCATTATCGGAAACAATGAGCTTTGCGGGGGAATACCAGAATTCCACCTCCCCAACTGTATCGCTAAAAGCTCCAAGGGAAGAAAGGTCAGTACAATGTTATTGTCCACTTCTATTACTTCCGGAGTTCTTGGAATAGCCCTTATTTTGGCTTTCATATATCTTTGTTGGCTGAGGAAGAAAGTAAATGAGCCGGTTTCAAGTTCAAGGGATGATTCACATTCAAACATATCTTATCGAACACTCCTAAAAGCAACCGACGGTTTTTGTTCGATGAATTTGATCGGTGTTGGAAGCTTTGGTTCTGTTTATAGAGGGATACTTCAAGATAATGGAATTGTCGTTGCCGTGAAGGTGCTTCATTTACTTCGACATGGTGCTTTAAAGAGCTTTATAGTAGAGTGTGAGGCATTTAAGAACATTAGACATCGAAATCTTTTGAAAATATTGACAGTTTGCTCGGGGAGTGATTATCAAGGAAATGATTTTAAGGCCATAGTCTACGAATTCATGGAAAATGGAAGCCTGGAGCGGTGGCTCCACCCAAATGCATCATCAGCTCATGGGAATGAGCAATCGAGAAATTTGACTTTTATTCGAAGGATAAGTATTGCTATTGATGTTGCTTCTGCACTGGATTATCTTCATCACCAATGCCATATCCCCATCGTTCATTGTGATCTAAAGCCAAGCAATATCCTCTTAGATGCCGAGATGCTTGCACATGTTGGGGACTTTGGATTGGCAAAATTCCTTCTTGGATCATCCCAAGATACCGTAGCTAATCAAATGAGCTCAATGGGTCTTAGAGGGACAATTGGCTATGCTCCACCCGGTAATCTCTCTCTCTCTCTCTCTCTCTCTCTCTCTCTCTCTCTCTCTCTCTCATAGTCTTATGCACATTATATTCTAATTTGATGATTCGCACTGCAATTTTACATGCATTATGATATGAATGTGTGGCAGAGTATGCAATGGGGTGTGAGCTTTCAAGAGAAGGCGATATCTATAGTTACGGCATTCTCTTACTAGAGATGTTCACAGGGTTGAGTCCCACCAATGACACATTCAGAGACAATTCAACTCTTCATAATTTTGTTGCCAAAGCTTTGCCTGAGCAAGCTCTTGAAATCACGGACAATGCTTTACTTCAAGAAAGAGAGAGCCATTTAGGCCCCCACAATCCTAAGCATTGCCTTCTTGAAAGCCATGACATTATTCAAGAGTGTTTGGTTATGGTGTATAACATTGGAGTTGCTTGTTCGTACGAAGTGCCTGAAAGACGGATGAACATCGGTGAAGTCGCAAATCAGCTACAACGAATTAGGGAGAAACTCTTTGCATTGGGTGCATACGGAGAAGCTGAACTGCTAACAGCTCATATTTAACTATTATACTTTGAGGGTTGTCTACGCAAACGGGAACGGAGAGGTAATATCCTAACTAAAGAGAGAATCAATCAATCCTTTTCCTTAAACATGACAGTTGATCATGATTCCCCATTTGTATTTATCCAAATTCAAACTAGCAAATGCCTGCGGTGCACACACTTTCTTGCTTGATGTTTTTTTTTTCATAGGGAGGAGGCTCTTTAAGAGGAATTGCAGTTAATTAACTGGTGGGAATCTGATTCACAGGAAAGCTTGGCTTATGCATATTTACTAAGAACGGCCCTAGCCGTTGCTTTGTCTCGAAATGATCCAATATCTGGAATTGGTCTCTGTTCCAAAAGCTATATTGAGTCGGCTGCAAGCAAAACTGTTACTCTGGCAGGAGAATAAGGATGCATAGCTTCCGAATTCAGCGTTCTAGCATATACGGTAATGTGAGGACACGTATTGAAACTTGATATGCGTATCGAGAATTACTTGAGAATGCTTTAGTAGGGTATTGTAACCTGCGTGTTTTTTTTTATTTTTCAAGTGGTGCAATTGCAAATCCTTCAACACTGCTCATTATGAAGTTTACTGCAGTTGTTACTTGTATTTTCGTATTATGGTAAAATTGCTGAATCTCTTTTTTCTTTTTTTGGGGAAATCACATAATCATGTATGCATAAAGTTACTATAGATTGATATTCTCACTTTCATTACGTGGGGATTTGCTAATCACACGGATAAGCAACTTCCAAATCTAGAAATTCCCAACTAAATCAAGAAATACGTAGCCACCAATGCGCTCAAGCACACTTCTCTATATAAAAAGTAACAATTAGCGGGGAGAAGTTACTAATTTCAAGCAGGTTCAACATGTGCCACTTTCAATTCCTTGGCACATGCCTCACCCGCCTTCCTTGGTTAGGACAGCATTCGATTTTCATTTTTCCCGTCCCATTATCGATGGCATTCTATTGACATTTAAAACCTTAGCACAAGCCAATAACTGAACACACGACTTAGGGATGATAAGATAGTTAGCAACAGAGAGGTCAGTGTAAAGGCGATACTGAATTAATATATGCGCAGGTTACTAAGCTAGACGAGTGTAACTTGCCAATCAATCGCTATCCAATATCGATTAACAATACTTAATCATTGATATTCGTGATTGTGAACAAGCTCTTTTGTTCTTTATATCGGTATCGTGTGGACTATCAATATTTGCGTTTATCATTAGGCTTTTCTTTTAATAGCCACTTGTCAACAATAAAATTTACAAACATGGAGCTCCGTGTCGTCGCTATGTTGATTAAGAAGACGACGTCGTTCTTTTGTGTCAACACGTAAATTTTGTTTGAAGTATTCAAGTTACAACGGTATTAAAAGGTTTGCGACGGTCCGATCATAGCAAGAAAGGCAGCACCGGAAAACATCATTAAATTTGACTTTCAATTTGCCCAGCGTCCATTTTTGAGTGGGTCAGATGCCGATTCGCCAATGTGTGAAATATTTTATATTTCATTTTCTGCGTATCCGAATGTTATTTTCTTGTGGTCCAGGCCATCCGATCTTAGGAGAAAACCAGATTTTTTTTGGACTGATAGGAGAAAACCAGATGACCGGTTAAAAATGGCTCCAATTCGACGGCCGAGATCTTTCCATCTCAATCCATTGGCTACCTGAGTTCCCGCCGCACCACTGCCAACGCTAGTTTTCTTTGGAGATACGAGTTGACGAAAAGGCAAGTTTTCCTGACTCATTGAGCCAAGCTCGCGACTAGTCCGGTTCCCTTGCTTCTTCCTTCAATTGAGGATGCGGATGCTAAGAGTGCATTTGTTTGTGTTTTTAAATAACTGTGTTTATGTTCTTTTGTTCTCAGCAATAAAAGAAAGAATAGAAATGTGTTTATTTACACTTTTATTCCTATGAGCAAAAATATATTTTTTTATTCATAGGAACATATTTAGAACAAAAATAAGAAAAAAAACTTGTTTCTTGTTCTGGAACACTTTTTAAGAAATATTTTTTTTCTCTTTCTTACTGCTACAACCTTCGGCCACCCGTTGCCCCTCGCCGCCGCCTTCAGCCTGACGCCGTCACTACCTAGACCACCCAATCAGCGGCGGTGGCAATTGGGCGTCCATGAACAAAAAGAAAAAACGAAAAGAACAAAAAATTTATGAATCATACCAAACACATTTCTATACTAAAAATATTTTTTATCAAACGCTCTATTTTATTCAAAATTTTTTGCAATGAGTAAAAATACAAAAAAAAATTGTTTCTGTTCACTCTTCAGTTCCTTAGAGACGAGTGAATATCATGTTGATAGGGTTTAAAGTTTTAGAGGTTCGTCAGAGGACCAACAATCGCCGGGAGCATCAATACGGAATAACATGCTCCAGCAACTAAAAGCATTTCCGTTAACGACGCCATTGCAATTGAGGAGCTTCTACACATTTTTGAGGGTTTTTCCCGTGCTGCTCATTGCGATTGAGCCATTGGAGACAAGGAAAAGTAAGGCAACTTAATGAACGGGCAGTGCAGTTTAAGGTCGATTATCGACGGTTGAAACTTTATTCATTTTTCCAACTGGACCGCATAAAAAGGAAAGAAGAACCCTTCAAAAGCTCTTAGGAACAATGAACACCTTCTCATAAAATTTCTTGACAGTTTGCATTAAAACTCATCCTTTCTCTTGTTTTTTCTTACCTTCCCATTTGTACATACCCACTTCCGCTTGAGATCGTGAACCTTGTAGTTAATTAAATATGCTGAATATCAAGTAATTACTTAATGGTTTATGTTACCCATAAAAGAATGGGAACTGTGAAAATATTTAATAAAAAAGGAAAAAAAAAAACCAAATGTGCAGTTACTTATGTATTGGTGGTTGCTCGTGTAGTTGCAGTGTCGAAGTTTTGATGCCACGTGTCTGATTATCATTGGTGAAACTTTATTTGGCTCATCAAACTTAGTATAAGCTAACGGGATTATGACATGTTATAGTTTTATCAACACGTATAAGTAAGTCTTTTGCATGAGTTGTGTCGATTAAAATCAAAATGGCCAATTCATGCAGAATATAGATTATTGTCAATAAATATGATTATGAAAAGGTTAGGGCATATTAGAGCGAACATGTAAAAAGCTTATGTTACAACTTGCCGCTGGAAGAAAATCTCCCTCATGTCACGTACGTATATCTCGATTTTTCTTTGATTTTCTTTTGATGGTTTCGTAGTAGTGTTAGAGAATTTCATCCCAATTAGAAACGCTAATGATGAACATTCTTTAAAAAGTTCAATCTAAGTTGCGAATTTATTTGAAAAATGATATTTTTTTCCAAAAAAAAAATTCCTTGCAACGTCCTAAAAGTGGAATAGTGTATTATACCCTTTTTTTGGTGTATGTTTACATTTTCCTACTTTTTTCATGGATTACGATGAAAGTGAAGATTAAGACTGATGTAGTGATCTTTTGTTTTCTTTTCTATCTATAATGTAGATGCACTCAATTCAACAAGTGAAAAATTAAATTAAAAAGTTAAGAATTACATGTTCTATTAGGAAAATTAGTACATGAAGTCTCTATTTATTTATTTTATTAATGCAGTCATAAGTATTTTCATTTTACCAGTTGAGACCTTAAATCTTTTTGCACTTTACTAGAGAGAAGGATACCAGGAGTGCTAAAAGTTGTGTACGGCGCTCACTTTAGTGCCAAAAGTTTCCGCCGGATTACTGAAGTGCCAATTCTAGCAAAAACCGATCACTTAAGTGTCAACGGTGAGAAATTATGGCCAAAAGTGCCACATCAACATCCATGTCAGCATTATAAATAATAAAAAAAACTCTTCAATAAAATAGACTTTGGCTCGCCGGTGAAACTCGACTGGAATTTCGAGCAATTGAAGTCCTTCCACATCGACTCATAGCCATCCACCACCACCAATCAAAAGCTAACTCATTTCCACACCTTCTTGAGTTATCTCGCCATCGAGTTGTTGGAATAACTCCAGGAGTCACTTGGATTGTGGAGAGCCAATGTTTTGCGAGTAGGGAAAGAAAAACACTAAATTGGAGAAATTTAGGGATACTCACACAAAATCGAGGAGATCACTTTGTTCTTTGGAATCTCTAAAATGCATCCAAGCTCTTGGACACGATCGATTTGGTCCCGAAGGCTATTGAAATTTGTTGGGAAGCTCAGTTGCTCGGTTTGTGCTCCCAATTGACATTTATAGTCATATCTCTAGATTTTGGAGTTTCTAGCCATGGCCATCAGTTGGAAAAGATTCATGAGCATATTGCCACCGGTCTTGGCCGTCGACATTTCACCTTTTGGGAGAATTTCACTCTGTCATCCAACTGCTCCTCTCAAACCCAGAACTCTGGCTAGCCACCTTTGTCGAGCCACCCAAGGCAGCTTTGGCCATCTCAGTGACTGCCACCGATCACAAAATGCTTATGAGTGAGTCTCAATCAAAGCCCAACCGGTCTATGCCTTCAACATTTCCTGCTTTGCTCGAACTTGGACTCCACCCGGTCACTCATTGGATTTCCGGCAAGTTAACCGGAGTTGGCACTGAAGTAAGTGATTTTTTAAAAAAGTGGCATTTAAGTGATTCGAATAAAACTTTAGGCACGAAAATGAGCGTCGTACACAACTTTTGGCACTTCTAGTGTTCTTATCCCCACTTTACTAATTAAGCCTATCGGATTTGTTTCAACAAGGAATTGCTAACGTGGATACCAGTTGTCGTATGTATTAGGACTAACCTTAACGTGCACAAATTTTATTAATTTTTTTAAGTTTCTTATTTCTTTGTTTTCTTTGTTTTTTTTTCCTACCGTTGTTTCTATGTTGGCGAGGGTCACCGACAGATCTGGTTGGCCTGAACAAGGGTAGTGATAACGATTGTGAGGCCATCACAAGAACGCGGTTGATAACTACCACATGAGGGCTTTGCTGCCTTGCTGGTTGTCAGAGAGGGCATGAAGGTCCTTGCAGGGCCTTTGTAGCCAACGAAGGTTATCGGCACATAAAACAAAAACAAAGAAAAAAGAAAATAAAAAAATTCAAAAGAAAAATAAACAAATCAAGAAGCATTAAAAGATTATTAAAAATTATACGCTTTAGCATTGGCTATATCACGTATGATAGCCGACATCCATGTTAGCTGTTTTTGGATGAAATTGGCCCTACGGATTCAATTGACAAAGTATGAAATATTTAGCATTCAATTTACAACTTGAAAGACTTAGAATTGAATGAACAAAAATTCAATAAGTTTAGAACTTTTTTTAACAATTTTTCTCATTTCATGATGACATTAGACTCATGTTGACTTTTCCATATATGCTACCTATCTCAACCAAGTTCACGGATAGATATATAGGTGAGTCTGATGAAGAGCGATATGGAAAGAACAAGATAATATTGACCTTAATAAATATTTCGGGCATGAATAGAATTTGCACAAGTGGACTAGAGGCCTGGAGTAGTGTCTTTTCCTGGTTTATTGTCCTTTGAATGAAGTCATATTTCATTGAATATTGCAGATTATTTAAGCCTATCACAATTCAAAAATAGGTAATGACACAAATAATACATGTACTTTGGCTCAATGGGTAGTGTGACACACAAAATTTGACCTGATGTGCAATTTGATTCATAAACTTTTAATTTGTTTAATATGATCCTTTCATGAAATTTTATTTCAGGGACCGCATTAAATATTTTCACAGTTATGAAATAGTTTGAATATGAACAAAAAAGTTCAGGAATTACATTGAAGAAATTGAAAGTTCAAGAACCATGTTGCATATTAAGTTCAAGGACCATATTACATATTTGGCTGAAATTCAAGGATCGTTTATATTATTTTACCTTTACAACTCAAGCAAGTTTGTCTATTTATCTTCATGTGCATTTTCCTTAACCCATCAAGATTAATGGTTGAGGATTCACGCAACTAGGAATAACTTCCTGCACCAGAGAGAGAGAGAGAGAGAGAGAGAGAGAGAGAGAAAGAGAGAGAGAATCATATGCATGCAATGCTCACTGAGAATAACATTTTCCTAACACAAATTACGCAAAAGAAGTGTGAAAGTTTTAAAGTATTACTTGAAGATCCAAGTGTCAAGAAGAGGCTCTACAAGTCGTTGAAAAAGCAATGAGAAAACAATGTTCATATACAATTTGATTCATGAATTTTTAATTTGTTTAATGTGATCCTTTCATTATTTTTCATTTCAGGGACTACATTAAATATTTTCACATATGGAATAGTTTAATTATGAACAAAATGTTGGGGAATTGCATTGAAGAAATTGAAAGTTTAGGAACTACATTGCATGCAAATTCATTTGTTTATCTTCATGTGCAATTTCCTTAACCTTTCGAGATTAATGGTTGACGATTAAAGCGACTAGGAATAACTTATATATATATATATATATAATCATATGAATGCAATGCCCAATGAGAATAACGTTATCCTAGCACAAATTACGCAAAAAAGAAGTGTGAAAATTTTAAAGAATCCCTTGAAGATCTGAGTGTTAAGAAGAGGCCCCACCAGTCGTTGAACAAGAATTAGAAAACAATGTTCATATGCAATTTGATTAATGAATTTTTAATTTGTTTAATGTGATCCTTTCATTAATTTTCATTTCATGGACCACATGTTATTGAATAGTTTAAATATGAACAAAACGTTTGAAAATTACTTAAAGAAATTGAAAGTTCATGAACCACGTTGCATATTGAGTTCAAGGACCACATTACATATGGCCGATATTCAAGGATCATTTATGTCATTTTACCTTTACAGCTTAAGCAAATTTGTCTATTTATCTTCATGTGCATTTTCCTTAACCCATCGAGATCAATGGTTCCGGATTCAAGTGACTAGGAATAACTTCCTACTCTAGAGAGAGAGAGAGAGAGAGAGAGAGAGAGAGAGAGAGAGAGAGAGAGAGAGAGAGAGAGAGAGAGAGAGAGAGAGAGAGAGAGAGAGAGAGAGAGAGAGAGAGAGAGAGAGAGAGAGAGAATCATATGCATGCAATGCCCAATGAGAATAACATTTCCTAGCACAAAATAGCATAAAAAAGTTGGAAAATTTTAAAGTATCCCTTGAAGATCCTAGCGTCAAGAAGAGGCCATGCTAGTCGTTAAAAAAGCAATGTGAAAACAATGTTCATGTGCAATTTAATTCATGAACTTTTAATTTGTTTAATGTGATCATTTCGTTATTTTTCATTTCAAGGAGCACATTAAATAGTTTCACATTGTTATGGAATAATTGGAATATATAAAAAAAAGTTCTGGAATTACATTGAATAAATTAAAAGTTCAAGAACCATGTGGCATATTGTGTTCAAGGACCACATTACATATTTATCCAAAATTCAAGGATTATTTATGTCATTTTACCTTTACAGATCCAGCAAGTTTGTCTGTTTATCTCATGTGCATTTTCTTAACCCATTGAGATTAGTGGTTGAGGATTCAAGCAACTAGGAATAACTTCCTACACCAAAAGAGAGAGAGAGAGAGAGAGAGAGAGAGAGAGAGAGAGAGAGAGAGAGAGAGAGAGAGAGAGAGAGAGAGAGAGAGAGAGAGAGAGAGAGAGAATCATATAAATGCAATGCCTAATGAGAATATGATTTTCCTAGCACGAATTATGCAAAAAAAAGAAGTGTGAAAATTTTAAAGTATATCTTGAAGATCCGAGCATCAAGAAGAAGAAGAAGAGGAGAGGAGAGAGAGAAGAGAGAGAGAGAGAGAGAGAGAGAGAGAGAGAGAGAGAGAGAGAGAGAGAGAGAGAGAGAGAGAGAGAGAGAGAATCATATGAATGCAATGCCCAATGAGAATATGATTTTCCTAGCACGAAATATGCAAAAATAGAAGTGTGAAATTTTAAAGTATACCTCGAAGAT
Organism: Melaleuca quinquenervia; assembly: GCA_030064385.1. NCBI lineage: Eukaryota > Viridiplantae > Streptophyta > Magnoliopsida > Myrtales > Myrtaceae > Melaleuca > Melaleuca quinquenervia. Next base: position 14,161,107 of record CM057723.1, read on the forward strand.
ACGAGCATCAAGAATAGGCCCTACTAGTCGATGAAAAAGCAATGAGAAAAGAAGGTTTTTTTTTTGGTAAATATGAGAAAAGAATGTTCATATGCAATTTGATTTATAAACTTTCAATTTGTTTAAAATGATCATTTCATTAAATTTTCATTTCAGGGACCACAATGTTTTTACATACTTATGGAATAGTTTAAATATGAAAAAAAAAGTTCAAGAATTACATTGAAGAAATTAAAAGTTCTGAAACCACGTTGCATATTGAGTTCAAGGATCCCATTACATATTTGGCCGAAATTCATGGATCATTTATGTTATTTTACCTTCACAGCTCAAGCAAGTTTGTTTGTTTATCTTCATGTGCATTTTCCTTAACCCATTGAGATCAATGGTTGAGGATTCAAGTGACTAGGAATAACTTCCTACACTAGAGAGAGAGAGAGAGAGAGAGAGAGAGAGAGAGAGAGAGAGAGAGAGAGAGAGAGAGAGAGAGGAGAGAGAGAGAGAGAGAGAGAGAGAGAGAGAGAGAGAGAGAGAGAGAGAGAGAGAGAGAATCATATGAATGCAATGCCCAATGAGAATATGATTTTCCTAGCACAAATTACACAAAAAAGAAGTGTGAAAATTTTAAAGTTTACGTTGAAGATCCGAGCGTCAAGAGAGGCCTTACCAGTCGTTGAAAAAGGAATGAGAAAAGAAGGTTCATATGCAATTTGATTTATAAACTTTCAATCTATTTAATATGATCATTTCATTAATTTTCATTTCAGGGACCACATTAAATATTTTTATTATGGAATAGTTTGAATATGAAAAGACAGATCAAGGATTACATTGAAGAAATTGAAAGTTCAGGAACCACATTGCATATTGAGTTCAAGGATCACATTACATATTTCGCTGAAATTTAAGGATTATTCATGTCATTTCACCTTTACAACTCAAGCAATTTTCTTTGTTAACCTATCGAGATTAAAGGTTGAGGATTCAAGCAACAAGGAATAACTTCCTGCACTAGAGAGAGAGAGAGAGAGAGAGAGAGAGAGAGAGAGAGAGAGATATGAATAATGCCCAATGAGAATAAGATTTTCCTAGCATAAATAACGCAAAAAAGAAGTGTGAAAATTTTTAAAGCTGTTGGGACTTGGTGTCCTAAAAGAGTGAATGAGAAGTAGATGTGGGAGTCCCACATTGGACAAGAGAGAAAGGAAGATGTAGTATATATATGGGTTCCTCACAATTGGGGTTGGGCCCCAAGGGGCACCCCAATAATAATTTTTTTTTTCTATCTCGTCTTTCGTCAACGTTAGTGACTCTTCGTTGCACCACTTCATAAGGCGCCTCCACCATGCATGTTCGGTGCCGACCGAATTCATATAGTCATAATAGCCATCATTTTTTCTTGCGGTTGTAAGTGCGATATCATTGAAAGAAAATACAGTTGCGTTTGAAGGGTCTTCTCTTGGAGTACCGCGAGAGAGAGAGACGAGGTTCGTTCTATCCTGGGAGACGTTTTGCCGTTCGCCTTGGTACGAGTTGAGGGGGCAAAAATCGTCTTAAGGACACGACGGCGTCGGGCTCGAACCTAAACTGTTCTGCCATTTCAGCGACTCTCGGCCCTTCAATTAACGTGGACTCATCAATCGCAACTTCCAGGTTTTTCTCCTATCTTGACAAGTTGCACGTTGCTTCAAATTGTCGTAGCCGAACAATAGATCGCTTTGTTTGATTTATTTATAGCTTATTATGATTCCGAACATTGCCCTATATATGATTATCTAACAAAAGCATACCTTGAAGATTTGATAGTCAAGAAGAGGCCCTACCAGTCGTTGAGAAAGCAATCAGAAAACATGTTTCATAAGTCATATTTAACTGGCTAACAAAGGACCCGCGTCATCAACCTTAACCCAAACATTGACCTAGGTTGGACTTCGATGTCTCTGGTGATTTTAATTTTGGCAGATGCTTTAAATAAAGTCGGAGGGAAAAAAATGAGATTGGACCGAACATAGTCGCTGTTCAACGACTCCTGCGTCAACATCGTTTGACTCGATTATCTCTTCGTTTCTTCTTACCTTGCTTTCTTATCTACCCGCTTTCTTGGGCTTGGAGCCACGAAACTCGCAAGCATGAACTTTGCAGAGCTTCAATGCCGCTTGCTTCTCGGTATTGCTCTTGCACTGTGCTTTAAACAAGTCTTCTTCGCCACCAACGAAACAGACAGACTAGCGCTGCTCGCATTTAAGGCCAGCATAAGCAGAGATCCTTCCGGTGTGCTCAACTCATGGAACGACAGCATCGGGTTTTGCCAGTGGTATGGCATTACGTGCAGCTGGAGACACCAGAGAGTCACGGTCCTAAACTTGTGATTGCGAGGACTCTCCGGATCAATCTTTCCTCGTAGTGGGAATTGTTGACACATAAATTTTGGCACAACATTTTGCGTTAGTTAAATTTTGGCACAAGTTGAGCGGATCCTTTGAGTTCCTCTTCCAAAATGAAATGCAAACACGTTTGCGTAATATGTTTCGACAGTTTTACCTACGCAGATGAATCTGTGAATGTCCACTTCAATTCTTTGGAGACGAGTGAATATCATGTCGATACGGTTTGAAGTTTTAGAGGTTCGTTGGAGGTCCAACAACCGCTGGGAGCATCAAGACGGAATGACATGCTGCAGCAACTAAAAGCATTGCCGTCAACGACGGCACTGCAATTGCGGAGCTTCTACGCATTTTTTGGGGTTCTTCCGTGCTGCTCATTGCGATTGAGCCATTGGAAACAAGGAAAAATAGGGCAACTTAATCAATGGGCAGTGCAATTAAAGGTCGATTATTGACGGTTGGTAGTTTCTTATTCACTGAATGATACTCATCGCTCCGACTGGACTGCATATAAAAGAAAGAAAAGCCCTTCAAAAACTCTTACAAAAAATGAACGCCTTCTTATAAATTTTCTTCACAGTTTGCATTAAAACTCATATTTTCTCTTGTTTTTTCTTACTTTCCATTCATACATATACCCACTTCCGCTTGTCATCGTGAACCTTATAGTTAATAAAATATGATGAATATCAAGTAATTACTTAATGGCTTTTGTTTACCGATAAAAGAATGGGAACTGTGAAAAATTTTATCAAAAAAGAAAAAGAAAAAAGAAATGCGCAGTTACTTATGTATTGGTTGCTCGTGTAGTTGCAAAGTCCAAGTTTTGATGCCACGTGTCATATTATCATCGGCAAGACTTTACTTGGCTCATCAAACTTAATATAACTTAACGAGATTGTGATATGTTATAACTTTATCAAGATGTATAAGTCTTTCTTTTGCATGAATTGTGTGGATTAAAGCAAAATGGCCAATTCGTGCATGAAATAGATTATTGTCAATAAATATGATTATTAAAATGTTAGTGAATATTAAAGGGAACATGCTAGTTAGGGCTTGAATGCTTCCCCCGTATGTCCGTGACTGAGAATATAAAGGCTTATGTTACGACTCGCTGCCGGAAGAAAATCTCCCTCGTGTCACGTAAGCATACCTTGATTTTTCTTTTATTTTCTTTTGATGGTTTCATTATAGTGTTAGAGAATTTTCATCTCAATTTGAAATGCCGATGATGAACGTTCTTTAACAGGTTCAATCTCAGTTGCGAATCTGTTAGAAATACGATATTTTTTTATCTCAGTTGCGAATCTGTTAGAAATACGATATTTTTTTTCCTAAGAAAATTCCTTGCAACGTCCTAAAGGAAGAATAGTGTATAATACCTTTCTTTGGTGTATCTTCTTCATTTTGCTACTTTTTCATGGAGTATGATGAAAGTGAAGATTAAGACAGAAGTGTAGTTCTTTTTTCTTTTCTTGTCTATATATAAATTAAATTAAATTAAAAAGTTAAGAATTACATGTTCTACCAGGGAAAATAGTACACAAAGTCTCTATCTCTTACTTTTTTATATCAGTGCAATCATTAATATTATAATTTTGGCAGTTAAGCCTTAAATCTTTTCACACTTTACTAATTAAGTGCATCCGATCAATTTCGGAGGAGAATTGCTAACCTGAATACTTGTCATCCTATGTGGTATGACTGGCGTTGATGTGTACAATTTTTAATAATATTTTTTTAGAATTTTTTGTTTTATTTTTTTCTTTCTTTCTTTTTCCTACTATTGTTTCTATGTTGGCGAGCGTCACCGGAAACTCTGGTTCGCCTAAGCAAGGTGGTGATAACTATTTTAAGGCAATCACAAGAATGTGGTTGACAACCACGGCATGAGGGCTTTGCTGCCTTGCTGGCTGCCAGTGAGGGCATGAGTGCGTTGTTAGGGCCTTTGTAGCCTTGCCGGGGCCTTTGTAGCCAACGAAGGTAGCCGGCACTGAAAACGAAAACAAAGGGAAAAAAATCCAACAGTATAATATAAAATTCGAGAAGCATTAAAATATTTTTTAAAATTATATGCATTAGCGTTGGTTATATCGCATATGACAGTCAACATCCATGTTGTCAATTTTTGAATGAAATTGGCCCTACACACTCAATTGACAAAGTGTGAAAAAATTTAGGACTCCACTGACAAAATTGAAAGGCTTAGAATTGAACGGACATAAATACAATAAGTTTAGGGCTTTCTACTGAATAATTTCTCCCATTTCACAATGCCATAATTCTATAGTTTCCTTATAGACTCATGCTGACTTTCCCATGCTACCTATCTCAACCAAGTTCACAGATAGATAGGTGATGTCCGGTGAAGAGCAATATGGAAAGAACAAGATGATATTGACCTTGATGAAGATTCCGGGCATGAATAGAATTTGACTAGGTGGACAACAGGCGTAGACATATCTCTTACTTTAGCATCCAGCTAGGTATAAACTTTTACATTCGGATCTAATACCATGGAATGGAGTAGTGTCTTTTCCTGGTTTATTGTCTTTCGAATGAAATCATATTTCATTGAATATTGCAGATTACATAAGCCTATTACAAATTACAATAGAGATAATATATATATATATAGCCCATAAGCTTTGAACCAATGTGATTCATGAACTTTAAATTTATTTAATGTAATCCTTAAACTTTAGCCTAGTGTGCAATCTGGTCAATTTGTTCTCCTTTCATTAAATTTTCTTTTCAACAACCATATAAAATATTTTCATATAGTTCTAGAATAGTTTGAATACGAATAAAAAGTTCAGGAGTTACACTGAAGAAATTGAAAGTTCGAGAACTGCGTTGTATATTGAGTTAAAGTTCGGGTATATCTGTGTACAAATCGAAAGTTCAAGAACTGCATTGCATATTTGACCGAAAATTTAGGGATCATTTGTATTATTTTACCTTTACAATTCAAGCAAGTTTGTCTGTTTATCTTCATCACTACAAGAAAACAGCCGATTGCCGACGGTAAATTTGCAACGACAAAAAATCTGTCGCAATTTGCAACCAATTTTGCAACGACTGCATATATTTGTTGCCACTTTACCACGGGCAAAATTATTCCCTTGCTAATTAGCCACCAAAGAATGGCCGTCGGTTCTTTGCAATAAATTTTGAGACAGACATCTCAAAAGTGTCGCGAATTAACGATGCTACTTAGGTCGTAACTAAGTTCGTCACTAATGAGCGACTAATAATATTGTTTATCACCAATTATCCACGATTTTAGCAATGACTAATTTGTCAATCGCTGTTTTGCAACGTATTATTAATTTGGTCACAAAGGAGCGACCACTTTTGCTACGGCCTGTACTTTTCGTTAAAAAATTGCAACACAGCCCATTTGCCGTAGCAAATTTGCGATTATTACAAATAACGTCACTACTGTCATCACTAGGTTGCAACAATTTTAGTGCTTGTCCCTAATAAGCGACAATTTTTGCGACAACATATTTTGTCTGTTGCAAATTTGCGAATATAAAGCTGCCCCCGCATTTCAGTCGGTGTTATTTTGGACGAACATCCCGAGACTCCATTTGCTCCTTCTTCTGTCCCCTCTAAAACCCTAACTGAGGTATGTCCTTCTTCTCTTTCGTAAGCTTTCTATTGTATAGATTTTGTGGTCTTGGGTGTCGTGTGGGGTTGGTTTATCATGCGTATGCACGGCTTGTTTTGTCGGAATCGTGTGAAGGCCAGTGAGGTGGAGAGGCCGCCTCGACCCTAAACTCGCCCAGATCTAGCCAGATCTGGGCGAGGTGAGGTACCCAACGCCTCATATATCAACCTTCCTACGTATATCGACCTAGAGGGGCCCAAACACTGCAAAAAAAAACAGCGATTTAGGGACGGGCATTTGCTACGGTAAATTGCGGAAAAGTCGTTGCAAAACTGAGTTTGCAACGACTTTATCAACTACCAAATGTTCGGCCGTAATCCATGTTTTTTGTCGTTGCAAACCGTCGGCAATCGACTGTTTTTTTGTAGTGAAAATCTGCTGAGGTAGACATGAAGAAGAAGTAAAGTTGCAGATTATTTTACATAATTGGCATATCTTTAATTTTTTGAGGAACAAATTGGTAATTTTTTGTGTTACGGATAGATGAAAAATATGCACGTTGTTCATTTTGTGGGTAATATATATTTTAATGTCCTTATGCCTATACAAGGTAGAAATTTTTTTTAGCCATGGTCATATATATTTTGAAATATATTCTTGATGTGTCTATTGTATGGGTGATTGCATTATAGTGTGTACATTGCCGGCTTGTTACAATTTATTAATATATTTATGTATTGTAGGTACGTACGTGTCTAGTTATAAGGGAAACAATTCAAGTGAATGTTGCATCTTCTTGTGTACACGCCGACTTTAGAGTGAAATCCCCGCAATCATTTTGAGACCCAGGTAAGTATTATTTACATGTTGTTAGATGAAAGTGTTAACATACTAGGTTTTGTTAGATACCAAATATATTGGACAACTGAGAATTAGCGCGTGTTGTTTGCCTTGTATACAGATACAATGAAAGGATCCCGGTATTGGATGTATAATAAAAACTTACCTAACGGTCAAGGCTTGACCGATGAGTTTCGTGCTGGGGTTGATATGTTTTTAGAATTTGCCAGTAGTCAAGTTGAGTTCATGGATGGGAACAAGTTACGTTGCCCGTGCAAAAAGTGCAATAATGGTAAATTCCATTGGGTTAATACCGTTGGCGAGCATATATGTAGATTTGGGTTTACCCCAAATTATTATAATTGGACTTTTCATGGTGAACCATTTACGTCTGATGAAGCAAATGTAAGCTGCGAAGAAGGTACATATGATAACCACCTGAATCCATATCAACGGATGGTTATTGATGCAGCTGGTCATAATTTGGCTTGGGAATCCAATCATGCAAGCACTAGTCAAATTCCTCATGTTGATCATGTGTTCCCAAGTCATCCAGCACACATTGATGGTATGATAGGAACAAAAATTAATGAGCTGGTTAATAATCAGTTTCGACATGTTTTGAGAGCAGCAGATGAACCTTTATGGCCAGGATATGACAACCATACGAAGTTATCTGTTACTGCAAGACTGTTGAATATCAAGTCGGAGCATAATGTGTCAGACAATTGCTTCAACTCATTCATTGATGTAATGCGAGAATCATTACCAAGGGATAACATACTGCCAACTGACTTTTATGATATGAAGAAATTAGTTCATAACTTAGGGCTTCCATACGAAATGATTGATGTATGTATCAACGGTTGTGTGTTATATTGGAAAGATGATGAGCATGCGGATGTTTGCAAATTTTGCAACAACCCTAGGTTCAAGAATATCAAGAGGCATGGTCAGCGGCAGACTCGTATACCATTGAAGCAAATGTTTTACTTGCCATTGATTCCCAGATTACAAAGGCTTTATGCGTCACAAGCCACTGCTGAACACATGACTTGGCATTCAAACCATCAAACCGAAGATGATCTAATGTGTCATCCTTCTGATGCACCGGCATGGAAAAATTTCGACAGAACATACCCTCACTTTGCGATGGAAACCCCGAAACATCAGGCTATGGTTATATGCAGATGGATTTGCCCCCTTTGGTCAAACAGGAAGAAAATATTCATGTTGGCCAGTTATTCTAACCCCGTACAACCTTCCACCAGGGATGTGCATGAAGACACCATACATGTTTTTGACTGTTATTGTGCCTGGCCAAATAACCCGAAGAAGCTGATAGATGTATATTTGCAACCCTTGATTGAAGAGCTACAACGTTTGTGGAATGAAGGTGTCCCTACGTACGATGTTCATACTGATCAAACATTTCTACTAAAGGCTGTTCTGCTTTGGACGATAAATGACTTCCCTGCTTATGGAATGTTGTCTGGGTGGAGCACAGCTGGTCTCCTAGGATGTCCAATTTGCATGGAAAGATCTAAGTCATTCAGATTAAAACATGGTAGGAAGTGTAGTTATTTCGATTGTCACCGGCAATTTTTGCCAGTCAATCATTCTTTCAGAAGGAATAAGAAAGAGTTCGTAAAAAATAGAGTTGATCGAACACCTCCTCCATTGAGGTTGACAGGGGATCAACTATGGGAACGCGTGCATTTCTTTCCAACTGTTGTAGAATATCTGAATGGGGCAACTTATGCGTATGGCAATTTGCATAAGTGGACTAAACGCAGTATATTCTGGGATCTCCCTTATTGGTCGGCCCATAGTATTCATCATAATCTTGACGTCATGCACATAGAGAAGAATGTCTTCGAAAATGTGATAAATACGGTGATGAATGTTAAAGGAAAAACAAAAGACAACTTGAACTCACGAAAGGATATGCGAGATATTTGTGATCGGGCAACACTAGCTGTGGATGCAACTAGCAAGGGACCAAAACCAAAAGCCATTTATACGTTGAACAAGGAGCAGAGACGTGTGCTTTGTAATTGGTTGAAAACAGTGCGCTTTCCGGATGGATATGCTTCGAATATCGGGAGATGTGTTGATTTGCATGAATATAAGTTGACGGGAATGAAGAGTCATGATTGTCATATATTTATCGAGCGACTACTTCCAATAGCGACAAAGGAATTTCTACCACACTTTGTATGGGGTGCTCTTACAGATTTAAGTAATTTCTTGCATGACATTTGCTCGACAACGTTAAAGTCATCACACATGGAGAAACTGGAGAGAGATATTCCAATTATTCTTTGCAACTTAGAAAGGATATTCCCTCCGTCATTTTTTGATTCAATGGAACATCTGTTAGTTCACTTGCCTTATGAGGCAAAAGTTGCAGGTCCAGTCCAATATCGATGGATGTATCCATTTGAGAGGTAAAAATTATATTTTGACGCACTTTTTTTTTCCTGTTATAAGTGTAAAATGTTCCTATTTGAATTTATTCATGGTATATTAGGTTCTTATATCATTTGAAGAAAAAAGTGAAGAGCAAGTCACACATCGAAGCTTCAATTTGTAAGGCGTATATCGTGGAGGAAGTGTCAACATTTGCTTCATACTATTTTGAGCCACATGTGCATTGTAAGAGGCGGAGATCTGGACGAAACGATGAGGGCCCAATTAATCCCAATTGCAAGGCTTTCTCCATTTTCAACTATCTTGGTAGACCGAGCGGCGCATGTACTGTTCGTTATTTAACAGGCAAAGAATGGCAGGCAGCGCATACATATATCCTGTTGAATTGTCCAGAAGTGGATCAATATTTCCAGTAAGTGTACATTTGCACGATGATTCACCGTGGTTCGTTGCATTTGTTTTGTAATAACTTGTTTCAAGCCTGAACGTTTTTTCAGGATATTCCAAAACTTACATGCCGGAATTCCGCCGAACGAGTTTGATTGTTTGTGCAACGAAAAATTTGCTGAATGGTTCAAAACATTTGTAAGTCAGCATTGCATTATCAACATTTTTTTTATTCATTTCATACGCATTAGTTGAATGATTATATATGGGTTTGTTGGAGTAGGCTGAGTGCAATATTCATTTAGATGAACATCAGGGATTTTTACGACATCTGTCATTTGGACCACAAACCAGTGTACGGTGTTGGCCAGCATATTTCATCAACGGGTACAATTTTCATAGTCAAGTTTATGGAATGGGAAAAACCACTATGAATAGTGGTGTTTGTGTGCAATCAGGCGATGATGGATGTTTGAATGAGGATTTCTATGGATTGTTGGATGAAATCCTGGAGATAGAATACACTGGACCACTCATGCGGGTCGTGTTATTTAAGTGCACTTGGTTCGACCCTATCAAAGGAATGAAGGTGCATCTGAACCGTAATTTGGTTGAAATTAATCAGAAGAAAAAGTATTTGAAATATGAACCATTTGTCTTGGCACAACAGGCAATTCAAGTTTATTATGCATCATATCCTAGCCTAAAATGGGACAAAGATGATTGGTTGGCTGTATGTAAAATGAAAGCACGAACCAAAGTACATGCACACTAGAAGGATACAACATATCAGCAAGATGAAGTTCGAAACACGGGCGATACTGAGGAATATATTATTTCAAGTTTACGAGATCCATGTGGTGTCATGGTAGATGTTGATCCATCTGAAATTCATGGTTCAAATTTACAAATTGATGAAGAAGATGATGAAGTTGAGACAGAGGATGAAGAGGCTGAAGATATTTGGTCAGATGCTGACCATGATACTCCAGTCGAAGACGATTATAATGACGACAACGACGAACAAGACGAAGAGGATGATGATGATGACGAAGACGAAGACGAAGGTGATGACCCGGTCGAAGATGCTGATGATGATCAAGATGAAGATATATGAAGGTCCATAGGAATTGCAATATTGTGGTGTCCGTTACATTTATGGGTTGTTGCTGTCAATTGATACCATGTAGTTTGTTATTTAATTTACCATGTGTGATCAGTAATGAAACATGGTGGTGGTTGTTTTTTGCCATTATATTTATAGGGTAATAAGAATTTCTTGTTTATCAGGTACAACATTAGGAATTATAACTATAGATCCTAGCCAAGCCAGTACAAATTAGCGACGGTATATGCAAAAGTCGTTGCAGTGTGTGAAAACATTCTCACGCACTTCGCTAATTACCGACGAACAAAAGGAAATTGTCACTAATTTGCGACGAGCCAGTAAAAACATCGTCACACATTTGCATTCACAATAAAGTACGAATCGCAAAGGTGCAACGACAATAGAGAGTTGCAAGTTTTCGACGGAAACATTAAAGACATCATCGTAAATTAGCATCGGCAAGTTTAAATAACCGTCGCAAAAGTGCGACGGTTTGTTTGGAAGACCGTTGCACCAAATATGCGACGGATTTTAGGCGTAACAGTTGCAAACTTGCGATAGTTTCTGTAGTAACCGTTGCACTTTTGTAACGCATATATATTCTGCCGTCGCAATTTTGCAATTATAGTGCTAAAGGTCGCCAATTTGCAACGGTAGTGTAGTGTACAGTGACAATATTGCAACTGATGTGTACTATCGCAAAATTGCGCTGGACGTATTACCAATCTATCGCAAAGCTGCCACGGTAGTCAGAGAAATTGTCGGAACATTGCAACGGTAAGTCAGTAAGCAATCGCAATATTGCGACGGTTATTTATTATATTGTCGCAAAATATCAACGAACTTTTGACTGTCGTAAAGTTGCGACTGTTTGTAAATACTATCGTAACTTTGCAATGGATAATTGTTTTATAATCGCTATTTTGCGATGCTTGGAAATTATGTAGTCGCAAAACAGAGACAATGACTTGGTCATAGTCGCAAATTGCAACTGCGGGTGAAGACAGTTGAAAAATTGCGACTATTTAGTTATTACGTAGTTGCTAAACTGCGACGCATGGTTTCGGCGGTTGCAAATATTCGATGGTTGGTTTATTTAATAGTCAAAAGATGCAACGGTACATTTGTCTACTGCGACAAAGGTGACACGGTTTTGCAAGTTGCGAAATATTACAATTGGAAAAAGTTGTGTAATATGGCGGACCACTCCACTATTTTAGTTAATAACATCGGTTGTGTAACATGAAATGTTCTGTTAGCATTCACAACACGATCTTTACAATTTTTCTAAAGGCTTTATTAATAGGACAGAATTATATAAGTAGAAATCCAATCGATCTTCAACCTTAATCACTAGGATAATGGATTCCTTAAACCGATGAATCTAATGGAGGAACTAACTCGTAACGAAATATCTTAATTGACAAGTGATTCTTTTGTGGTGATTATTGAAATTTTTAATGCATGACAATTTCGAACGTAACTATTTTTCAATTTGAATCAAGAGGTTACAAGTATGAAGTGCATGACAATTTGATGATGCATATGAATATTTACTGTAAATTGATGATGTTACCAAATATTGCCGCTCATAAATAAAGTATAAATAGTTATTATATGTTCAAAATACAAAAGTATAATACACATTAATAAATATGGTTTAAAATGATGTTATTTGTACATTTTATGACTGACACGGTGTATCATCACTTTAAAATTTTCTCAATAAGCTTAGTCTGAATAATGGATAAAAATTATGTGCAAAGTTGAACCATTTGTTTCACGGAAAAAAAACATAATATTTTTCAACCAATTGTTTGTTTCATAAAAAAACAAGATAGTCGAAGCATTTATGTTAGTGCAATGGGCAAATGTTTTCCGCTTGAGCATCTGTGGCCAAGTAATGTAAAATAAAAAATTTAAACAAAAAAGAACGGCGACTATTTATATTTTCCGTTAAACATGCAAAATTTAAGTAAAATATAATTACATTATTGGAGATATCATAGTTTCAGTAAAATATTATGTGCGAAATCCAATGGAAAGAAAGTAAATTAAGTGATATTTCACACATTGACCCTTCGGTTTTACATGAAAAAAAATGCTTTTTATGTAATAATTTTTATATAATTTTTCCTTCTATTTGCGGAAGTTAAACATGGACTTCTACACTTATACGGGGGGACCACTCGACTTTTACACAAAGCGGGGACCACTTTGTGTTATTTTCATGCAGGGGGACCACTCGGCGAATTTTGCTCTGCTAGGGTTTCGTCTGGCGAAACGTCCAGCCGCCGCTCTCGCCGGCCGACGGCCGCGCCGAACCGCCACGACACCGCCGCTGGGCCGCTTCACCTCTAGCAAGTCTCTCAACATAGCATCAAGGGCCATTGTGTCGAGGGGAGAACCCTTCTCCTGCACTGATGATCGGGGGGGAGAGGGTTAGGGTTAGGGTTAGGGTTCGGGTTCAGTCGAACCCCCTTCTTCTCGGCTAATTGAGCGCCTGCTCTCCACGGTCTCGTTGAGCGGGAGCTGCGACGAGTCTCGCGGAAAATGACAGATCCGACGAGGAGGTAAGGGATTTTCGGTCGAACCCCCTTCTTCTGTGGGTGTTTTGTTAAGAAGATGAAGTTTTTACTTGTAACTGTTGATTGGGGTGGGGATTAGGGAGTCTTTCTACGTATATGGGGTTTTTTAGTTGTTGTTAACTATTGAGTGTTTAGTGATTGGCATGTTGGAGAAGCAGGTTGTACGTGACAGAGGGCGACAGGGAGCGCTTGAGGCTGAATTTATTCTACTTCAAGTCTCTGTTCTGTAAGGTGAGTCTCAAGAGACGCTTGTTGCTGATCGGCGATTGAAATTGATGGAGATGCGTGTTGACATTGATGCTTTCATGACATGGAATGAATTGTGATTTTCCTATGGATAATATTGTTAAGATGATTGCGATGCGTGTTGCTATTTATATCGATTGGTTTGATTTGCTCGATCTTTCGTATCTTTTCAATCATGTTGATGCGCTTGGAGAGATAGTGGAGACCGCTTGTCAATCATGTACCTTTATTTACAATAATGGTAAATTTAATGGGATAGACGTCATGAGTAGGCTGTTCATTGTCCATTTCATGATGGTTCAACTATGTTGGTGTAGCTGTGGTTGAAGCTGAGACTAATGCAAAGGTTGTTCGTCCGCCGACACTGCATTTGCTGAAATTTGGTTAAAAATGGTACGTTATTTCAGGTGCTTTGTTTTATTTTTGGTTGTAGCATCGTGAATTTAAATTGATTAATTTGCTGTATGTAAAAGGCGAGGTGGTCGATGAGGCCGACGAGTTGCTGGAGTACGTTTGTTCACGACGCCCCCCATTGAAGCTGAGACGGCCCCGACGAGTGGCACGTCCCCTGAACTGTCAGAACACTTTCAAGCAGCTGATGATGAGGTTGGACAACATGGAAATGAAGCTGGACAACATGGAAATGAAGCTGGACAATATGGACATGAATCTGGACAAAATGGACATGAAGCTGGACAAGCTGGACATGAAGCTGGACAGCATGGACAAGGAGGCGAATCACCCTCCGAAACTCAGCCCCCATATTCTGTCAGCCCCGAAGTCGACCATACACCTCAATCGGAAGGCCAAGTGTATCACCGGCGAACCGACGGGCCGCATGTAGGACATTCTTCATCAGTGGACCAAAGGACGAATGAGCGAGAAATTCCAGTGGTTGATTCAGAGGGGAGAAGGTTGATAAATCCAGAGGGTGATTCGTAAGTACCATATGTATACTAGTGTACAAAATGTAATATTCGCTAATGCATTGAGCAGCATGTGAAATTGACAATTTATTTATAATGTTTCAGATTTGAAGAAGGGTCGGATGTTATAAGAAAACTAAACAAAATAGTGAAAAACAGTTGGAGGGGGCCATATGCTACATATAGTAGCTTTCCAGACAGCGTGAAGGATTTGTGGTGGAGCGAGTTCCAGGTAAGTTGACGTATTGTTATATTGCATCCTAAGCTTATTAAATGGTTTTTTTAAGTTAGTTGTATCTTTTGTTTATGCAGCGACATTTTTTTTGGGCTGAAGAGCATGGGGAAGAAGTCGTGAGAATTTTCAGCAAGAAGGTTAGTGATCACATTAGGAATACAATGAATAGAGCGAAAACAAGACAAGAGCGGCCACTTTACATTTCAGAAGAAAACTGGATGGAAATTATGCGATTTTGGGAAAGTGAAGAGTATCGACGGTCGAGTGTCCGAAATAAGCAAAATCGAGTGGGGTGCTCAAGTACACGTTCAGCCACATATGCAGGGGGTTGCATTACCATTGGGGAGCACAAAAGAAGAATGGTAAGTATGTTTAAAATGTTGGTACGTTAATTGGTCCAAAAATATGAAGGCTGTTTGATTTTCGCAGGCAAAGGAATTTGGGAGGGAGCCGTCCTTTTCTCAGACATTTGAACGCACCTTCCAGAGAAAAGACAAGAGCTATGTCAGTGACAAAGCAAAAGCTGTGAAGGTTAGTACATCAACCCTCAAGTAGGATTAGATGTTGTAGTATATTTTATAACAATTGTTTGTAAAAAAATGTAGGAAAAATTCGATGAATTGGTGCTAGCCAGTGCCGACAGCCAACGTGAGGGTGAGGGGAGTGATTCTCGGTCGATTAATCAGGCGCCCTTATGGGTGGACGCCTCGGGCGGTGTGAAGAGAGGCAAGATTTATGGCCTGGGATCATTGTCTAGACAATGTGCAAGAGGGGTTGTGGGCACGCCATCATCTAGTGGATATCATAGGAGGAATCAACATGAGTTGGCATTAACCGAAGAGGTGAGAAGGTTGAAGGAGAAAATTGCAGAAAAAGATGAAAGGTATATGTGTATGCAACGCGATATGCAACGGATCTTGGAACGTTTAAATATGCAATCGAGTGGGGACTATAATGTGTCCCCCATAGATACCATAGGATCCAAGCGTAATCATCATGGGTTGGCTGATGAAGAAGTTGCTGATGCAGATGGGTTGGACACACCATAGGCAGCACATAGGTAAAGTATTTGAAATATGGTATGCATTTGACATTTCCCAGTTGTGATTACTAATTTTGCCGTATTAATGATTTATGTTGACAAGTGCTAACATATTGAATAATAATGTAATGCGCTAATGTTTCGACTAAAATTGGGGGTTGGTTTATAATTTTGTCAGATGTACGTGAGAAAGTCACATGGACTCACACTTTTTTGGAGGTAATGTTTTTAATGAACATTTTGATTATTTTGTTGGCCTTGAAATCCGGAGTTCTAAAGAGTGAATTGTGTGCATGTGCAGAGTTATGATGAACGTCTGAAGAAGAAGAGGTTTGTTTTTTGTCTGTTCGTGGCTGCGGCTTGGTGATGATGCAGCAGGCTTTTGGGGTCTAGGAGAAACCGAACAATGTTTATATAAGTATATAGTTTGGTAGCTAATAGGTTGTAATTATAATATGTAATCTATACATTATGGTTTTATAGTTGGTGTTACGTTGTTTATTGTAAATATTATGTGGTTATTATACAATGTAAGACACTGGTTTTCGTTTATGATATGGTAAGTTTGCAGTTGACCGAGTTATGGACAAATAAATTGTGCACAGGGGTTCGAAAATTGCTCTAGAACTGAATGGGTTGGTTAAGATGTTCTTGCAATATTTGCAACGGCAAAACTGTTTTTCATGTCGCTTATTTGCAACGACACATTTGTATGTTGATACAAATTTGCAACAAACATTATGTTTTGTTGCCGATTAGTGACGGTAAATGATGAACGATAAGTAAAGAGCAACGACATCACCGGGTGCGCTCATTTGCGACATTACGCAAAAGCAGTAGCAAATTTGCAATGCAAAAAGGCAATGGCATATCGTTGCTAACGTCAACGACAGTATGCGGGTCGTCGGTAAATGGTGAACGGCAAACACACTATTCTACAATTAGTGGCTAGAATTTAGCAACAACATTTTGCAACGAATATAGCGAGCAGTGGTGACTAATTTGCGACATTAGAAGTTCATCACAATTTAACGACTCTATTTGTAACGATCTCTTATTTGTAGCAACATTGCAACGAATATGTAGGTGTCGCTAATTAGTAACAGCCTTTTTCCGTTGCAATGTTGCGATTATATCTATCGATGGTCTGTCGGTAACAATTGCGACGCGTTATTACGGATGGACATTAGGTAGTCGCAAAAGTCGTTGCAAAATGAGTTTTGCAACGACTTTTCCGCAATTTACCGTAGCAAATTCCTGTCGCTAAATCGTTGTTTTCTTGTAGTGCATGCGCATATTCCTTAACCCATTGACATCAGTGGTTGAGAATTTAAGCAACCAGGAATAACTTCCTGCACAAGAGAGATAGAAAATCATATGAATGCAATGCCATGACTTCGATCTCTGGTGATTGAAATTATAGCAGATGCTTTAAATAAAAGTCGGAGAGAAAAAATGAGATTGGACCGAACATTGTCATGTGTTTAGTCATAGAGTTGGGATTAATTTGGGGACTGCGTCCATAAAGAGTTCATGTATGTGTAGGAATTGTGCTGTCGTTTGGCGTTTGTCTCTGAGTTTGGTGGGATGGAGCTTTCTTGCCTTCTGAAAATCGGGAATGCCATTACGACAGGGGATTCATTTCGAATTAATAGACCGAAGAATTCAGGACAACCTTTGCCCAGATTCCATGAACCGCGTGCAATCGCTACCATCGATGACGGACTTTGACGTTGTCATTTGATCTTTTAGACCGGATCCAAGCAAGAAGGGAGCCACACAATAGAGGCAGATAGATATACATCAGATTGACTCCCGTGCATATATGGCCAACGGAAGAAGAAGGGGTTGACCGGCTTCGCTGTTCAGTGACTCCTGCGTCTACATCTATTGCCTCAACGATCTCTTCGTTTCTTCTTGCCTTGCATTCATATCTACCCGCTTCTATGGGCTTGGAGCCACGAAACTCGCAAGCATGAGTTATGCAGAGCTTAAATCACGCCGCTTGCTTCTCGGTATTGCTCTTGTACTGTGCTTTAAACAAGTCTCCTCCGCCACCAATGAAACAGACAGACTTGCGCTGCTTGCATTTAAGGCCGGCATAAGCGGAGATCCTTCCGGTGTGCTCAACTCGTGGAACGACAGCATGGGGTTTTGCCAGTGGTATGGCGTTACGTGCAGCCGGAGACACCAGAGGGTCACGATCCTGGACTTGAGAGCGCAAGGACTTTCCGGATCAATCTTTCCTCATATTGGGAATCTCAGCTTCTTAAGGGAATTGTGGCTCCAAAACAACAGTCTCGATCGTGAAATCCCTCCGCAAGTCGGCCGATTACGCCGCCTTCGCGTCTTATATCTAGGCAACAATTCATTGGTTGGCGAAATTCCCAACAACATATCAGCTTGCTCTAACCTTGTCAGAATTGTCCTTCACTTCAACCGACTAACAGGAGAAATTCCCACAGAAATCGGTTCGTTATCAAAGCTGAGGTCATTCTATTTGGGTGGAAATAATCTCTCTGGGATCGTGCCTTCCTCCATAGGGAACTTATCTTCACTAGAGCGTCTTTCTTTAACCTTGAACAACTTGGGCGGGAGCATTCCCCAAGTCCTAGGCCACCTGGCAAACTTGCAAGTCCTTGCCTTCGGGGGAAACAAATTGTCGGGTACAATTCCTTCTTCTTTACTTAATCTCTCTTCACTAGTTGCGTTTGATGCTGGATACAACCGGATACAGGGGACTCTACCTTCAGGCATAGGCCTCAAACTCCTAGATCTTGATTTTTTCAGCGTTCTCGGGAACCAACTCGAGGGGCCGATCCCTACCTCGATATCCAATTGCACGAAGCTAGATAAACTTCAACTTGGAGATAACAGATTTTCAGGGAAAGTGCCGTCTTTGGTAAACTTGTATAAGCTTAGTGTGCTAACAGTCTTTTCAAATCAGCTTGGAAGTGGAAAGCCTGACGACTTGAGCTTCCTTTGCTCGTTAACTAATAGCACCAAATTACAGTACGTGGGCATTAACGAGAATAAGTTTGGTGGGGTGTTACGAAAATGCATCGGTAATTTATCCACTACTCTCACGATATTTACTATAAGTGATAATCAAATATATGGCGAGATTCCAGAAGAAATTGGGAATTTTGTCCACTTGATGGTATTGGATATGAGTCTCAACCCGCTTTCAGGTGTAATACCTCCAAAGTTGGGGAATCCACAGAATCTAGCAATGCTGTTTTTAAGTTATAGCAGCCTCGGAGGGACCATCCCATCTTCTTTGGGAAATCTGACCAAGCTGGTTGAACTAGATCTTGGGGGGAACAACTTTCATGGGAAAATTTCTTCATATCTATCAAACTGCCAATCTCTTAATCTGCTTGACCTGTCAAATAACAATCTGAGTGGTCCCATACCTCCACAACTTATAGGTCTCTCGTCATTAACGATCCTTCTAAAGTTGTCTTCTAACCATCTGACCGGGGTTCTACCAAAGGAAGTTGGCAACTTGAGAGTTTTGACTGCTTTGGACATCTCGGACAATTTGTTGGGAGGTGAAGTCCCAACTAGTCTAGGCGATTGCACTGAATTGACATCACTGAGGATGGGGGGCAACCTCTTCCATGGGGCAATTCCTCAATCAATCAGATCCTTAAGAGGCATTGAAGAATTAGATCTTTCACGCAACAATTTGTCCGGTCAGATTCCAAAATTCTTGGAGTTATTTCGTTTCTTGAGACTTTTGAATTTATCGTACAATAATTTCAAAGGCATGCTGCCACGTGAAGGAGTCTTTAAGAATGCTACTGGTACTTCCATTTTCGGAAACAACGAGCTTTGCGGGGGAATACCAGAATTCCACCTCCCCAACTGCATCGCTAAAAGCTCCAAGGGAAGAAAGGTCAGTACAATGTTATTGTCCACTTCTATTACTTCCGGAGTTCTTGGAATAGCCCTTATTTTGGCTTTCATATATCTTTGTTGGCTGAGGAAGAAAGTAAATGAACCGGTTTCAAGTTCAAGGGATGATTCACATTCAAACATATCTTATCAAACACTCCTAAAAGCAACCGACGGTTTTTGTTCGATGAATTTGATTGGTGTTGGAAGCTTTGGTTCTGTTTATAGAGGGATACTTCAAGATAATGGAATTGTCGTTGCCGTGAAGGTGCTTCATTTACTTCGACATGGTGCTTTAAAGAGCTTTATAGTAGAGTGTGAGGCATTTAAGAACATTAGACATCGAAATCTTTTGAAAATATTGACAGTTTGCTCGAGGAGTGATTATCAAGGAAATGATTTTAAGGCCATAGTCTACGAATTCGTGGAAAATGGAAGCCTGGAGCGGTGGCTCCACCCAAATGCATCATCAGCTCATGGGAATGAGCAATCGAGAAATTTGACTTTTATTCGAAGGATAAGTATTGCTATTGATGTTGCTTCTGCACTGGATTATCTTCATCACCAATGCCATATTCCCATCGTTCATTGTGATCTAAAGCCAAGCAATATCCTCTTAGATGCCGAGATGGTTGCACATGTTGGGGACTTTGGATTGGCAAAATTCCTTCTTGGATCATCCCAAGATACCTTAGCTAATCAAATGAGCTCAATGGGTCTTAGAGGGACAATTGGCTATGCTCCACCCGGTAATCTCTCTCTCTCTCTCTCTCTCTCTCATAGTCTTATGCACGTTATATTCTAATTTGATGTTTCGCACTACAATTTTACATGCATTATGATCTGAATGTGTGGCAGAGTATGCAATGGGGTGTGAGCTTTCAAGAGAAGGCGATATCTATAGTTACGGCATTCTCTTACTAGAGATGTTCACAGGGTTGAGTCCCACCAATGACACATTCAGAGACAATTCAACTCTTCATAATTTTGTTGCCAAAGGTTTGCCTAAGCAAGCTCTTGAAATCACGGACAATGCTTTACTTCAAGAAAGAGAGAGCCATTTAGGCCCCCACAATCCTAAGCATTGCCTTCTTGAAAGCCACGACATTATTCAAGAGTGTTTGGTTATGGTGTATAACATTGGAGTTGCTTGTTCGTACGAAGTGCCTGAAAGACGGATGAACATCGGTGAAGTCACAAATCAGCTACAACGAATTAGGGAGAAACTCTTTGCATTGGGTGCATACGGAGAAGCTGAACTGCTAACAGCTCATATTTAACTATTATACTTTGAGGGTTGTCTACGCAAACGGGAACGGAGAGGTAATATCCTAACTAAAGAGAGAATCAATCAATCCTTTTCCTTAAAGATGACAGTTGATCATGATTCCCCATATGTATTTATCCAAATTCAAACTAGCAAATGCCTACGGTGCACACACTTTCTTGCTTGATGTTTTTTTTTCATAGGGAGGAGGCTCTTTAAGAGGAATTGCAGTTAATTAACTGGTGGGAATCTGATTCACAGGAAAGCTTGGCTTATGCATGTTTACTAAGAATGGCCCTAGCCGTTGCTTTGTCTCGAAATGATCCAATATCTGGAATTGGTCTCTAATCCAAAAGCTATATTGAGTCGGCTGCAAGCAAATCTGTTGCTCTGGCAGGAGAATAAGGATGCATAGCTTCCGAATTCAGCGTTCTAGCATATACGGTAATGTGAGGACACGTATTGAAACTTGATATGCGTATCGAGAATTACTTGAGAATGCTTTAGTAGGGTATTGTAACCTGCGTGTTTTTTTTATTTTTCAAGTGGTGCAATTGCAAATCCTTCAACACTGCTCATTATGAAGTTTACTGCAGTTGTTACTTGTATTTTCGTATTATGGTAAAATTGCTGAATCTCTTTTTTCTTTTTTTGGGGAAAGCACATAATCATGTATGCATAAAGTTACTATAGATTGATATTCTCACTTTCATTACGTGGGGATTTGCTAATCACACGGATAAGCAACTTCCAAATCTAGAAATTCCCAACTAAATCAAGAAATATGTAGCCACCAATGCGCTCAAGCACACTTCTCTATATAAAAAGTAACAATTAGCGGGGAGAAGTTACTAATTTCAAGCAGGTTCAACATGTGCCACTTCCAATTCCTTGGCACATGCCTCACCCGCCTTCCTTGGTTAGGACAGCATTCGATTTTCATTTTTCCCTTCCCATTATCGATGGCATTCTATTGACATTTAACCTTAGCACAAGCCAATAACTGAACACACGACTTAGGGATGATAAGATAGTTAGCAACAGAGAGGTCAGTGTAAAGGCGATACTGAATTAATATATGCGCAGGTTACTAAGGAAGACGAGTGTAACTTGCCAATCAATCGCTATCCAATATCGATTAACAATACTTAATCATTGATATTCGTGATTGTGAACAAGCTCTTTTGTTCTTTATATCGGTATCGTGTGGACTATCGATATTTGCGTTTATCATTAGGCTTTTCTTTTAATAGCCACTTGTCAACAATAAAATTTACAAACATGGAGCTCCGTGTCGTCGCTATGTTGATTAAGAAGACGACGTCGTTCTTTTGTGTCAACACGTAAATTTTGTTTGAAGTATTCAAGTTACAACGGTATTAAAAGGTTCGCGACGGTCCGATCATAGCAAGAAAGGCAGCACCGGAAAACATCATTAAATTTGACTTTCAATTTGCCCAGCGTCCATTTTTGAGTGGGTCAGATGCCGATTCGCCAATGTGTGAAATATTTTATATTTCATTTTCTGCGTATCCGAATGTTATTTTCTCGTGGTCCAGGCCATCCGATCTTAGGAGAAAACCAGATTTTTTTTGGACTGATAGGAGAAAACCAGATGACCAGTTAAAAATGGCTCCAATTCGACGGCCGAGATCTTTCCATCTCAATCCATTGGCTACCTGAGTTCCCGCCGCACCACTGCCAACGCTAGTTTTCTTTGGAGATACGAGTTGACGAAAAGGCGAGTTTTCTTGACTCACTGAGCCAAGCTCGCGACTAGTCCGGTTCCTTTGCTTCTTCCTTCAATTGAGGATGCGGATGCTAAGGGTGCATTTGTTTGTGTTTTTAAATAACTGTGTTTATGTTCTTTTGTTCTCAGCAATAAAAGAAAGAATAGAAATGTGTTTATTTACACTTTTATTCCTATGAGCAAAAATATGTTTTTTTTATTCATAGGAACATATTTAGAACAAAAATAAGAAAAAAAAAACTTGTTTCTTGTTCTGGAACACTTTTTAAGAAATATTTTTTTCTCTTTCTTACTGCTACAACCTTCGGCCACCCGTTGCCCCTCGCCGCCGCCTTCAGCCTGACGCCGTCACTACCTAGACCACCCAATCAGCGGCGGTGGCAATTGGGCATCCATGAGCAAAAAGAAAAAACAAAAAGACAAAAAATTTATGAATCATACCAAACACATTTTTATACTAAAAATATTTTTTATCAAACGCTCTATTTTATTCAAAATTTTTTGCAATGAGTAAAAATACAAAAAAAAATTGTTTCTGTTCACTCTTCAGTTCCTTAGAGACGAGTGAATATCATGTTGATAGGGTTTAAAGTTTTAGAGGTTCGTCAGAGGACCAACAATCGCCGGGAGCATCAATACGGAATAACATGCTCCAGCAACTAAAAGCATTTCCGTTAACGACGCCATTGCAATTGAGGAGCTTCTACACATTTTTGAGGGTTTTTCCCGTGCTGCTCATTGCGATTGAGCCATTGGAGACAAGGAAAAGTAAGGCAACTTAATGAACGGGCAGTGCAGTTTAAGGTCGATTATCGACGGTTGAAACTTTATTCATTTTTCCAACTGGACCGCATAAAAAGGAAAGAAGAACCCTTCAAAAGCTCTTAGGAACAATGAACACCTTCTCATAAAATTTCTTGACAGTTTGCATTAAAACTCATCCTTTCTCTTGTTTTTTCTTACCTTCCCATTTGTACATACCCACTTCCGCTTGAGATCGTGAACCTTGTAGTTAATTAAATATGCTGAATATCAAGTAATTACTTAATGGTTTATGTTACCCATAAAAGAATGGGAACTGTGAAAATATTTAATAAAAAAGGAAAAAAAAAAACCAAATGTGCAGTTACTTATGTATTGGTGGTTGCTCGTGTAGTTGCAGTGTCGAAGTTTTGATGCCACGTGTCTGATTATTATTGGTGAAACTTTATTTGGCTCATCAAACTTAGTATATAAGCTAACGGGATAATGACATGTTATAGTTTTATCAACACGTATAAGTAAGTCTTTTGCATGAGTTGTGTCGATTAAAATCAAAATGGCCAATTCATGCAGAATATAGATTATTGTCAATAAATATGATTATGAAAAGGTTAGCGCATATTAGAGCGAACATGTAAAAAGCTTATGTTACAACTTGCCGCTGGAAGAAAATCTCCCTCATGTCACGTACGCATATCTTGATTTTTCTTTGATTTTCTTTTGATGGTTTCGTAGTAGTGTTACAGAATTTCATCCCAATTAGAAACGCTAATGATGAACATTCTTTAAAAAGTTCAATCTAAGTTGCGAATTTATTTGAAAAATGATATTTTTTTCCTAAAAAAAATTCCTTGCAACGTCCTAAAAGTGGAATAGTGTATTATACCCTTTTTTTGGTGTATCTTGTACATTTTCCTACTTTTTTCATGGATTACGATGAAAGTGAAGATTAAGACAGATGTAGTGATCTTTTCTTTTCTTTTCTATCTATAATGTAGATGCACTCAATTCAACAAGTGAAAAATTAAATTAAAAAGTTAAGAATTACATGTTCTATTAGGAAAAATAGTACACGAAGTCTCTATTTATTTATTTTATTAATGCAGTCATAAGTATTTTCATTTTACCAGTTGAAATCTTAAATCTTTTTGCACTTTACTAGAGAGAAGGATACCAGGAGTGCTAAAAGTTGTGTACGGTGCTCACTTTAGTACCAAAAGTTTCCACCGGATTACTTAAGTGCCAATTCTAGCAAAAAAACGATCACTTAAGTATCGACGGCGAGAAATTATGGCCAAAAGTGCCACATCAACATCCATGTCAGCATTTTAAATAATAAAAAAAAACTCTTCAATAAAATAGACTTTGGCTCGCCGGTGAAACTAAATTGGAATTTCGAGCAATCGAAGTCCTTCCACATCGACTCATAACCACCCACCACCACCAATCGAAAGCTAACTCATTTCCACACCTTCTTGAGTCATCTCGCCATCGAGTCGCTGGAATAACTCCAGGAGTCACTTGGATTGTGGAGAGCCCATGTTTTGCGAGTAGGGAAAGAAAAACACTAAATTGGAGAAATTTAGGGATACTCACACAAAATCGAGGAGATCACTTTGTTCTTTGGAATCTCTAAAATGCATCCAGGCCCTTGGACACGATCGATTTGGTCCGGAAGGCTATTGAAATTTGCTGGGAAGCTCAGTTGCTCGGTTTGTGCTCCCAATTGACGTTTATGGTCATATCTCTGGATTTTGGAGTTTCTAGCCATGGCCATCAGTTGGAAAAGATTCATGAGCATATTGCCACCGGTCTTGGCCGTCAACATTTCACCTTTTGGGAGAATTTCACTTTGTCATCCAACTACTCCTCTCAAACCCAAAACTCTGGCTAGCCACCTTTGTCGAGCCACCCAAGGCAGCTTTGGCCATCTCAGCGACTGCCACCGATCACAAAATGCTTATGAGTGAGTCTCGATCAAAGCCCAACCGGCCTATGCCTTCAACATTTCCTGCTTTGTTCAAACTTGGACTTGACCTGGTCACTCGTTGGATTTCCGGCAAGTTAACCAGAGTTGGCATTGAAGTAAGTGATTTTTTTTTAAAAGTGGCATTTAAGTGATTCGAATAAAATTTTTGGCACGAAAATGAGTGCCGTACACAACTTTTGGCACTTCTAGTGTTCTTATCCCCACTTTACTAATTAAGCCTATCTGATTTGTTTCAACAGGGAATTGCTAACGTGGATACCAGTTGTCCTATGTATTAAGACTAACCTTAACGTGCACAAATTTTATTAATTTTTTTAAATTTCTTATTTCTTTGTTTTCTTTGTTTTTTTTTTCCTACTGTTGTTTCTATGTTGGCGAGGGTCACCGACAGATCTGGTTGGCCTGAACAAGGGTAGTGATAACGATTTTGAGGCCATTTCAAGAACGCGATTGATAACTACCACATGAGGGCTTTGCTGCCTTGCTGGTTGTCAGAGAGGGCATGAAGGTCCTTGCAGGGCCTTTGTAGCCAACGAAGGTTATCGGCACATAAAACAAAAACAAAGAAAAAAGAAAATAAAAAATAAAAAAATTCAAAAGAAAAATAAACAAATCGAGAAGCATTAAAAGATTATTAAAAATTATACGCTTTAGCATTGGCTATATCACGTATGATAGCCGACATCCATGTTAGCTGTTTTTGGATGAAATTGGCCCTACGGATTCAATTGACAAAGTATGAAATATTTAGCACTCAATTTACAACTTGAAAAACTTAGAATTGAACGAACAAAAATTCAATAAGTTTAGAACTTTTTTTAACAATTTTTCTCATTTCATGATGACATTAGACTCATGTTGACTTTTCCATAAATGCTACCTATCTCAACCAAGTTCACGGATAGATATATAGGTGAGTCTGATGAAGAGCGATATGGAAAGAACAAGATAATTTTGACCTTAATAAATATTTCGGGCATGAATAGAATTTGCCCAAGTGGACTAGAGGCCTAGAGTAGTGTCTTTTCCTGGTTTATTGTCCTTTGAATGAAGTCATATTTCATTGAATATTGCAGATTATTTAAGCCTATCACAATTCAACAATAGGTAATGACACAAATAATACATGTACTTTGGCTCAATGGGTAGTGTGACACACAAAATTTGACCTGATGTGCAATTTGATTCATGGACTTTTAATTTGTTTAATATGATCCTTTCATGAAATTTTATTTCAGGGACCGCATTAAATATTTTCACAGTTATGAAATAGTTTAAATATGAACAAAAAAGTTAAGGAATTATATTGAAGAAATTGAAAGTTCAAGAACCATGTTGCATATTAAGTTCAAGGACCATATTACATATTTGGCCGAAATTCAAGGATCGTTTATATTATTTTACCTTTACAACTCAAGCAAGTTTGTCTGTTTATCTTCATGTGCATTTTCCTTAACCCATCGAGATTAATGGTTGAGGATTCATGCAACTAGGAATAACTTCCTGCACCAGAGAGAGAGAGAGAGAGAGAGAGAGAGAGAGAGAGAGAGAGAGAGAGAGAATCATATGAATGCAATGCCCAATGAGAATATGATTTTCCTAGCACGAAATATGCAAAATAGAAGTGTGAAAATTTTAAAGTATACCTCGAAGATACGAGCATCAAGAATAGGCCCTACTAGTCGATGAAAAAGCAATGAGAAAAGAAGGTTTTTTTTGGTAAATATGAGAAAAGAATGTTCATATGCAATTTGATTTATAAACTTTCAATTTGTTTAAAATGATCATTTCATTAATTTTCATTTCAGGGACCACAATTTTTTTACATAATTATGGAATAGTTTAAATATGAACAAAAGTTCAAGAATTACATTGAAGAAATTGAAAGTTCTGAAACCACGTTGCATATTGAGTTCAAGGATCCCATTACATATTTGGCCGAAATTCATGGATCATTTATGTTATTTTACTTTCACAGCTCAAGCAAGTTAGTTTGTTTATCTTCATGTGCATTTTCCTTAACCCATTGAGATTAATGGTTGAGGATTCAAGTGACTAGGCATAACTTCCTACACTAGAGAGAGAGAGAGAGAGAGAATCATATGAATGCAATGCCCAATGAGAATATGATTTTCCTAGCACAAATTACGCAAAAAAGAAGTGTGAAAATTTTAAAGTTTACGTTGAAGATCCGAGCGTCAAGAGAAGCCTTACCAGTCGTTGAAAAAGGAATGAGAAAAGAAGGTTCATATGCAATTTGATTTATAAACTTTCGATCTATTTAATATGATCATTTCATTAATTTTCATTTCAGGGACCACATTAAATATTTTTACATAGTTATGAAATAGTTTGAATATGAAAAGACAGATCAAGGATTATATTGAAGAAATTGAAAGTTCAGGAACCACATTGCATATTGAATTCAAGGATCACATTACATATTTCGCTGAAATTTAAGGATTATTCATGTCATTTCACCTTTACAACTCAAGCAATTTTCTTTGTTAACCTATCGAGATTAATGGTTGAGGATTCAAGCAACAAGGAATAACTTCCTGCACTAGAGAGAGAGAGAGAGAGAGAGAGAGACATATGAATAATGCCCAATGAGAATAACATTTCCCTAGCATAAATAACGCAAAAAAGAAGTGTGAAAATTTTTAAAGCATACCTTGAAGATTTGATAGTCAAGAAGAGGCCCTACCAGTCGTTGAGAAAGCAATCAGAAAACATGTTTCATATGTCATATTTAACTGCCTAACAAAGGACCCGCGTCATTAACCTTAACCCAAACATTGACCTAGGTTGGACTTCGATGTCTCTGGTGATTTTAATTTTGGCAGATGCTTTAAATAAAGTGGGAGGGAAAAAAAATGAGATTGGACCGAACATAGTCGCTGTTCAAGGACTCCTGCGTCAACATCGTTTGACTCAATTATCTCTTCGTTTCTTCTTACCTTGCTTTCTTATCTACCCGCTTTCTTGGGCTTGGAGCCACGAAACTCGCAAGCATGAACTTTGCAGAGCTTCAATGCCGCTTGCTTCTCGGTATTGCTCTTGCACTGTGCTTTAAACAAGTCTTCTTCGCCACCAACGAAACAGAGACAGACTAGCGCTGCTCGCATTTAAGGCCAGCATAAGCAGAGATCCTTCCGGTGTGCTCAACTCATGGAACGACAGCATCGGGTTTTGTCAGTGGTATGGCATTACGTGCAGCCGGAGACACTGAGTCACGGTCCTAAACTTGTGATTGCGAGGACTCTCCGGATCAATCTCTCCTCATAGTGGGAATTGTTGACACATAAATTTTGGCACAACATTTTGCATTAGTTAAATTTTGGCACAAGTTGAGCGGATCCTTTGAGTTCCTCTTCCAAAATATAATGCAAACAGGTTTGCGTAATATGTCTCGACAGTTTTACCTATGCAGATGAATCTGTGAATGTCCACTTCAATTCTTTGGAGACGAGTGAATATCATGTCGATACGGTTTGAAGTTTTAGAGGTTTGTTGGAGGTCCAACAACCGCTGGGAGCATCAAGACGGAATGACATGCTGCAGCAACTAAAAGCATTTCCGTCAAGGACGCCACTGCAATTGAGGAGCTTCTACGCAGGGTTCTTCCGTGCTGCTCATTGCGATTGAGCCATTGGAAACAAGGAAAAATAGGGCAATTTAATCAACAGGCAGTGCAGTTAAAGGTCGATTATTGAGGGTTGGTAGTTTTTTATTCACTGAATGATACTCGTCGCTCTGACTGGACCGCATATAAAAGAAAGAAAAGCCCTTCAAAAACTCTTACAAAAAATGAACGCCTTCTTATAAATTTTCTTCACAGTTTGCATTAAAACTCATATTTTCTCTTGTTTTTTCTTACCTTCCATTCATACATATACCCACTTCCGCTTGTGATCGTGAACCTTATAGTTAATAAAATATGATGAATATCAAGTAATTACTTAATGGCTTATGTTTACCGTTAAAAGAATGGGAACTGTGAAAAATTTTATAAAAAAAGAAAAAAAAAAGAAATGTGCAGTTACTTATGTTCTGGTTGCTCGTGTAGTTGCAAAGTCCCAGTTTTGATGCCCCATGTCATATTATCATCGGCAACACTTTACTTGGCTCATCAAACTTAATATAACTAAACGAGATTGTGATATGTTATTACTTTATCAAGATGTATAAGTCTTTCTTGTGCATGAATTGTGTGGATTAAAGCAAAATGGCCAATTCATGCATGAAATAGATTATTGTCAATAAATATGATTATTAAAATGTTAGTGAATATTAAAGGGAACATGCTAGTTAGGGCTTGAATGCTTCCCCCGTATGTCCGTGACTGAGAATATAAAGGCTTATGTTACGACTCGCTGCCGGAAGAAAATCTCCCTCGTGTCACGTAAGCATACCTTGATTTTTCTTTGATTTTCTTTTGATGGTTTCATTATACTGTTAGAGAATTTTCATCTCAATTTGAAATGCCGATGATGAACGTTCTTTAACAGGTTCAATCTCAGTTGCGAATCTGTTAGAAAGATGATTTTTTTTTCTAAGAAAATTCCTTGCAACGTCCTAAAAGAAGAAGAGTGTATAGTACCTTTTTTAGGTGTATCTTCTTCATTTTGCTACTTTTTCATGGAGTATGATGAAAGTGAAGATTAAGACAGAAGTACAGTTCTTCTTTCTTTTCTTTTCAATATATAATGTAAATGCACTTATTTCAACAAGTGAAAAATTAAATTAAAAAGCTAAGAATTACATGTTCTACTAGGGAAAATAGTTCACAAAGTCTCTATATCTTATTTTGGATATCAATGAAGTCATAAATATTTTAAGTTTGGCAATTAAGCCTTAAATCTTTTCACACTTTACTAATTGAGTCCATCCAATCAATTTCTATGGGGAATTGCTAACGTGGATTCCTATAGTCCTATGTGGTAGGACTCACATTGATGTGTACAGTTTTTAATAATGTTTTTTTAGAATTTTTTATTTTCCTTTTTTTTCTTTACTATTTTTTCCCTATTGTTGTTTCTATGTTGGCGAGAGTCACCAGCGATGCTCGTTTGGCCTGAGCAAGGGCGATGATAACAATTTCGAGGCCATCACAAGATTAATTGTGGTTGACAACCACCACATCAGGGCTTTGCTGCCCTACCAGCTGCAGTTGAGGGCACGAAGGTTGTCGGTGACCCTCGCCGGCACAGAAAACAAAAACAAAGGAAAAAAGAAAATAAAATAAAATTTCAAAGAATAATACAAATTCAAGATTTTGGATGAAATTGGCCATATAAACTCAATTGACAAAGTATGAAAAATTTTAAGATTCCATTAACAAAATTGAAAAGTTTAGAATTGAATTGACAAAAATAAAATAAGTTAAAGATTTTTTTGGATAAATTTCCTATTTCACAGTGCCATGCAATTTCCCATAGACTCGTGTTGACTTTTCTATGCTACCTATCTCAACCAAGTTCATGGATAGATAGGCGAGGTCCGATGAAGAGCGATATGGAAAGAACAAGATGATATTGACCTTAATGAAGATTCCAGGCGTGAATAGGATTTGCCTAAGTGGACAACAGGCATAGACATATCCCTTACTTTAGCATCCATCTAGGTTTAAATTTTTACATTCAAATCTAACGTCATGGAATGTAGTAGTGCCTTTTCCTGGTTTATAGTCTTTCAAATGAAGTCGTCTTTTATTTAATATTGCAGATTATGTCAGCCTATCACAATTTACAATATAGATAATGACATAAATGGTCCATGAACTGTGACTCAATGGGTAATGTGATACACAAACTTTAGTCCAATGTGCAATCTGATTCATAAAGTTTCAATTTATTTCATGTGATGTTTTCATTAATTATCATTTCAGGGACCATATTAAATATTTTCACATAATTTTGGAATAGTTTGAATATGATCAAAAAGTTTGAGAACTACATTGTACATTTGGTTAAAGTTCATGAATTGCATTGTACAAATCAAAAACTCAGGGACCACATTATATATTTGAGACAAAACTCAAGGATCATTTATGTTATTTTACCTCTGAAATTTAAGCAAGTTTGTCTGTTTATCTTCACGTACATTCTTCTTAACCCATCGACATTAATGGTTGAGGTTTTAAGCGACCAGGAATAACTTCCTGCACCAGAGAGAGAGAGAAAATCATATGTATGCAACGCCCAATCAAAATAACATTTTCCTATCATAAATTATGCAAAAAAGAAGTGTGAAAATTTTAAAGTATACCTTGAAGATCCGAGCATCAAGAAGAGGCCCTACCGGTAGTTGAAAAAGCAATGAGAAAACAAGGTTCATATGTCATATCTGACTGGCTAGCAAAGGACCCACGTCATCAACCTTCACCTAACATTGGACTAGGTTGGGCTTCGATGTCTCCGGTGATTGAACTTATAGCAGATGCTCTAAATAAAGTTGGAAATAAAAAATGAGATTGGACTGAACATACATGTGTTTAGCGATAGGGTTAGGATTAATTTGGGGACTGTGTCCATAATGAGTTCATGTATTAGTAGGAATGTGCTGGTCTTTTGGCGTTTGTCTCTGAGTTGGTGGGATGGAGCTTTCTTGCTCTCGTCAATTAATAGACCGTAGAACCACCAGGACAACCTTTGCACCGGCGGACTTTGATGAAGGGCGTGCGATCGCTACCATCGACGGCGGACTTTGATGGTTGTCATTTGATCTTTTGGACCGGGTCCAAGCAAGAAGGGAGCCCCACAACAGAGGCAGATGGATATGCATCAGATAGACTCGTGCATATATGACCAGACGATGTCTTTTTCGGATGCTGAGTCAACGGCAGAAGAAGGGGTTGGCCGGCTTCGCTGTTCAGTGATTCCTGCGTCTACATCTATCGACTCAACGATCTCTTCGTTTCTTCTTGCCTTGCTTTCATATCTACCCGCTTCCTTGGGCTTGGAGCCACGCAACTCGCAAGCATGAGTTTTGCAGAGCTTCAATCACGCCGCTTGCTTCTCGGTATTGCTCTTGCACTGTGCTTTAAACAAGTCTCCTCCGCCACCAACGAAACAGACAGACTAGCGCTGCTCGCATTTAAGGCTGGCATAAGCGGAGATCCTTCTGGCGTGCTCGACTCATGGAACAACAGCATCGGGTTTTGCCAGTGGTACGGCGTTTCGTGCAGCTGGAGACACCAGAGAGTCACGGTCCTGGACTTGCCATCGCGAGGACTCTCCGGATCAATCTCTCCTCATATTGGGAATCTCAGCTTCTTAAGGGAATTGCGGCTCCAAAACAACAGTCTCGATCGCGAAATCCCTCCGCAAGTCGGCCAGTTACGCCGCCTTCGTGTCTTACTACTAGCCAACAATTCATTGGTTGGCGAAATTCCCAACAACATATCAGCTTGCTCTAACCTTGTCAGCCTCGTCCTTCAGTTCAACCGACTAACGGGAGAAATTCCCACAGAAATCGGTTCGTTATCAAAGCTGAGGTTTTTATATTTGTATAGTAATAATCTCTCTGGGATCGTGCCTTCCTCCATAGGGAACTTATCTTCACTGGAGGTCCTTTCTTTAACCTTGAACAACTTGGGTGGGAGCATTCCTCAAGTCCTAAGCCGCCTGGCAAACTTGCAAGTCTTTGCCTTCGGGGGAAACAAATTGTCGGGTACAATTCCATCTTCTTTGCTCAATATCTCTTCACTAGTTCAATTTGATGCTGGAAACAACCAGATACAGGGGACTCTACCTTCAGACATAGGCCTCAAACTCCTAGATCTTGAATTTTTCAGCGTTCTCGGGAATCGGCTCGAGGGGCCGATTCCAACCTCGATATCCAATTGCACGAAGCTAGATAAGCTTCAACTTGGAGATAACAGATTTTCAGGGAAAGTGCCTTCTTGGGAAAACTTGTATAAGCTTAGTTGGCTTCAAATCTATCTTAATCAGCTCGGAAGTGGAAAGCCCGAAGACTTGAGCTTCCTTTGATCGTTAACTAACAACACCAAATTGCAGTACATAGGCATTCATGGGAATAAGTTTGGTGGGGTGTTGCCAAAATGCATAGGTAATTTATCCGCTACTCTCGTGATATTTACTATGAGTGAGAATCAAATATCTAGTGGGATTCCAGAAGAAATTGGATATTTTGTCAACTTGAGATTATTGGCTATGGGTCTCAACCCACTCTCAGGTGTTATTCCTCCAATGTTGGGGAATCTACAAAATCTAGAAACGTTGCACTTAAGTTATAGCAACCTGGGAGGGATCATCCCATCTTCTTTGGGAAATCTGACCAAGCTGATTACACTATATCTTGAGGGGAACAACTTTCATGGGCAAATTCCTTTGTATTTATCGAACTGTCAATCTCTTAATCTGCTTGAACTATCTAATAACAATCTAAGTGGTCCCATACCTCCACAACTTATAGGTCTCTCATCATTAGCGATCCTTCTGAACTTGTCTTCTAACCATCTGATTGGGGTTCTACCTACAGAAGTTGGCAACTTGAGAGCTTTGACTGCTTTGGACATCTCGAACAATTTGTTGATAGGTGAAATCCCAACTAGTTTAGGTGAATGCACCGCATTGACATCACTGAGGATGGGGGGCAACCACTTCCATGGGTCAATTCCTCAATCAATCAGATCCTTAGGAGGTATTGAAGAATTAGATCTTTCACACAACAATTTATCGGGTCAGATTCCAGAATTCTTGGAGTTATTTCGTTTCTTGAGACTTTTGAATTTATCGTACAATAATTTCAAAGGCATGCTGCCGCATGAAGGAGTCTTCAAGAATACTACCGGGACTTCTATTATCGGAAACAACGAGCTTTGTGGGGGAGTACCAGAGTTTCACCTACCCAACTGCATTGTTAAAAGCTCCAAAGGGAGAAAGATTAGTACAGTGTTATTGTCAACTTATATTACTTTCGGAGTTCTTGGAATAGCCCTTATTTTGGCTTTCATATATTTTTGTTGGCTAAAGAAGAAAGTAAATGAACTGGTTTCAAGCTCAATGGATAATCCATGATTAGACATATCTTATCAAACACTCCTAAAAGCAACTGATGGTTTTTGTTCGACGAATTTGATCGGTGTTGGAAGCTTTGGTTCTGTTTACAAAGGGGTACTTCAAGATAATGGAATTGTTGTTGCCGTGAAGGTGCTTCATTTAGCTCGACATGGTGCTCTAAAGAGTTTTATAGTGGAGTGTGAGGCATTGAAGAACATCAGACATCGAAATCTTTTAAAAATATTGACAGTTTGCTCGGGCAGTGATTATCAAGGAAATGACTTTAAGGCCATAGTATATAAATTCATGGAAAATGGAAGCTTGGAGAGATGGCTCCACCCAAATGCATCATCATCTCATGGGAATGAGCAACCGACTACTTTGACTTTTATTCAGAGGATAAGTATTGCTATTGATGTTGCTTCTGCACTGGATTATCTTCATCACCAGTGCCATATCCCCATCATTCATTGTGATCTAAAGCCAAGCAATATCCTCTTAGATGCCGAGATGGTTGCACATGTTGGGGACTTTGGATTGGCAAAATTCATTCATGGATCATCCCAAGATACCGCAGCTAATCAAATGAGCTCAATGGGTCTTAGAGGGACAATTGGCTATGCTCCACCAGGTAATCTCTCTCTCTCTCTCTCTCTCTCTCTCTCTCTCTCTCTCTCTCTCTCTCTCTCTCTCTCTCTCTCTCTCTCTCTCTCTCTCTCTCTCTCTCTCTCTCTCTCTCATAGTCTTATGCACATTATATTCTAATTTGATGATTCACACTCCAATTTGACCTACATTATGATCTAAATGTGTGGCAGAGTATGCAATGGGGTGTGAGGTTTCAAGAGAAGGCGATATTTATAGTTACGGCATTCTCTTACTAGAGATGTTCACAGGGTTGAGTCCCACCAATGGCACATTCAGAGACAATTTAACTCTTCATAATTTTGTCGCCAAAGCCTTGCCTGAGCAAGCTCTTGAAATCACGGACAATGTTTTGCTTCAAGAAAGAGAGAGCCATTTAGGCCCCCATAATCCTAAGCATTGCCTTCTTGAAAGCCATGACATCATTCAAGAGTGTTTGGTTATCTTGTATAGCATTGGAGTTGCTTGTTCGTACGAAGTGCCTGGAAGACGGATGAATATCGGAGAAGTCGCAAATCGGCTGCAACAAATTAGGGAAAAACTCTTTTTATTGGATCCATATGGAGAAGATGAACTGCTAACAACTCATATTTAGCTATTATAAGTTTAGGGTTGTCTACACAAATGGAAACGAACAGGTAAGATCCTAACTGAAAAGAGAATCAATCATTCCTTTTCCTTAAAGATGATAGTTAATCATTATTCCCCATCTTGATTTATCCAAATCCAAACTAGCGAAGTGCCTGTGGTGCACACACATTCTTACTTTATGTTATATGCTCTTCAAGAGGAATTGCAATTAATTAATTGGTGGGATTCTTATTCATAGGAAGGCTTGGCTTATGCATATTGATTAAGGACGGGCTCATCGTTGCTTTGACTCGAAACTATCCAATGTCTGGAATTGGTCTCAGTTTTGAAAGGTATATTCAATTGGCTACAAGCAAGACTGTTGCTTTGGTAGGAGAATAAGGATGCATAGCTTCCCGATTTAGTGTTCTAGCTTATATGGTAATTTGTGAGCCCATATTGAAACTTGATATGCGAAGGAAGAATTATTCGAGAATGCTTTAGTAGGATGGTGTAACTTTGAGTTTGTTCGATATTTCAAGGGGTGCAATTACATATCCTTCAACACTACTAGTTCTAAAGTTTACTATAGTCATTACATTGTATCTTCGCATTATGTTTAAGTTACTGAATCTCTTTTTTCTTTTTTTTGGGAAAGTACATAATCATGGATGGATAAAAGTTACTATAGATTGATAGTCACTTTGTTTATGTGAGGATTCACTAATCACATGAATAAGCAACTTTCAAATCTAGAAAATTCCCAATTATATCGAGAAATAAGTAGCCACCAATATGCTCAAGCTCACTTCTCTATATAAAAAGTCACTAATTTTATGCAGGTTCAACATGTGCCACCTCCAATTCTTTGGCATAGGCCTCACCTGCCTTCCTTGGCTAGGACATCATTTGATTTTCATGTTTCCCTTTCCATCATCAATGGCATTCTATTGACATCTAACGTTAGCACAAGCCGATACCTAAACGCATGACTTAGGGATGTTAGCAATAGAGAGGTCAATATGAAGTCGATACCGAATGAATATATGAGCAAGTTACCAATAGTTGCCAATCAGCCACTATCGCATATCGATTAACGACACTTGATCATGAAAATTCGTAATCGTGAACAAGTTCTTTCATTCTTTATATCGGCATCGTATCGATTATCGATATTTACGTTCATCATTAAGCTTTTCTTTTAATAAACACTTGTTCACAATGGATTGTGTCGGCGCCACATCTATTGAGAAGACCACGTCGTTATTTGGTGTCAACATGTTGTAAATTTTGTCTGAAGTACTTAAGTTACGATGGTTTTAAAAAGTTCGCAACGGTTCGGTCGTACTAAAAAGGCGGCACCGGAAAACATCCTCAAATTTGACTCTCAATTTACCGGGCATCCATTTTTTAGTGTGTCGAACGCTAATTCGCGAATGTGTAAAACATTTTACATTTCATTTTTCGCGTGTCCGAATGTTATTTTCTAGTGGCCCGGGCCATCCGATCTTAGGAGAAGATTAGACAATCGGTGAAAACTGGCTCCAATTCAACGGTTGGGATCTCTCCATCTCAATCCATCGGCAACCTGAGCTGCCGCCGCGCCACCACCAATGGTGGTTTTCCTCGGAGATACAAGTTGACAAAAAGGCAAGTTTTCCTGACTCACTGAGCCAAGCTCGCTAGTAGTCCGGTTCCTGCGCTTCCTCCTTCGACCGCAAGACGCAGACGTTAAGTGAAACAAACCGTCCACTGTCTAAAACCGTAAATCTCTCTCCATCTCTCCGACGCACAGCCCGGAACCACCATCGTTCTAGCTTGCACTCTCATATCGCGGCCGCAGTGGCTCCCCACCTGGACTTCACCGTTTACGCTATGCCGTGGAGGTGCTTCCTCTCGTTATTTCTTTTGTAGCCTTCCTCTTCCCAATGCTTGATGGTTGTTTCGTTGACTGCCAGATTCCGAATTTCTGAGGCGTGATGAGTTGTAATAGGCCTTGTTTGGTTAATGCCGGGATGGGGAATGGAAAGAGCACGATTCTGGCTCATTTCTAGATAAGTTTATTGGGCACAGCTGGTGTGAGAAGCTTGCCTTGCTCTTTATTGGGCGTATGTGGGACATGCAAATGAAGTGTTTGGCAAAATGCTTGTATAAATTGTAGATATACTTCTTTGAGAGGACAGTAAGATGGACATCGCAGAGAAATCTTCACTTCCCTTTCTTTATTCCCTATCTGTGGATTTCTACTTCTAATTTTCTGGTCGACCGTGTTGAATCTGTCTGATTGATAAACTATTTGCTTGTTGCCTTTTGTACTTGTTTAATTTCATTTTGGAATTCACCTTGATATTTTCCCAGATTATTAGAATAGACGCAATATATATTTTTTGAAATCTCCTGTTAAGTGATTTGAATGCTTGGAATTGGATTCCATCTTCTTGATTCAGTGGCAATGAGCCAAACTACCTTGTTTTAGTCACTAATATAGTTGAAATGTACCCATGCTTTTTTTTTTGGCACTGATAAAAAAAAGTTTAGTTACGAAGAGCAAGCAAATTTAGGATCATCTTTTAATTTATTGGAAACAAAACTATGTTTAAGAACTTTGTTGTGGATTTTGTACATTTGGTATTTCATTTTATGATGGGGAAAACTTTACCTGCAGAGAAAGAGGTTGAGAGGAAGGAAGAGGAAGGAGAGAGGATGGTGTTTGGACAAGTGGTTATCGGTCCACTGCGATCAGGATAGACTACTTATTGTAATGGCATGTCTCAGTTCCTCCAACTCCTTAGAAGATACTCTCACTCTCTGTTCGTGTCAGTATGTTCTTTTCATAAAACTATGTATTATACAATGTTTGATAATATTTTTGCTTAAGAATTGAATAATTAATTCCTAAAATTATAATATAAACGTAAATGGGTCATCAAAATTTAGATGTCAATAGGTTGGCTTCCAGATGTAATAACTAGTTAGGGATTCTTTCAAAGCCTTGTGTTGTCCCTTCAGATGAGAACGAGATGACCTTCGTTTATTCTTGCACTCAATTTGTTGTCATGTTTACCTTGTGCTGAGAATGAAACAGCACAAAGTGTCATCGCTGATGAAGTCAAGTTAATTATCTGACCCTTCTTTTTTTCATGGTACAGCTTTTGAGGACAATAATTCACAAGAAAGTCGATCCCCAAAGCGCGTCTCAAGCGTCGTCGATCGAGAAATACTTGGACGATAATCCAATGTCAAAATCAGTGGAGGAAGAAAACAACAGGAAGAAACTAGAGATAAATGGGTCAAGATAGATCCCGACTGCAAGCAGTTGTCAAATTGAAAAACTTTGTAATCTCAGTAGTACAGCCACTCTTAGCTTACTTGATCATTGGTCGTGCTGCGTTTCCATTATGGCGTAGATGCAAATTATTTAAGTGACTGCATCTTGATCAGCAGCCAATTTTTCCGGGCAAAAAGGGAAATTCAAATTATGTTGCTTTCGGGATCACTTGGGCCAAATCCTAACACTAAATTAAAGGGCCATGTACATGCTCCTGAGTCGCCTCAAAATTACTGACCGACTTACTTTTCAGTTCGTGGTCTCACATTTTGTTTTGGAGTTGTACGATCTGCCTTCATCAAAGCCACAAGTTAAGTGGATCCTTTGAGTTCCTTTTTCAAAATGAAATGCAAACACATTTGCGTAATCTGTTTCGAGAGTTTTACCTATGCAGATGAGTGAATATCATGTCAAAATGGTTTGAAGTTTTAGAGGTTCGTCAAAGGACCAACAATCGCTGGGAGCATAAGACGGAAGACATGCTCCAGCAACTAAAAGCATTTCCGTCAACGACGCCACTGCAACTGAGGAGCTTCTACACATTTTTTGGGGTTGTTCCGTACTGCTAATTACGATTGAGCCATTGGAAACAAGTAAAAATAGGGCAACTTAATGAACGGGCAGTGCATTTAAAGGTCGATTATTGACGGTTGGTAGTTTCTTATTCATTGAATGATACTCGTCACTCCGACTGGACCGAATAGAAAAGAAAGAAAATCCCTTCAAAAGCTCTTAGGAAAAATAAACGCCTTCTTATAAAATTTCTTCGCAGTTTGCATTAAAACTCATCATTTCTCTTGTTTTTTCCTTACCTTTCCATTCATACATACCCACTTCCGCTTGAGATCGTGAACCTTATAGTTAATTAAATATGATGAACATCAAGTAATTACTCAATGGTTTATGCTTGCCGATAAAAGAATGGGAACTGTGCAAAATTTTAATAAAAAAAGAAAAAAAAAGAAGTTTGCAGTTACTTATGTATTGGTGGTTGCTCCTGTAGTTGCAAAGTCCAAGTTTTGATGCCACATGTCATATTATCATCGGCAAGACTTTACTTGACTCATCAAACTTAATATAACTTAATGGGATTATGATATGTTATAATTTTATCAAAATGTATAAGTCTTTCTTTTGCATGAGTTGTGTCGATTAAAGCAAAAGGGCCAATTCATGCATGAAATAGATTATTGTCAATAAATATGATTATTAAAATGTTAGTGAATATTAAAGGGAACATGCTAGTTAGGCTTGAATGCTTCCCCTATGTCCGTGAATGAGAATATAAATGGCTCATGTTACCACTCGCCGCCAGAAGAAAATCTCCCTCGTGTCAAGTAAGCATACCTCGAATTTTCTTTGATTTTCTTTTTATGATTCCATAATAGTGTTAGAGAATTGTCATCTCAACTTGAAACGCCGATGATGAACGTTCTTTAAGAAGTTCAATCTCAGTTGCAAATTTGTTTGGAAGATGATAGTTTTTTTCTAAAAAAATTCCTTGCAACGCCGACATGAAGGAAGAATAGTGTATAATACCTTTTTTGGTGTATCTTCTTCATTTTGCTACTTTTTTCATGGAGTATGATGAAAGTGAAGATCAAGACAGAAGTATAGTTCTTTTTTCTTTTCTTTTCTATATATAAATTAAACTAGATTAAAAATTAAGAATTACATGTTCTACTAGGGAAAATAGTACACAAATTCTCCATCTCTTACTTTTTATATCAATG
Organism: Melaleuca quinquenervia; assembly: GCA_030064385.1. Taxonomy (NCBI): domain Eukaryota; kingdom Viridiplantae; phylum Streptophyta; class Magnoliopsida; order Myrtales; family Myrtaceae; genus Melaleuca; species Melaleuca quinquenervia. Next base: position 14,201,886 of record CM057723.1, read on the forward strand.
CAGTCATAAATATAAAATTTTGGCAATTGAGCTTTAAATCTTTTCACACTTTTTAAATTGAGTCCATCCAATCAATTTCAGTTGGAAATTGCTAACGTGGATACCTGTAATCCTATGTGGCGGGACTGGCATTGACATGTACAACTTTTAATAATGTTTTTTTAGAATTTTTTATTTTTTAATTTCCTTTTTTATTTCTTTTTTTTCCTTACTGTTGTTTATATGTTGGCGAGGGTCATCGGTAGCTCTGGTTGGCCTAAGCAAGGGTGGTAATAACAATTTTAAGGCCATCACAAGAATGTGGTTGACAACCACGACATGAGGGCATTGCTGCCTTGTCGGCTGCCGATGAGGGCTTGAAGGTCCATGCTAGGGCCTTTGTAGTCTTGCTAGGGCCTTTGTAGCCAACGAAGATTGCCGGCATAGAACAATAAAAATAAAAATAAAAAAGAATGATATAAAATTCAAGAAACATTAAAATATTATTCAAAATTATACGCATTGCCGTTGGTTATATCACGTATGATAGCCAATATCCATGTCATCAATTTTTGAATGAAATTGGCCCTACATACTCAATTGACAAAGTGTGAAAGAATTCGAAACTTCATTGATAAATTTCAAAGGCTTAGAATTGAACGGACATAAATACAATAAGTTTAGGGCTTTTTGGATAATTTTTCCCTTTTCACAATGCCATAATTCTATAGTTTCCCCATAGATTCATGCTGACTTTCCCATGCTACCTATCTCAACCAAGTTCATAAATAGATAGGTGATGTCCGGTGAAGAGCAATATGGAAAGAACAAGAGATGATATTGACCTTGATGAAGATTCCGGGCGTGAATAGAATTTGCGTAAGTGGACAACATGCGTAGACATATCTCATACTTTAGCATCCAGCTAGGTATAAACTTTTACATTCGGATCTAATACCATGGAATGGAGTAGTGTCTTTTCCTGGATTATTGTCTTTCGAATGAAGTCATATTTCATTGAATATTGCAGATTACATAATTAAGCTTATTACAATTTACAATAGAGATAATACTATAAATAACCCATAAGCTTTGAACCAATGTGATTCTTGAACTTTCAATTTGTTTAATATGATCTTTAAACTTTAGCCTCGTGTGTGAGCTTTCAATTTGTTCAATATGTTCCTTTCATTAAATTTCATTTCAAGGACCATATAAAATATTTCCATATAGTTCTAGAATAGTTTGAATACGAATAAGAAGTTCAGGAGTTACACTGAAGAAATTGAAAGTTCGGGAGTTACACTAAAGAAATTGAAAGTTCGGGAACTACGTTGTACATTGAGTTAAAGTTTAGGTATATCATTGTACAAATCGAAAGTTTAAGAACTGCATTGCATATTTGACCGAAATTTAGGGATCATTTGTATTATTTTACCTTTACAATTCAAGCAAGTTTGTCTGTTTATCTTCATACGCATTTTCCTTAACCCATTGACATTAATGGTTGAGAATTTAAGCGACCAGGAATAACTTCCTGTACCAAATAGATAGAAAATCATATGAATGCAATGCCAAATCTGAATAACACTTTCCTATCACGAATTAAGCAAAAAAGAAGTGTGAAAATTTTAAAGTATACCTTGAAGATCCGAGTGTCAAGAAGAGGCCCTACCAGCCGTTGAGAAAGCGATGAGAAAACGAGGTTCATATGTCATAATTTAACGGGCTAACAAAGTTCAACAAAAAAAAAACTAGCTAACAAAGGACCCACGTCATCAACCTTAACCTAACATTGACCTAGGTTGGACTTCAATGTATCTCGTGATTGAAATTATAGCAGATGCTTTAAGACTGCGTTTGGTTGGACATTTGCAATGAGCTTTGAATAAAAAGGCTTTCCCAAAGTCCAAAGTCCTTGGGGAGAATGTAAAATGCGTTTGGTAAAAATGTATTTACAATGGGCTTTGAATTTAATTACGTGTTTGGCAAAACTTGAATTTGGAATGAGCTTTCAATCAATTTTTTAATTTTTTATTTAAAAAGAATAGGGCAGACGAAGGAAGCCAGGTTGTCCTCTCGCCATCCTCTGCCCCTCAAAACAAAAATGCCATTGACGCAGAAAAGAACGAAAAGAGCCAACCAGAGCGGGACCCCCTCACCTCCCATCCTAATCTCATCACCATTGAAGGCTCTCATAAATCTCAATCTCTCTCTCTCTCTCTCTCTCTCTCTCTCTCTCTCTCTCTCTCTCTCTCTCTCTCTCCAGCCACACCCCACATTTCGCTTTTCCTTTTTTTGTCGAGCTTCAGCAACGGGGATCGGGATACGAGAGTCGTATCGTCTCTCGTCCCATTCGTCCGCTTTTGTCCTCTTTCCCATATTTTCCTTCTTCGTCATCATCGTCCGACTAATCAGAATCACTGCCCCCCCCCCCCAAATAAATCCGACGATTCGAAGCTCTCTTTGCAGACCATCGGATCTCCCGTCGCCGCCGATGTCCCCCTGGTCTCGTCGGCCTGCAACAGTCATTCCTCCACGCGCACAACCACATTGTCAGGTATTCGATGCTCCGGCCTCGCGATCTTAGCCGCTAAGGCACCGGAAGATGAATAGGGCTAGACCTGAGAAGATGACCTCCAAGGCAAACTTGGACTTTTGATAAAATTATGAGAGTAAAATGGATAACTAACAAAAATTCATTAATGTAGATTTCGGCATTCGTAAAGCTAATTTTCATCTCAAAACGCTCTTTGAAAGTGCTCGCCAAACACCCCATTTGTCCAAGGGGCCTTAGGACCCCAAAGGGCTTTTCCAAAGCCCAACTAAACACGTCCTAAATAAAAGTCGGAGAGAAAAAATGAGATTGGACCGAACATAGTCATGTGTTAGTCATAGAGTTTAGGATTAATTTGGGGACCATGTCCATAATGAGTTCATGTATGTGTAAGAATTGTGCTGTCATTTGGCGTTTGTCTCTGAGTTTAGTGGGATGGAGCTTTCTTGCCTTCTGAAAATCGGGAATGTCACCCTTGCCATTACGACAAGAGAATCATTTCGAATTAATAGACCGAAGAATTCAGGACAACCTTTGCTCAGATTCCATGAACCGCGTGCAATCGCTACTATCGATGACGGACTTTGACGTTGTCATTTGATCTTTTAGACCGGGTCCAAGCAAGAAGGGAGCCACACAATAGAGGCAGATAGATATGCATCAGATTGACTCCCGTGCATATATGGCCAACGGAAGAAGAAGGGGTTGGCCGGCTTCGCTGTTCAATGACTCCTGCATCTACATCCATTGCCTCAACGATCTCTTCGTTTCTTCTTGCCTTGCATTCATATCTACCCGCTTCTCTGGGCTTGGAGCCACGAAACTCGCAAGCATGAGTTTTGCAGAGCTTAAATCACGCCGCTTGCTTCTCGGTATTGCTCTTCTACTGTGCTTTAAACAAGTCTCCTCCGCCACCAATGAAACAGACAGACTAGCGCTGCTTGCATTTAAGGCCGGCATAAGCGGAGATCCTTCCGGTGTGCTCAACTCGTGGAATGACAGCATGGGGTTTTGCCAGTGGTATGGCGTTACATGCAGCCGGAGACACCAGAGGGTCACGGTCCTGGACTTGCAATCGCGAGGACTCTCGGGATCAATTTCTCCTCATGTTGGGAATCTCAGCTTCTTAAGGGAATTGTGGCTCCATAACAACAGTCTCGTTCGTCAAATCCCTCCACAAGTTGGTCAATTACGCCGCCTTCGTGTCTTACTACTAGGCAACAATTCATTGGTCGGCAAAATTCCTAGCAACATATCAGCTTGCTCTAACCTTGTCAAGCTCAACCTTCAGCTCAACCAACTAACGGGAGAAATTCCCACAGAATTCGGTTCGTTATCAAAGCTGAGGTCATTCTATTTGGGTGGAAATAATCTCTCTGGGATCGTGCCTTCCTCCATAGGGAACTTATCTTCACTAGAGCGTCTTTCTTTAACCTTGAACAACTTGGGCGGGAGCATTCCCCAAGTCCTAGGCCGCCTGGCAAACCTGCAAGTCCTTGCCTTCGGGGGAAACAAATTGTCGGGTACAATTCCTTCTTCTTTACTTAATCTCTCTTCACTAGTTGGGTTTGATGCTGGAAGCAACCGGATACAGGGAACTCTACCTTCAGGCATAGGCCTCAAACTCCTAGATCTTGAATTTTTCAGCGTTTGGGAGAACCAACTCGAGGGGTCGATCCCTACCTCGATATCCAATTGCACAAAGCTAGATAAACTTCATCTTGGAGATAACAGATTTTCAGGGAAAGTGCCGTCTTTGGTAAACTTGTATAAGCTTAGTGTGCTAACAGTCTTTTTAAATCAGCTTGGAAGTGGAAAGCCTGAAGACTTGAGCTTCCTTTGCTCGTTAACTAATAGCACCAAATTACAGTGCGTGACAATTGACGAGAATAAGTTTGGTGGGGTGTTACGAAAATGCATCGGTAATTTATCCACTACTCTCACGACATTTACTATGCATGAGAATCAAATATCTGGCGAGATTCCAGAAGAAATTGGGAATTTTGTCAACTTGATGGTATTGGATATGAGTCACAACCCGCTTTCAGGTGTAATACCTCCAAAGTTGGGGAATCCACAAAATCTTGCAAAGCTGAACTTAAGTTATAGCAACCTGGGAGGGACCATCCCATCTTCTTTGGGAAATCTGACTAAGCTGATTCAACTAGATCTTGAGGGGAACAACTTTCATGGGAAAATTCCTTCATATCTATCAAACTGCCAATCTCTTAATCTGCTTGACCTGTCAAATAACAATCTGAGTGGTCCCATACCTCCACAACTTATAGGTCTCTCGTCATTAGCGATCCTTCTAAACTTATCTTGTAACCATCTGACCGGGGTTCTACCAAAGGAAGTTGGCAACTTGAGAGTTTTAACTGCTTTGGACATCTCAGACAATTTGTTGGGAGGTGAAGTCCCAACTAGTCTAGGCGATTGCATTGTATTGACATCACTAAGGATGGGGGGCAACCTCTTCCATGGGACAATTCCTCAATCAATCAGATCCTTAAGAGGCATTGAAGAATTAGATCTTTCACGCAACAATTTGTCCGGTCAGATTCCAACATTCTTGGAGTTATTTCGTTTCTTGAGACTTTTGAATTTATCGTACAATAATTTCAAAGGCATGCTACCACGTGAAGGAGTCTTTAAGAATGCTACTGGTACTTCTATTATCGGAAACAACGAGCTTTGCGGGGGAATACCAGAATTCCATCTCCCCAACTGCATCGCTAAAAGCTCCAAGGGAAGAAAGGTCAGTATAATGTTATTGTCCACTTCTATTACTTTCGGAGTTCTTGGAATAGCCCTTATTTTGGCTTTCATATATCTTTGTTGGCTAAGGAAGAAAGTAAATGAACCGGTTTCAAGTTCAAGGGATGATTCACGTTCAAACATATCTTATCGAACACTCCTAAAAGCAACTGATGGTTTTTGTTTGACGAATTTGATCGGTGTTGGAAGCTTTGGTTCTGTTTATAGAGGGATACTTCAAGATAATGAAATTGTCATTGCCGTGAAGGTGCTTCATTTACTTCGACATGGTGCTCTAAAGAGCTTTATAGTAGAGTGTGAGGCATTAAAGAACATTAGACATCGAAATCTTTTGAAAATATTGACAGTTTGCTCGGGGAGTGATTATCAAGGAAATGATTTTAAGGCCATAGTCTACGAATTCATGGAAAATGGAAGCCTGGAGCGGTGGCTCCACCCAAATGCATCATCAGCTCATGGGAATGAGCAATCGAGAAATTTGACTTTTATTCGAAGGATAAGTATTGCTATTGATGTTGCTTTTGCACTGGATTATCTTCATCACCAATGCCATATCCCCATCGTTCATTGTGATGTAAAGCCAAGCAATATCCTCTTAGATGCCAAGATGGTTGCACATGTTGGGGACTTTGGATTGGTAAAATTCCTTCTTGGATCATCCCAAGATACCATAGCTAATCAAATGAGCTCAATGGGTCTTAGAGGGACAATTGGCTATGCTCCACCAGGTAATCTCTCTCTCTCTCTCTCTCTCTCTCTCTCTCTCTCTCTCTCTCTCTCTCTCTCTCTCTCTCTCTCTCTCTCTCTCTCTCTCTCTCATTGTCTTATGTGTCTTATGCACATTATATTCTAATTTGATGATCCGCACTCCAATTTGACTTGCATTATGATCTGTATGTGTGGCAGAGTATGCAATGGGGTGCGAGGTTTCAAGAGAAGGTGATATTTATAGTTACGGCATTCTTTTACTAGAGATGTTCACAGGGTTGAGCCCCACCAATTACACATTCAGAGACAATTCAACTCTTCATAATTTTGTCGCCAAAGCTTTGCCCGAGCAAGCTCTTGAAATCACGGACATTGTTTTGCTTCAAGAAAGAGAGAACCATTTAGGCCCCCATAATTTTGAGCATTGCCTTCTTGAAAGCCGTGACATCATTCAAGAGTGTTTGGTTATGGTGTATAACATTGGCATTGCCTGTTCGTGCGAGGTGCCAGAAAGATGGATGAACATCGAAGAAGTCACAAATCAACTGCAACGAATTAGGGAAAAACTCTTTGCAATGGGTGCATATGGAGAAGATGAACTGCTAACAACTCGTATTTAGCTATTATACACTTAGATTGTCGACACGAATGGGAACGGACAGGTAAGATCATAACTAAAGAGAGAATAATCAATCTTTTCCTTAGAGATGACAGTTGATCATGATTCCCCATCTGTATTTATTCAAATTCAAACTAGCAAATGCCTGCGGGGCACACACTTTCTTGCTTGGTGTTTTTTTTTTTCATGGGGAGGAGCTCTTTAAGAGGAATTGCAGTTAAATAACTGGTGGGAATCTTATTCACAGGAAAGCTTGGCTTATGCATATTTACTAAGAACGGCCCTCCCTGTTGCTTTGTCTCGAAATGATCCAATGTCTGGAATTGGTCTCAGTTCCAAAAGCTATATTCAGTCGGCTGCAAGCAAAACTGTTGCTCTGGCAGGAGAATAAGGATGCATTGCTTCTGGATTCAGCATTCTAGCATATACGGTAATGCGAGGACACGTATTGAAACTTGATTTGCATAGGAAGAATTATCTGAGAATGCTTCAGCATTCTTCAATTATCAACAGTTGGTAGTTTCTTATTCATTGAATGATACTCATTGCTCCGACTGGACCGCATAAAAAAGAAAGAAAAACCCTTCAAAAGCTCTTACAAAAAATGAATGCCTTCTCATAAAATTTCTTCATAGTTTGCATTAAAACTCATACTTTCTCTTGTATTTTCTTACCTTCCATTCATACATACCCACTTCCGCTTGAGATCGTGAACCTTATAGTTAATTAAATATGATGAACATCAAGTAATTACTTAATGGTTTATGTTAACCGATGAAAGAATGGGAACTGTGAAAAAATTTAGTAAAAAAAGAAAAAAAAAACAAATGTGCAGTTACTTACGTATTGGTGGTTGCTCATGTAGTTGGAGTGTCCAAGTTTTGATGCCACGTGTCTGAAAATCATCGGTGAAACTTTATTTGGCTCATCAAACTTAGTATAAGCCAACGGGATTATGATATGTTATAGTTTTATCGTGATAAGTAAGTCTTTTGCATGAGTTTTGTCGATTAAATCAAAATGGTGAATTCATGCATAATATAGATTATTGTCAATAAATAAGATTATGAAAAGGTTAGTGAATATTAGAGCGAACATGTAAAAGGCTTTACAACTTGCCGCCGGAAGAAAATCTCCCTCACGTCACGCACGCATACCTCGATTTTTCTTGGATTTTCTTTTGATAGTTTCATGATAGTGTTAGAGAATTTTTATCCCAATTTAAAATGCTGATGATGAACGTTCTTTAAAATTAGATTGAGAATTTATTTGAAAAATGATATATTTCCTAACAAAATTCATTCCAACGTCCTAAAAGTGGAATAGTGTACATTACCCTCGTTTGGTGTATCTTGTTCATTTTGCTAACATTTTTCATGGATTACAATGAAAGTGAAGATTAAGACAGACATATTGATCTTTTGTTTTCTTTTCTATATATAATGTAGATGCACTCAATTGAACAAAGTGAAAATTTAATTAAAAAGTTAAGAAATACATGTTCTACTAGGGAAAATAGTACACAAAGTCTCCATCCATTACTTTTTTTAATCGAGGCAGTCATAAATATTTTAATTTTTCCAATTAAGCATTAAATATGTTCAAATTTTACTAATTGAGTCCATTCGATCAATTTTAATGGGGAATTGCTAACATGGATGCCGGTTCTCCTATGTGTTAGGACTAGCGTTGACATATGCAATTGTTAATAATTTTTTTTTGGAATTTTTTTTCTTTTTTTTCTGTATTGTTGTTTCTATATCGGCGAGAGTCATCGGCAGCTCTAGTTGGCTAAAGTAAGGGTGGTAATGACAATTTTAAGGCCATCACAAGAATGGGGTTGACAACCATCACTAAGCATGAGGGCTTTGCTACCTTGTCAACTGCTGACGAGGGCATGAAGGTCCTTGCCAGGGCCTTTGTAGCCGACGAAGGTTATTAGAATAGAAAACAAAGCAAAGAAAAAAAGAAAAATATTCAAAACATGTATAAAATTTCGAGAAGTATTAAAATGTTACTAAAAATTATATACGTCAGCATGACAGCATCAATTGTGTCATGTTCGACGGCTGACATCCATGCTAGTGGTTTTTGGATAAAATTGGCCCTACAAACTAAAATGATAAAGTATGAAAAATTTAGGACTCAATTTACAAACTTGAAAGACTTAGAACCAAACGGACAAAAATACAATAAGTTTAGAACTTTAAATATAATTTTTCTCGTTTCATGATGCCATGATTTTATAGTTTCCCATAGACTCATGTTAACTTTTCCACGCTACCTATATCAACCAAGTTTATGGATAGATAGGTGATGTCCGGTGAAGAAATATATGGAAAGAACAACATGATAATGACCTTGATGAAGATTCCAGGCGTGAATAGAATTTGCCTAAGTGGACAACAGGCATAGACATATATCTCTTACTTTAGCATCTAGCTAGGTATAAATTTTCACATTCGGATCTAATGTCATGGAATGGAGTAGCGGCTTTTCCTCATTTATTTTATTTTGCATGAAGTCATATTTCATTGAACATTGCAAATTACTAAGCCTGTCGCAATTTACAATAGAGATAATAACACAAATAATCTATGAACTTTGACTCAATGAGCAATGTGATTCATGAACTTTTGATTTATTTAATATAGTTCTTGAACTTTATTCTTGTCTAAACTCTCGATCTTGAAATTTCAATTTTTTCGATGTGTTCCTTTCATTAAATTTTTATTTCAAGGACCACATTCACATAATTCTAGAATAGTTTGAATATGAACAAAAAGTTCAAGAGTTACACTGAAGAAATTCAAAGTTTTGGAAGCACATTTCACAATGGATTAAAATTCAGGTATCACGCTGTACAAATCGAAAGTTCATGAACCACATCGCATATTTGACCGAAATTTAAGGACTATTTATGTTGCTTGACCTTTGAAATTCAAGCCAGTTTGTTTGTTTATCTTCATGTGCATTTTCCTTAACCCATCGAGATTAATAAATGAGGATTCAAGCAACCAGGAATAACTTCCTGCACCAGAGAGAAAGAATCATATGAATGTAATAATACCCAATGAGAATAACATTTTCCTAGAAAAAATTACGCAAAAAAAAGTGTGAAAATTTTAAAGGATACCTCAACTCGAGCAAAGGGGAAAGAGGCCCCACTAGTTGTTGAAAAAGCAATGAATGTAACACCCCATCCCACATTGCCTAGGGGGTAGCTTTGAGTGGCCTTATATGTGGGAGAGTTCACCTTATCCATCAACAATGCGTTTTCCTAGGTTGCGCGCTCGTGAATTGCTGCCGAGGGCAGCGAGGATGGTGGACCCGAGGAAAAACAAAGCTATGAGGTTGAGGCTGTAGCTAGGATGGCGATGCGTCCGCGCCAGTGCGGTAAGGTCAAAGTGAACAATATTGTTGGTGGTAGGGCGAGGATGTTACATAATGGTATCAAAGCCGACTCCCAACCGCATGTGGGGCTAAAGCGAGGACGTTGTGCCATTGAGGGGGGGAGTATGTAACACGCTCATTGCCTAGGGGGTAGCTTTGAGTGGCCTTATATGTGGGAGAGTCCAACTTATCCATCAACAACGCGTTTTCCCGGGTTGTGCACTCGTGAGTTGCTACCGAGGGCAGCGAAAACGGTGGACCCGAAGAAAAACAAAGCCGTGAGGTCGAGGCCGTAGCTGGGATGGCGAAGCGTCTGCGCCAGTGCAGTAGGGCCAAAGGAAACAATATTATTGGTGGTAGGGCGAGAACGTCACAATGAGAAAGCAAGGTTCGTATGGCCATATTTAATTGGCTAACAAAGGACCCACATCATCAACTCTACTCATTTTTCCATGAACCACATGCGATTACAACTACCATCAACTGCAGACTTCGATGATTGTGAATGTCATGGAATGGAGTAGTGTCCTTTCCTGGTAAGTGTGTTTTGAATGAAGTCATCTTTCAGTGAATATTGCCTACCCTAGCTTGTAATAGGGATGATGACACAAATTGTCCATAAATTTTGGCCCAATGGGAATGTGATCACTCAATTTTCAATTTGTTTAATGCCATCCATAAACTTTACCCCAATATATAATCCGATCCTTAAAATTTCAATTTGTTCAATGTAATCATTCCATTAATTTAAGTTCATTGATCACATTAGATATTTTTACATAGTTCGATGACTAATTTGAATATAAACCAAAAGTTTAGAAATCGCATTGAAGAATTTGAAAGTTCATGGACCGCATTACATATTGGGTTAAAGTTTAGGGATCGTATCAAACAAATTAATAGTTCACTGACCACATTGTACATTTGATCATACTTCAGGGACCATTTGTGATATCTTCCCTTTAACATTGAGGCAAGTTCCTTTCTTTATCTTCATGTGCATTTTCCTTAACCCATCAACATTAATGGTCGAGCATTCAAGCGACCAAGAATAACTTCATGCACTAGAGAAAGAGAAAATCATATGAATGCAATAATGCCCAATGAGAATAACATTTTCCTAGCACATAATACGCTGAAAAGAAGTGTGAAAATTTAGAGTATACCTTGACTCAAGCAAGAGGGAAAGAGGCCCTACTCATTGTTTAAAAAGTAATGAGAAAGCCAGGTTCGTATGCCATATTCAACTGGCTAACAAAGGACCCATGTCATTAACTATGCTCGTTGTTCCATGAACCACGTGTGATGCCAACCATCGACGATGGACATCAACGATCGTGAATGTCATGGTATGGAGTAGTGTTCTTTCCAGGTTAGTGTGTTTTGAATGAAGTCATCTTTCAATGAATATTGCCTACCCCAATTTATAATAGGGACAATGGCACAAACAATCCATAAATTTTGATCTAATGGACAATGTGATCACTGAAACTTTCAATTTGTTCAATGTAATTATTTTATTAATTTAAGTTCATGAATCACATTAAATATTTTTACATATTTCAATGATTAATTTAAATATAAACAAAAAGTTTAGGAATCTCATCGAAGAATTTGAAAGTTCATGGATCACATTGCACATTGGTTAAAGTTTAGGGATCATATTAAATAAATTAAAAATTCAAGGACCACATTGTACATTTGATAGAAGATCGAGGACCATTTATGTTACTTTACATTTAACATTCATGCAAGTTTGTTCTTTTATCTTCATGTGCATTTTCCTTAAGTGCCTTCTTTGGAAAACTTGTATAAGCTTGGTTGGATTCAAGTCTTTTTTAATCAACTTGGAAGTGAAAAGCCTGAAGACTTGACCTTCCTTTGCTCTTTAACTAACAGCACCAAATTACGGCACGTGGGCAATGATGGGAATAAGTTTGGTGGGGTGTTACCAAAATGCGTAGGTAATTTATCCGCTACTCTCACGGTATTTACTATTAGTGATAATCAAATATCTAGTGGGATTCCAGAAGAAATTGGGAATTTTATCAACTTGAGATTATTAGTCATGTGTCTCAACCCGCTTTCAAGTGTAATTCCTCCCAAGTTGGGGAGTCTACAAAATCTGGCAGCGCTGGACTTAAGTTATAGCAAGCTGGGAGGGACCATCCCATCTTCTTTGGGAAATCTGACCAAGCTGATTGAACTATATCTTGACAGGAACAACTTTCATGGGCAAATTCCTTCCTATCTGTCAAACTGCCAATCTCTTATTCTGCTTGACCTGTCGAATAACAATCTCAGTGGTCCCATACCTCCACAGCTTATAGGTGATCTCCTGTCATTATCGATCCTTCTGAACTTGTCTTCTAACCATCTGATCGGGTTTCTACCTACGAAAGTTGGCAACTTGAGAGCTTTGACTGCTTTGGACATCTCAGACAATTTGTTGGTAGGTGAAATCCCAACTAGTTTAGGCGATTGCACCGCATTGACATCATTGAGGATTGGGGGCAACCTCTTCCATGGGTCAATTCCCCAATCAATCAAATCATTAAGAGGCATTGAAGAATTAGATCTTTCACGCAACAATTTGTTGGGTCAGATTCCAAAATTCTTGGAGTTATTTCATTTCTTGAGACTTCTCAATTCGTACAATAATTTCAAAGGCATGCTACCACGTGAAGGAGTCTTTAAGAATACTACTAGTACTTTTATTATTGGAAACAACAAGCTTTGCGGTGGACTACCAAAATTTCACCTACCCAACTGCATCATTAAAAGCTCCAAGGGGAGAAAGATCAGTACAATGTTATTGTCCACTTCTATTACTTTCGGAGTTCTTGGAATAGCCCTTACTTTGGCTTTCATATATCTTTGTTGGCTGAAGAAGAAAGTAAATGACCCGGTTTCATGTTCAATGGATGATTCACGTTTAAACATATCTTATCGAACACTCCTAAAAGCAACTGATGGTTTTTGTTTGACGAATTTGATCGGTGTTGGAAGCTTTGGTTCTGTTTATAGAGGGGTACATCAAGATAATGGAATTGTTGTTGCCGTGAAGGTGCTTCATTTAGTTCGACATGGTGCTCTAAAGAGCTTTATAGTAGAGTGTGAGGCATTAAAGAATATTAGACATCAAACTCTTTTGAAAATATTGACAGTTTGCTCAGGAAGTGATTATCAAGGAAATGATTTTAAGGCCATAGTCTATGAATTCATGGAAAATGGAAGCCTGGAGCAATGGCTCCACCCAAATGCAGCATCATCTTATGGGAATGAGCAACCAAGAACTTTGACTTTGATTCAGAGGATACGTATTGATGTTGCTTCTGCACTGGATTATCTTCATCACCAGTGCCATATATCCATCGTTCATTGTGATCTAAAGCCAAGCAATATCCTTTTAGATGCCGAGATGGTTGCACGTGTTGGGGACTTTGGATTGGCAAAATTCCTTCTTGGATCATCTCAAGATATTGTAGCTAATCAAATGAGCTCAATAGGACTTAGAGGGACTATTGGCTATGCTCCACCCGGTAATCTCTCTCTCTCTCTCTCTCTCTCTCTCTCTCTCTCTCTCTCTCTCTCTCTCTCTCTCTCTCTCTCTCTCTCTCTCTCTCTCTCTCTCTCTCTCTCTCACACACACACAAACACTCATAGTCTTATGCAGATTATATTATAATTTGATGATTCGTACTCCAATTTGACCTACATTATGATCCGAATGTCTGGCAGAGTATGCAATGGGGTGCGAGGTTTCAAGAGAATGCGATATTTTTAGTTATGGCATTCTCTTACTAGAGATGTTCACAGGGTTGAGTCCCACTAGTGACTCATTCAGAGACAATTTAACTCTTCATAATTTTGTCGCCGAAGCTTTGCCCGAGCAAGCTCTTGAAATCATGAACAATGTTTTGCTTCAAAAAAGGCAGAGCCATTTAGGCCCCCATAATCCTAAGCATTGCCTTCTTGAAAGTCATGACATTATTCAAGAGTGTTTGGTTATGGTGTATAACATTGGAGTTGCTTGTTCGTACGAAGTGCCTGGAAGACGGATGAACATCGGAGAAGTTGTAAATCAGTTGCAACGAATTAGGGAGAAACTCTTTGCATTGGATGCATATGGAGAAGATGAACTGCTAACAACTCATATTTAGCTATTATGCTTTTAGCGTTATCTATGCAAACGGGAACATATAGGTAAGATCCTAATTAAAGAGAGAATCAATCAATCATTTTCCTTAAAGATGACAGTTGATCATGATTCCCCATCTGTATTTATCCAAATTCAAACTAGCAAATGCCTGCAAAGCACACACTTTCTTGCTCGATGTTTTTTTAACTGGTGGGAATCCGATTCACACGAAAGCTTGGCTTATGCATATTTACTAAGAGTGGCCCTCGCCATGGCTTCGTCTTGAATGATTAGATGTATGGAATTGGTCTCAATTCCAAAAGTTATATTCAGTTGGCTGCAAGCAAAACTGTTGCTCTAGCAAGAATAAGGATGCATAGCTTCTGGATTCAGCATTCTAGCACATACAGTAATTCAAGGACACGTATTGAAACTTGATCTGCGTCAGAAGAATTACCCGAGAATGCTTTAGTAGGGTACTGTAACTTGTGTGTTTTTTGTTTTTATTTTTCAAGGGGTGCAATTGCAAATCCTTCAACACTGCTCATTCTGAAGTTTACTGCAGTTGTTACTTGTATTTTCGTATTATGGTAAAGTTACTGAATCTCTTTTTTATTTTTTCTGGGAAAGCACATAATCACGTATGCATAAAAGTTACTATAGATTGATAATCACTTTCATTACGTAGGGATTCGCTTATCACACAGATAAGTAATTTTCAAATCTAGAAATTTCCAACTAAATCAAGAAATACGTAGCCACCAATGTGCTCAAGCTCACTTCTTTATATAAAAAGTAACAATTAGCGGGGAGAAGTTACTAATTTCAAGCAGGCTCAACATGTGCCACCTCCAATTCCTTGGCACGTGCCTCACCAGCCTTCCTTGGTTAGGACATCCTTCGATTTTCATTTTTCCCTTCCCATTATCGATCGCATTTTGTTGACATTTAACATTAGCACAAGCCAATACCTAAACACACGACTTAAGGATGATAAGGTAGTTAGTGACAGAGAGGTCAATGTAAAGTCGATACCGAATGAATATATGAGCAGGTTACCAAGCAATGCTCACCAAGCAAGACGAGTGTTAATTGCCAATTAGTCGCTATCGCATATCGATTAACAATACTTAGTCATTGACATTCGTGATCGTGAACAAGCTCTTTTGTTCTTTATATCGGCATCGTGTCGATTATCGATATTTGCGTTTATCATTAGGCTTTTTCTTTTAGTAGCCACTTGTCAACAATAAAATTGACAAACATGGAGCTCCGTGTCGTCACCATGTCGATTAAGAAGACGACGTCGTTCTTTGATGTCAACACGTTGTAAAATTTGTTTGGAGTACTCAAGTTACGACCGTTTTAAAAAGTTCGCAACGGCCTGATCGTAACAAGAAAGAGAAAGGCAGCATCGGAAAACATCCTTCAATTTGCCCGGCGTCCATGTTTGAGCGGGTCGGATGCCGATTCGCCAATGTGTAAAATATTTTATATTTCATTTTCCGCTTTTCCGAATGTTATTCTCTAGTGGTCCAGGCCATCCGATCTTAGGAGAAAATTAGACGACCGGTTAAAACTGGCTCCAATTCGACGGCCGGGATCTTTCCATCTCCATCCATCGGGTGCCCAAGTTCCCGCCTCGCCACCGCCAACGGTGGTCTTCTTCGGAGATACGAGTTGACAAAGAGGCGCGTTTTCCGGGCTCACTGAGCCAAGCTCTCGAGTTATCCCGATCCTTCGCTTCTTCCTTCGACTGCGGGACGCAGACGCTAAGTGAACCAAACCGTCCACTGTCTAAATCCCTAAATCTCTCTCCATCTCTCCGACGCACCGCCCCAAACCACCATCGCACTAGGTTGCACTCTCATATTGCGGCCGCAGCGGCTCCCCCTGGAATTCGCTGTTTACGCTACGCCGCGGAGGTGCTTTCTGCTGTTATTTCTTTTGTAGCTCTCCTCTTCCTAACGCTTAATGGGTGTTTCGTTGATTCGGGATTTCTGAGGCGTGATGAGTTGTAATAGGCCTTGTTTGGTTAATGTCGGAATGGGGAATGGAAAGAGAACGATTCTTGCTCATTTCTAGATAGGTTTATTGGCACGGCTAGTGTGAGAAGCTTTACTCGCTCTTTATTGGGCGTGTGTGTGACATGCAAATGAAATGTTCGGCAAAATGCTTGTGTAAATTGTAGATATACTTCTTTGAGAGGACAGTGAGATGGACATGGCAGAAAAATCTTCACATCCCTTTCTTTATTTCCTATCTGTAGATTTCTACTTCTAATGTCCCGGTCGACCATGTTGAATCTGTCGGATTGATAAACTATTTGCTTGTTGCCTTTTTTACTTTGTTTGCTTTCATTTTAAAATTCACCTCGATATTTTCCGAGATTATTATAATAGATGCAATATATATATTTTTAAATCCCCCGTTAAGTGATTTGATTGCTTGGAATGGGATTCCATCTTCTTGTTCCGTGGGATGAACCAAACTGACCTTGTTTTAGTTACTAATATAGTTGAAATGTACCCGTGCTTTCTCGTGGTGATGATAAAAAAAGTATTTAGTTAATTGATGAAGAGCGAGCAAATTTGGGATCGCCTTTTAATTTATTAGAAACAAAACTATGTTTAAGAACTTTGTTGTGGATTTTGTGCATTTGGTAATTTGTTTTGTGATGAGGAATACTTTACCCGCAGAGAAAGAGATTGAAAGGAAGGAAGAGGAGGGAGAGAGGATGGTGTTTGGACAAGTGGTTATCGGTCCACCGGGATCAGGAAAGACTACTTATTGTAATGGCATGTCTCAGTTCCTCCAACTCATCGGAAGGTACTCTCATTTTCTGCTTGTGTCAGTGTGTTCTTTTCTGTATTCTTTTTTATATCTGAAATTACTATTATTCACCCTTATGTGTCCCCATATTGGGAGCAAGTTATGTTTCCTCATGGCTAGAAACTTTATGCCAGTCCTACCTCATTGTCATTGGTCATGTGAGGTTTTTGGATTGGTTGTGGCTGGACGACTGTGACACCTGAATGCAGCACACCTCTTTAGGATGCAAGCGTTCTGTAGTTGAAATAGATTAACTGTCTTGGTGATAATAGCAATCATGAAAAACTGAGTTTTCTTTACCCAAAAAAAAAAAAAAAAAACTGAGTTATGATGCACATGACCTCATTTTATAGAGTCTTAGTTTTTCCAACTAGTTTGTCATCACAAAAGGCTTTCTCTTATACCTGATGAGACATTGCTCTCTATAAGCTTTGAAGTTTAGTGCAGCCATCTTGCTCAGAGTGTCCCTAGCTTGCCAGCACATCTGTAAATTAAGCTTTATTATAGCATTCCACACTTGCGGTGGTGTTTGATCTTTGATATGTGGATATCGGTAAAGTTCTCTCTTCCTGAATTTAGCTAGTTGGCGCAACTTTTTTGAATTGTTATTTGTGCATGTCACACTTTAGCCTTTATCGTTGCTGGCTTTTGACTTGTCAACAATCAAGTGAGTAAGTTCGAAACTGCTCATCTGTGTCATTGTAGTGATCACTTAGTATGCTCTTTTCAAAATAATTTCACCACCAAACTCGTGGTTGTGGTTCTGAGGAGTGGTTTTCTTTATTGGTTTGAAGCACAGGTCAATGGCAAGTAATAGAGTGTACAAGGTTTACAGGAATGTTCTTTTGATTGGTTTTAAGCACAAGGCATTAGGATGTAAGGAAGTGCATATACTAGATGTTAGACTGGAACTCAATGTACTTTTTATGATGATATCTGGCTATGTATTGTCAAAATCCAGGATATTGTCCTAAGTTCTAGTCCTCCATGCTCGATCTGTCATACCTTCATAATACCTGGAGATTCTTTATATTAGTGTGGAAAACCTACTTGTTTGTCTAGTCCAGATTTCTACTTTGAGATCGCAGAATAAGAAAGACTAGAAGAAGGGTAGACAGGAAATTGAATGAGATTAGTGATTTCTGTTCTATTGCTGCTTATGTCATTTCCTGGAAAGATGATTGTGCTCACTTCCTTTGATTTGGTTGAGAAATTCTTGAATTTTTGTGGCATGCAGGAAAGTTGCTGTCATCAATTTGGATCCTGCCAATGATATGTTGCCGTATCCTTTTTTTCCTGCAGTAGCAATGCGTTAAGTTCTTGTTTGTTGCTAATAAGTAGAAATTGCTGTCACTGTATTGCCCTTAACGTGAGAATAGGTATGAATGTGCCGTAAATATTGAGGAACTTATTAAACTAAGTGACGTGATGGTGGAGCATTCTCTTGGGCCCAATGGAGGTGATCATGCACTTTCCATTTTACTTATCTCTTTAAGTGATGAACAGCAAAGGCATCCACATATGTGATGCAAATGAGTTTATAGACTAGATTTCAAAACCTAGGTGTTTTGTTTTTCTTTCAAATACAACACAGAAATTAACAGCTTCCTCTGTGGAAAATCAGATTTTACATTTTCCATGAAGATTTCTTTCTTATGCGATTTAACTATGATTTTTAGTTTGTTGCTTCCACTCACATTACCTTATTGTTGTGTTGGACCAGGTCTTGTGTACTGTATGGATTACCTAGAGAAGAACATTGATTGGCTGGAATCTAAGCTGAAACCTCTTTTAAAAGGTTTGTATCCTAGGATATGAATGTCATCCTCTATATATATGTATGTGTTCTGCCAGATGATATGGCATTCTTTTTTCCTTGAGGTTCCTTTTTGTGGTTCGCCATCTTAATCTATTGTAGGATGAGATCCTAGTGCTTTGGAAATGACGGCATTAGCAATGCTAACCAACTTATAGATTTTTCTGATATGCTGTAGAGGACTTATCAAGGGTACTTTAATCCATTTAAAATCTTAAACTAGTAAGGAGTTAGCTCACAAGATACATTAAACATTTATCTTCACACTCTACTCCTGTATAAGATGGGCATATCCTGGAAAAACATGAGTTTAATAATCGTTCGGACAGAAAATGGGAATGGGGACATAGTGACGGGAGTTGTAAGTAAAATGACAGGAGAGGGAGAGGGAATTGTACCATGACTGAATAATACTAGACTTTAGTTAATAGAGCCGCTTTAAGCTTTGGTACCCTGAAAACAACAATGTAAACAGAGTTCTTTATGTGTTCAAGTCTTTAGGTCCTTCATTTGTTTTTGCTTTACATTAAAAACAAATGGCGACTTGCCCGTCAGAGGGGATGACAAAAAAACATTTTTTCCTAAGTTATTTTAAGACACTAACGTAAAACCATGTTCTATTTACTGACTGTAGTTTAACGGTTCTCTGACTTAGCTTGTTGCTGATTGAGAGTACCATTATTCTTCAAACACCATTTTCCTTTAAAAAATTTATCCCTTTGAGTGCATTTGCAGATAATCCTTGTATATAAAATTTTGTAAACTAAATTAAGAAGTCCTTCATTCTCATGCTCAAAATCAAGGTTTCGTCTGTTCTGATGTGGTTGCTAAGCATAGTGAGGAGGCTGATTTCCTCAGAAGGACGAGTTGAATAGCTTCTGTGTGGCTCTGCCAATTTTGTTGGGTGATGAAGTTTGACTTGTCACGACCTACCTTTGTAAATCAACTGCAGGTTCATGTTTTGAAGAGAGTTAGCCTAGTTTTGTGACAACTTTTGTGCTCATATTTTTCATTACTTAACACTATATTGAAAGGAACATGTTTAGGTCATTCCGTTTGATAAGATGTGTTCTCCAAATCCCTTGTGCCCCCCACTCTTCTCTCTCTTCACCCCTTGTTCCCTAGTGCATAAGCCATTGTGCAATGTGTCCATGCTTTTTTTCATATATTTTTGGTTTCTCCTTATATATGAGGTTATTAAATAATATACCTGATGCTTAACATTTCTGCAGATCACTATCTTCTCTTTGATTTCCCTGGCCAGGTGGAGTTATTTTTTCTCCACTCAAATGCCAAGAGAGTTATAGAAAAACTTGTTAAGAAGTTGAACCTCCGTGTATGCATCTTCCTTGGTGGTTTACTATATTCTAATTTATCAGTTTGATCTGCTTGTGGGGAAAATCTCCCAGATTGACGAAGCAAAACATGTTTTCACTCTCATGCAGTTGACTGCAGTGCATTTAGTCGATTCCCATCTATGCAGTGATCCAGGCAAATATATAAGTGCTCTGCTTCTTTCTTTATCTACCATGCTACATTTGGAACTCCCACACATCAATGTCTTGTCTAAGATTGATCTTATTGAGAGCTATGGGAAGCTAGGTGCTGCAGCTATATAAAGTTCACTTACCTGGTGGTAAATTTCAGTGATTAACGCTGACAGTTTGCTGATACTTTGCAGCTTTTAATCTTGATTTTTATACGGACGTGCAAGATTTATCCTATCTACAGCACCATCTTGACCAGGATCCCCGTGCCACCAAATACAGGTGTGATATTGTGAAGTTGAATGGCAACCACCAAGGTCACATTATGTTGTGTGTAAATATGAACGAGAAAGTTCATATTCTCTCATATTCTCTTGTCTTCATACATTTTTGCAGTAACCTAGAATTTAGAGTTGAGCATTTAACTTCCATTTGGAATCTGATCTTTAGTGCCCTTATCTGCATCATCAAAATCATACTATGTAAATTCTTGCATTGGCACATAGTGATCTGATTCTGTGCTGTCCCTGTGCAATTTTGTATAATAATATGGTGACAATAATTTTCGTGCTGCCTTAAAGTTCTTATTGAGAAAGGAATGTTTTGCATCCTCCACTAGATCATTGTTCTTCAAAGGGTATCCCACAACCTCTTGGACACCTCCATCTATATATTTGGAAGATCTGTAATAGGATTTTGTTTTGCTTTTCTAAGTCTTAAGTGAGATGAGCCGATCTTTTTAATGGTGCACATTACTGTGTCTTATATCTACTTTACTGGGTCCACTGATCACAAATTTACTGATTTGTTGAAGCTGTTTTTATTGTTATCCTAGGAAGCTTACAAAGGAACTTTGTGATGTAGTAGAAGATTATAGTCTCGTGAATTTTACTACTCTGGATATACAGGTATAGGTTCACTTCTTTGCCTTCCATGCTAGGAGAAATGATACATATCATTGGAACAATTTCGAGAGAGTTGAGAAAAGCAATGTCTGATTGAAAATTTTCAATCAATGCCTCTTTGCTTTCATTTTCTGAAGTCAAAAAGGTGCTGTCCAGGATAAAGAGAGTGTTGGGAACCTTGTGAAGATGATAGACAAGAGCAATGGCTATATATTTGCCGGTATGGAACCTAGTGCTGTTGAATTCAGCAAGATAGCCATCGGTGCAGTTGATTGGGACTACTACAGATATCCTTTTATGTGGGAGTTCCGCCTGATATCGTAATTCCTGTTTGATGTTTCTCTTATATTCATGTTATAGAAAACAGTTGTCCTTTTGCTGTGACATGATGCAGATGATTGGAAAATTTTGTTGCATTCTTAACCATATAATATTTGCTATTTCCATAATTCGATTTAATCATTCAAATTAAGGTATATAGTTTCACGTAGACGATACTGGAAATCATGGGCCTTTGCATGGAGGGAAGAAATGGGCTTGTTCTGGGATGAGGTTAGGTCATCTATTGTTGAAAACGTTGTTGAACACTAGATGAAAGTTGACTGAGTATCTGTTATTTAGAATGGAGAGTGGCATGCAACTTCCACTTAGCAAGGAGTCTTGCTATTGCAGTTCTTATGCATGTTGGTTGGCATTAAATTTGTGCGCTGCTCCTGGACTATCCAAGTTCAGAAGTTAGATTTCATCCAATAATTTACTCATTTGTAGGGCGTGTCAGCGTCATGCTGAATGAGTCCCATTATTGTCGTATTGTAATGTCATACATATAGTGAGATTTCCTTGACAAACCAGTCTTACAGTTGCAGCAGTGCAGGAGAAGTACATGAAGGATGATGACAATGATGACAATTAACAGGAAGAAGCAGAAGTTGAGTAGTCATTGCAAATTTTTGTTGTTGAGCTTGTGTGTCACCTTCCAATGTCATGTTTCTGCATATGCTTATGCACTTATCTCTACCCATCTCTCTCTCTCTCTCTCTCTCTCTCTCTCGCAATTATTGTTAGTTCTCATGCAGTTGAAAGATTTTCTGATAAGCTTGCGGCTTGAAGTTGCTTTGTGATGTGCATTAGGTGGAAACTGCGAGTATGCAGGTGAAAAGACTGCTGCTTCAAATCTTCCTCCAATAAACGTCTTCAGATAAGCACGACGTGCCCGTCGAAAATCATGGAGCTGACCCCACTCTTTGGATTTTGGCATTCTTGTAGAGTATAATCTAAATTAGGTGAGATTTCTTAATTATAAAAATGTTCAACCATGACTTTGCTGGGTAAGCTGTGGAATTTGAAGCCCTGAATGACTTAAAAAGCACTTGTTAGGTATTTTTACCCACACTAGTCATGGCAATGTTCAAATTCAGATGTAAATCTTTGGTCTTTCTCGAGTTGTATGGCATTTTTAAGTCAACATTGAATGACTTGAAGACACTTGTTAGGTGTTGTTACTTTCGTGGCAAAGTCTGATGCAGATGTAAACTTAATTGGATTTCTTTGAGCTATGGCATGTCAATTCAACTATGGACGACTTAACAGCACTTCGTAACTGTTACTACCAGTCAATTGTGTCCTAATGCGAATCTTGGATTTCTTCGAGTCTTTCAAGTTATGCATCTGATAGATACATGAGCTTTAACAACTTGTTTGAATTTCTGCATCGGCTTTGCAACGAGGAGCTTCAGACTTTGCCCGTGGCTGGTTAATTTTTGAGAATTTAATTTGATTGTTGGATTGTTTATAAGGTGAAGTTCTTTGTGAGCGTTGAAATGTTGTTTCCATGCTTAATGGATGAACTAATATATATAAAAGGCAGGTAGAAGGATGCACCTAACTAATCAAATTGTACACTTTATTAACGAAGTGCATGTAATATGCGGGTGTAAGTTTATATCATACTGCGTGGCAAGACAAATCACTTTTTGTATGAGCTAAATCCGTCTCATTGTGATGACTCTGTGTTTGGGTTCGGTTTGGCTTCGTGCTAAATTGAAAGATCTTTCTGAAATTTTCTGACCAATTCAAAATAGCATTGGTAACTTAGGAAATCATTGAAAAAAACTCAGGTGGCTTTGGTTATTTAATTACGCGCGGATCAAAGCTTGGACTCGTGTCTTTCTTGGTCCATGAAACTACAAGGGGAAGATTCACCAAAAAAAAAATCTTAAACCCATTTTAATCATATTAACTTGATACAAACACTTTTTTTTGTTAATTAAGTTTTAAATTTTTTGCATTTGTGTCAATTCAGTCATCAAGCTAATTTTGATTAGAAATCACTGACATTGGACTTCGATCAACCTACATGGCACAAATGGCGCTAATATTAATATTTTTCAATAATATTTAATCTTTTTTCAAATTTTTTATTCTTTTTATTTTTCCTTCCTTTGTCCAAATGGTAGCCAAGCCACGATGACTAGCCAAAGACGAGGGCCAACGAAGTCAAGGGTGAGCCTCGCCCACACCTACGAAGGTCATTGTTCTACCTAGCCCAACCATGGCGAGGCAGACTTCATTGGCCTTGGTTCTGGCAAATCATTGAGAACTAGTGATTTTCTAGAGAAAGAACGAAGGGAAGGAAAAATAATAATAATAAATATCTAAAATAATAAATTATTATTAAAAGATCATTTAGGTCAACATCAGTTATACTACGTAAGCTAGAGCCTAAGACAACATTTTTTTTTGTCAAAATCAACTAAACGGACTGAAATGGGATAAATGTTAAAGATTTGGAACTTAATTGGCTATTAAAAAATAATTTATAATTAAATTGTCATAATTGCAATCAAATTAAGATTTCTTTGGTAGTTCTCCCAACTAGAGAGCTGAATGGTATGAGCTTTCTCACGATAAAAGAAGATTGATTTGAGATGCTAAAAAATTAGATAAATTCTGCTTCTATTAATTGAGAAAATGAAGTTGAATAGAGTAAAAGTGATATCAAATACCATTTTAGTATCATGACTGTGGTTTTGCTTGTAATTTTCTCAAGGAATCTCCGGTAAAATGCACCCCGTAACGTAATCCACCAGTTGAAGTACATTTTGCAGGGTTTGAGATTTAGCTGGCCGATGCTTTGCGGTTCCAATCAGACCACTCATTTAGCACTAGTTCACGCGTATCATATTAAGTTCATCTGCCACAGGCCAAACCTAATCAATCGGACAGATTCATGTCGAGTATGGATTCAATCGAGGGCGAAAAATCTCGACGTGCGACATCCCCGTCAGAGCGTACAACTTTCAATTGGGCCTATCTGACTTCTATAGCAAATTTTTCCATGACTGGGAGCTATTGAGCTGGATTAGACAAACACGGTACTCGATCTGTCCAACACACTATTCTTTTTCGAATATGAATCGGAATTCTGGAACTCTTTTTCGTCTATTTCCTCCCCTTTTAATATAATTTATCGTTGTTATTGTTTTACCTTTTCATAGTTCATCGGACTCTGCACTCACGAGTTGACCGAACCAAAGCAAAATGCAGTCAATCTTCTAATTCTGCTGTGCAAGTCACCCTTCCCGGTTATTCGCGTGAAGACTAATCAACTCTCTTTGTTTTATTTTATATATCAAAAGTGAAAACGAAACGGATGGAAGTAAAATCGCACGTTCTTCATAACCCTCTGAAGAACAAAGATTAATAAATTAACGCGGCACTTTTTAGAGAACCATTTCGGCAAAAGATTATTCCCACCAAAAGGCAGTAATACGCGCAAGTCAAATTTCTCCGGCCGTGGCTCGCCGGCTCGGGGAATTCTTCATGTGCCATACCGAGTCCATCTCTTACGCGTGGTTGAGAACGAATCGAGCGCGACGACGGGCGAGCCATGACGTCGAGTCTAGGGATTTCACGGTATATTTTCTCTCGATACGGGCTGTCAATTTATTCGGCGAGAAGCTGGAAAATGGAATGCTTATAAAGGCATTGAGTGTCAAAGCCGGTAGGTGTCTTGACGAATTAATTGCTGGTCCCAGGTACCAAGTGACCAAGCAAAGACTGACCTGATGCTGATTTTAGCACGTATGAATGGAAGCAGATGTGTAGAGATGAAGAGAGCAGCAAGCTGTCCACATACGGTCAAGCCCGTAGACATTGGAGCAAATTACCGGCAGATCAAACCAGAAGATAGATCCTTACACGGGCTTGATGCAAGCGACCTCAATTGATCTCACTCGTTAGATCATGTCGACCTCACATGAAGCTCGCATAATTCAAGTAATCGATGTGTTTTTGACTCATATGCTCTGGATGAACGTAAGATCTGTTTTAGATGATATACATAGCGAGTTCAATAGTCATTAATGACACGCAATATAATAATTATTATTATCTTTAAAGAACATTATAAATGTGGCATACTTTTGATTTCTTCCCATCCCAGGAAGCAACAACCCCACGCTAGATCCATGTGGGAAGCTTCTAATGGTCAGGGTATTTTTTTTCAAACTAGTTGTTTGACTTAGTTGGGTCTCGCTGGGTCCGATTGATTTACACCCTCTTGATAAGTACCCGTCTCTCTCATCTCCCAAACCAATCTCCAAGTTCATTCTATATCAGAAACCACATCAGTTGAGTTTAAGTCCTCCCACCGAGAACTTCCCATTCAATATCAGATGCTCAGCTCGTTCATCTGTGGCACTTTTCATCCTGAAGAAGGAGAAGATGACGAGCCCTATTGGAACAGCCTCCCCAGATCCCCGGGGAAATCCAGGAGGCAGAGCTTGCTCAGGAGGAGCAACAACTATGTTGGGAAGGAGAGCAAGAACCCGTATGCAAACCGGGGGCTCGACAAGTTCTCGGCACTCGTGGCCAACCTCGAGGAGAAGAGGAAGGAGATATACCTGCAGAGCGGGTCGCAGGACATAGCCTTCGTCCGGTTCATCACATCGAGCTCGGAAGAGTTTGTGCCAGTCATCGTGAAGTCAAAGGATCGTCATCTGAACAAGGAGAAGAAGAAGGCCGCAAGAAGTGAGGCAAGGAAGAAGATTGTGAGTGCGACCAGTGATTCAGAAACCATGGTCAAATCTGCAGAGGAGGTGAAAGCAGTGAATGAACCCAAGGTGGAATTGAATGAGGAGGCAAAGAGGAAGAGCTTCTCATGGAGGAGACCATCTTGCTATGTACCATTGGCTATGATCATGATCTTGCTGTTGTTGACTTTGTTTGGGAGATCATTCGCAATTGTGTGCACCTCCATTTGGTGGTTCATGGTTCCTGCACTGAGAGGGGGCTCAAATGATGTGAAGAAAAAGAAGACCGAAACTTCTGGAAAGAGGGTGGGTGAGCATAATAAGAACACAAGGATTGGTGCGGCGGCCATTTCTCTTCCCAAGAGCAGTGATGGTGAAGAAAATGGCAGGACGCAACAACATGGACATTGTAAAAGCTGGTGAAGATGGCCAAAGTTGCTTGATTTACTCTTAATTTGATCTAACTTTTCGGTCCCATTTTTGGGTCACAGCGACAACATTTTGCTCCTTTTGCAGAGAAAGAAGGGATGTACTCTCAATCACATGTAGGTTTAGCGTTTATGCAAAACGATTTTTATATGCTTTTGCTGTTTGGAAGTCCATTCCTTCTTTCTGGTCATGTCCTCATGAAACGCCTCTCAAATGTAAATAACGTTTAATGAGCCATTTTGGTTGTCCTGGGCCTGGACAGAGAGCAGCTCCTATAGTTCCACCAAGCAGTTGCTTTGTAAAAAGCAAGTAAGAATTATGACAGCTTCTGTTTATTTAAGATTTCTTTTAGGGGGTCAAATTCATGCTAGCCTTTAAGATTGTACATGTTTGTTGTTTGTTAAATGAACGGATTTCTCCATAGCTCTTTTGATTGTATCATCTAATACCACTCCCGCAAGGAAAGAAGCAGACGAGACATCCATGGAAGCTCACATATTAGAAAGCCGTCGCAAAGTTCTATACGCTTCCGCCAAAATCACCGATGCGATCAAAGGGCGGGAAGAGGCATCATCAATTGGGTCCATCAGTCTGAAACTGTACACAAAGCAACCGGAACATGCTTCTCTCGTCTTACACAGCAAGCAAATTCAGGTCCGCATTGAACTAGCAACTGTGAACGATCCACAAGCTGGAATCATTGGAAATAGCCTGCATGTCACACTAGCATGGACCACCCCTCATCCTTAATATTTGACCTTAGGGTTGGTGTTCTAGCCAACGGTAGTACCGCACCTTTAGGAATTCATCGTCGTACAGGCTACAATATGGCAGAACAAGGTAGGCATCCATCGACAGGGAGGAGAGGATTTGCGTTGGTATTTCTGGCTTTACCCTCTTGGCCCTTCCATAAGCTCCTGCTGTTCCCTTCACCTAAACTTGTTTTCCGAGCGACTCGGCACATTCAGTCCACGTCCTCACATGGTCACCATATTAAATTGAATTCCCATTGTACACGTCTAGAACATTCTCCGCAATGCACTCTTTTTTTTTTATCCAGAAATATGTGCCCCGAGTTTTCTTGGGAACTACGAATGTGGACACCACATTATTTCCATATTCCAATTCCAAGAAATGGAGAGCTCAGATCTGTTGCTGTCCGGTAGGGAGAAACCTGTCGCTAGCTACCACCATTGACCAGTGCACAAGGTCGCTACCATCTAGAAGGTGCAAAACAAGAGAGAGGCTGGCATTTTCAAATCCCAAATTGACCGTAGTCTCGATTGCACCGCCTTTTTCTCAGACAAAGACTTCGCACTTGCTAAATCTTGGGTAGACTCTTGTATGCTAGAGGCAAGAGCCAAACTTTACCTAGCTGTCAGTAGTACAGGCATCACATGACCTGATGGCTTTTATACACAGGATCCGAGTAGACTAATCTTGCCCCAGACTTACCCCGAGTAAAATGCATCTCATATCTGTTTACTGAGGAAGAGAAGGTGTTACCCCCAACTACATATGTTGTGGATAAATTGGTCATAAAAAGTCAATCACACTATAAATATGGTAAACATGAGCATTCATTAGCCGTGGTGGGGTGAGGTCTCATCAAGTACCAAAGGCTATTGTTACAAGTTACAATCAGAAGACGAAAAGATGGATGAACCTCGTCAAAATTGCAAGAATTCACAACACTACGCAGAGACGGGGAATCAGGAGAATAATAAGATTTTGCAAAGCCCTCAACTTATTCCTGCATGTGGTATAAGGAAAAGAATTAACATACGAATAATCATGTTGACCAGTAAATTTGCTAAAATGGAAAAGGTCAAGAAGACAGCAAGCCATTTTAATACTCAATTCGAAAGAATATAGACATGAGAGTATGAAAACTCACCCTGAATCTCTTTGGGCGAGTTTTCTCAGGGCTGTAGCGAGAAATGGATTTCGGAAATTTGCTTCTGTATGGTCCTGATGCCAGTGAAGTCATCCTGCTGCTTTTCTCTTGAGTTTCACTTCTTGAGTTCCGGAAAAAGCCATCCTTGTCCCAGGAAACCTCGTAGTCAGCTCTCAATCGTGATCCTTGCTGTTTGAGCACACGATATTAGTCACTGCTGGGCACATAATGAATTACAAGAAGTTAATCAAAAAACATATCCGCCAGTTGGCAGCAGGATCTCATACAAACCTGGGGCTTTTACTTTCTAAGAAGCTATTTAGCATGCTGACAGTCACACTTAACTCAACCGGTAGACATAACCCCTAAAGGCCAAAAATGACCAAAAAGGCAGAAAGCAACAGAGCTAGATAACAGAAGGATCTAATTGTATTTATGAACAACAAATATAATGCTGGGAATAGCGAGGCATGCGCATCAAACATGCAACAAGGTGCTTTCCAAGCACTTGCTAAGCAAGAAATCTTTCATCACGAGGACACATGCTTTAGATGTCCATGACGGGTTACATACATACATAATCTTCTCAATCAGAGATCTGTGATTTGGAATGCTGGTTCTTTTTACAGTAAACTAGCAATTTGGAACATTAATTTTGATAGTCCCAATGTTACATTAAAAAAATGCTATTTCACAAAATCAAAATCCTTTTGTTACTTTATAACAAAATAAATATTATAACAAAAAAATTTACAGTACCTATGTTCGATGACTGCATAAGGGTCCCCTTTTTTCCTTTCTATTGATAAGTTCAACTTCCTGGAGGTAGAAGTTGAACTTCCCACATCTCAAGAGAGATGTGTGGCTACTAAGCCAAGGCTTAAACGATGCCCATTAAACTATCTATACAAACTTTGAATGAACTATCCAACCTTGTCTTATTTCACCTCAGGACCAAATGAAGTTTACCCTTATTATAGCAAATATTTCAAAAGAGACGCCCAGATCATCTTCATCTAATTTAAGTGAATGTACCCAAGAATATCCCCCCTACTTTTGATAATGACAAAAACCTCAAGGTATGTGCAGAAGAAGTACATGATTCGATCCATGAAAACCTCAATCAATCTACTCATAATTGATCAGATCTCACGCCAAAGATAGAATGCAACAAGATCATGGCGTAACAGAATACAAGATGCATGAGATGCTCAACTAAGTGACTCAGACAGCATAATGACATCCGTCCAGCTCAAATTTAAAGGACATAACGGACCATGCTCAGACCTTTTCCAATGATCGGCCACATAAAGCTTTCATAGCATTGTGGAAATCCCTGTGTTTCTCAAATTGGACCACAATCTTGCAATGCAGGCCTGAAACCAAGCCATCCATATCTTCATCTCTCTCGTGACCAAAGTCATCGTCGTCGGCCACGCTGATATTCCTAACAAATGCAAGGAAAAAACTCATCTTTTACTGCACATAGGAAGATTGCTAAGAAATGAGTGAAAAACCACAAGAGAGATACAGATAATAATACTTCAGCTGATACCCTCAACTATCGAAATAAAGGATATCAACCTTGAAAGGGTATTAAAAGCACCATTCATGTTTGCATTCTCACTTGAACATCACAAGCCAAGCACACAAATATCCATCTCGACATCAAACTTGAATAACTCTGAAAGTAACTTCAACACTACCTTATACTTCCAAACGTGGAAAAGATCGTATGCGTGACCAACATCGATGGCTTCGATGACACTCTAGGCTCGGCAAACCACCTCGATGGCATTCCCCGCAACACGATCGTATCCGGCTCTTGCCTTCCTCCTCCTCTTGAATGTCCTGCGAGAAATTTGTAACTCTCGATTACACGACTCTCGCGCACTAAAAAGAAAACGCATCGCGCAACCATTTTTACGATTCTTAATCCAAAAACACACAAACACATACACACGAGAAAGAGGAAATAGCCACCTCGATTTCCAAAAGCGTAAAACTCCTCCCACTCCTTCCTCATCGCTTCGAAACTATCCGAGACCGGCATTTCGACGCTCAGCATGAACTTCACGCCCCCAAGTACCAAATCCATGCCATTCATCTTCTCAACGAGGTATCTCTTCCAATCCGCGTACTTCTCCTCCAAAACCCTAACCCCCTCCTCCCCACTCTCCTCCGCCGACGAGCTCCTCGAGCTCTTGAGGAAGCCCAGGTCGCGAATTACAAGCGAGCCGTGCGCGACCGGCTCGTCGCGCCGCCGCTTCCGGACGTCCTTCACTCGCCTGATCTCGAGGTCGCCGTCGGGAACGGAGAGCGACACCGATAGCGAGTTCTTGAGGAAGTCGAGCAAGGCCTTCTTGAGCTGCCAGTCGTCCACGGGCTTGGTGTGGGAGGGGTTAGCCGGGTACACGATGAGGGCGAGTCTCACGCGCGGGACCAGCGTGAGGGAGGCGTCGATTGGGATAGGCTCGAGCGGAGACGCCGAGTCAAAGCTTGTCGAGCTCATTGTTGACCCGCTCTCCAGCCCGGGCAACCTCCGGAGCCGACGACGACGGCGGGGCAATAGCACTTCGCGCTCTGCTCGCAGCCAAAGTGACAGAGAAGCAGGAGGGAGACGGAGAGACAGACGACCCGGATCGAAACGAGTCGTTGCGCACCTCCTCTTGTAATTTAAGAACAGCACGAGGTGAAAATTGAACAAAAATAAAATTTAAAGGACTTAATTGACATTAAACAAGAATATGATGACCAATTAAAAACATCCACTCGGAAATTTCTTTTTTAAAAAGTCTCTCCGGATGGATGTTGAGATGGTGGGAAGAACACAAAAGATTGTAGACAGGAAACAAAATGCACATTTAAAGGCACAAAAATTGATAAGTTTTTTTAACCGATACGACACCAGCTTGAACAAATATAGAGCTCGGTGTTAAGTGTGATTTGATTATCGATAAGTTACCTATGGTGGAAGTACTTGTTGATGATGACTATAATTATTGATGGCCATGAAATAGCCGTCGGCGTAAATTAATTGAGGTTTACTACTCGGCAAAATTGGCTAATTGTTAATATGGGAAGATTAAAGAGAGAAGATAATGTGAAGATGTTAATAGAAAATGAAGAGATTGGTTGATGGTCACTCATAAATGAGGTCCACGTACAATCATGGAGTAGCTACAATTTAAGGTAGACTATATAAAATCGTATTGAATTTTTGTAAAAATGCAATTATTAGCACAAACATTTATGTACTTTCTTAGTTTCAATTAAGCGACTATCATTTTCTACTACTTGCATGTACTTTTCCTTTAGATTAATGTATTAACAGCCTCATCTTCTCCCATAAATCGAGTCACGTCCCCAGATATATGTGTCTGACATAGGGACAACAAGTCAAAATACCAATAAGAAACAAACCATGAAAGAAAATATAAAATTGAAAGACACAACATCGATTAATGTAGAAGGATAGTTTAGAATTGTAGAAAAGCAGAGTATTCAGCTCCTAGAATAATTTTACAATAGGATGCCAAAATTGATAGTTTGGCCTATGCATAATATAAAGGCTTACTATAGCATGGATCATCATGACAATGAAGGAGTTGGGCAATGAAATTTGAAAGATTTCAATAATGAGGCATACCTAGATCCTTGTTGAGCCACATTTTGGAAAATTCTTTTTGTTACTACTCTAGCCTCACTTTCGCCGAGCCATAAAAAATGGATGGGCATTGTACATGCAACTTTCATTCGATGCGCGTGCCACTTTTGTGTGATGCTCGTGCAACTTTCATGCGATACACGTGCAACTTTCGTGCGATACACATACAACTTCACTCTGTTTAAATTTTCATGCAACTTCTTTTGTCTCGTAATCGTAGTACTTTCTCTATCCAATAGAAAACCACCTCAAATTACAAAAGAGTAGATTATATCCATTGTGATGGCAATCGGCATGAATATTTAAAAACAATAATGGAAATGAGAATAAAAATAAAGCGGCGACATCTCTTATGTGGAATAACTAGAGTATCGAGGTATATCTATTTGGATATGGATAAAATATAAGATGGACTATATACAAAGTTCTTGCAGGATGACAATTATCAGACGTACTATTGCGATCTTACAAGAGCATGTGTGTGTATGATGTGAAGGTGGCGGTGAAAGGAGAGATATCCATTGCTAGGACAAATGACTGGTGGCCCTCACTTTGGGATGTCAAGGTCCTTGAAAATCTGAACCAACTCCCCCACCATGAGGGCTCTTCTTGCCAATTTCTCGTCCATGTCCTGGTGGTTCTTCCACATCTTTGAATATAATCACTGGTGCATGGTGCCAGTTCTCCTCCTCGTCCTCATTGTACCTGCATTAACTATAGCAACTAAGCATTGCGCATAATCAGTGAGGGACACTCTACATTCTAAATAGCTGCATAGACAAAATAATTATGCTCCTTTTCTACTAGGCTAGAAGGTCCAAAACTAAGACAACATCCTCAATTGTTTTAAATGGACATTATTCCAGTAAATTCCTCAGCTCAATAGGAAAGCAGGACTAGAAAACCAGAGAGGGGAAATGGGAATAGATAATTATATGGCTACTAACCTCGTTATTCTCTTCTTCATCATGGCAATCTTCTCTTTTGATGTAGACATGTGCACACAAAATGCAACTTCATCCCTCGTATCAGGACTTCGATGATAGTTGCTAATAGCCTTGGTAGCAAGGACACTATTCGGAATTATTATTTTCAGAAAACAGTTGTTAAGATGTTCATCTCTTCCACCACCGTATGAAACACAATGCATCATTTAGAGACATATACTTTAAGCTTTTGTCGATAGCACGTAACTATATTCGCATACCTAGATGCCATTGACTTCAACAATCGCCGACGTCAAAAGGAGGCATCACAAACAAGAAAATGATCCCTTTGAATGTCGTCTTATAAGTTTTTCCAAATATGAATATCACAAGAAGCAACTGGGAGCTTATGACAAGCAAAAAATTCTCTGTGGTAAATCTAGCATATGGAGCCATAAAATGGATATAGGAAGAAAACCAAGTATGGAGCCATAAAATGGATATAGGAAGAAAACCAAAATGTTCATCATCTTAAGTAGTGCTCTTCTTTAGAGTTAAAGCTATCTTGGTATCATTTAGAGTTAAAGCCAGTGCTCTTCTTTTCTTTAGAGTTAAAGCTATCTTGGTATCATTTAGAGTTAAAGCTAGTGCTCTTCTTTCTCTAAAAGCATTAACCTACATTATTCTTTCTCTAAAAGCATTAACCTACATTACAAAGCTGAATTAGTGGACAAAGCAACCATATAAGTTCAACACATGCAAAAAGCCACAGTAACTACTTAAAGGGTAACTTCAATTTGAGAAGAGTCTATAGTTATTTTTAATCTTTATTGCGCAACTTGCTTCTTATATGAATTCCTACTGAATCCAATTTATTAAAAATAGAATAAATCAACTTTTTGTGAAGGGTATTTGGTTGCTTGACTCAATTCCGGATGAAGCAAACTCAAAATCCGCCGTGATTTGATCAATGAGAAGAATGGACCATAAAAGAATGAAGATAGAGTCATAGTAACGCTGGGCTAATGACAACTGCTTGAGCAAGAGGGAAGAAGAGGATTATAAAGAATTAATCTCAAACAAAGAATTTTCTCCCTCTATCTCGTAAGTGCATTGCTTGCATGCATGGATTAGACAATAAATTCAAATTCTCATGACATCAAGTGTAATTAATCATGTTTTGGTGCCAATATCCCAAATTTTTGCTCGCGTCTAATCTAATTTATTAGTTTTTGGATATTAATGGATATCTTTGAATTGTATCTATCTAATTAGAACGTCATTGTCGTGAAGAAAGAGAGATGCTCAGAAAATGGACATCTTTGGAAAATATGACTGGAGTCTATTGCTAATAGCATGCATATTTCCATCATAACCATATGTATTCTAAACTCCTATTAGATACATTGGGGCAATATCTTTGGTAGTTAAAGCTTGTACGCAGGATGTGATTTTTTTTCTTTGTGATTTTGAAAGGATTTTCCACGTAAAAATTTACTTGTCTCTTCTCTTCTTTTTCTCTTCAAAGCTTCACATTCTTAACTATTATTATCAGAACTTGGTTTAGGAAATGGTTGAAGCAACAAATATGAACAAAGGAAGGCGAAGATAGATTAGCTTGATGGTAAGGACATTGGTTTCAAAAGATGCAAGTCAAGGATCTACTACATTAGAAGAATTGCATCAACTTTTGTCAAGAGAGAAATCAGATTCAATGAGGCAAGCAGAATGGGAATCGTTAGATCGACAATCTCTAGGTGTGATTTGTCTAGTATCGGTGCGGAATGTTGCCTTCAACATAGCCAAAGAGAAGACAAATGTGGATCTAATAAGAGCATTGTCAAACTTGTACGAGAAGCCTTCTACATCAAACAAGGTCTATTTGATGTGTCGTCTTTACAATGTGAATATGGAAGAAGTGCTTCAATGATAGATTACATCAATGAATTCAATGTAATCACGACTCAATTGAGTTCAATAAAAATCAAGTTCATGATGAAGTAAAAGATTCAATTTTATTATCTTCTCTACCTAAGAGTTGGAGTGCAACTGTGATTGCAGCTAATTAGAAAAAACTTGAAGCTTTTAGAGATTTGCAATTTCATTCTTAGTGAGCATATTCACAAATGAGAGTCGGATGAATTTTCTGGTAGTATATTAAATAAAGAAGGCATAGAGAGAGGCAATTAACAAGGGCAAAACCAATGCCATGGCAAATCGAAGTCTAGAAAGAGAAGTAAATTGAGACCTCATGGTAAAATAACTTGTTGGAATTGCGAAAAGAATGGTCGGCATTTGAGAGAGATTGTGAAGCCTCAAATAAGAAAATTCAATATCAAGATTGAATTCAAGAGAAAGACATACCTGTAAATACAACTTTTGAAGAGACGTTGGATAATATAATTTTAACTGTCAGCATTGGCAGTCTAATTGAGTCTTAGGCTTTAGACTCGTGCATTATTTCACACTGCTTCATGCAAAGATTTAATTCACAACTTTTTGTTGCCAGAAAGTTTGGAAAGATTTATCTTGTTGATGATGAACCTTTGGAGACTTACTAATGAGTATCAATTGGAAGTTGCATGATGTTTGACATATTCTATAGAGATATACTCTCTATAAGTCAATTAGAAATAACATGATACGTAACTATTTTTTGGTGTAGCTTTTGAAAGAAATTTAAAAGTACTTTGATTATAGCACGAGGAACAAGACTACGAACGCTAGACAAGCTAATTCCAAATTGTGGCGTCATAGTCTTAACATGAGCGAAAAATGGATGAAACTACTGGCTTCTAAGGAAAAATTGCCCGATACGAAGTTCATAGATATTAGTTTATGTGAACATTATGTTTTGAGCAAGCAGACGTGTAGTTTTTCAAAGATTGGAAGATAACCAAAGAAGGGAAAAATTAAGGTTGATGCATATAGATATATGGAGTCCATCCCCTGTGCATTCCCTTAGAGACTGGCATCATTATGTCATGCTTATCGACAGCTCCACCGAAAGGTATAGGTTCATTTCCACAAAATTAAATTTGATTGCTACTTTTAAGAAATGGAAAGATGAAATGGAGAAAGAGACTGGTCTGGAAATTATATACTTTAGGGCTGATAGAGTATGATAGAAAAGAGTTTAAGTGATTTGTACAAAGAATGGAATCACGACGACACAAACCGGTCCCAACAAACTGCAACAAAACGAGATTGCTGAGAGGATGAACAGGACTCTGAATGAGTATGGAAGAAGCATGGGGATACATACACATATTTTGGACCATCAGTTGCACTAGATTTCAAGCTATCGGTAGAAGAATGTAGCAAAAAGAAAGTGAATGTCTCACATTCGAAATTTCTTTTGTTATGTTTCATATGTCTACATTTATTTTGAAAATAATGATAAGCTTGATGCAAAACCTATAAAATACTTTCTTCATTATTGGATATGATTCTAATTATTTTGGCTATTGATTT
Source organism: Melaleuca quinquenervia (assembly GCA_030064385.1). Taxonomy (NCBI): domain Eukaryota; kingdom Viridiplantae; phylum Streptophyta; class Magnoliopsida; order Myrtales; family Myrtaceae; genus Melaleuca; species Melaleuca quinquenervia. The sequence goes on from CM057723.1 coordinate 14,238,527, forward strand.
TGGGATGAACAAGATAGAAAAATATGACAAGAACTGCTAATGTTATGTTCAATAATGATATGTTGTATAAGAACCAAATTCTTTGGTAGAATCTAGTGTGGAGAACAATCAACGAAGATTGGAGAGATTGAATTGGATAGAGTTTTTTAGTTAGAAATTCGAAAATTGCTGTGATAAACTCTGATAATAATAAAAAAATCAGAACAAGAATCACATGTAGCTGAACTCACTTTGAAAAGATCTAGTAAAACATCTAAACATGTACAAATGTATCATTTGCCATTGCATTATTTTCTTTTGACCGACTTTGGTGAACCGAAAGAATTTTCGAAGGTAGTGCAAATTAAACATTCAATTAAGGGGGAGTTATCAATGCAAAGTAATTTAGATTCACTCGAGAAGAATAGAACTTGAGTGTTAACTCAGTTACCAGAGTGGAAGATGGTGTTGCAAAACAAGCTGATGTCCCGGGTCAAAGAAGAATTTGATGGGCAACAAGAGGTACAAAGCAATGTTAATATTAAAAAGTTTTCAATTAAAGAAAGGAATTGACTAGATAGAGATTTTCTCTCCAGTTGTAAAACCGACTACTATCAGGCTAGTGTTGAGTATTATTGCTCATGAGAATTTACATTTAGAATAATTAGATGTAAAAACCGCACTCCTCCTTAGTAACTTAGAGAAGGATATTCATATGGTATAGCCAGAAAAGTTTTCAAATTCCTGAAAAATGTAAATTATGTCTGCAAGCTAAAGAGAAGTTTTATATGGCTTGAAATAAGCTCTTAAATAGTGTTACAAGAAATTTGACACCTACATGTGTACTAGAAGTGAAATAACTTGATGATTGCTATATTATTTTGTTATTGTATGTAAATGATATGCTCATTGCAGGATCTAATAAGAGGGATCAATACATCGATGCCGCAAATGTCAAAAGAGTTTGAGATAAAGGACTTGGAAGTAGCACCTGATCAATGACAAGATATTGTCATTGAAGAAGATTCTTGTTGCGGCAAAACCACCGTACACTGTTAACAAAAGTTGTCACCGGCAAGAAATTGAGGTTGTCCATTGCTTGAGGGTGTCGTCACACTATACTAATTTGAGTTACAAAAGCAAGTGAAGAGTATGTAAGCTTATTGTCATATTAAAGATCAGACTCCTAATGGGAAGATCGATATAGATGTGGTGTAGAAAAAAGCAGTATTAAAGCTAAGAATTCCTACTACTAATGATATGCATGTAAATTTTATTGTAATCATGTATGTTTTAAGATTCACATTATATATTATGTCAATAATTTTTGGAGCTGAAACTCGCAACTTTGATACCGATAATAATAGCGGATAGAATTTTAACACGGCACCGTGAACTTTATTTTTTTTTTTAATTTTTGAAGAATTTTTCATGTCATAACTTTTTTTCCCCCCACTTCGAGGATTCCCAGGGCTCCCGACAGAATATTCTAGGGAAATACGGCGATGCTTAGCCGGAGAACAGCCGGATTTGCACAAGTACAGTATCTTGGGGGAAGACAGCTGATCGGGGAGATGCGCAGCATAAAAAAAAATGTAATTCGTGGACGTTTTCCACGTCAGCATTCGGAGGGAGACGTGGCGGTCTGTGATAGGCGCTAAGCCAGCGGGGCCCATTGGAAGACGCGTGCGTTGAGATTCAGCGAAACACAGATGAACTTCCGAGAAAAGAGGGAGAGAGAGAGAGAGAGAGAGAGAGAGAGAAGTCAAAAGGGGAGAAGAAAGTTCGTGTCCATTGCACCGGGAATCATCATCCAGGACGGCGAGGCTCGGAGGCGGAGGGGATGGGCTGGTGCGCTTGCTTCGGCGGAGGGAACAAGCAGCGGCGGAGGGAGGAAGACCGGTTGGCCTCCGCCGAAGCACGCGCTAAAGCTGCCGAAGCCGCCCAGAGGAGGCAAATCTCTTTCTTCTCATTTCTCCGCGAGGCTGACTGCTCCTCATTTTGGCTGTTCTTTATCGATCGTTCTCATGGAGCTTCGCGATCGCAGTCGGATTCGTCTTTCGCTTTCTTTTCTTCTCTTTTCTTTTCTCGTGGGTTCTTCAATCCGTTTTGAGCTGCTCGAGTTATCGTTTCTCTGCGAATGACTGCTCTCATCGTAGCCGATTGTATTCGTTCGATTTAAGGATCATTTCCCAGGTTAAAGGTCGACCCTCTGATGGAACCGTGTCTTAGCTGTGGGCACTTGAATCGAGTACCATAGGACTTGGTTTATTGCGTGCATATTGGGTCTTGGGGTTCATCAGCTTCTCTAGAGATTGTCGCCATTTCTTGATTGATCGACCTGTAGGGTTGGAATGAGTTTTCGCCTTGCGTAACTGGAAACCCTAGTTGTATCTTCTTCCCATTCGAGCTGTGTTCGATTATCCTCAGTGGGTGCTCGTTCATTTGATGTTGCGTTTTTGGCTCTTCTGCAATTATTCCACTTTGCCTTTTCGAGTCGAGCCCCACCTTATAGTCCCAGTTCCTATAGCCTTTGCCAGGTTCTTCAACCCTAGGCACGTAAGAACCTCAAGTACCTATTTGCTTTCTCCGTGTCCTACATTCAAGCGCCTTTCATTTTGCGCTGCATATGCTTTAGGATTGTCGAAGCCAGCTTGTCCTGTTCCTGGTTGATGAGCAATCTTGAGTTCATTTGCTGACAACTCTACTTGAACAAATCCGTCATGATTATTGAACTTTCTGTTTAAGTATGCGAAGCGGGAGCCATGTTAGGTCATGAAATGGGACTGTAAATTTTAAAAATATCCCGGTAAGATTCTAAAAAGAAATTGATCATTTCAACGTTGCGTAATTGCACTGAAGAGGAGTACCCTGACGGAGCTTGAGCGTTCCAAACTTCAGTGTTCAAATATGTGGTGGGACAAAGAATGGGGAAACCACTTAATCGTTCTGTTCTATCCTCCCAATTTTATTCCTCTTAGGTGAATGAATTGCTCTGCTTCTTCAGGCAAGAAGAATTCGAGAAGTCCGCCGCAGGAAGAGCTGCACGTGCGCAGTTACAGGCAATGAATAAGCAATCTGCAGCTGCTGATAAAGGCGAACCAGTTCTAAAGGTTGTGGTGGAACAATCTTACCTTTTGCTGCTTGCAATAATTGTTTATGATGTGCTTCTCAATTGCTCCAAATTATAACTTAACTGAGGGGCCCTGGGTCCTCTCTCTCTCTCTCGATTATATCCAGCCACTTTTCTCTTTAGAAGTTTTATATCGATTTCATTGTACATTGTATTGTTAGTTTGTTTTGCCTAGCTTAACATAAAACTGTAGCATCTGCTTCTGACTCCTCTGTTGGTGCATCCTTTGGTGCAGTGGTCGATGGGCTGAAGCATGATTTTGCTGTCCAGATTGTGGCCAGTTTGTGTGAGTTTGTACCTCTTCTTGTTCTGGTCGTTTCCTCCGGCTTTCGGTTTAATATTGTTATAATTGTCTGTCTTTTTGCGGGAGGGTCATTTTGGTAATGGGTGGAATCGTGCTATCTGTAAATTCTGAATCTGTTTGTAACATGCTAAATGAAAAAGAATTCTCACTGTTCTTTGTTCCAGCTATGTGCCTCTGGCCCTGTCGAATAAGATAATCCTAAGGATATCTCTCTTCTGTAAAGCTGTAAGACATGGTGGTGCACGGCACTTGTCACTGTATTCTTCCCGTCTTAGGATCAGACTCATCAGCAACACCCACTCCCCAGTTCGAAGGCAGAATTAGTCCATGGCAGAGTGACAGCATTTGAAACTCTGTCTTTATTGATGAACGCTTAGTGACCAAAAGGGAAATTTGATGAATGCTTTAAAAAATATAGCAGAGCATCCAATATGATTGTCTCGAGATTAACTCCAGTAAAGTTTGAACACTAACGACAATTTTCCCCCAATGGAACAAAAAGTTCAAGAAAAGTCTTCCATGGCGTGGCAAGGACAGCGACTGGTCGGTTTGATTGATATGTACAAGTGCTCTCCCTAATACTGGTTATGGGGCTCACAAGAAAGTTCCGACAGGCTGACGGATTGTTGCTTGGCAACGCACTGGCTTTTCTTCATCCACTGCTAATCACTTTCAAAAATTGTGGCCCGTCGCATGTAATCAATTTTAGAAAAGGAGCTCATCATCGGCAGTTTGTAGAGCTTGTGGCGTAGGAATTGGTTATATATCTTGCATCATTGCGAACTCTGCCGAAAATCCAGTTAGATCCAGTCTCACGGCTAGATGCATCTCGACCATATTTGATCCCACATGGACCTCGCATATTCGGAACGGCTGTGATTTGTGCTCTGTGATTGACCCATGCTTCCTGAACCAAGCCAGGACACCCAAAGGGGCTGCTTTCAGATGAATTTCTGGAAGTTTGCCAGGGCCACCCCAGTTTTTTACGAGCTTCAGAGTTGTCACCTTAATTAACCGAGGCATGGAAACAAGAACTGAAAGAATGAACATGATCATGATAAAGTAAAAATGTTTCCTAGATCAACTCATCACCAGCAATTCTAACATCACCTGCAATAGAATATTATTTTACAATGTAAGTACGGAAAGTTGCAGGCGTAGGATAATTCTTTCATGTTAAGACGAGGGATTCCCATTCGAACCCCTGCCCTAGAGAAGCATCAATTTAACACAATGAACTGTGAACTCCAGCATAGATGGGCCCGCGATGTCATTTCATCTGACAGAGCAGTAACTCGAATGGCCAACAGTTTCCCTGCCATGTAGTAAATCCTCCGCGTACTGCTTTGGTGATGGCACTCAATGATTGGAAAGATTATTATAGAAAGTTCTCAACAGGAGCTGACAGCTTGAGCTCGTATGCAGCTTGGAAAAAATCTGCTGCTTGAGATAGTGAGCCTTCTGCCTTGGAGAGCTTCCCAAGATTGAACCATGCTTCATGACTAGTGGGTTCTATCCGAATTGCATTCATCAGGAAGCTTCTTGCAATGGGGAGGGAATGGGAACCGAGTTTCATCAGCACCTCAGCAGTTGAAACAATGCTAGGGACGTAATCCGGTTCCAATGATAAGCAGAGCGAAAAGGAGACAAGAGCTTCCTTGTACAATGATTGAGCATCAAATACCAAACCTGAAATTGTTTCACAGAAGGCAAAGACAAGTCAGATTTATGAGCACCACTTTTTTTAGCTCTTTATGCCACATTAAAGAGAAAGCTTACCTGTCGCGTGCCAACTTCTAGGAGAATACAAGTGAATTGACTTGGCTTTGTCCAAACAAGCTTCTGCATCGGCCCATAAGCCAAGTTTAGCATAAAGAATAGCCAAATCCTGCCAAACTGAAATTTCTTGATTTCTTTCTTCTTGTGCCTGAAGAGGACGACAAAATATATATCAGTACAATATCGCGCTCCTCTCAATTAGATATTTCTTTAAGCAGATTCATGCCAGGAAAACCATTCACAATGAAGAGAGAAGGAAACTAAAGAGTGATAGCTTCAACAGTGGCAGTTTACCAATGGACGTCGAGCAAGGTCCTTTATGGACGTCATCTATAGCAATTCCAAGAAAATAACATTTTGGGCAGATGCATAATTCTCAATGAAAGAAAAGCCAAGACGATTAATATAACTGAGTTGAGTGGCTATCATTCAAGGCAAATAATGCTTGCTTCCTAATGCAAGAACTGCACGATTTTATAAATCATTAGTCCAGTTATCAATCTAAAACTAAGATTAGAAATTGATCATGGGAAGATGAGATTATCTCTACTTGGAGGTGCATTGACTATAGAGGAATGCTGTTAGGAATACACACCTCAGAGGTAACTTGTTTTACTTGATCTGAAGTCTTTGCTTCAATTTCCCTTTGAGCTTGAATCAGAGATAGCAAGATTCTGTAGGTTTCTATTGCCTGCTGAGGCTTTTCCTGAGTTATCTGAAGCACAGCTTTCAACCGAAGAAGTTCTAGTTGATCCAACCTTCCAGCTTCATCCAAAGCAAAATCAACTACACTTTCAGCATCAATATATCGCTGCTCCGAAGAAAGTATGAGTGTTAATAGCTTGCAACATCTTCCAGAATTTCCAGCTTCTGTGTCAGAGTACATCAATGCACTCTCAAAAGCTACCTCCAGATTTCTTTGTACAGCGTTTTCTAGAGAAAGGTTGTACATGATTTCTGGATCGTCCTTTCCGGAAAGAGCAGCGTGATTTAGATAATGCAAAGACTCTCTCTGCAGAAGAATTCTTTCTGAATCAGAAACAGATACTCGTGCAGCATTACCATAGCAGATTCCGAGAAATTTATGGGCTTGACTCAAGAAATGCTTTGCATAAGGAGTACCAAGCTCAATGACTTCATGTGCCAACTTTACCCCGTCATTTGCATACTTCAAGCCTTGCGAACAAAGCTTTGCACCCAACAAAAAGGAAGGAATGTGGGGCCTGTGCTTTGCTTCCGAAGAACCAGAAACCTTCTTTAAAAGGTTCAATGCCGTATCATTATGTCCAGCAGCAGCATAGCATAGTGCCAGAAAGTACCATCTCTCTGCTCGACTGTATACCCCAGGAAGGACCTGCTCAAAATGAGTTGCTAATAATTCATACTGTCCGGTCACTGAGAGAGCATAGGATAGATGATTAATGATGTCACCATCCCAATCTATCTCGCCAACTGTCACCTTTCCCATGAGTATTAGCAGCAAAAGTATAGCTTCTTCCATGTTACTTTTTGGGGCAGTTGGGGCCCATGATGGTATTTGAAGGGGAAGGCTAGCTTCAATCCCGCCATAAAGTAATATAGAAGCTAAGTCCTTCTGCACGGTGGCCAATTTCTGAGGATCAAGATTCCACGGTCTCATTAGAGCTCTGCGGTAAGCAGAAATGGCTTCATTGAGTAAGCCTGCCCTTATCCAAAGATCGGGCTGCAACTCAAGAGCTTTGTGAAACATCTCCTGCAATTTGCAATCATCAGCAATCCCCTCGGGCATTCCATTAGGCAGTGCTGACTCAACTATGTCCAAAATTATCTTGCACTCCTTTGCAGCCTCTGGTGGAAGGGGAAGTATATAGTTATTTTGAACAATCACAGGAGAAGATATAGTCTATCTCCAGTTGCGTCATATAATTACAGATATTATTGTAACTGGAACCTCTACAAAATCTCTATCACGTCAAATGAACATCCTATAAATTACTAAACCACACAATTTACTTAATCATGCACACACACGAAAATGAAGAAGGGATTTAAGAAGGTCTGGTGGGACTATCAATGCATAGTGCATCAAAGAGTTTTGCAGTCTCAGCTGGAAATAGATATAGCTTCTTGCGTAGACTTGAAGATAATTAACAAGATCGAAAAGGAAAAGGAAAATGCAATACCTATATAACACCCAAGACCTTCCAGAGATCTAGCTTTGAGCAAGATTGCTTCAAGAAGCAGGCTCACGGAATGCATCGACAAAACATTTACAGGAACATTATCACCTCTTGAACGGTGTTTTCTTTGGCGAGTTCTCTCTGTAATAGCCTTTCTCATCCGCGGGGTTAAGCCTTTGATATCGATGCCCTGAAACACCTGAAGGGCAGCATCATAATTTCCTCTTTGATATTCCAGTCTCCCCAACAAAGCCCTCGCTTCCTAAAAGAAACCAGATGAAGGGAAACTCAATTCGAATATAGAAAATTAATGTCCGTGAGCAGTCATTATATTAAAGTGATCTAAAATATCAAAATCACCTCATAATTCAGGGAGAGAGCTTCTCTAAGAGAAGATTCAACTTCATCAACTTGGGCATCCTCAAATTTAGATTCCCAGTCACCAGTCCTCGACGAAAGACCGCTTGCGGAGAAATCCCTTGTAGCTAAGGACTGTGGCGACTGGGGCGGATCCTCAAATTTGAACTGCTCTCCAGAGCAAGCGCACAACATAATTTTGCCTCGGAGAAAACAAGCGGAATTCCCAATAGTACGAGGGGGGTATATGACAGGGTAGTGTCACTTCTCCATGGTCGAAACCTTCAGCGGAAGCAGAACAGAAAACTGTCGACAATGCAATTTGTAGGTAAGAATCTCTTCAAAATTAGCCAAATGCAATTTACGGCATCGCATCCGCCGGTAGTTTAGCATAATGACCGCAAAAGTAGCAGCAGCAGCGGCCGCGAAATGTCACCACAAAGCTGCAAAGTTCCTTTTGCAACTAAGCAAAATTTACGCATGATCGAAAGGCACATTCCATCAGGAAAAGCAAAACACAGATCCCCGAAGCAAAGCGGACCGGAAAAATTCAAAGCCCCAAAGCAAGAAAAACTGGAAAAAAGCACTCAATTCCGCAGCAGGATGGAAAAGGCAAATCAAAGATAACGCGACGCCAGCATTACCATGTTCGAACAGTCTCGGACCCCAACCGAGAGCCTTCGCGCAATCACACCCAAACGAACGCGAAGAAACAAGAATGCGGGGCATGAAAGAACGAAGGGAACCCGCGAATACCTCAGCGGCGGCTCGCGGCGTCGCCCGCGGAGACTTGGGAAGCAACTTCAATGGCGGCGTGGCCGGGGGGATCGCACCGGGCTTATGGACGTCGGCATCGAATTGGAAGGGAGAGAGTAACGAGGGAGAGACCGGAGGAAGACAAAAGCGCGACTGGGTTTACGAGGAGCGACAGAAGAGAGGAGGAGTGCGTTGATGGTGACGTGGGAATGACGTTCGTTGTCTTGCTGCGCAAATTTGACTCCCGCAGAGAGCCGGAGAGAGAGAGAGAGAGAGAGGGCGACGGGTCTATGGCGATGGTGGGAAGGCATGAGCTGGTTCTTGCAGAGAGGTTGGCAGGGTGCAGCTTTGAATATTTGGAGCAGAGAGAAAACTCTCTCTCTCTCTCTCTCTCTCTCTCTCTCTCTCTCTCTCTCTCTTGCCGTTTTTTGAAATTTGTTGGATCAGCTTATCTGCCGGATGATCGGACGGATAATAAATCTATTTTTGTTTAAATTGAGAATCAATTTTCGATGTCTAAATTCGACTTTTAAAAAGTTATCCCATTTTTTTCGGTCCGATTTCAAGGCTCGCCTATCAATGTATCTTTCTTTTGTTCCTTCTCTTATTTTAAAGTTTTACGGCAAAATAAAATGAATAATATGACGGTTCAAAGTAAAAAAGATCAAAAAAGGGCGACCTAGCGAAAGTGAGAGTCAGGAGCGAACAAAGGTTGCGAGGCTCAAACGACTGAGAGCGAGCCACCAACAAATAAGGAGGAGGGCGATTCGTCGGCGTGCAAGAGAGAACATTGTGAAGCGTAAAAATGAGGGTGAAGAAGACAGAGAAAAAAACGAGAGATAAATAGCAAGATGTTAAGAGAAGAGCTAGTGCTCTAGGCTTTGTGAAACCAGTTCCAAATTCGATTCAATTGATTCAATTCCTAGGTGGCTCTTCATGCAAAAGTGGGAACCAGACCACCTTTCGTGACGGTCCAATATGGTTCCTGGATAAAATGGACCTAATTGCACAATATGAATCTCCATACAAATTCTCTTGTCCTAATTACCAAAGAGTAATTTAACAATTTATGACAAATATTTGTTCTGACAATATATTCAATAATGTCGAGTAAATTCAACTTTGCCCTTATGGAGATCTAAACTCCAAACCATATCCCATCTCCCGTCAATTTCAAGGTCGAGCTTAACTCAATTGTTGAAATTCCACTTCAGGTCGATCGGAAGTCAAGTTTGCTACTTGCATTTGACTCGATTAAAAACTTGAGATGCTCGAGCCCGACTCAACTATAATCCACTTATAAAATGAAGCCGAGTTTGAGCTGGAGTGTAAATTTTTGTATATAATATTACAATTATTAAATAATCCAAAGAAATAATAGAAGTTAGAGTAGATTCTCGAGTGTAAATTTTTAAGGAGCTTGAGCTTAACTAGAAATTAAGCATGTCAATATGAAAGTGACCATTCAGTTGTACCAAACTCATTCATGAGTATATTGATTACCTCTGTTTTATCATAAATGGGATCTTCCGCTCATATAACTCTGCTACCGGTCTACCACAAGCTTCAAGACAATTTTCGTAAAATTTCTTATCGAAACAATATAACGGGAAAAAACTTCTATTCGCACTAAATCTTAAATAGAAATATATAATAGAATTACTTCAACTTTGAAAACTTCGCATTTTACTTGCGTAACCTTGACTACATAAATTCTTTTTAAACAATCGATAAACTTAAAAAGAATTTCCCTTTTTTTTTTCCATGACACACAAATTCTTATTTACTGGAAAAAGAAAATTAATCCTTATTTACTGGCAAAAGAAAAAACAATAATGTGATGGGTCTGAAATATAGGAGAAAGGAACCAGCTTTGCCACGTGTCGAATAAATCAATTCGGGCAGGTATTAGGTAAGCCTCCACTCATCAACTCATCAAGTCGACCTTTGGGAAGGAAGCTCAATGCTGACGTGGCTTTAAGTTAGGGTTGACTTTTCGTACCATTAGTTGAGGTTGAATAAAAGAGATCTCCAATAACCAAAACTAGATCAAATCCCCGACAAATTAAATTGTCAATGACACTTATCTTCCTAAATAGCCATTACATAAAAGCGGGATTTCATTCGCGAAAAAGTATACATGAATAAAATTCATTTTTAAGCTAATCAATAATCTTATGTTTTCAACTAATAGTCGGTAGCTGTGTTGGTTAAAAATTTATCCATCATCGTTGAGGTTAAATGTTTGTAGCCCACAGTTATCAGCATCTTAAATGGAGGGTCATGGTGTTGAGATCCTATACTAATCTCTCTCAAGATATAAGGGTTCGGCCCTTTAGTGTTGTTCGAGTATGGGGAATTCGTGGTGGAATCCTTGATATCAATATAATAATAATAATCTTATGTTTCCTTTCCCCATGTGTGTGTCAATTGCATCTCATTCATGGATTTTTTTTTTTATTCTTGACAATCCCACTAGTCAAATTAGGGGTGTACATGGTCCAAGATAGTCCGGTTCTTCCTTGGAACCGAGAACCGGACCGATGGGACCAGTCTGTGATCTCTAGGACTGTGGACTAGACCACCAAAGTCCTAGACTGGACCGAACCGGACCCGTCGGTCCGGTCTGGTTCTTGGGGTGGTCCAATGGAACCGAGAAAAATTCAAAGAAAAGCCAAGACATGCAAGAAAAAAAAATAGTGTGGCTTCTTCCACTCTTGCAATCTTAGCATTGTTAAAAGCAAAAACTCATGAGGTCACGGTCAATTCATTGTCTTTTGAACTCAAATGCCAAAACAAAACCTTCACTGGAGACTACACTGTAGACCGCCCTCTCTCACCAAGCTACGAGTGCTGCACACTACAAGCAGGAAGCAATGATGCGAAAATTTCCACTAATATCCGCTTCTGCCAAGTAATGCACAAGTAAACAAGCAATTGATCTAGTATGAGTAGTCCGGTCTGGTCCTAACCTCCCGGAACTGGGAACCGGACTGCTCAAAAATCGGTTCCATTTTTAGAAAGCCATAGACCGAACCAAAACTCCAAAGGACCGAACCAACTCGGCCGGTTCAGGCAATTCCCGAGTTAGGCGGTCCAACATGCTCAGCCCTAAGTCAAATGGCTCTTTCGCTCCGAAATCCTTCTAATAAACAACTTTTCTCCGCCATAATAATTAGAAAAACATAAATGACGGAACTGAAGGGTCGTTTTTAGTTTTGATATTAGTGGAATATTACATATTAATCTCATTATTAGCATTTTAGGGGGGGGGGGGAAGTTATCCAGCGACCTTATTGTGGATATGGAGGGAAAAAAAATTCACATGCATGTTCCATACATTGATGTTATATGTTTTGGCAGGTTTTGCGTAATTTTTACTAAAAAAAGATCAAAATGCACGAGTCTTAAAATTCCAAAGGGAAAAGTAAAGTATGGAAAGGGCTTGGTTACTTTTAATTATTGACTTCAAGAATGAAGTGGCATCTTTGATAGTTCTTGCAATGATCATATCGTGTGAAGACATTCTCCAAACAATGAGGCGAAATTGATGGCGTGCCAAGGCTAAGGTTGGCTTTTTAACATAATTGAAGGTGAGATGAGATGGATTAGTGACGAACAAATCATTGCTCATGTTATTGCTTTTTTGACTAATTTCGTCGCTTTCCATTCGACCCTTTTTGGGCTTTTGACTCTTTTTTTCGCACTAATCCGATATGTGATCCCTACACGGTGCTCGATAGCACCCTCTTTCAAATAAAGTTCAAAAAAAAGCCGTGTTGAAACTCTAAATCAGAAAAAGATGAGAAAGTCGAGAGCTTTTATGGTCACTCGAGAGAACGATTTATCGTTCTAAATATGTAGTAGCCTAATGCATTTTGCCACATTTTCAAAAAAATATATGATACTCATCGAATGCTTCAAAGTCTTTCGATGAACGATCGGTATTTGTCAGCGTGTCAACAACGACAAAAAAATAATAATAATTGTTTCTTAAACGCTGGCCATTGAATAACATAGAGTCAACTTACCTGTCCCTCGTGTCCACGTGCTTATTATTTTCTTGGGTGAATTACAAAGATCAATTGCTGTCATGCACGTGATCTTGTGACGCGAAGCACGTGCGTTCATCCGGCCGTCGCATCGCTAAATTACTGCTAGCGGGAGTGCTCGTCAGCCTGTTCGAGTTCAAAAGAGATTGCTTTTTGGCTTTATCACCAAGACATTCTTTTTTTTTTCCTTGTAAACAAAAATTTTCGTTGGAATCGATTTTTAAGTTCTTACTTTTTTAAAGCTTTTTGTCTTGTTCTCGTTGCAATTGGATATCCATTATTAGCAATGCCTTTAACTTTTTTTACCCGAAAAACACGATAGTTCCGCAACATGTAAGTGTTTATACATGAAGTAACGCATATTTTCCCCACGAGTGTTTTTTTTTTCTTGTTGAAATTTCAGATAACGAGAATAACAGCACGGGCCCTTCAAATATGTAGATATTGACATCCGAAAAAGTCACTTCGCATTTCCCATGAATTTTTCGAGCTCAATTTCTAAGAAAAAAGATTTTCCCATGAATTTTCCGATTTCAATTTCTAAGAAAAAGATTTTGGGAACGAACCAAAATAATTCCATTCCATGGCTCGTCGGGTGACGTCATAAATTGACTTTTGGCGATGTTAAGACCAGCGCGGGGTAAACTAGAGATTCTCCGGCGTGATTATTTGGAGGGGCGCCTTTTTTTCTCCTTTGCTGTAAGCGGGAATCGCATCCGTTGATAATTTGACACCCGGAGGAGAATGTGGGGGGGGAAGCAAAAGCTACCGAAAGGTCCACATGAAAAAGTCAACAACGAGTGAGAAAATAAAGTGGGGGAGATGAGGCGGGACACGTGGCACCGGCGCACTGGTTTTCCACGCGAATTTCAAGGCACTTTGTTTCTTTGGGTGGGTGGGGTGATAGTGGAGAGATGAGCGTGGAGAAGAGATTCGGTTGCTTGGGGGCCCGTTTGATAAAAAGCGTTTGTGTTGTTCTTCGAAATAAAAATAAAAATTTATATTCTTTTATTTTGGAAAAAAAAAGAACAAAAACGCGTTTATTTACATTTTTGTTCTCAGGCTCGGAAGAAATAGGGAAAAAGAATTTATTTCTTGTTCTCGGGAACACTTTTTAAGAAATAAAAGAACAAAAAATCGAAACTTATTTCTTTTGAACATTTGATTAACTATTATCAAGGAACATTTTTTTTTAAGAAAAACTCAAAACTCAAAATATTTTAAGAAACAAACAAAATAGCACATTAGCTATTATCAAAGTGCGTTTTCCTGTTAAAAAATTGTTCATGTTCAAAGATCTCTAGAACATAAACGTTATCAAAGACGCGCTCTTGGCAACCATAATTCATAATCGTTTATGCATAATTAGTGGGATTTAAAAGGATGATCTTTAATTTCTAAGTCGAAACTGACAATTCTCGGAAAAATATATTATGAAATCTCACTAGCAAGCTTTATTATGCTTAAATTTCTAATTTATCCCGAGTGTCGTCTTTCGGCTGAAAAAATATATATATATATATATATATATATCCAATTCCTTTAACGGACCTACTTTCTTTGCCTTTTTCTTTTTTTCCCATTTTCTTCTTTTTAAACTGCAAAAAGATTTATGGAGTGCAATAGTGGGAACAACGCGCGCTCTCCCACGAGAATAATTACTCCAATCGAACTCTTCCAAGTCATCTATCCAACCGTTCACGAGGTCCCACGGCCCCCGTTGATTTCGACGTCCACGACCCTTTCATGCGCTGCGCGACACGCAATTAATTTGCTCGAATATTGTCTTGGAAAATTACTAACATAGAAGATCTCGAAAGGTCCAGATCAGCCTCCCTCCATCTTTGATTAACAACGGGAGAGGAAATATGACTCGATCGGTTCACGACATGCGTGTGAGGTGAAAAGGACCCCGCGGATGGCACGATAAGTTATAACCCTCGTCGATTTTTCGATTTCATAGGTTGCCGCATGTCAATGTGCGGAGCTGGCCGACATAATCAAAGTGTGCCGTGGATGTGGTCTGCTGAGAATTGCGAGTGGGATTCGATAGATCGTCTGTCTTTCGACAGGTCGCGCGACGTATTGAAAAATGTACTATCTTGCTCAATTCTTTGACGCTGAATGTCGAACAAATTGATGGAGATGCAAGCATTGAGCAGATGGTATGATGCATTGGAATGCATGCATGGAGCTATCTTTTATGGGCATTTGATGATGAAAAAGGTCATTGCCCGTGTCGTGAAGGAGCCTACGGAAGTGCCATACCCCTAATTCTAAAAAGTATGGGGAAGACGGACTAAAAAGAATACATGCATCTTCATTTGACAAGCTAAAAGTAAAAGTTCATCTCGAATATAAATAGCTCATACCCAAGAATTCCACTATCCAAAATATCATCCCAATAACATAAATTGCCTCATCTTGCTTGCAGCTCGCTAAAGAATCTGAAATGCAAGTAAGACGAATGGAGTGAGCTATTACAGCATCGTGAGTAAGGGTCCGTTTGGCAATGCTTTTGCACTTGGGAATAATTTCTTTTAAGAAATAGTTTTTTTCCCTATCTCTACTTTAGGGAAAATTTCAAATAAGAACCTAAAGTGGTATGGTTTACTCAAATAAGGACCTGAAGTGAATACTGTTCAAATAAGAACATGAAGTTGTTATAATTGTTTCAAATAAGGACTTCATCTCGCCAGTTCGCTGGCAACTCAAATATTCTGATTGGTCAAAGGCACTTTAATAAAAAAAAACTTAAATTCTAAATAATTTAAATTTTAAAAAATACAGGGGGAGGGATGCCTGTGGTCGCCACCCCATCACCGATGGGGTAGTGGCCATGGCCAATGGGGTCGTTGGCTTGACGGCCCTCGCCCAGAGTGGCGGAGTCCATTGAATAGAAAAAAAGGGAGAAAAAATCGAAAGATGAAAATGCCCTCATTAATGGGTAAAATCATGTCATATTTTGAGACTAATTACTTCATTTAAGGTGTTTATTTGAAATGGTGTTTACTTGAGGTCATTATTTAAAACAATAATAGCACTTCATGTCTTTATTTGAAATAGTGTCCACTTCAAATCGTCATTTGAGAAAACCTTGCCACTTCGATACTTATTTGGAATTTTCCTTCTACTTTATGGACAAGTTTCTTTGCAAGTGAGCTCATTTGATAACTTCTATTCTTAAAATAGAAAAAATATATAAATGCGTTTGGTACATCCCTAATTTTCTAATTTTTTTTTCTAATCTTTTGAAATTTTCATTTTTTTTCCCTTTGTTTTTGTTTCTTCCTCCCATAATTGGTCGCCGACCTCAACAATGGCCAGCGACTAGCTAGAGACTTGGGCCAATGAGGATTGACCTCGAGCGAGGCTCAACCTCGCCAAGCTACCAACGAGGCTTGACCTAACCTAGACGTCACAAGGCCGTGCCCCACCGGCCCAAGTATTTCGCCAATTGCTAATCACTAGTCAACCATTAGCTAGAGGAAGAAGAAGAAGAAATATATAGAAATAAATTATTCTAGGAAATTATTCTCGGGAATTAAGATAATTTTTTTTACTTTTTTTTTATATTCCAAAT
The DNA here is from genome assembly GCA_030064385.1 of Melaleuca quinquenervia. NCBI lineage: Eukaryota > Viridiplantae > Streptophyta > Magnoliopsida > Myrtales > Myrtaceae > Melaleuca > Melaleuca quinquenervia. The sequence continues at coordinate 14,254,629 of CM057723.1, forward strand.
TTATTTCATGGCTACTTGTTCATTCTTAGGAATAGAAAAGTTAACCGATGTTATCGAATAGATTTTTGTTCTTTTTTATGTTATGAGGAATAAAAGAACCAAAAATTGGCAAGTTACCAAATAGACCCTAAGTACACTTCTTCTAAGCGGATTGAAATTTCACCATGCATTTTTGAAAATCGATATCCTAACTCATCAATCTTAAATCCAAAATACGATATAAGTAAAATACAAAAAATGGACTATGTCTTTTCACAATAGAACTCTTGACCCATCATATCAATAATCAACAATAACAAATCAAACATTAATGATCCACGCCATTGATTAATCTCTATGAAAGCAAGTGTCAATGATCTATTCCATTGACTAATGTAATGATTATTACCTAATTACGGTCACATTTAATGCCATGACGAAGTCAATCAAGTTTTCCTCTTGGTTAGGTTTCTGTCTAAATTAGTCGATGGTCTGCCGATAAGGACGTTTTGATAACAACATGCATACTTACTCCTCAATAGGTTATGATCACAATGACATGAGCATAGTTAACTAACAACATCTCCAATAATCGACAATTATATATATTCCATTCCAATACTCAAGTTCAATAACTAAGTTATACCTCTTTTTACAATATCAATTCATCAAACAATAGACCTTTCATAAACTATATTTATAGTCAAGAATTTTATGCAATTTTTTCATGACAAAGTTTCGTAAACCATTCATAATTAATTAAACTATAATCAATGGATACTTTTCCATTTCATATAGATAAAATAGTATAAAATGCAAAATCCAAATTTAATGCAATTAAAATGCCTTTTCATAAGTCAAAAAATATTTTATTTATATCGATTTGGAAATATGAGTTTATAAATTTGAAGAAACAGATAGCACTTGTTTACTGCAGAAAATTAAAACTCAACCTATGAATGTTACTTAAATCAACGCACTTGTATTCCTGTTAATTAATTGAAAAATGATATCAAACTTCGAGTGATACACTACTCTAACAAATTTACGACTAAACTACCTTTATTTATTGATCAATTATCTCCCCAGCACTAATGATAAAACTTGTTCATAGCGAATATTCATATTTTATCCATTATGTGAATTACCATCAAGCGTAACTCGCATTGCAAACTGTAGAAAGTCGTTCCGAAATAACTATACATCATAATTTATTTTCATCAAAACCTATGGCTCCACAATGCCCTAAATGATCATTTTCATAGAAAATCCAACCTTATAGTTCAAGATTTACATAACTTCGGATTTAAGAACCAACTTAAAAAATCACTCAAAGTAGATGATCAATGGGCTTGAATACTAACCAGCCATTGCGAAAACAGAGTTGATTTAGCCTATCAAGACGTTCGAAATCCCTACATGCGAAAATTTCTCTTTCTCCTTTCCCTCATTTTCCTGTTCACGGGCGAGCTTCCTCTATTTTCCTTATTTTCTCTGCTGGCTGGCTTCAACACTTAATCTTCTGAAGAGCAAATAAAATGGGCTGGGCTTGGGCTCTAAGAGACATGAGCTGGGCTGGGCCGGGCTGGGCCCATTGTTACCGGATGAGGTTTGGTTAATCTGCTGTCTTTGTGGCCTCTAGGCTCTCGGAGGATGGTGGTGCTCCTCAATCTGCGACTCCAGAAACCCTTTCTAAGAAGGCTATTCACGCAGTTTGACTTAACGCGTACTCGGTAGAAGAACAGCGTGAAGATACTCGTTATCTTATTTTTCTTGCTTTGATTGAGCATTTTGTTCAAACCACATGAGCATGATAGATCCTTTGCTTCGTAGATTGGATAGATCCACGGGCCTAACAAAGCATAAGAGCGCCACCGGAATTGCCAAAAGTTCTGGACAATAGTACCCAAAGTTCTCGCCACTCTTTTGAGTGTCAAATCGGATAAATAACGGTTACTTTTAAGTGTCTCGAACTAGTCCGATTAAAAATATAACGTGACTTCTATAATTATAATTTGAATTTGAGTTGGCCCTTTTGTTTTTCTTTTTTAACTGTCACAGTCGTTTGCTGAACCAGCGAGTTTCGATCTCCATCCGCACTTTTGCTCGGAAATCGTACTGCAGCACCCTTTGTTTCGTCCTGATGCTTGTCAGCCACCCACCCACCGCAGACAGTAGCGAATTTCCAGGAACGCCAGCGACCAGTAGACATGATTCAGCGGTTCCCAACGACACTCCCGACGCTTCAAATCAATCCGTGCCGCCGTGATTTGCTCGGTCCAGTAGCTCCTGCAACATCACCCCCATCTCAGCAACACCGGCAGCCGGTCAGATTCAGGCGGTTCATCTGCAGCGTTTTGGCGTTTTGGCCTTGCATCTGCAGCGTCATTGTGACTGAAGCCCGAGCCTCTGCTGCAGCCTAGTTAAGTTTGCACACAATGACAGTGATATTAGGCTTCTTCTTCGCACTGTTGAAACAAATTTGAATCGCTGGTCATGCTTCCGCCCTTCATTTGCAAGATTAAGATGTTAATTTTCGGGGGCAAACCGAATTAGGCTTCGACTTTCAATGGTATGATCATTAGTGCCTTGAATTTGGAAATTTCCTTCAATTGGCCGATTGTGGTTTATATTTGGGGCAAACTTGCAGAGGACGTCTTTCAGAGGAATACTACTGATTAGACACGTCAAAGAGCCACATTGTTCTGAAAAATTAATAAAATATGGCAATGACGGATTGTTGGTGACTCATATTGAGTTGATATTTAATTAATCATTTAAAAAAAAGAAGTGGCAATTAAGTGATTCGAATTTTTTTTTCTGATAATAAAGTGAACACCGTATAAAACTTTGACACTTTTAGTGTCCTTATGACGACATAAGCTATTCTTACATCCCGCATTTAAATGGTTTAGTCCTACTAATCTTCCTCATCGCCAGGTGCTCTAATCGACTAGAGGTTTTCTAAAATTCTTTTCGGTGGCCATTGCTCGTTCTAATATGGAAACTGTGGTAGGATTAAAACAAACCCTAGATCTTTCCCCCCTAAAAATCGTTAAATTCAACCTTGTTGGTGTTCTATCCAACCGGCTTTCTTTAGTTGTCCAAGTCTGATCACTCGCATTAACTTAGCGCAAGGCTAGATTACCAACTTCATAATGGCATATCAGGCGCTCATGTTTAACCTCATGGTAGAAAACGAAAAGTAATAGTTAGCTTGAGCCACTTGTGCTTCATTGTCATCTGTCTATATACACAGGCAAACTATCACGAGCACTTTTCACAATGTCTATTTGTGATGTATGTTGATGCTTTGTTGCTTATAGCTTAAGGCCAGGAGGAGCTCCTAGGCATCGGGGTATTCTAAGGTTGTGTTTGATTTTGCCAGGCCTTTAGAGAAATGCAAAGGCCTTTAGCTTAAAGGGTTTTAGTGAATTGCGAATATTATTTGGTAAACTCTAATAAAAAATGCCTTGAGAAACAAATTTGGGGGGATAATGTAAAAGAGATATATTAAAAAATTATAATTAGAAAAATCACACCAAAGTGGACTATTTCGCAATTAAAAAGAGAATAATTTTGTGATGATAAACATGGTCACATATGCATTGAGGACAGACATATGTTATAATTGAAAATTACAAGCATCCTATAACATATTTTCTAAATTCATGGCTATTCAATCGCATAAATATGTCATGTTTACAATTTTATTGACAATAGGTATAGTTTGGGACTAAAATTGGAGCCGTGCAATAGGTTTAGTTTTGATAGTGTAATTTTCAATTTTATGTGATCAAGATAGTAAAAATATAGTGCTGCATGCAATATTTTACTAATATGACAAATGTAATTCAAAAAAAAAATTGCATTATCTAATGCTTCAATAATAATGCTTGACAAATAAAAACAACTCATATATTATTATATTATTCTGTTCCTCTATAATGTAATTAGAATTAAAAATAACCATGTGCATGCAGCATAAGATTTCATGAAGAATATTTTTTTCATTAATGAAGAGTACATAGACATATGATTGGAATGAATCAATAATATGCATGGAACAATGTTTTAGCTTAATTTGACATTGCCCAAATAAAATTTTTTATATGAGCTTCAAATAAGGAGCAGTTTCTATATATTGAAATTTAAAAAGTTGTAGGCATTTCCAGTCTTGTTTAGAATTTACAAATATCCTTCATGTATATGCAATAGCCATGAGATGCAATGCTTGAAATCAATTTAGTACTTTTAGGTCTATGTATTGTCCTTTTATTGCTATAAGCTAAAGTTTCGAAAATTATATAAGAAAGTTGTGCCTTCTTGTCGAGAGCAATATCCATCAGTGAAACAATATATCCATTCATACAACAGTGGTACTTCTCATATTACTATTCCTTTAAATTATGCGTTTTCAATTTATACTAAATAAACAGTTATTATAAATGAGAAACATAATTTACACATGCAACGCTGGTAATTACCTACGAGTTAACTATATTTTTCCTGTAGTCATATGTTTTTTCTATATCTTTTTTCTAGCTTGCTCAAATTATGTTTGTTCTTTCCTACAGATACAAATCAAATAGTAGCATGTTAGATGAATGAGCCAACCGTCATCGGAAATCTTATTTTATCAACAGTAAGTGTAACTATTTTTTTTATATAGTTGGAAGGAGATGCGAACCCATTATAACAAACTATAATTTTTAGCATTAAATAGAGACATATCTATGTACTACAAGGTTTTGTTAGATACGTACAATAGCCACAACCTGTATTACGGAATTGCCGTCCATGTATCCATACATCAAAATCATCGACAATCTAGCGGTCGAGATTTTAGTTTTCTCAACTAGTTAAGTAATCATCAATAGGGTGCATATGGTCACGATTCTAGAGAAAATCAACTTTAACAAAACCTGCCGATCTTAATATATCTTAGTATGGTAACTTGTTAAATGCAAATTTTGCAAGTGTATCCACATCAATAATGAGCATGACTAAATATCTACCTTTTTATAGAGCCCTTCATCTGATGATTCTCCACGCCTAAGACAACCGAATTTCTTCTTCTTTCTTATTAGTCCTTCAAACTTTCAGGCTTGCCTCACTCGCATCTTTGGAGTGATATGCATCATCATGTCTCACCTGCTCCAAGCTTGCATATAATTGAGTATTGGATCAATGATTCACCAGAAAAACGCTTCACCGATGGTAACGTGTCTCTCTCTGTCTCTCGCTCTCTCTCTCTCCCTCTCTCCCTCTCTCTCACTCAGATGTTGATTATGATATTCTGGTTTTGTTTTCTGTATACCAGCACGAGGCACCGGATAGGACGGGCGAGCATACTCGTAGTAGCGAATTCTCCATCAACTGGAAGCGCTACTCTGTTGCGACAGATTGCCCGCAGGGACAACCTAGTGCAAAGCGGTCGCCGCATTGACCATCTCAGCAGCCAAAAGAATAGAAGCTGAGTATTGAGGTGGATGTCCCCGTGCAATATCCTCTGGTGCGTAAGTGTACGAGTGCTTCGATTCCATGTCGTTATCTGCATGGAATTCGGTCTCATCAAAGTGAACTGCCGCTAGAAAGCCTTATAGGAAGAGAACATGGGAACAAGTTAAATGATGGGTTTCACGTCTGATGTATCTGATGTAAAATCGTACGAGAGACGGTCATATTGCATGTTGTGATGCAAGGGCTTTCTTCCATATTATGCAAAAAGAACTACTGTATACATAACTAATTGGATTAATTACACGTCTTCGTTTTCCCTTGTGACAGATACTTTGTTGCTTTTTTGTTTAAACTTATACACATTCTCTCGCTCGTTAAGCATATATACCATGTGATCAATCTCGCTACCGGAGGCTTTGGATAAGTAGAATCATTCTACATTTTGTGTCTCGTAACATAAAGATACTTTTACTTAAATTATTTTAACCAAAGAACTTTTGAATTCAAATGATGGTAAATCTTCTCTTCATTCCACAACCAATCGAGATTTTTCTGTGAGTTGTGTATTTGGAACATACAACATACTTCGATTGTTTAAATATGGACTTTCAATCGTTTAGTATCAAGTTTGCATATTGAATGAACATCCGCAACTATAGATGTACTTTTCCATTTTGTTGCCCAACTTTTAGCTATACAATAGTTATTTTGGTCCTTAAGTTCAACCTCATATATGAAAATATAAGCAAATTGCGGCCGTCCTTCCAGTTCGCAACGGCCACCTCCTCAACTTGAAAATTATGTCATAATATCTATATTGAATCAGTGTTCGTGTTAACATAAAACGAGTGTATGGAATACTGAATATTCTAGAAGTATTACCTTGCGGCTGGTACAAATTTTGTATATGATAGTATTAGTTTCCCCATATTTGGACTAATAAACTATTTCTTGGATTTGGCTTGGACTTTACATGTAAATCTCTATTATGCCAGACCCACCTATATGGTACATTTTGCATGTACAGGCAAGCCGCCTTGCTCCTCATCAGGTCTGGCCTTTGACCATAATACTTGTCACCGGCCCTTGTTTTCACCAATCAAAAGTCCTTGACGGACGCTGCATTCAAAAGTAAAGGGGTAGAAGCTGTACTGTTCAGACACATCTTTGGAGCTTCCAAGTCAGAAGTTCGAAGGGTAAATCGACTTTTTTAATTGATAACCTTCAACATTAATCACCTGCGTTCTATGGTGGTGACTGCGGATGCTTGCGTGCGGACCAAAGTGCAGACTCACGCATCATCAGCAAGCCGGGATTGGGGAGTTTGACAATTTCTAACACAGGAACTCTTTTTGCCGTACATAGGCCAAACCCTACATTCAGCCTCATTTCCCAATGAAGCATTGATGTGTATGAGACTAGCAAAAATAGAAATACATACATATGAGGTTCGGAACTTGTTGTATGGAACTGTCAATATATTTGTTTTCCATATAAAGCATCGTGTAATCTTTTCAACAACTGTGCCCATCCACGGGAGAGGGGGAGGGAGAGAGAGAGTAGGACAAAGTAACAAGTCTGGTTGACTCTCTAAAGTATCAAGAGTATGCAATCAACAATGAAAATGGAGAATCTTTTTTCCCATTCGAAAACCTGAACTTCTGGCTCTTTCAATCAGAACCCTGTCGTACTTCTAGGGAGGAGTTTCATACATCAATGGAGCTACATTACCACAGGCCAGGACAATCACCGGCAAAAATCAAATCCACAACCTAAACTGCTACCAATTGGAATAAAACCCATTGCAGAAGTTACGGTCTGGTATCACCAACAACAAATATCAATAGATCTTTTATCTCATCTATCTGCTGCAGCATCAGTTTCATAATCATTCACGTAGGACTTATCAAGGCTTTAGTGTAAGTGCCAACCCAAACTTGGGATATTTTCCCAAGGCCTTGGTGTCGAAAGCTCCAGAAATAGTTAAGTAGGACTTAGGTTTGAGCTCATGCTGTAGAAGAGCCCCAAGATTGCCATGATTGTTGAGTTTCGCCTTCACAATTGTGTGGGGGTCAACCACGTATGAACATCCAACAGTGAGGGTGTTCTCATTCGTGGAGAACTTCCTACTAATTTCACCCACGACAGCTCCCCTGTTCAGCTGATCTAGGTGGTGCATATAAGAAAACCTCAGCGAGTCACCTTTATCAGCCCTATATAAAGAAGGGACTATGTTATTCTGGGTCAAAAGGTATCTGGCATGGCTTAAAGGCACTATATGGAGGCCACGATATATAACCCATTGATTTTATATCAATAGTATGTTAATCTCTCTTGCAATTAAAACTGCTTGTCACCTCTGTGAGGTGTCCGAAAAGTCTTTGAAAACTTTATTATTGTGTCCAATTAATATTCATGCAGGTTCACTTCAACTTATATCAACATGTTAATAAGCCATTCTTCAACTTTATGCTAGTTAAATTAACAATCTTAAGCACACAAAATTTTCGCTATCAAACTATGGCTAAGCTGCTGATGCTAGACATACTCACAGGATAACAGAAGCATTGGAAGTAGGCTTTGTCATGCTGACCCCAGCATTATACTTCGCAAATTTATGAGAATCTGTTGTGTAACTTGTCTCTGCACCAAAAGCAATACTTGGCGTGCCAATTGTCGCAGATACGTCAATAATTGGGAACTGAGATGCTGTGATGGCCATGCTGAAGGTTGCATGTTCATGAAAGTATTGTGCCTCCAACTAAAAAAATGGCAATTGGATGTCAGAAATTCTCTACTTTTAGCAATAACCGGGAAACACATGTTTTCGGTACCTTGCCAGAGTCGTAATCAGGTAGCTTTAAGGAAGCAATAGCTCTTGTTGATGGCAAAATGTCTGTGACCGTGAGGGTGGTTGAGATCTGCTGCACTAGTAAATTTCTTATTAGAAAAGAAGACAACATTAACCCAACTTAGAGGCAAAAGATGAGGAGCTACATTTGATTCTGTATCAACTTTGACATCAAGCACAGTATTGTCCTGCTTGTATTGTACTGTCACATTCCCAGAGGACAGAGCTCCATTCTTCCCCACAGTCGAGCTAAGGGCCTAAAGATATTAAGTTAAAATTCACATCACTCTCACAACCCAGACAAAAGAGATGAACCACCCAACTGTATAATTTCACAAGGAAAGCCATAGTACAAAGAGAAAACAAATATCAAGGCACAGAGCTGAGCATACAGCAAAAGGCAGAAGCCTCTGACACGAAGCAAAACAAGAAGGTGTTCATGGTCACCATGGAAGAAACTTAAGTAAATTAGGTCAAGGAAACACATTAGATGCCTGATATATGAGATAAGTGTAGTCCTTTGATGTTCTCAGCATCCTAATTCTTACACTGTTAAAGAGAGAGAGAGAGAGAAAGTGGAAGGAGTTGTCTGGAAAGGATGGACAATGAAAAGAATGAAATCATTTTTTCTTTCCAATGAAACATGCAGAGATCAAACACTAGCACTAGCAGATATGGCCTTGAAAAAAGTGCGATCATAATAAGCTGTTCATTCTTTTACCATTTGACTTGTCTAATTGTCTATCTTATGCAGCTGATAGAGACAAAGAACATCCAAAATTTATTCTTTCTAAACAAAGTACTAAAGAAGCCACATGTCAATCCTGCTTACTTCTATGACAAAGAAGCATGCATAATACCCAAGCAGGTAAGAATACACCGATTTTTACTTGCCTAGACATGGATTTAGATGCAAAATCAGTACACATTTTCATGTATAAATATTTTACCATCATTCTAGTAATGGAAAGAACAACGCAGCAGCATTGACCCCATTTTTCCATACCAACAAAGAAACGTCTCAGCAAACTTCATCAGCAATATATTCTTCGTCCCTTCCCCTCTTTGTCTTAATTAATATCAGTTTTTTTTTTTCACTCATCCCACTCTTCTCACAAAGGAAAAAAGAGCCATTGCTAATGCAGGAAAAATTAAATCCAGGCTATTACGTTATTCCATCTATATAAGTAAGGCTCCCCTCTGTATAGTACCTTTCCCCTCTTTTTCTTAATTAAAACCAGTTCTTTTCTCCCCATCCCATTCTTCTCACAAAAGAGAATAAAGAGCCATTGCTAATGCAGACAAAATAGAATTCCTCCGTCTGTATAATTAAGACTTTGCTGTAATAGACAAGAGCTCCTAACTCCCCGCTCTCGATTGAGACACATTCAGCGAGCCGCAAGAACACAGCTAGAGCCGTGCCGAAAGCGTACATGGCGACTCGCAAAAGCGAACCAGTCACCGCACGAAGTTTCGACGCAAGATGCAAGAGTCACTTTTGGTGTCACGAAACAAACGAAAAGAAAGAACTCAAAAGGATAAAAACCAGAAAGCGGGAACAAACATCGGGCGTCCGAAAACGAAGCATCAACTACCAGTCCGGTCTCGCTATCGCTGGCGAGAGTAAATTTCTGATCGGAGCTGTAGTCCTTCGTCAGCAAGTCTGCAAACCACAAATCAACTCCAACCTTAAAAAAACCAAAAGTACACAAAGACACGAGAGAGAGAGAGAGAGAGAGAGAGAGAGAGAGAGAGAGAGAGAGAGAGGTAGGTACCTTTCGCCTTCCTTCCGAAATCGGAGAAGAGGGAGGGTCCACTGCTCATGGTGCTCCGATCAGAGAAAGATGGAGAATCGGGAGAATCTTCTCAGCGATTGCAGATGCGAAGGCTGAAGAAATGGCGCAGAACGAGAGAGAGAGAGAGAGAGAGAGAGAGAGAGAGTAGGGTTTATCTAAAACCCCTTAGAAAATTTTCGGGCTGTTTCCCCCGGAGCAAGCAAGCGGAGCAGGAAATCGAGACCCGAAATGATACTGCTGTCGCGGTTTTTTATTCATTTAATAAGTTATTTTCAATTTGATAGATACTCTATAAGTGCTTAATCGATGATCAATCTACTTCTTAGGTTCTTAATTAATGACTGATCTACTTTCTAGATAAACTGACAATACTCGTCAAAATATACTTTTTAGGTAAATTAGCAATATATATATTCTTTTTTTAATATATAATGACCGGCAAGTTATGTACATATGTCCACTCCATATTGGTAGATATGGGATATAACTGACGATAATAATTTAGAATGTCGATGATTCACTTGACGCGAGACTAGTGACTTGATTATGATAATTTTATTTCCAATCGAGTAAAGTAATGCCTTGAGGTGCCTTAGAAAAATCTTAGGAAGAATGATATGACGAATCATATGTCAAGTCATGTCTTGAGCTAGAGTCAATGTGCGGAAATCCGGCCTAATTGGAGGATATAAAATCAGCCCGTATGGGAAGAGATGTTCAAGGAAAGACCTAGTTGGAGTGTGATTATCCCACCCCTCAAGGATTTCATTCTTGAAACTTCTTATGTCGGTCATACGCAAATATACCAAGCTCTATTTATTTTACGAAAAAATGTGGCATATTTGGAGAACAATTTTCAAGAAGTCATTTTACAGGAAAATAATAGCATTCTTCGAATTTAACTGAAACTTGAAAATGATCGAAAAATATTTTCGGTCATTTGGTAAGAAAAGCTTACGTTTTATCTTCCAAAAGAGATACTCGTTATTTATGTGATGTAAGGAATACACATGCTATGCCAAATTATTTTCCGAGTGCTAAGGATCCCCCCACTCGATCGTCCCGGATTGGGCCTCATCAGCCTTAGGGGACTTGGGCTCGGCTGTCGAGATCCTAAGCCCAAGCCTCGAAGTCTTGGTCCGAGGAGATGGGATTTTCAGGCCAACATACTAGGAACCTGAGTATGGGCCCGAGTACTTAGGCCTGCTAGTATTGTGGGCTCTGGTTCGGGCCCCGATAACTGAGGTGCAGGAGCACAATACATAGGAGTCAGGACCCTAGCGCAATTCAACCGGAGTTTCTGTCACGAGAATTTCATCGAACAATTGCCCTGCATTCATTTCCTCCCGTACGTATCTTTGTTTAGTCGTAGCCTGTCATTCCGCACACGGATCTCGGTAATCACCGGGTACAAGCTCGTCCTTGACGAAATCCCCAAAGCTGCCAGAGCCGGCGAATTTCATTCCCCGTTGTGTATCTCCGAGCGCTCTTTTCGTCATGCGAAAGAGGAAGACGGTTCCCAGTGAAAACTTCGAAGGGAGGTCAAATGGTGATCTGCGTGCTCCTATTTCTTATTTTCGGTCGCCATCGAGCATGCGAGTTCTAGGCTCACCGCGAAGCATGCCGTCTTTAAGAAGGTTCTGATATGAATGAACTGTAGATTGACTTTGAAGATCGAAATTTTGCTATGTTTTACTGGAGATCTTAAGACAGGGGATAAGGTTATTGTGTCCAAGGAAAAGATTGGATGATGATCTATCAAGGTGGGATCGCGGAGAAGATTTGGGTGGAGCGATGGTCCCTCAATTTCGGTTTAAAGTGTGACATAGTCTTAGCACTTTCAATTTGTTTAGTGCGATCTTGAAATTTATTCCAATATATAACATAGTTCTTGAACTTTCGAATTATTCTCTATACTATCAAATATTCAGTATAATCCTTCCATTAAGTTAAATTCAAGAATACAAAAAATATTTCTATATATTTTAGGGGCTAGTTTGAATATATAACTAAAAAAAGCTTGATGATCATATCAAATAAATTAAATTATCCAAAGTTGACTGTGGAAGTGAATCAAATATAAGGTTAACCGCATCGTGGTGTCCAACAACATCAGGAGCTCGAAATAATACTTTGCGCAGGGCGTTTCTGTCCGATCAAGGCGTTTTCTTTGTGGAGACAACTCGCATTTCTAAGTTGTGAGGTAATTCTCAACGAGGTTAAACCCGTTAAGTTTGAATGCCATGTAAGATCAATTAGTAAATTATTTATAGTCAGCTCTTTCCGTGAAGTAAGTATTAATGTTCGGACCGAATTATGTAAATCTTTGGTATACTTAACCGTTCCTTTTTTTTTATTTCTCTAGTGGGTTTCGTTCACTTAGCATTTATTTAATTCCTTAACATCATAAAAACGATAAGTAATCGGCTCTCGACCTAAACCCATCTTAAGCTTAATCTTTGTCTCGGCTAACATGAATCGCTGGTGTGGGCTGTAGGAGAAATGAAATTTAGTGAACTCATGGAATAAGTCGTGGATGATCTCTTACCGAGGTGGTGGATCTCCTGAGCTAGACATTTTTTTCTACAAAAAAAAAAAAGTAAGCCATAGGTAAGCATAAACTTAGTAAGTAAATCAATTATATACACACGAACAAATCCATAATCTACTCTATGCCCACACATGTATCAGCATTTGCTTCAACCATAACATGCATAGCACGCCCAACCTGCGGCCTAACAAGAAATAAACCACATTAGCTGATCCTCGCCATTAATTCCCAAGAATTAATGATCCGGATCCCCAGAGGTGAGATCCACCATGTCAGGGGATTCGGGTCCCAACCTGCAGGTATTGAGTTCAATTCATACCACAACAAGCATTACATATATAGCCAGTAAGTACTACACGAATCGGTATATATATTCTTATGCAAATATCATGCATAACCATGCTGTGACGAACTATGCATACCGATCAGTATACCATGAGTATCATTCAACAAGCTTGACATATTGCAGACCTTTTCCAGCATGCATTTCATGGTATGACCGAATGTCACAAGGTCAAAATTGATCCACACACATAGGATCAGCACACGTGTAACTCGACATGGTGCATGTCACTTGAATGAATGATTAAATTCTCACAAATTCAATATGGATGATATAGTCACATTTCCACATGCAATTGCTCATGTTATCAATACAAATCATGCAATTGCAAATGCCTCGCGCTATTGTCAAGACCGCCACCACCATAATTAGTGAGGCCAAATCCATCTTCGGTTAATGGTATACACGGGCGCATTTAGACTGATAACACAAGCTCCCGGATCCAATCTAATCTAGAAAGGTTTCACGGCTTACTTTGTGCAGCATCCCATTGCGAAGCTGTCCTGGTCTTTTCCTCGCAGCTACTGGACCCAACATTTATTCAAGGCATCCCTACTATACAGGGGCGTTGATTGCTCGCTTCTCAATCAATCATAGCATATGCACATGTTTCACATTCAAATGAATCGAATGAACTTTTTAATGCACAGTGTGGACAAGCATTCTCGAATGCACCGCATACACACGCCATGAACTTGCATACCAATAATGCAGCAACATCATCTTCTTCACCCAAAAATCCTAGCACCGTGATTGTGCTTCTAGATCCACCATCGTTGGACTTCACCGTGAGTAGTCCCTAGTCCGACGTCCTACAAGGACAAGGCGGTCTCTAATCTTCAGGTACTCTGAGGAGGCTGGGCACTATGATTCTCCTTGGAGCGCCAGCTGATAGATCTGAATGATCAAAGGGATAGGTTCCATGATAAAGATTTGGTTGTGAAATAGTAACTCTCATTCAAGATAAGTTAGAATTGAGTTACTTTCTCCCTCTCTTTTACAGCTCGGATTTGTGCCGGTGTTACTTCAGGTCTCTCTAATTTTTCTTCAGGCATTTCCAATTCATTCTATAGTGCTGATAATCATTTGGAAATGGTGGAAATTAAATGATTCCCTATTTGTAGCTCCGATAGGGCCCGGTTTATGTAGAAAATCTTGGCCCTATCAAATTTTCCATACATTTTCTCAAATAACTTCAGCATCTTCGGTCGGAGCGAGTCTGGCGATGACTTCCAGCATGCGACAATCGCCAATCCATGTCCACACGAGCTGGTTACACTTCCTTTAATGTCATGTGAGTCACTCATTGGCTACAACTAGGATGTTACCGTCGATGAATCTCTCTTCCTTCATGAGGACTCATCGAAACCCTCATGACCAAATGAAGTAGTTCTCCAGCCCAAGAGCTGCCGTGCGATGAGGCAGAACTCTGGTCTCTTGGTGGCAAACGTGTATAAGGGGTCCCCAGCTTGAGCTAGCCATCAATAACTCTTCTCGAGGCCCCCGCCGACGTCTCCAGACTCCCTCACATTGCTGTCAGCCACCACGTCCCGGTTCAAGAATTTTAATCCGATTCCCTTTCGAAGCTTGCGCCGAAGCGCTATCAGACGGGCTTCCCCCGTCTCTTAGGATCGATTAACCTATGTACAAGTGTCGTTCACATCAAACATTTCCCCTGATCGATAGTATGTGTGGAAGGCCAAAAAACTAGGTCTGTAGGTTTGGGCATGGGTTCTCCCCAGAATAGGCTGGACCCAAACCACTCTAGTTCTAAAGCAACTTGATCCAGATTTGGGATTGAACTCAACATAAGGTAGTCGGCCTTCCCTATTCTGGGCCGGGGCCATGTAGTCCTGGATTGGTTCGACTTCGACTGAGAACCATTGAACATATGGGGCAGGAAAGAATTGTTTTGCCCTTCATTGAGTTGCATCTCGCCTTTTTTTTTTTTCGATCTATTTGATCTTCTCCCACCAAGCTTGATTGTCAATCATAAGGTAAGTCATCCATGATTACTCATTTGTTGCCTGTTGTAGCGAAAAGTTTCCTTCATAAGTTTGGTGTGAAGAAGAGGAAAAGAAAGAAAGAAAAAGAATGGAGGGCACTGGATCGGAAGTAGAGTGGAAGCTTAGATGAAAATGGAAACTCTGATACCATGCGAGATTATTAAACGATGGAAAGCAGTCGAGAGTTGGGAAAACTGTATTGCTTTTTCATATCAAGATTGTACAATTATAGTTATATTTATAATATACAAGGTCAAACTAGTTAACCTAGGAAATACGTGGAATAAGGAAAATATAATTTCCTCATAAACAATATTAGAGTTTCCCATTAATGGACTGATTAGGATCGGTTAAGATCAATCAGGGCAACGATATCGTCAATACCATTAAATCAATTAGTATACCAATTTTTTAAATCAATCATACTAAGTTTAATATCCCTCGATGATTTGCAGAAAATTTTGCCTTGAATCTGAACCTAGATGCTTGAATTTCACGTCTAACTTCCTTTTTTATCCCAAATACAAACTAAACCAATCTTTTTGCTTCGAGAATGTTCATCGTGCACTTTTCTATGATTTGCAAACACCTTATGCCAATGCAAATCCAAGGGGATAAGCGGGTTTTGTTCATGATCTTCAACCCGCGTTCCTTTTACATATCATATCATCATCATCATCATTTTCACCAAAGTCAAAAGCTTTCCTTCCTCCTGTCTAGTCCACGAATTGAAACATTATCATATTTTATATCGAGTCAATCCTGCTTCTCCACAATCAAAACACATCTCTCTAGGAAAAAAAAAATTGAAATGTCTTCACCATAGTCATCTCAAATTGCAACCAATCTTAATGCCGGCGCCTTCACAGATCAATGCAAAAGCACTTGCTGGAGCAACTGAGCCAACAGTCCTGGTGCAGTGAGATGCGGCAAATGGCCCTCCGTGTTCACCACCTCCATTGTGTTCGGACCGCCCAAGTGGTTCATTAAGTACGTCGCCGCCGACGCCGGTAGCAAAGCATCGTGAGCGGTCTGTATTATGCAACAAGGCACTGTCACGAGGCCCAGCACACCCCTTAAGTCGCTACTGAACACCGTGCGCAGCACGAAGAGAGATATGTCGGGCCTCATGTTGAACAAGGTCCGACTAAACTCGCGGACCGCGGTTGGAACATCGGATCCCACAGCTAAGGGCGCATGACCGGTCACCCATGCCTCGTAATTCGACTGCATCGCCGTGAAAACTTGCTCAATCTGCTCTTGCTCAAACCCGCCATGGTAATCTTCATCGTTCAAGAACCTAATAACACATGTTCTTAGTAGTTGGCGAAAAAGTTGAAGGTCTAATTAAGCATCGATTTGATGATGAAAATTAAGGCGATGGATGAAGAATCCAATCTGCAATTGAACTAAGCTGACTACTTGTCCTAATGTATGCATGAAAATCTAAAGTCGAGGCGTGGGAATTCTCATAAAATAGCCGAATTAAGGAAGGCTGGCAAGTTCTCTCACACAATATCGTGCTTTGATATCATGTATTCTCCTATGATTGTCAATAAGCGCACTAATTATTTAACTCCTACTTGATATCAAATTAATTCAGAGTCTGCTCGAGTCCCAATCGTGCATACCTTGGAGAGGCTCCGATGAGGACCAGCTTGGTGAACAGTTGTGGGCGGCGGATGGCAGCCAGGATTCCAATCATTGCCGACACCGAGTGCCCGACGTATGCGCACTGATCAATGCACAAGGCGTCGAGAATGAAGAGCAAGTCATCGACGTAGCCATCGAGTGTGGAGTACCGTCGGAAATCGAAATAGCCCGGATTGACGCTGCCGGCGCAGACTAGATCGTAGAGGACGATGCGACAGTGCGGGAGGAAGTAGGGCAAGACGCGCTGCCACGCTGATTGGTCAGTCCCGAAGCCATGAGCGAGGACGAGGACCCGGTCGCCGTCCCCGACGACTCGGACGTTGAGGGCGTCCAAGAGGTTGTGGTTCATGAGTTTGGTCTAGTGAGAAGACATAAAGGAGTTTGCAAGCAATTCTGAGGGGAAAATGGGTATTTTTGGGGCAGGTAGGCAAGTGTTTTGGATGGTGTTGAGAGTGCTATTTATAGTGCCAAGTCAAGGGCTTCTCTTCCCTGTATGCTGATAATTGCTTGGACTGGTTGTGTCAAAAGATAAAAAGATATGGAAAATGGTCGGGAGGAGGACAATTTCCTTTTTGTAAAGTTGATCTCATTTGGGATGATGCCCCCGTACTGTTAAGACCCATGTTTGATTGGAGACCTCTCTCTCTCTCTCTCTCTCTCTCAGCTTAATGTGAGCGTCGAGCTCTGGCTAGGTCAGGAAGAATGTCCCTCCAGATCTAGAGGTGTTGGCTTCTCCCCGGTTGCAAGAGTCAAAGCATAGCAAGATCCTCAATGGCCATGGAAAGGCGGGACGGGGGAGCGACCTTGACACGTGGGAGTGGCTCAGCCTAGAGACCACCACCCGGAAACTCCGTCGTTGCCACGACGGAGGGAGGCTAAGGGCAGGATTATGGTGGTTTGATCTCGACATGTGGCAGTGGTTCGACCTGGAGACCACCACACCGCAACACAGAGGGAGGCGTGGGGCTAAAGGGCATGGTGGCAGAGACAGAGAGAGGACTTATTCTTAGGGTTTGATGGAGATATAAATCAGATGAAACGAACGAATATTAGAATTGCACGGACTCGCTTCACGATTCTGCGATGGAAACAAGAAATGAGATTAGTATAGGGGACAACTCATCTCCCACGTTCACTGACTTCAGAACTTCTTCATCATACGATAAAAAGTTAAGTTCAGCAAAGTTTAACGAGCATGGATTCGACCGAGAAACGAAAGACGGTATCGGAACAACTCCAAATGCGTCCACTTGCAAAAGTACGCTGTACTGTACAATTGATTACTTGCCATTTGAAAGTCTCTTCTTCGACGGAAGTCGAGGCCGACAGGACTGATCATTTGCCCTGAACACGGCCTCTGATCCCATTCATTCATGGATAACGTTGATGCGACAACACCCCTCCGCACCACCCCTCGCTTTCAAGGCGCTGGTGTCATGCATGTAGCCGAGCAAATTCAGTGATGATGCCAGGCAAACACGCCAGGGTTGTCAGTCTGGTCGACGATGAAGATAAGGAGGACGACACTATACATCGATCCGATCAATGTGATGGGAAACTCCCAAATGCTGTCATTCGATTGGTTTGGAGAGACTTTCAGGAATATGAGTGGTAGAATGATTTTATAGGTTTTCTTCTTATTAAATTGAACAAGGCAGAGAAAGCACATCCACATATTTAGATAGAATCCATATAGAAAAAGAAAAAGTCTGTCAAGGTAAATCATAACTATATTCGAGCTTGTTTGATTCAGTTTAAGTATAATGAAAAAGTGCCATTTTACTTTTTTTTTTGTCAAAATTGAGAAGTATTATCGAAAATTTCAAAAAAAAAATTGTGAAAGCATATGTGTACCTACATGCCAATAATTATATAATCAGTTAATTTCAGATTTTGAAAGTTGAGTGAAAATCAAAATGTGCATCACAATGTTTAAATAGGGCAAAGGATGATTCAATCGCACCCAACTACATGGGGAAAAAATAATCTTACACTGCCATGAGAAAAAAAAAAGATTCGAATTTAATCTTCAAAGTGTTAGAGATTTAAGGATTGCCTTGTCGTGAACTTGATTACCTTTGATTACATTTATCCCCATTTAGTAGTATGTGATCATGATTCATCTTAAGACAGGATCACACTAAAACTGATAAAACGTTTTGTACAAAATGCGATGGAGTTCAAAATGTTTGAACAGCACAATTAAATCCTTTGAAATTTGTGGAGTCAAGTCCTGGCATTACTATTGGTAGCATCACTATTGGTAGCATCATGTCGCTGGAAACTTGAACCTTTTCATCAAATTTAGCATGATTCTGACAATAATTATTTCAAAAGTATAGGGCTTTTTCTTGCCCGTTGACACTGTAGGATGACAAGATTAGGACTCCAATGCACAGGAAGTAGAACACTCATGAATTAATTTCACTTTTTGAAACATTTGGACTCAATTACACTCAGTATAAGATATTTAAGATTTGTAGGGTAATTTCTCCTCATAACGATACAAGCTTTAGAGTTTCGTTATTATATAGAGAGATATATTGACTGCACAATTGATTATTATATATGTTCATTTTTTTTTTCAGAGAAACGGCATTATATAGCAGATGTTGAAATGACAAAAATCATGAAGCATGTGAATTCAATTTGAGTAGGCTAAAAATATTTAAAAACTTTACTATATTGAGAGAGACCTTATAAATGGATGGAAACAAAACGGTTCTATGTTACTTCTGACTCTAATTTCATCTTCAAATGGAATGCTTGGACATAAGCAATAAATCTTTGCTGCATTTCTCAGCAAACCGGAGAGCATACAGAGCCCAAAACTCTTGAGACAATCATAGAGGGAGAATCTGATTCAGTGTATGTAGCCTTCCTTTAAATAACCTTCACTAGTCCAAAGGGGTTAGTCCCAAAACTCTGGGACGATCTTAGCTAGTGGTACTATATGAGGGAGAATCTGATTCAGTGGATGCAATCTTCCTTCAGATAAGCTTCACTAGTCCAAAGGTGTTAGTCGTTTTCCGTTTGGATCTAGCAAATCCATTGGAGTGGAACTAATCAGTTCCAGTCCCAGTCAGCTTTTACTTTTAAAGCTTCCTACCTTTGTAAAGACTCGTTCTACAGTTAACATAATAGAATAAAGCAAATTAAATAAGTTCCTAGCACTGATGGTAGATAACTGGGGCGTCGGAAGATCCCATTTCAGAGAGGGTCAGAGGAAAAAGAGCACATCAAAATGTTTGAGTCAATGACTTAAGGTACATTTAATGGGTTCACTGTGGATTCTCAGCTTGATCTAATAGATTACAACACGCCTATTTAAACTATGAAATTCCTTCTAATCGTTGTATTTTTCTGAATAAGTAGCAAAACCGGCTGTCGTTACTTCTTTAGTCATTCTCTCTCTCTCTCTGTCTGTCTCTCTCTCTTCTTTTATGGCTTTGCGAAATCTGTTTTATCACTAATACCCAAATGGGATGATAGATCATGTGATTTTTCTACGTTGAAATTTTTTCGATTCATCGAGAAATCCATCAATGAAATCGGCAGTGATTGGAGACCCGTGTTCTTCCTGCAGCAAAAGGAAGAACAGAAGAGGACCGCATCATGTAGAGAACTCTAGACCCCTTTTTTTTTTTTGTCAAGTTCATGTCCCTACGATTCATCGCTGCAGTGGAAGTCTACTTCAAAACGTGCAAAACCCTAGCCTGTTCATAACCCTTTGGGTTCCCTCAATCTCCTCTTGGATGCTCAATATTTGGAAAGAAGCAAAATGATTAGTAACGTGTGCTGCACAACGTTTGATTGGCACTTCAACTTTTACTCTTTTATTTCCTTTTTGGCGCCCCAAAAAGTACTTTCTTTTATTCGGCCCCCACCAAAAACATGGAGCAACCTCCGGATAGTGGTCGTGAAGATGAAGCATCATGGAAGGGCAGGGGCCCCAATCTCCAACATCGTCTACTCCTCGAAACAATGACACTTGAGAGAGAGAGAGAGAGAGAGAGAGAGAGAGAGAGAGAGAGAGAGAGAGAGAGAGAGAGAGAGAGAGAGAGCTGTGACTGTGACTGTGACTGTGGAGGAACATTTAATGGGGATCTAGTGGCCGGTTTCATTGTTCACAGAAGCTGCTATCTTATCCATAACTTTCTTCTCAATTTCTCAGAGCCTTGAAAGTACCATGTAAAAGAAAAGTCCACTTTATGCGTTTGTAAGGAGGAGAGAACCTGCGTGACCATGTTTCAAGAGAATGGAGACCTTGAATGAGTCTGGATAGCGTCTTGGGACCGAGGAAATGGCTAGGTCGCAATCTTTTAAAACCAATGTGGGAAACTTTCTTTCGACCAAAGATCTCCCCATTCATTTATGACGAGTCAACACAAAACTCATTCCTTTGTTAGCGATGGACCGATGAGCTTATTTTCTAGCTAAAGAGAGAATCCAAGAAGGCCAGCTAAAGAGAATTAACTGAGACTTTTGTATGAAATCAATAGACGTTTCTGCTTCGATGCACTTTTGATTGGGGGGGGGGGGGGGGGGGGAATGATTATGATATACATTTTGACGAGGAGATTGATGAAGTCACGGGTCACTACTAAAAGTCGGGGAGTCTCCTTTCTCTTATCATTAGAAAAGGTGGGAAAGACTCCCATCTTATCTTCAGTTGGAGAAATTTGTTCCAAAGTCAGGACTCGACACCATCGATGACCTTGGTAAGTTAATCTCTCACTTGATTTGATTTGATTTGGAAGACATTGAGAGTGGAGGACTCTCTTCACTTCCACTTTTGGGGCATGCGCATGGTTGCCGTGGCCCCTTTTTACTTACAAGTGGATTCCCTTAACTCAGATTTTGGACTAATTGATTGCATCTGAAAATTACGCTTTTTATTGGCAGGCCTGCTGGAAATCTGACTCCCAATGAACATGGAGCAGTTTATAGCTATTTGATGTATGGTGACAATCACTTTTTTAAGGTATCATTTGCCCCTACTATTTTTCTTGCCGAGTTCAAAACAAATATATTTCTAGGATATACACAAAAATCATTGTAAAACGAGTTTAGTAACTACTGAATTTCTGTAATATGATTTCACCTTCAATGTGCTACAAACTTGTGTGAGAAAAAAGAGAAGACGAGAGAATGTTGTGAGTTAGAGAAAGTAATGATGAAGGGAAAGTTGTTAAGAATAATATAAGATTTGGTCCTATTTACAGATAATCAATCAACACATCTCCAAGAAATGGGTACCTTATCGAGACTATCGTCACTTTTCATGATCAATCACCACTTCTCTTCATGTCAATAATAACTTATTTTCATGGCCAATTTAATCTCTTCTTTTAATTCTTTTGTAGATTACGAACTATTTCAGTAGGACCTGGGTGGGCTGAGGTGAGTGTTGCACCTATAGTCAGCTCTCGATGGATTCAATCATGTGGTACCTCCAAAATTCACAAGTCTCTCAACACAGATCTTGCTTTGATATGTAGCAAACAATATTTGAAGGAATGCCAAAATTGAATCGAACTCATATATTTGGTTTGGCCGACAAAAATAAGACCATAAGAAAATAAAAGTGATGTTTCAAAATAGACGTTGATAAGATACTCCTCTTAACCTTGTGTTGGCTGGGTCCACCTCATTATGGGGCCCAACTAGCATATATATAAAAAAGTCCAAAAGAAAAAGTCAAAAACAGAAAAAAGAAAAAGAAAGTTGCTACAATTTTTGTTTGTGCATTGAAAACCCTACGCAGAAGAAGACGGCCATGCGCAGGTGAGAGGAGAAAGAGGGACGCAATTTGGCGGTTTTGATTCGAAGGCCAAATGTTGACGGAATTGGCTCAAATTTCAGTATGTTGTTCACAAGACCAAGAGCTACGAGTTGATGTGCCTTCTTTGAGAATCTCCTTCGAAATTTCTGATCGCGGGTAGGGTTTTCTTGCTTGATTTATGTTAATCCACCTTAGTAGTATGGAAATAGTATTGCCTTGGTGATGTTGAGCCTTTAGTGTGTAACTAGAGAAGAACGCTTTGTGTATTTGACTATTTTCGGTGATTAGTGGAAGTTTTGGGGCCGTCCGTGGTTTTTCCCTTATTGGGTTTTCCACATAAAATCTCGGTGTTGTCTATTGGTTGTATTGCTTTATCACTAGTATTATATTTACCTATTGCAAGGTTGTACTTGCTGGTTCTTGTTGCGATTACGTCGATTTGGATCGATTTAGTTTTGGGCAAAATATTGACCTTGGATTTGGCATAGTTCTCCGTGAATTGTTGCACGGTTCTCCCCGACAAAGTGGTAGAGCCAGGTTATGGAGGAAACCAGCAATACAATGTTTAAACTGAATGCCTCAAATTACTCTATTTGGAAGCCTCGGATGGAGGATATGTTATATTGTAAAGATTTATTTGATCCCATTAATGGTGATGAGGCTAAAGGAAATAAGGAGGATAAATAATGGGGATGAATGAATCGGAAGACAGTTGGGTTTATTCAACAATGGACTGATGATAGTGTGTTTGTTCATGTTGCCCAAGAAACGAAAGCAGATACTTTGTGGAAGAAATTGCAAGAATTCTATGAGAGACGAACTCCACAAAATAAAGCTTTGCTAGTTAAAAGACTTGTGAACTTGAGATACAAGGAGGCTGGCAGCATGTCGGAACACTTGAGTGAATTTCAAGATGTTATTAATTAATTAACAAATCTTGTGATTGACCTTGGTGATGAATTACAGTCATGTTTATTGCTTGGTACACTTCCTGATAGTTGTGACACATTGGTTATGGCATTAAACAATTCGGCTCCTTTTAGCATGCTTTCTATGAGTATGGTTAAGGAAAGCTTGTTCAATGAAGAAACAAGAAGAAAAGGCCTAAATTATGCTTCCCGATCAAAGGCTCTTGTTATTGAAAACAGGGGAAGAAGTCAATTCAGAAATTTTCAGAGTAATAACTACAAGGGTAAGCCAACAGGAAGGTCGAAATCAAGGCTGAGGAGAAGTGTGAAGTGTTACATGTGGAAAGATGTGACATTATGCCAAAGAATGCAGGTTACCAAAAAAAGATAAATCTCATGATAGAAACGGAGATCGAAATAAAGAAGAGAAATAGGCTACAGCGGCAGTTTCATCCGATGGTGACATTGTGTTTATTTGTGATGATGCTTATGTGAACCTTACATGCCAAGACTCCAGTTGGGTTATTGATTCCGCAACTTCTTTTTATGTCACCTCACGGTGAGACTACTTCACTTCTTATCACAACGGTGATTTGGGTTGTGTTAAGATGGGGAACAATGGTGTTTCCAAGGTGATCAACATAGGAGATGTTTATTTGGAGACTGATGTTGGATGTAACTTGCTTTTGAAAGATGTGAGACCTGTTCCAGATATTCGACTTCACTTGATTTCTACATGTGCCTTTGATGATGATGGCTATTGTAATTCATTCAGTCGTGGAAAATGGAAATTGTCAAAAGGTTTCATGATACTGGTTAAGGGCAAGAAGACATGCACTCTTTACACCATGGAAGCCAAGTTAATCAGAAAAGAGGTAAATGTAGTGGAAGATTTCTCAGTTGACCTATGGCATATGAGACTAGGCCATCTCAGTGAGAAGGGGCTTGAAACTCTTGCTAGATTGAATCTTCTACCATTGAAGGAGAGAAACTTGAAGGAATGCACTCACTGCCTTATCGATAAGCAACATAGATTCTCATTTCATGGTTCATCTCTACACACAAAATCAGATATACTTGATTTAGTTCACACATGGATGCTAGAACACTTGGTGGTGCATTATACTTTGTGACGTTTATGGATGACTACTCTAGAAAAGTGTGGGCTTTTGCTTTGAAATCTAAAGACTAAGTGCTTGCTGTGTTCAAACAATTTCATGTCAACGTGAAAAGAGAAACTAGAAAGAAGTTGAAATGTGTTCGAGCTGACAATGATGGTGAATATAGAGGCATGTTTGAACAGTACTGCAGAGATTATGGTATCAAGCTTGAGAATACTGTTCCGAAGACACCACAACAGAATGGAGTAGCGGAGAGAATGAACTAGACAATTAATGATCAAATTCGATGTATGCTCTCTCATGCAAAGTTACCTAAGTAATTCTGGGGTGAAGCGATAAGAACAACAGTAAACTTGATGAATCTTTATCCATTAGTTCCCCTTAAAGAGTTTGGAGTGGGAAAGATGTTTCGTATAATCATCTAAAAGTGTTCGGTTGCCGGGCATTCGTGCATGTTCCAAGAGATGAAAGATCCAAGCTTGATGACAAATCGAAGCAGTGTATCTTCTCGGATTATGGACATGAAGAGTTTGGCTACATGTTATTAGAAGCCGAGATGTGGTATTCTTTGAGCATGAAACCATTGAAGATATTGACCAGCCAAGAAAGCCAAAGAATGTAACTTTAGTTTCGGCCCAAATCCTGCCACCATATTGGGTGAAAATCACATGGGAGAAGCACATGAAGATCATGAAGATGGCGAATCTTCAAAGCATGTTGATTCTTCAGTCAAGCTAAATGAACCAATTGAGCAAGAACAACCGATCTTACCTCAAGTTAGAAGATCATAAAGAGAGCGTAAACCCTCACAAAAATACTAGCCACATGAGTTTGTGTTATTGACTGATGTAGGAGAGCCAGAAACTTATGAAGAGGCCATGTCATGCAATCAAAAGAATAAGTGGCATGGAGCTATGCAAGAGGAGCTTAAATCTTTGCATGAGAATCACGCATTTGAATTAGTGAAGTTGCCCAAAGATAAGAGAGCACTCACAAATAAGTGGATGTACAAGTTGAAGACGGAAGAAAGTAGTTTGCAACCACAATACAAGGCTAGGCTTGTTGTGAAGGGCTTACGTCAGAAGAAAAGAATTGACTCTGAAGTAAAGATGCCTTCTATTAGAGTTGTTCTTGGGTTGGCCGCCGCCTTGGATTTAGAAATTGAACAACTTGATGTAAAGACAACCTTTCTTCATGGAGATTTAGAAGAATAAATATATATGGAGCAACCGGAGGGCTTCAAAGTTGAAGGCAAGGATCATCTTGTATGCAAGTTAAAGAAAAGCTTATATGGTCTTAAACAAGCGCTGAGACAATGGTATATAAAGTTTGAATCATTCATGAAAGATCAAAGCTATAGTAAGACCAATTGCAATTCTTGTGACTTTATGAAATGATTCTCATATAATGATTTTCTTATCATCCTGCTTTATGTGGATGACATGTTGACTGTTGGACATGATGCTAAGAAAATCAAGAACTTGAAAAATGAGTTAAAGTAAAACTTTTGTAATGAAGGATTTAGGTCCCGCTAAGCAAATCCTTAGGATGAAAATTACTCGTGATAGAAAGAATCGAAAACTTTGGCTATCCCAAGAGAGGTAAATTGAAAAAGTGTTGGAAAGATCTAACATGAGTACATGTAAATTGGTGAATACTCCACTTGCAGGCTATTTCAAGTTAACTAAAGAAGAGTGTCCTACAAGTAAGAATGAGAGAGAAGAGATGATTAAAATTCCTTATGCATCCGATGTTGGTAGTTTGATGTATCCATGGTTTGTACAAGACCAGATATTGCTCATGCAGTTGGTGTTGTGAGCAGATTTCTCTTAAATCCAAGTAAAGAGCACTTGGTCGCTGTAAAATGGATTTTGAGATATCTCAAGGGTACTTCCAAATATTGCTTGTGTTATGGAAATGAAAAACCTCAGTTGAATGGCTACTCAGATTTGAATCATGTTGGTGACATTGACTCTCGAAATTCTACTTTGGGATATATAATGACCTTTGCAGGGAGAGCTATTGTGGCAATCCAGATTGCAAAAATGTGCTGCCATGTCTACAACTGAAGCTGAGTGTAGTGTTATCACCGAATGAACTAAGGAACTTTTATGGATGTAGAGATTTCTACGAGAGTTGGGATTGAAGCAAGAGAAGTTCGTTTTGTATTGTGATAGCATGAGTGCTATAGATCTTTGCAAAAATCTAGTATTGCATTCATGATCGAAGCATATTGATGTGAAGTATCACTGGATTCGCTAGAAAGTAGAAGAGAAGCCCTTCTTCCTTGAGAAGATACATACTAACGATAATGGATCCGATATGATGACCAAAGCTTTGCTGCAAAACTTGACTTTTGTATGAACAAAGTGGGCATGAAGGAACTCCCCACATGAGGTGGAGGGGGAGAGTTGTTGGTTGGGTCTACCTCATTGTAGGGCCCAACTAGCATATTAAATAAATAAATAAAAAGTCAAAAATAGAAAAAGAAAAGAAAGTTGCTGCAATTTTTGTTTGTGCGTAGAATACCCTACGCAGAAGAAGACGGCCACGCGCAAGTGAGAGGAGAAAAACGGGCACAATTTGGCGATTCCGATTCGAAGGCCAAACGTTGACGGAATTGACTCAATTTTCAGTATGTAGTTCACAAGACCAAGAGCAACGAGTTGATGTGTCTTGTTCATTGAGAATCTCCTTCAAAATTTCTAACCACTGTTAGGATTTTCTTACTTGATTTATGTTAATCCACTTTAGTGGTGAGGAAATATTATTGCCTTGGTGATGTTGAGCCTCTAGTGTGTGGCTAGAGAAGTGTTGAAGGATTTTATCACAAGTATTTTGATGATGACAAAACCAAGACGATAGACTTCAGAAGGTCTGGTGACTTCAGAAGGTCTAATGCTTCGGACTAGGAATTAGTTTGGTGAATATGCTGACTATATGGATCAAGGACAAAATCTCGGATTTGACGGATGATTTTGATCCAATTAGAAATTATGTTCTATTTGGAATTATTCATTTATGGAAATTGGAAATTCCAATTATATGAGTAATTAGGATTTCCAGAATTTCTCTTCATCTATTTTTGGCTAGCAAATCTCCAGACCAACGGGCAGATTGGATGGACATATTTGGAAAGCTTCAACCGTCTTCAAGGTTTCATAAAGACTATTTCGAATGTTAGAGCATGAGAAAATAACGATTCAAAAAGCAAAAAGCTCGTCTTGTAACTCTTTTGATATCTAGTAGAAAACAGACAATGGGCTGTCTCTCCAGAAAGTGGACGTAAACTTAGATTAAGCCGAACCACTATAACTCATGTGTCGTTCGTTTCTCTATCTTTACTCTTTATTTATTCTGCGCATCATTCTGCACGAACAGAACGTTGTGTTACGCACTTAGCTTTTCAATTGGTATCAGAGCCAGGTTGCTCGTTTATCGAAGTGTTTTTACTTCTAAGCTTAACGATCAATGGCTAGTGCTACATGTTTAATGGAAGGACAAAGTCATTTTCGTCCTCCTCTCTTTGATGGGAAAGACTACAGTATTTGGAAGAACATAATGAAAGCTTTCCTTAGAGCTAAAGATTCATAGGAGTGAGATCTATTGGAAAATGGAATCTCTCCAAAAGTTGTTTATACTTCATCTTCTGACAAAAAAAAAAAGATCCAGAACTTATCCAATTAACTCAAGCAGAATTGAAAAAAGACATGATATTGATGCTAAAGTTCTTCATTCTCTATACTATGCATTATCTCCTACTGAGTATAACCGCATTTCTTCTTGTGATTCAGCAAAAGCAATATGGGACACCTTGAATGTTACCTACGAAGGGGCGGAACGAGTCAAGGAGACTAGAACCAACATTCTGCTTGGACAATATGAATCTTTCAAAATGAAGGAAGGTGAAACCATTACTGACATGTTTAGTAGGTTTACTGAAATTGTCAATGGTTTAGCCTATCAAGGTCATCCAGTCGAGGGATCAATGAAAGTGAACAAACTACTTCATGGTTTAACTGCCGATTGGACTCAAATCAGGATCTCAATCAGAGAAACTCAATGAATTCAACTTCTGTCTTTAGATGAACTTGTTGGGACTTTACATTCTTATGAAGTAGAGAAACAAGTTAAAGCTGAAGATGTCAAAGGTAAGAGATCTTTGGCTTTAAAATCTAATGCATATTTTGATGATGCAGGTTCAGAAGACTATTTAAATGATGATGAAATAGCGCTTCTAGTCAACATGTTTAAGAGGTTTAACATAGATAAAAGGAGTAGCTCAAATCAGGAGAATCGGAATTCTTAAAGAAGAAGATTCGATGACAATTAACAAAACTTTCAAAGGAGAAGGCCCAACAACAATCAATAAAAAAATTTCAAAGGAGAAGGCCCAACAACAATCAATAGAACTTTCAGAGGAGAAGGCCTGAAGATGATGAATAGTATGTAAATGTGACCTGCTTCAATTGTAAGAAGAAAGGTCACAATAAACCCAATTGTCCTCTTTTCAATGAAAAGAAATGAAGAAATGAAAAGTATAAGAAAACTCTTAAAGCTGAGACCTGGAGTGACATAGAATGTGAATCTAGTGATGATGATAGATTCAGTATATGTCTGATGGCAAAATATGATGATGACTCAAATCTAAATTCAGACTTTGACTCAGATTGTTATGGTAACTAGGTTAGTAATCTCAAAGTTCCTATTAAGATTGCTGGATGTATTGATGAGCTTTGTTCTGATTTAGAAGATTCTCTCAAGGAGGTGTCTAAGTTAAGGAAGGGGAATTTGAAACTCAAACAACAGGAAGCTCATTTGAAAGAAAATTTTGAAATTTTCAAGAAAGATTCTGTTTTCTTCAAACAAAAATCTAATCTTCTTGCCAAAGAGAATGTCTATTTAAAAATAGATTTTTCTTCTATTTCAAAAATATTTTCTGCTAGTTCAAAAAAGTTGGAGAGAATTCTTTCCATTCAAAGATCTTATTTCAAAAAGGAAGGTCACGAGTCATCCTCTACGACGGTTTCTTTGATTGATTTTCCTAAAGTCAAAGAGAAACTCAAATAGAGACCTTTTAAAAGTGTTTATGAAAATCATTTCAAAAAGATGTTTGTAAAACCTATTGGGAGAGATTCTCTTACCTGTTCTACTTGCAATAGCTCAGATCATCTTGAAAGAGAATGTTCTAGATCGAGATCCTCAGTTTTTGGATTATGTGGATTTTCTATTAACTTTGCTGGACTCAAGAAGATACGGGTACCAAAGAAGATTGTTTCTGGACCCAAGAAAGTCCGGGTTTCAAAGAAAGCTTGAGTATTTTTTTTTCTTTGCAGGTTCTTCTAAAGAACATAATGAAATGGTATTTAGATAGTTGATGCTCCAGATACTTGACTGGCAATTCAGATTGTTTTATCAATTTAGTTGATATAGATAGTGGAAAAGTTTTCTTTGGAGGGAATAGTAAGGGAAAGATCATTAGACTTGGAACAGTCAAGATATGAAACCTTACTATCAATAGTGTTTCTTTGATAAAAGGTTTGAATTACAACTTACTGAGTATTAGTCAATTGCGTGATGCTAGCTACAAGATTAATTTTCAGGAAGGTATTTGTTTTGGGGTTAGCAAGGAATGGTAATATTTACCTTATGGATATTGATCAAGACTTTACACGATATTTAGGGTACGCATGATTCGCGCTCAATTCTGTTCCAGAATGGGTTCTGAACTAAAAAAGTCCATTCTGGAACAGAATACCGTTTGATTAAAAAATTTTGAAAAATCAATTCTGGAACGGATTTTCATTCCAGAATTGGTTATTGGACAAGAATGAGAATTGAAATTTTTTTCATTTCTCATTCTCAAGAACTATTTGAGAATTCATTCTCTTCATTTTTTATACCGTCACAAATTACTCTCTCCCTCCTCTTTCATTTTAAATTTTAAATTTTAAACTTTAAACTCTTAGTTCTAATTTAATTAAATTAATTTTATTTAATTTAAAATTATTTAAAATTTAATAAATTAAATTTATTTAACTTTAAAATTTAATCAATTTAATTTAATTATTTTAAATTATTTTAAGATTTAAAATTAAATTAACTTAAAAATTTAATTAATGTTATCCCTTTTTAAATTTTAAATTTATACATAATCTCCTTTTTTAAACAAATTTAATTTTTTTATTTATTAAAATGTAATTTAGTTTATATTTTTATTTTTATTCTGTTGGCGTGGCATATCCGTCTCATAAATGATATATTTAAAAATGCTACGTTAGCACCACATCAGCTTTTTCTGTTGATTTAATGAACGGAATTAACATATGGACTTATTTGAACGAATTTGATAAGTTTTATGGCCGAATATCACTTTTTGCAAGTTTTAGAACTCACTTGCATTTTAGTTACAAGTTTTAGGACTTCTAGAGAACATGTCCCTAGATTATAATTTGCCACAAATTCCATAATATTATATTTTCGACCTTTATAATGTATTTGTATTATGTTGTATTTGAGAATTTATTATCTTAAATTTTGTAATGTCATGGTGTAATGTGAACTTTAAACTCATGTTGTAATATGAACTTTGGTTCCATATCTCACATCCTTTTTGTGATTTTTCCCGTTTCTTAGAACATCCTATGAGATTTCAGACATTTTTGGGACCTTAACGTTAACGGCCAAACGACTAAGAATGTTCAATTTTCTTACTGTCTTACAGAGGCCAATATGGTCGTGGATTGGCCAAGCAAAATCCATAGGAAAAATGCCTTACCTCAATATTGGGTATCCTCCTCTACCCTAGTTTTTTGGGAATTATTATGTATTATGTTTTATGCAAGTAAAGTGAATTCGAAGTTCGATTATAATAGAAAATGTGATCCAACATATCAATTTTTTTGTGCTAAATAATAGATATTTGATTTTTATTGGAATGAGCATCTTGCAATCTAAAAGATAAAAAATTTCTTCAATAAAACAGAAATAAAATTAGAATCAGAAACATAATTTTTTTTACCATATCAAACATATTTCTATTTCTGGAATAAAAATTCTGTCTGTATCAAACGCGTTTCTTTCTTCTGAAATTCATTCTAGAATAGAATCAGAAAAATTTAATTCTATCCAGAATGAAATTTCTGGATAGAATTACAGTCATGCGCGCCCTTAGTTTCTCTACAGGATGAGGCAACTCTTTGGCACAAAAAAATCGATCATGCCAATATGAAACAGCTTGCAAAGATTTCTTCCAAGAGACTTGTGTGAGGTCTTCCTTATATTATTTTTCATACAGATAGATCCTTGCACTCCCTGTATTTTGAGAAAGCAGGTAAAGAGTTCTTTTAAACTTGTGAATCAAGTCTCCACGATTCGTGTTCTTCAATTACTAAATCTAGATCTTTTTGGACCTACTCGTACTCAAAGTCTTGGAGGAAAGAGATTTTGTTTGGTTATAGTAGATGATTATTCTCGATACACCTAGATTTATTTTTTAGTCAGTAAATTTGAAACCTTTATCCACTTCTCGCGGTTTGCTAAAAGGGTTCAGAATGAGAAAGTTTATGTGATTTCCTCTATTCGTTCTGATCATGGTGGTGAGTTTGATAATTAGGATTTTTTCACCTTCTGTGATGAGTTTGGTATTCATCATTTGTTTTATTTATCATATACTCCTCAACAGAATGGTGTGGTTAAAAGAAATAATAGGTCTTTGCAAGAAATGGTTAGAACATTGTTAATTGAAAACAACATTCCTTCTTGATTCTGGGCAGAAACTGTGTCAACAACATACTACATTATCAACAGAGTTTTTCTCATACCAATCTTGGAAATGACTTCTTATGAGGTATATAAGGGTAAGAAACATGATGTCATGTATTTGGATGCAAGTATTTTTTGCTCAGAAATTCAAGTGATCGCATAGGCAAGTTCGATGAAAGATCAAAAGGAGGTATTTTTCTAGGTCATTCTTCTTCCAACAAAGCATTTTCAAGTGTTTAATAAGAGATCTCAATTGTTGAGGAATCGATTCATGTGAAATTTCTAGACAATGGAATTAATGAATCTAATCTCTTTAGTCCAGAAGGAGCGGAGCCCTTTAGAAACTTTATTCAGTCTGATCCACCTTCTACAGATCAATTTCCTTCATCATCTGAATCTTTCTTATTTCCTTCATCTGATTCAGAAGGATCTCAGAATGTTGTATATAGTGCTCCTCATGTCTTGAAAGATTGAAAACATAAATTTAGTCATCCAATTGATCTTATTATTAGAGATCTGGATGAAGGCATACGAACTCGATCTTGTGAGTTAGTTATGTCAAAAGAACGGATGGATTCTAATGCTATAGCTCTTGTGTTTGTTATTAAACCGAAGAAGGTAGACGATGCTCTTACAGACAATGGCTGGATTGAAATAATGCAAGACGAACTAAGACATTTCGCAATTAATGATGTGTGGGAATTAGTTCCTAGACCTCAAGGTATAATTATCATTGGTACAAAATGGGTCTTTAGGAATAAGGTTGATGAAGAAAGAACAACAATTCACAACAAAGCCAGACTGGTGGCCAAATGGTATACTCAAGAGGAAGGCATTGACTACGACGAAATATATGCTCTAGTCGCAAGGTTAGAAGTTATGCGTTTATTACTTATATTTGCCTGTTATAACAATTTCAGGGTATTCCAAATGGATGTCAAAAGTACATTTCTCAATGGCTTTATCCAAGAAGAGGTATATGTTGCTCAACCACCTGATTTTAAAGATCCCATAAAACCAAACCATATCTTTAGATTGAAGAAAGCTCTTTATCGTCTGAAGCAAGCATCTCGTGCCTGGTATGAAAGGTTAAGTTCTTTCTTACTAAACAATGGGTTTGTTAAAGGTGAGGTTGATACTACTTTATTTATTAAAATCTGGTCAGAAATTTCTTCTAGTTTAGATCTATGTAGATGATGTATTATTTGGATCTTCTAATGAGAGTATGTGCTAGAACTTTGCTAGAGATATACAGAGTGAATTCGAGATGAGCATGATGGGAGAATTGACATTCTTCCTTGGTCTTCAAGTGAAGCAGATTGATCATGACACTTTTACCTATTAAGAGAAATACACCAAAGATGTTGCCAATAAGTTTGGGATGCAAATTTGTAAAAGGGTGGATACTCCGATGTCAATCACTTTCAAATTGGAGAAGGATATAGAAGGCAGACTTGTTGATCAGAAGCTATATAGGAGTATGGTAGGGTCTCTTCTATATCTTACTGCTTTCAGATCTAACATTCTGTTCAGTGTTTGCTTATGTGCTAAGTTTCAATCTGATCCAAAGGAGTCTTATCTCAGTGTTGTGAAATGCAAAATTAAATACATTGCGACCACATCTAACTTTGGTTTATGGTATCCTAAGGAAGGTAATTTCTATATTCTCGGTTACTCTAATACTGATATGGAAGGTTGTAGACTAAAAAGAAAGAGTACAACCGGTAATTGTCAGCTACTTAGGAACATGTTAGTTTCCTGGCTTTCTAGAAAGCAACACACTGTTGCCATGTCCACTGCCGAATCCGAATATGTAGCTCTAGGTAGCTACTGCTCCTCAGATTCTTTGGATGAGACAAACAACCACAAGACTTTGGCATAAAAAAATATTGTGTTGAAATTCACTGTGATAGCACAAGTGCAATAAATCTCACCAAGAATCCTATTATGCATTTTCGAGCTAAGCATATTGAGATTAAACATCATTTCATTCGAGATCACGTTCAGAAGAAAGATATTACAATTTCCTTTACTAATTCGAGAAATCAGCTCGCATATATCTTCACCAAGCTTTTGGACAAATGTTCCTTTGAATATATCAGGGATCGTTTGAATATTTTGTCTCTCTAGATGATCAGAAGTTCCATTCCACCAGAATATTCTGACTCGGGTTCTCGTCTAGTGCAAAATGTTATGTTGTTTTTTCCTGCCATTTACAGGTATTTCTTTTACAGTTTTTTTTTCAAATAAAAAGGTATGTTTGATTTTCTCCTATGATATGTTATTCTGCATATCTCTTTGACTGCTTTCTTTTTGTTATTTTCAATGAAGATTTGCGGTTACCTTTTTAATGCTTTTCACAATCTTTTATAAAAGTTAAGTTTGCTTCTTTCACACACAAAAATCATTTCCTTTCTTCTTCATCGTTTGCTCTCTCCCATTCTTTCAAACCCTAGTTTTCTGCCTTTTCTCTTTCCTGTTTTCGATCCTTCTCTTGCTTGCTTCTTCCTGTTACTACCTTTTCATGTTTGCTACTCATAAGTCTTCTCGTCTTGCTGACAAGAAGTTAGGCTCGTCGTTTGGGCCAACTCACTTTGATTTGACTGAGGACTCTCAAACGGAGGCTGTCAACAAAGGATCTGCGGATGCTCCACTTCGAAGCAGAAACATTAAAACCATTTGCAATGCTTATACCCAAATGGTTAGTTCCCATGAGCCAATCTCTGTCATCTTACGGTATTTAAAGGGAGAAGGTTACTCTTCTCTTGAGGAATTTCTGATGATTGTTAAGGAAGTCAGCATTATGAGTTCTCGTTCATCTGCGCCCTCTCTTGCACCAGTTGCATCTCCTCCTGAGACACCAAAGAAGCCTCATCTTCATTACGATGATGAAAAATTAATTTTCAATTTCATCCCTAGGGATGGGATTGTGGTTCATGCTTATGGGACTACCTCACAATTGTTTCGGTCCACTGTTCATCATCAGGTGTACAACAAGTTGCTTGAATAAAGGGTTATGAATCCTCGCACGGTTGATTTTACTTTTCTTGACTTAATTCAAATCAAACTGCAAGGATTGATGAAAAGTTTGAAGTTTGAGTTCTTCTGTTCTAAAGAAGTTCGCGCTTACAAGGAATTGACTGCCTACTTTTATTTTAATTTGTCTTTTCCTACCCGCGATTTTTTTGTCTTTTTCTATACATGATGTATCATATTCCGTGTCTGTTTATGATGTGGCTAACATTCTGCAAGTCACAAGAGCAAAGTTTGTTCCTAATGAAGTTTCAAATGATGCAATCATGTGGTTTTTCGCTAATGATATGTGCACTCGAGGAAAACTTGTTTATCCGAGAATGACTGCCTTCCACATTCTACTTCATAAACTGGTTATTAATATTCTACGCCCCGAGTCCGCATCTAAGACTGATATTTCGAAGTCTGAGGCTCGGTTGTTGTATGGTATGTTGCAACGTCTCCCTATCAGTCTTCCTCACATCATTCTATTCCAGATGTATCGTGCTTCTGTGAAGGATCTTGGATTCCTTCCCTATGGAAGTCTAATTACTCAGATCTTTCATCATCTGCACATAGTTATTCCTTCTGTTCTCACTGCAACTATTCTGCCACATACTGTTACTAGTCAATCTATGATTGCTAGAATGTGGATTCCAGAACTCATGGTGCTTCCAATATTTTTCAGTTCTCAGAAGCTCTCATGATCTTCTACTAAGCGCAAAGGGAAGGCTCTTATTGCTCGATCTTCCAAGAAGAAAAAGGAAGCATTCACTCTTCGTGATGAGGTTAGTGATTCATCTATTGAGAATGGCGCTATCACTAAGGCTATTGATGACTATGTTGTTTCTACGAGCGATGATTCTAGTGAACATTCAGTTCCTGCCACAGTAGGTGTGGCCATTAATATTGCAGATGCTTCTGGCGATCAGATTGATGACTGTGGTACCTTTGCTGCTGACAAAGTAGCTTCTAAGATACAGCCTGTCCCATATGTTCCAGTTGCACTTTCTGACACTGGGCTGGTTGATGCTGATGCTCTTATTACAGAGGTTATTTTTAGTATTGCTCATACATTCATTAAGGAGATAGCCATTGAAGCGATGCATGAGTCTGTTCCACATCCCCGAGATCCTACCAGTGTTTCTATTAGTTCATCCGAAGATGCTACTCCACTGCCTCCACCTCTTGCTAATCTAGAGCCAGGCCGAACGATGCATGGTCTATCCCAAATTATTCCTTCGGTTGATGAGCCTTCTGATACCCTCGTAGTTGTTTCTCTAGCTGCGCGTTTAGAGCCGGGGGAGCCTCTGCTTCCTTTCCTCCTATCTCTCAGCCAGGGGGAGAGTCCTTTCCACCTTCTACTATTGCTCAAACATCAACTCTTCTCATAGATTTTCAAGCTTCATTAGTCTCCTATGCCACTCTTCACGCTACCCTTTTGAACCTTGAGGCACAACAAGTTGTCATGGATACCAAGATCAATGCTTTGGACAAGAAGATTGATGATTTAACGACTTTTGTTCATGAGATCCTTGGTGATGTTCAGAATGTGTTGAAGGCCGTGAAGACCGTGGATATTACTCTTGTTTGTATCCCCGAAGTTCTTGATTTCCTTTTTAATGCTGACAAAAAGGGGGAGAACTGTAATTTTGTAGTTTGTTTGTTTCTTCAGATTTTGATTGCACTCTTATTCTGTTGTGTCTGAACTTGCTTCCTTGTTGAATGAGATCAGTGATGAACATGAATATTGAACATTATACAAGGAATGTCTAATTTGCAGGGTAGTTTTGTCATCATAAAAAAATGGGGATATTGTTAAAGGATTTTATCACAAGTATTTTGATGATGACAAAATCGAGACGATAGACTTCAGGAGGTCTGGCGACTTCAGGAGGTCTGATGCTTCAGACTTTGAATTAGTCTGGGGAATATGTTGACTATATGGATCAAGGATAGAATCTCAGATTTGACGGATGATTTTGATCCAATTATAAATTACATTCAATTTGGAATTTATTCATTTATGAAAACTGGAAATTCCAATTATATGAGTAATTGGGATTTCCAAAATTTCTCTTGATCTATTTTTGGCTAGCAAATCTCCAGACCAACGGGCAGATTGGATGGACATATTTGGAAAGCTTCAATGGCCTTCAAGGTTTCATGAAGGCTATATTAGCCGAATGTTAGAGCATGAGAAAATAACAATTCAAAAAGCAAAAAAATCGATCATTCACCGAGAAAAGTGTGTTTGTTGTGATCACAAGAGTGTGAAAGTCAAGAGACCAAAAAGCTCGTCCTGTAACTCTTTTAATATCTAGTAGAAAACAGCCAATCGGCTGTCTCTCCAGAAAGTGGACATAGGTTTGGATTAAGCCGAACCATTATAACTCATGTGTTGTTCTTTTCTCTATCTTTACTCTTCATTTATTCCACATATAATTCTGCACGAACAGAACGTTGTGTTACACACTTAGCTTTTCAAGAAGAATACTTTATGTATTTGACTATTCTTGGTGATTAGTGAAAGTTTTTGGGCCGTTCATGGTTTTTCTCTCATTGGATTTTCCACGTAAAATCTCGGTGTTGTCTATTGGCTTTATTGCTTTATCGCTGGCCATTATATTTACTTATTGCAAGGTTGTACTTGCTGGTTATTGCTGCCATTACGTTGATTTGGTTTGATTTAATTTTGGGGAAGATATTGATCCCGGATTTGGCATAGTTCTCCATGAATTGTTGCCCAAACACTTTGTCTAGATAGAGTCAAACTAGGAGAGATGAGATGGAGTGCAAGCTATTGCATTATTTTAACTTTATATCATAGTGATTTATTAATCACAAACAGAACGTTGTGTCACACACTTTGCTTTTCAAGAAGAACACTTTATGTATTCGACTATTCTTGGTGATTAGTGAAAGTTTTTGGGCCGTTCGTGGTTTTTCTCTCATTGGATTTTCCACGTAAAATCTTGATGTTGTCTATTGGCTTTATTGCTTTATCGCTGGGCATTATATTTACTTATTGCAAGGTCGTACTTGCTGGTTATTGCTGCAATTACGTTGGTTTGGTTCGATTTAGTTTTGGGGAAGATATTGATCCCGGATTTGGCATAGTTCTCCATGAATTGTTGCCCCAACACCTTGTCTAGATAGAGTCAAACTAGGAGAGATGAGATGGAGTGCAAGCTATTGCATTGTTTTAACTCCATATCATAGTGATTTATTAATCACAAATACGATTATAATATGTTAACATGAATTGTCAGCCTTGCATAAAAGTTGGAGTTTGTCTCTACTTTATGCAATGTAGAAGAGTATGGAGAAAGGGAGTAACCTTGGGGGAGACTTACAAGTGGAGTAATGTGACATAAATAATCCATTGGTGAAGAGCATGTTAGTGTTGGGTTAAGTAAAGAATAATCTGATAGGTGAATTGCAGTTAAAACTTCAGACCCTAAGCAAATTGGTCCTGCCGTACCTGGTTAAGTCTCACAATCCTTGGAATAATGGGTCCATTTGAGGCTTGGACTTTGCAAGTAAAATAAAATTATTAGTAATTTTCCATACCAAAAAAGTCACACACCTATTAATTTTGCACCAGTTCAGCTATAAACTTTTTAATTTGATCAAGTTAGTGTTTGAACAATCTGAAAATTTGTTAATTTAATCATAAATCTTTCAATTATGCCTATTAAATTCTAAATCTTTTAGATGATTTGCAAAATTTAGTCATTCTAGTTAATTTTAGCTAGAAATCGCGCACATTACAATATAGTCAACATTGATCATCCTACATAGAACAGTTGGCATTAACGTGAATAATATATCATTTTAAAAAATATATTATTTTTTTCTTTTTCCCTCCACTAGAAATGACATTAACACCCTACTAGCCTCAAATGATGGCCACCCTCACGGACCTCTAGCTAGGGACCCCTTCATGGCCCCTAGCTTAGGTTGCTCTCACCTGAGGCTACTGACCTCTACAGACCATTCATTAGCAAGGCTCAATGATGACTGATGAAGGGAAAATGGGAAAAATGAAAAATGGAAAAGAAAGGAAAAAGAAAAAGAAAATTTCAAAACATTATAAAATTTATCCACATTAGCATGATCTATACCATGCAGGATGGTCTACATTGATTGGATCACCGCATCATCGATCTTTTCTTAAAATTAGTCAAAATGACTAAATTGACAATTTATCAAAATGTTTATAATTAAATTTGCATAATTAAAGAATCTAAGACTAAACAAGCCAATTGTCAATAAACGATTGAATACTGAACTAGCACATAAGTAAAATGATTTTAAAATTTTTTGTTAATTTTCCAGTTATCTAAGATATCCTTTTTTTTAGTACTTTTTGTTTTTTAAGGTTTTACCAAATGAGTAAGTTAAAGAGATATGTCTAAGTTTACTGCTACTCTTTTAACTTACAAGAGCTTATTGGGTGTTTAAACAAGTCAATTATTTAGTGGTCCCTTTGCTTGGCAATTCATCGGGGACCGGATGAGTCCCTTCATAGGAATTCTGGTCACATAGCTAATCGTCCAAATGTAACCCTGTCCAATGCTCTCCGAACGAAAAATAACAAGGTTCAGCTTTGACTATTGTCAGCAAAAATCTAAAAAATAACACGGTCGATTTTCTAAGTCCTAGACTTGTTTTCTATCTCAACGCAGCAAAACAAACGGACTCATTGATGAATTCACCAGAAAGATAAAGAAAGATGTTCAAGTTGTAGCCTTTTCTTTTTCTTGAAAATTTATTTGACAAACCAACGAGCATCAAGCATGCTTGAATCGACGCTAATCTTCCTTAGAAATTTAGATATTCGTGAGCTAGTAAGAGAGATTATAAGTTCATGAACTCGAAACATGCATTAGTAGAAGGTAGCCTCAATCTCACCAATCTATGCAAGAGAACGAAGAATTAGAAATGACAATCATGTCAGCGACGAATAAAAAATAAAAATCATGACAACGGAGAGTAAAAGAGGGCAATTGTATCAACGATAAATCAAAAGGATGATATTTTACTAACCACATGCTCCATGATTTTAACGGTCAATTACCGTATAAAAATAGCATAAACTCTCGTTTGGATCCGCAAAACTTACAATCGTGTTCTATAGTTTAGATTCAATCGCCTTGTTTATGTTTGACTTTGTTTAGTTAAATTTATAAATATGTATAAAATAAATGTTTATGTGTTATTTATTTTTATTTACACTTCCATTGATCCTGACACCACACACATGAGTAACTGTTCACCTGCACATGTTACATGTTTTGTAATGTTTGGCAAGTTGCATCGTTTCGGGTCTTTTTATGGTCCCTTTGCTTGGCAATTCATCGGGGACCGGCTGAGTCTCTTCATAGGAATTCCTGGTCACATAGCTAATCATCCAAATGTAACCCTGTCCAATGCTCTCCGCATGAAAAATAACAAGGTTCAGCTTTGACTATTGTCAGCAAAAATCTAAAAAATAACACGGTCGATTTTCTAAGTCCTAGACTTGTTTTCTATCTCAACACAGCAAAACAAACGGACTCATTGATGAATTCACCAGAAAGATAAAGAAAGATGTTCAAGTTGTAGTCTTTTCTTTCTCTTGAAAATTTATTTTACAAACCAACGAGCATCAAGCATGCTTGAATCGACGCTAATCTTCCTAAGAAATTTAGATATTCGTGAGCTAGTAAGAGAGATTATAAGTTCATAAACTCGAAACATGCATTAGTAGAAGGTAGCCTCAATCTCACCAATCTATGCAAGAGAAGGAAGAATCAGAAATGACAATCATGTCAGCGACGAATAAAAAATAAAAATCATGACAACGGAGAGTAAAAGAGGGCAATTGTATCAACGATAAATCAAAAGGATGATATTTTACTAACCACATGCTCCATGATTTTAACGGTCAATTACCGTATAAAAATAGCATAAACTCTCGTTTGGATCCGCAAAACTTACAATCGTGTTCTATAGTTTAGATTCAATTGCCTTGTTTATGTTTGACTTTATTTAGTTAAATTTATAAATATGTATAAAATAAATGTTTATGTGTTATTTATTTTTATTTACACTTCCATTGATCCTGACACCACACACATGAGTAACTGTTCACCTGCACATGTTACATGTTTTGTAATGTTTGGCAAGTTGCATCGTTTCGGGTCTTTTTATGTTTCATTTTTTTTTTTGGCCCCCCCCTAGCTGTGTCTAGTCTAGGAACTTTTATCCTAGGCAAAGGACATTTCTTGTCGGCAAGAAAACGAAATGGCACTCCTTTTGTCAATTGGCTTCTGGTACGCCTGCTACGATCTTGACTCCCCATCCACGAGATCGGATTCCAAAGCAAAGGACTTCTCCCGGTCATCGACTTTTGGTCAATGGACGACGGAGTCACTCTAGAAATCCACACCAGCTCTAAAATTGATAAAACAAAAACACAAAATTGTACATTTCATACGTCGGCCACCCTCATTATGGCAGATGCTATTCATGCCCATAAACGTGCGTTTGGAAGGTGTAAATAAAAGGCTTGGTTGGATTATCGAATTTCGAATGTGCTCGAAGAGCGATGTATTGACCAAATTAAAGAAATTTTTAGAAACGGCGATTGCCATCTTGTGGATAGAGTCTCGCGCGAAACTCGCGGACACCGTGATTTTACATACGTGTGTGGCGTTTATTTAAGCTGAATATCAAGTTAATTGTTGTGATCAAGATGTGCGAACTGAAAATTTAAGTGAAATAATCTTATATTGGAATTCACAAGCTACAATGACGAAGGAAACGGAAAAAAAAAAAAAAGAGTATAAGGAATGAAGATTGAAACTTAAAAAAAAAATGCAAAAATCATGGAAAGTTCTTAATAGGTCTAAAATAGAAAAAAGAGAGCATAAACGTAGTATCATGAAAATTTTTCATATATGCCCTCACTTTAATTAATGGTTTACTATCCAATAAGTTCTAAATTTATTGCATTTGTACTAATCTAGTCATAAGCCTTTGAATTTGGCTAATTAGTCCTAAACATTTTAATGATTTATCAATTTAGTCATAAATATTTCAATTGCATTAATATAATCCTAAACTTTTTGATAATTTATCAAGTTTGTCCTTCATGCTAATTTTGATTGGAAATTGTTGTCATGACGAGCCAATTAGCGCTAATCGCCCTATAGATGACGCTAATGTGGACGATTTTTGTAATTATTTGCTCTTTTTTTCCTTTCCTTTTTATCTTTTCTTCTCTTTTTCTTTTCTTTTCTTTTTTCTTTTTCCAATGATAATGACTAGTGGAAGGAAAAAAGGGAAAAAAGAAATTGAAGAAGGAAAAATTCATAAAATTGCAAAAATTATCTACGGCAACATTTGTCACTAAAATGCTGTTGACAAAAATTATCTCCACCCCCCACCTCGTGCCCTCCATCTCTCCCCTAGGGTTTCTTTCTAAACAGGGATTTCCCTCTTAACTCTAGAGCTCAATTGATCAAGGAAGAAGAAGAAAGAAAAAACAGAGGCCCAACTGAGTTGTCTGTCATAAGTTCACGGGGCAGGCATACGAGTTTACCCTCGAAATTCTTGTCAAGTGCATCTCCATTTACGAGATAAAACGTTTCCCTCCAACAATTAGAGACTTCCATGGGGGTCGAGGTTTGCTCGGAGGACCTCATTTCCATGAAGGATGGAAGCTTCGCCCTCCTTTGTTGGGACCGACAAGAAAAATTGGACGAGGGAAACCCCGAAAGAAACCTCTTCACAAACATGGTAATGCTTCGTTTTTGCCATCCTGGAACAACATCCGCCACGGTTTTCCAAAAGAGTCGAGACAAGACGACATAGGCAACCACTCGTTGTGGTGGCGTAGTTGGTTCGGACCTTGTGCTTCTCACAAAAGATTCCAGCGACGTAATTAGGTGACTTAACTGCTGATGCGAGTGTGGTGGCTAGCTTGCATTGGCCCGAGGTATAGGCACCCGATTTCTTAGCGCTTGCCGAGCACGAAGGAGCCTAGGTGGAGTCCTCGGTCACCAAAAAAAAAAAAAAAGACAACATAGGCAGACAGTTTGCCAAAAACAAAAGAGAAAAAAGTCCCGGATCTTAAGGAGCAATTTCAGCAACTGGCCTTCGAACACGAGAGATATCAGCCCATTTTGTTTTGCGGCCTGCGGTGTTGGGCCATCGTTTGTTGGAGTCGAGCGGTTATTGTGATTCTGGGCCCAAGGTGGCGGTGATGTTCATTGGCCCTTTCTTTTCTCACTTGTTGTCATTACGCTACTGTAGAGAAAGCACTTTGGGTAACGCCCTCGTTTATTATGAAATTTTCGCTAGAATAACCCCGAACTATACTCACTACGATATATCACTCAATAAACCTTTTTTATGTCACATATTTACCCATAACATGTACAGTATAACGTATTTATCCCATACTTCTTCTTTTGATACCCGACTTTTGTATATGTGTGAACCTCATGCCCCAAAATTAGCCGTCATAGAAATTTTTTTGGGGTTTTTCATGTACGAAAAAAAATGGGATAAATGAGTCATACAAAGGTATAAGTTCGGAATTTTTGTTGTCACAAAAGAAAGTTTATGGTAAATATGTCACGGTATGTAAATTTTGGGAAGTTTTTCTTTCTGTGTCTTTTTTCACAATTTCCTCAAAAATACTCAAAATGAAGGTACTTTAATTATGCAATTGTTCAAAGACGGTATGCGAAGCCAAAACAGATTGCTCCTATAAAAGTAAAACCGGCTTATATATATAATTCATTATATAAGATAGAGATCTCATGCTTAAAAAGGGATTATAGGCTTTTTTTTCTCTCTCTTCAAAATATGCTTAATTAGTTGTTTTATAAATGCTCAATTAGTGGAAAAATATGTGGGTCAATCATTCCATTGTACATTAAATTTGAGATTTGATTCTAATCTATCATATCGACAACCTCATAATAATAAAAAAAAACCTCGAAACACGATTTCCTTTTTCTCTTTATATGTGTGTAGTGTCCTAATATTGAATTAATAATCTTTTTTCATTAATTAATAAATCTAAAAAATTTAGGATATATCAAATAAAAATTGAGTAACGGAAGCTCTTCAGCAT
This sequence comes from Melaleuca quinquenervia, assembly GCA_030064385.1. Lineage (NCBI taxonomy): Eukaryota > Viridiplantae > Streptophyta > Magnoliopsida > Myrtales > Myrtaceae > Melaleuca > Melaleuca quinquenervia. The sequence continues at coordinate 14,298,994 of CM057723.1, forward strand.
TCATAGGGACTCTACCAACTATACATGATTTAATAAAAGATTTAAAGATTGGTTGAAAAATATCAACTCCAGAACTTATGTCAGAAATTTCATGTAACAAAGTGTTTTGTTTATTTTCTGTGAAATTATGTCATATTTAGTTTTATAAATTTTAAGAGTTTTTTTTTTAAATTTCGCGTGCGACTTTACTAGTTCAAATAAAGAAGAGAATAACTCCAGACTTGTTTTCCCCCACGATTAGCCGACCATGTCCTCCTCGTCGACGACCTCAGCTGCCGCCGGTACTTCGCAGGAGGAAAGCTTCCCTCCGGCTACCATCCCGGTCCCCGCCGCCGACCCGGCCTCAACTTCCTCCTCCCTCGGCGACGGCATGACTCAGGCCTTTTGTTTCTCCTCCGGAAACCCTAGGATCGAGGAGACTCGCGGCGTCATGCATCTCTTCTCCAACAACGCCGTTTCCTCCTCGTCTCCCGATCTCCCGGTAATCCTGGCATTCTCTACGACCTCGGATCGTTTGATATCCTGAGAACTTTTGCGCGGAATGATTTTGAATGGATCTTCGTTTGCTTAGTGCGATGGTTCTGTTGGAGAAGTTGTGCTGTTATAGGAACTGCAGGATTGAGCTTGCACTCGGTGATTGCATGGGAGTTTGATTTTCTACTTGAGGTGGTGGATTGGTGTTGTTCCTGTATTTAGTGCAATGCCGGGTTTTCGTGGGTGTTACTTTTGTTCTGCGCATTTTTAGCTCTGTTTTGCTCTGCTAGTCAATTGAACAAGCAATTAGAAATGGCAGACTTCTTGGCGAGATATGTTGGTATAACATTCTTACGTGTTCTGTGTAGGTTGGAAGAAAGCCTCTTCTTTGTGTGTTTGGGGTGCCTGATCACATGACGTATGCGGACTTTTGCCAATTTTGTGCTTCGTTTATTCATCATATACTGGAGATGCGAATTGTCAGGTTCAATCTTGGACTCTTTTGCTCCGTTTTCAATTGATTGACTTTGCTTGTGCTAATTAATTGAATAGATTGTTCTAATGTCTAGTTGGTGCTTAGGACTGACGGGATGGAAGACCGATATAGTATCTTGATACGCATGGATGGCCAGGATAGTACAGATAACTTCTACCAGTACTTTAATGGGAGGCGTTTTAATTCCCTTGAAGTATGTTGTTCTCTTTAAGTACTCTTTTTCCACTCTTTATGTTTAAATTATTCCATTTAACATTTCCTTAAAGACTTTTATGCGACATACTTTATGTAGGTAGAGGCTTGCCGCATTCTTTACACTGTTGACATACAATACACTGGTTATAAAGGTTCAGTTGAGCACTCACAGACTTCTCCAGTGGCCACAAGTGATCAGCCATCATGCCCAGTCTGTCTAGGTATGTTTTCCATTTCTATTGAGTGATGCCTTTTGCTTTCATGGACTTTCCATGCATTAATGATATGAGTAATTGGCTTTTGGGTTCTAGGCTTTAGAGTAAGAATTACAGTTCTTCAAAGTAGATTTGGTGCTTGTGCGTAGAAGTATTCCTGATGCAGCAGACTCTAAGCTGTACCACATGGCTTGATTTTGTTTATTTTAATTTATTTTGATTAGCTGCACTTTTCTCTTCGAGGCTCTTCACTGAATGCGACTTTAATAGTTTAGCCTCACTTATCTTTTTTAATTCCTTCTTTTGGAGATGCTTCATTTAGCAAACCCTGCTGAGCTAACATATGATGTGACTTAAGAATTTTATGCTTTTTGCTATTATTTTTATCTTCTTTCAGTCTTTCTTGTCCTTGAAAGTTCTTAGATTTGACCTCATCTTTTCTCGTCAGGTCATCAAATCAAGTTTTTTTGTCATCTTTAAATATGACATGCTATTATTCCGGTAATTTTGCAGAGAGGCTAGACCAAGACACAAGTGGCATTCTGACAACCATCTGCAACCATTCTTTCCATATTTCTTGTATTTTGAAATGGAGCGATTCTTCTTGTCCGGTAAGTTATTTAGTTTTTTTTTTTTCTCTTAAACTGTCAGCTTCTTGTTTAGAGTTGTTGCGGAGGTCATTACGATAGATTGAAGGTACTAGTTTTGAAGCATATTTGGGATCTTGAGAAGAATACAATTAATTGATTTCATCTGGTTTAGGTCTGTCGCTACTGCCAGCAACAATCAGAGAAGTCAATATGTTTTGTGTGTCAAACATCAGAAAATCTGTGGATGTGTGTTATATGTGGTTTTGTTGGATGTGGAAGGTAATGAACCGTTAAGTTAAATATTGTATTTCGCCTTTTACATTCAGTCAATTCCATTTTCTTTTTCCATAAAGCATGAAGCGCTAACACAACCCTTGATTAGGTATAAGGGAGGACATGCCAGAGTGCACTGGAAAGAAACAGAACACTGCTATTCTCTTGAGTTGGAAACTCGACGTGTTTGGGATTATGCTGGTGACAACTATGTGCATCGTCTCATCCAATCCAAAACTGATGGGAAATTAGTTGAGTTGAATTCCCATTGTATGCACTCTAGAGATGGTTGCGGAAGCTGTAATTGTGCCGATTCCGGACTCGATGAAGCTCTTCTAAATAGCAAAGTGGAAGTAGTAATAATTTCTAAACTCTACTTCAAATTCCTTTTGATGTTTCGCGTGTTGTTTCTCAGACAATTAAATGCATTTTGTTTCAACTTTGTACACAGATTGTTAAGGAGTATAATGATTTGCTTGCCACTCAACTTGAGAACCAGAAACTAGTGAGTGTCCATTTTAGAAATTTTTTAATGACAGATTTATTGGGTTATCAGTATATTGATTCAATTATTTTGAAAAAGAATATACAAAAGTAGTTTTTAAGTTATTCTTCTTTTATGATTGTAGTATTATGAGACTCTGCTTCAAGAATTTGAAGAAGAAACTGAAAGGGAAATTTCTGAAGCAGTTGAGGTGGCATTGGCCACTAATAGTAAAGTGCAGAAAAAACAGGCTAAACTGGACGAATGTGTCAGAGAGAAAAAATTTCTGGACGAAGTAAGTTTAGATTTAAGGAGATGTTGACAGATGTCTTGTCATGTATCTGTTTCATTTTCTCCACTGAAATTGGATTCGGTTGTTCATGTAGCTCAATGAAAATCTTCTGGCAAATCAGGAGATATGGAAAGCAAAGCTTTTAGAGGCTGAAGAGAGGTACGTTGTATACATAGTTTAGATAGCAAATATGTTCGTTTGATAGAAGCTAAACATTCGCTTGGGTTTCAAGGGTCAATTCTATGATACGTAGATAGAGGTGTGCAGATCTTTTTCACCACAACTGTATTAATTGCCATTTCATTTACTGTAGCTTTCTCGGTTTTTTTTTTATTATTATAAAAGTTTTGATGCCATGTTAAACAATCGGTAGATCCCTTGGCTAAGGGTAATAGACACTCTGGGCTCTAAATTTCGTTTAAACTAAAGAACAGTCCAGCATTGAAAGAAGTAGCGTCATCTTCTACCTGAAGAATTCTCCCCATTTGCTTGAAGTTTATCCTTGCCTCTGGCTTTTATGTAAGCACTGCAGTAGCAATTGCAAATTGTTCGACTAAGTGTTTAGACAGTATGATGGTATGAAGGATGCTGTTCTTAGAATAATTTAACTTTCTGGTTGATATAGAAGCGAGAAAGTTTAGCTGCACGCGTATTCCTTTTGAGAAGCATTGAAATTCCCTTGACTCCTGTTCCTGATTAATTGGCATAAAAATGGCAATAGTTAAAGTATGTATGTGTTCTAATTTGTGAGGGCTTTTGTTTTCACAGGGAAAGAAATGCTTTGAGAGCTAAAGATGATAAGATGCAGCAATTGGAAGAAGAGGTAGGATCTCAATGCTTCTATTATATAATGAATGGCTATTGAAACTATGACTTATTCAACTTCCGACTTTGCCGGCAGCTCAAGGAATTGATGGCAGGCCTTGAAGAAGGTTCTTAGGTGGATAAGGCAGAGTGGTCATCACAAGTTGGGCAAAAGAAACGAAAAGGGGTAATAGTCGTGGGGCGGATACATGGCAAGTGACTATTTGCCTCTGTGTATAATCGAATGTTCTCCCAGTGGCCCAAGAGATTAGCAAAACCCCGGATATTTTGTACAGAGGGGGGGGGGGGGGGGGGGATTGAATAGATTGTAAATTCTACTCATTTCGTGAAATCTTCATATTTGGATGCATTCATGGCATGTTGAAATAGGGTACTCTCTCGTTTCTGGAGATTTCCATGATATTTTTACCGTAGTATTATCGCTTCATTTAGGGTGATTCCTGATTTTGGAATTTGAGAATCGACATGACAGGATAGATTCAAGGTTCCAAGATTGAAAACTGATCTTCTTACAACAGGTCAGCCTTGCTCGCCCCCATATCGAGTGTTGTGTGGAGAGAGAGACCTTAATGTTAATGGTTGTGGTTGAGGTTGGGGAAGTGGTGTGATGATTGGGGAGAGGGGAGAAAGAACAAAAAAGAATGTGCCCCTTCTCGTCTTCGTTCTTTCACACGACATTCAATCTTCTCCCGAATCCAACCCGCCGTCCTCGCCCTGCACAATTATCGGCCTACTAGACGTTGGTCACCACCGCTTGACGCACCGTCGCTGACTGCTATCCACCATTGCTTGACGCGCCATCGCTAATGGCCATCCTCCTCACCCTCCTCCTTTGTGGGTGAGAGAGAGAGAGAGAGAGAGAGAGAGAGAGAGAGGAATTTGCGTGAGGTATCCTCAACTGTAGTTAAAGTGAAAGGAGTCGTTTTATTTTTCGATAAACATTTAAGAATCTTACAAGGAAAAGGTTTAAAAATTTAGATTCCGTTCATTTTATGAAAAATAACTTTTAAAAAAACGTTTTTCGAATTTTTTGGTGTTTGTTTTACGAAAAAAAAAATAGTCAAAGAAAATAATTTTCATTCGATAAAAAAATACACATTCAAAAATAGGAAAAATGTTTGTCGTTTTTTAGAAAGCGAAAAACATTTTCAATCTTCTTTCTTTACATTTAAACATTTTTTTTAAACTTTTTTTCAAAAGTGGTTTATGACCAACTCAATCAATGTAGGACAAAAAAAAAAGAGAAAAAAAGTTAAAAAAATAAATGTTGCTTTACTCCATCAATTAAAATACCCCATCATGTTATGTAGATAATTTCTTCTCAAGATGAATATTACATGATTTCAAACATGTTTCTCAGTTTGATCATTATTGCCTTGAAGTAATATCAGATTTTTTTTTTCAACACCGCACAAGGGAAAAATTTCCATCTAAAAAGCGTTAACCTTTGCAACGGTGCTCTCCATTCATGCCTCACTCGGATTAGGCACGACAAAGTTCCCCCGTCCCCGCTCTAACAATCTAGTACCAAGGTGTTTTCCCCTAGGGCTACCATCTTCCTCGTCCTCGAATTGGCGGACCTTTTTCTATCGGTCGACAAACATAAGCAAAAACTCTCTGAAACCTGCCCTAATTCTCTATCAGCACGGAGCCATGCGCACGATTGTAGGCTAGTTATGTAGAAAGACGAAGAACGAATTCGCTCTCGTTTTCCAAACCGCTAGAAGACTCTCCTAGAAAACGGTCTCCCTCCGACAAGCGAACCCGTCGGGAAACCCGCACGCACGCCTCCGCTTTCTTTCTGCCCACGCGCGGACGAAACGCACGTGTTCCTTGCTTGTCGCCAAGGGCCGACGTCGAAACGACGCCACGTATTTGATCCCCCATGGCATGCGGCGTCGCTTCCAGAAAGCCGCTGAACTCCCTCGTTCGCCACCGAATATTCTGATCCACCCGATTGTTAGCAATTCGAATAATCCCTCCCCCCCGAAAACATTTCACTTTAATGTTTTTTAATTTTACTTTTCGTGGAATCTCCCAGAAAAAGAAAGGGTAAATTTTTCCTCTTTTGTGCGCCTCTCGTTGCGAATTGGTAAGGAGTCGGCTCCGTTTACGTGAAATCTTTCGCCGCTTGCGTCTGTTTGCTCTCCCCTCTCTCTCTCTCTCTCTCCTTTCTCTCTCTGTCTGTCTATCTTTGTGTCGAACACGCGAAGGACGACCCTTAAATCCTCTCTCTCTAGCTCTCGGGCGAGAATCGATCTCTCTTGAAACGATTAATGGATACTTCATCCCTCGATCTGAGCCTGCTGTTGTGTTGCCTCGTCTTCGTCCAGTTCGATTCCATCGATCTCTTGCTCTCCAAGTCTTCCCATCCTCAGATTTTCAGTCAACCCTGTATCCCCTCTTTTTGACTATAGGGGGGGAAAGAAAACAGCAGGAATCGATAGGAATTTTGCGCGTGTCTTCCTCAGAGCCGTCGTCGTTGCGGGAGCAGCAATGGGGAAGCGTGAGTTGCTGAACCCACCTTTGTTTTGGGCTCTTTGTTCTGTTTCTCGATTGAAGTTTGTTTTTTTTTTCTTTTTTTCTCGTGGAGTTAGGTTCGAGATCATGGTTGCTTTTAGGTTTTAGTAGATGCAGGATTGGTGAATTTCGGGATTAAATTTTTTCATTGTTGGAATTTTCTTGCAAGATTCTTTATATGGCCGCGGTTAATGGTTGAATTAACATGATTTTGGATAGATTGATTCCTGTTGTCATGATGCCGTGGGTTTCATGAGGATCTTTCATCTGATTCTTCTTTCTATTTATATATATTTGGTGGGAATTGTCGTGTTGATTAATTGGGTGTTTGCAAAACAGGTAGCTCGCAGCGTAAACATGCTGCAATGGTGGATAGTGATGATGATAATAGTAGTGTAAGTTCTTCGTCGACTACCCCTTCGGACCGCATGTCAGTCAGTGCGAACGAGGAAGTGCAGCTTGATAAAGATAGTTCGCTTGATCAAGCTCTCGATGCTTTGTATGAGAAAAGGTAATCTATAAAGTGCAGCTTTTGGACCATTTATAGGCAGTTACTGTTGGTTACTGCTGTTTTAAATATTGTCTGTAGTATGCACTCTTGTCTCACTGCATGCGTTCAAGGAGAAGTATCCTTAGTTGCTGGTATTTCCGTTTTAGAGACTAATGTTTCCTTCTGGTTTTGTTTTACTTTGCTTGAACAAGGATCTGTCACTATGCTAACCCCTGGACTAATATTTGCATGTTTTCGGTGTCATCCTCCTAATGAAGGGGTGCTACAAGGGAGAGAGCATTGTCAGCAATAATCGAGGCTTTCAATAGTGGCCTGCAGCATGAGTTTGTGGAAAAGAAGTGAGTGTCTTAATCTTTTATTCCAACCATTCTGTTGGGTCAAAGTTGACTTTATAGAGCTGAGAAAATGATCGGAACATTTGAATAGATTGAAATCACATTCTGGATTTTAATTGTGATAACTCACATGAAATAGCTTTCAATTTTTTTTTGGTACATTAGAGTAATTCATCTTGGAGAAGCACTAAGATCACTTAATGTAGATCGCAATCAAAAGTGTGTGAAAAGATTATTCCCATTTTCAACTTATTTTTTTGTTCATTACTTGATGTGGAACATGCAATTCTGTCTTTTTGCTATGTCTGATTTCTGATAACTAAAGTTTAGAAATACTTGTTTGGTGTCCAGATTCGCTACCTTACTGCATCAGTGCATAGCTTCGATAAAGAAGGGTTCTGCCAAAGAGGTAGCATTGGCATCTCACGCTATTGGTGAGTATGTAATGAATCTCATGTTTGACATGTGATCAGTCATGGGAAATTTGGTTTAGTCTATGTGGAATTTCTTGTCGTAGGGTTGTTGGCTTTGACCGTTGGTTGTGGCGATAATGCACGGGAGATTCTGGAGGAAACTGTTCCTATTCTGTTGCAGGCCCTCAAAATAGGAGCTGATTCCTCAAAAACATCCGCGGTATAAATCATTTTGGGTCACTGGAATTATCTAGTTTTGTTGCCCCTTATCTAGCTAAATTTGGTATCTGTGTGCCTCTTGAATTCTAGTTACTGGAATGTTTGGCTATTGTCACCTTTGTTGGAGGAAATGATCCTGCTGAGACAGAGAGGTCAATGCAAATTATGTGGCAGCTAGTTCACCCAAAACTTGGTTCCAATGTAAGTATTGTTTCTTCTTTTTTGTGTCTGAGTTGCATAGTGCAGATCATTGCGTGAAGACTGATGCTTCTTGAATCAGCATGGGAATGTGGAACATCTGTACAAGATAATATTCTGAGAAGTTTACTGCTCCTAACTTGTTTTGCATGTCATTCTTCTTGTATTTTGTTTTACTCCATTCTTGGTCTTTTATCCAACAACTAACGATCAGTTTGCTTTCCAATTAAGGTGGCTGCTGTTAAACCTTCGCCAGCAATTATAACAGCTATGGTTTCTGCATGGGCTTTTCTCCTCACATCTATAAATGGTTGGAGTCTTGATCCAAAAAATTGGCAAGAGTATGTGAAGATCTTCTGGACATGGTTATTTTTCTGTGATTATTGCCAATTCAGCCATTATTGGCTAAAGATCTCCAATGGAGAGTCAAATCAATAAATTGTGCTCAGTGTAATTGGTTGAGACTCTGGATGATGTATATTAAAATGAAGGATTCCCTCTTGATATGCAGGTCTATTTCATATTTATCTGGATTACTAGATAAGGATGACCGATCAGTCCGCATTGCTGCTGGGGAGGCATTGGCTGTGATTTTTGAGATGGGAAGCCTCGAAAAGTTCTGTTCTCAAGTTAGAGACCCTGGTGGTGGCTCCACTCAAGATGGAAAGGAGTTAGTGCACATGCACGGCTTGAAAGGAAAAGTTTTGAACCAAGTCAGAAACCTCTCAGTGGAAGCAGGTGGTAAAGGTTCTGCCAAGAAAGATCTAAATAGCCAACGCGCTTTGTTTAAAAATATCCAGGAACTACTTGAGGTAATTCTGTTGTCTTGAGATTCTTTTGCGAGTTCTGGTTTAAAGTTTTCTTATGCTGTCCTTATTGATAGTATGGATACTCTCCCGAGACCTCAATGAAGATAGGTGGAGATGCTTTGCAGACATCAACATGGTGCGAATTGATACAGGTTTTTGTGCTTTCTTATCGTTGTTTTAAGTGGTTTCTTATTTCCCAGACTAGTTTATCCAATCAGTTGCAAGTTGTGTAATTAAAACTGTTTGAACAGCTGAACTTTCTAAAGCACTTCCTCGGCAGTGGCTTTGTGAAGCACATGCAGGTTTGAGATGTCTTTACTAAAGTATAGGTTGAATTCCCAGTTTTGCTTGCATTTTGGCACCTTCTGATCAAACTTTTGTTTCCTGTTCAGGAGAATGAGCTACTCCATGAGATTTTTGGCTTCGCTCCAAAGAAAAAGCATAATTTAGGAGTTGAACACCAAATGTCAAGTGGTGAAAAGGTTTGTATAGCCCATTTGGCAGAGTTGCTCGCTGATATGGTTTCCTCAATCGATGTCTTCCATGTCAAATTTGGAATATGGTTGCCAAATGGAGTTGCTATGCAATTTGTCATGACACTGCCTCTTTTGTGTCCTGGCATGTGGTTGCCTTTACTTTTGCATCTGGAACCAAAAAGCTAAAGCTTTGTCAACTCGATCATGTAACTCTGTTGTTTACTTGACAAAGTCATTGCAATCTCCTCTTTCTTTTCCTCATAAAATTGGCAGTGAGGTGTATATATTAAGTTTCATGCAAGCTTTGGTTGTCAGAGGTGCCACTTATTTTTGTCTTGGTCAATTGTTTTGTCGGGCACTAATGGAATGTGCAGTTTCCTTTTGGAGGACTACACTGTGCTTTCATTAAGGTGGTGATTAATCTAGAGACTGCAATGGCTTCTTGGTTTTGTGATTAGGCTGTTGGCTTTGGTTTATGTCTTATCTCCTAGTAGTATAGTGGGATGACTTGTTACGTCAGTATGTTTTGCAATCACTTACAATCTAATGCATTGAACTTTAAAAGGAACTTGAGTCTGGTTTTAGAGTTGCTTGAATCTTTTTTCATTTGTGATGGACCCATGCGCAGTCCCCCTATTGGCATACCCCTTGGCTTTCTTCTTGCCTATTTAATCTAATGGCAATTCATTTTCTGTAACAGAGGTTGTACAAATCCCCAAACTCAGTGGCTAACAAGGCGAGGACCCAGTATTTGAACAAGCAGCGCATGTTGTCCGAGGTAACTCTGTCCTTATTCTAGATCCTGATTATTACATAAGGGCGGTGAAGTAGCTGGCATTGTCTGGGTAGGTGTACTTATAGGTAGACTGATAGAATAACAACTCATCTATTCAATTTGTGTGGCTTAAAGTGGAATATCAGAATGGAATCATGTCTCTGTCACTCTTTTACTTCTCATGCAATTGTGATAAACAAGAAAACATATTGGCCTAAATCTTGGTTTCAGAACTGTTCTTTTGTTGTCTTAATCCATGGTGTGGCTCCATATGATTGCTTTTGTTACTTGAGGTAGTTATTCCATTATGTTTTAGCATTGCGTAATTAGGTAATAATATTGATAGGAACATATTGAACTGTCTCACAAGTGATAAGCACTAGCGTATGTGGAACCCTTCTCTTCCATTCGTTTACTTTCTTGCTTTGTGCGTGCGTTAGCGCTCTTTCCAAATTATTTGGAGGACTGGCGATTAGCTCATCCCTCCTCTCTTTTGCTGACAATGCAGGGTAGAAACGTCGGGCGATTTGCAGTGGGTGCAGCTGACGATGAACTCTGAATCGGGTAGTGCTTACTACCTTTATGTAGTTCTCCGCTGTAATTTGACTTGGCGGTTTAAGGATTATATCCAATGAACTTAGTTTCATACTTCATAGGACCCATTTCATCATTTGCTTGAATATACGTGAATGAGCAAATTGCCCATGTTTAAGTTCACACTCTATTAGTTGAAAAAGGTATATGCTATTCTTTATTCTCTCTGTCATTACTCCCGTCTGCTTTCCCGTGAGCAAAATGGATGATGAGCAAATTGTATTAGATCGACCTTTGCACTTCCTGATGTGGGAATTTGAATGAATTAGTGTGAAAATCTAAAGTGCGACGAGCGCATTAAGCAATGGACCTGAAAGCGAAAGGATTGAACTTTTTTAACTTCCAGGAGATTGGAGGGGCTATAACGCTTTTATAGCATATTCTGGAATGAACATCTTGATGGAGTGGGAGTAATTAGTGTTGATCAACCTAAGTATACAAAAGCGTGAATAATTAATAATTGATGCGTATTCATCAGCCGAGTTTTTCGTTCAGTGTGGGAAATTCATGGTCTACCGAACTCGAAAATTCTATTGCCTTGCCATTGACAAAATAGGGCCTTCCGCGAGCGAAAGGCTAAAGTCGGACTTTGTCCTACTCTTCGGCGACGTTTTAATCCTTGGGGTCCAGTTTGGACCGGACATGTCGTGTTTTGGAGTGATTCAACTTGGCAACTTTGTGTCAATGTTGCCCATCTCTGAGACAGCAAATGCTAGCTGGCGAAAGCGGACAAAAGCCGGAGGCAAGGCGGCAATCTTGAAATCTTGGTCAAGAAACACGGCTTCACCGGGAGGGAGGGCGATGCTTGTTGTGAATTTATCGTCCGTGGATACTGATGTTACGTCTCTTGCACTCAGGCCAACCTGGGTGGACGAACCATATCTACGTTGACATTGTCGATCAGTTATCGCAGCGAGAGTCTAGAACCGATGCAATTTTGAAGTTTATCGATAGGCAGCAAACCGCTCCCGACCTATGTCTAAACACTTCTCGATGGTCATGAACCAACTTCCCTTCAGGTCCATTAGTATCTAGCTTGTGCGTTGTGTCCATTCTACCGATCACTATTAACTCATTGAAGTCTTAAATTTAATGAAAGGTGCTCGATGATAATTGGAATAATTTTCGAATGGAGTCAAATGAGGATTATTATACTTGGTCAAAGTTGTGGATCGTATTAGTTTCCTCATAGTCACCCCTCGAAGGTTCCCTCGGGAAACAAGTCTCCCTCTCCACAAGAAGCATACCAAACACGCGCGTACCTTCTTCGGGTTCGCTTCCCCTTCTACCTTTGCGTTATCTTAACGAAATGACTTCAAAGAAAACAAGTCTGGAACTCTCATTTCTGCCTTTCCATGTATACTATAATCCTTTCAATTACCGGCAAAGTCAACGAATGAAACAAAGTAGGCCGCTTCTTATTTTGGAGAGAATGCAAATGGGTTGCAAATAATTTGCAAAGGCCGCACCAAACCAATTGCTTTATCTTCAAAGATGATCGACAGTGTGATTCGGTGAGCGAAGATTCCAATACTCTCTTTTTCTTTAGTTAAAGTTAGATGGGGGAGGAGGAATAGATATCGAGTCTGATACATCCATCATCACTTATCCAAGCTCTTGTCCTCAAATGCTTCATTCAGAACTCAGGGAAAACGCTATATAGATTTTGATGTGAATGATATTTTCTTTCTTGTGTATGGAAAGCGGTACTTACAAAGACAAAATAAGATTAAGCGAAAAATCTCAACTCATCACAGATATATGCTTCAAAGTCCCCCTCCCTCACAGCCATCAAATGTACACTCGAATACCTGCATCATACTGTCCTCCAATACCCTGGCAGACAAGAACGATCATTGAGATTGTCTGAAAGCTTGGGAAGGAAACAAAGGTGCTTCTTCATTGTGCCTATGGAAAATATACCCCCTTCTGAGTACTTGGGAAACCCCATGTTTTCATCGAGCCATGCACTTGACATCCCTTCAAAGTAAGCGTTTACTCTGCGGCCAAGAGAATGTATCACTTCAAGACATTCATACATCAGAATATCAACTAGCCTGGCCTCTTAGTATCCCTTAAATTTTAAGTCTGACAGTGCTTGTGATTCTATTCAAGAGATGCATGATCAAGAAACAACAATGCTTGCCCCAACAAAGACGAGCCAAGCAAGGTGCGATTATCACTAACGACCACTCAGGCCAGAAAAGTGCTTATTCATGGCTCTATCCTTCCTATAATGATTTCTTCCACCTCCTCTTCTTCCTCTTGCCCTCTGGTTTCCAAAACCTCCTCTTGTGTTTGCCTCAGAAGCATCAGACCGTTCGCCGTCCTCCTGCTCATTTGACTCTCTGTGCCTTCCGCCGCCGCCCCTTCTTCCCCTACCCCTTGAATTTGAATTCCCACCTGTTCCTTCCGTCGCAGGAAAATCAGAATGACTTTCTTCTTCATTCTGAGCTTCCACCAGTTTCTTAACTGCACCCAAGGGAAGGTTCCCACCTCGTCCAAGACCATAAATCAATTCACTTTGCGCCTGAGTGACCAACGATGCTTCACCAGCATTTGCCACAGCAATAGAGCCCTCGACCTTGTAGCTGTAATTCTTCCCATCCTTGACAAAGTATTGAGGTTTCTTTCTAGAACCCCATTTTGCATTCTGTGTGTTTTGGACAGGGTGCCCCGAATCTGGCCCACTTGACTTCCCCACGTTTGAGCTGATTTTGTCACCGAGTATTTCAGTTTCCTCAAATCCTGACTCAACCCCTCCCAGACCAAGATCATCAAAAGAATCATCATACTCGTCTTCATACTCGTACTGTGAAATCAAGGCGGATGTCCTCGCCGAATCCTTTTCATTTCTGTGATCTAAAATATTGGAATCAGGTTTGTCAGCTTGAGACTTCCTTACATACCTTCCAGCTGAATATGAGGATGACAACGATGAGTCCCCGTCTCGTTGCTCCTGAAGTACAGGCACAGCATATGAAGAAGGGGCAAATACAGATTCTGATAACTTTCCTTTCCCTTTGTCATCAACCTTCCCCTTCCCTTTATTATTAGTCTCTAAAGTGGATGCGGTCTTTTGTATTGGAATGGTCTCTAGTGAAGGGTCCAAAGACTGAAGATCCTCATGAAGAGTTCCTTCTAGAATTCTCTGAATCACCTCCTCTGGATTCTCATCATAAACTTCCAGGCAAGCTGCTATGTATCCTTTACCATAATCAGGAAAGAGATCCCTAATTTGACTAATCTTGGACTCCAGAATTGCAGAGTTTTCATCCAGCTGGACCTTGTTGCTGGTCTTACTGACGTTTGCATGATGTGATCCCTTGCTACTCGGGTGTAGATAAGACATCAATATCCCAGATAAATATTGAAATTGTTCATCATCCATATATATCCATCCTGCATTTAAGAATGGAGGTTATTAAAATCAGCTATTGTATGTTTTTAAGAAACATGCTTTTCATACAGTAAGGCAAACACAAACCAAGTGACTGGGTCTAAATTAATGGACATATTTCCATGAAACTCCACTTCAATTACCTTCTCTTTTTTTCAAAAGAAAAAAATGTCAAGTTACTAGAGAAAAAAACATTAGATGACAAAAAAACTAACTAGAAAGATGATGGAACTCTTCTATTGCACATTTAATAAGCTTCTCTACCAGAGGTAACAGTGATAAAAGAACCTTCAGGGACTAATTCTCCTACTCTCTATTTAAAAAAAAAAGCACAGAAAACATTATGTAATGGCAGACAAGAAACTAACAAAGCATCAAAATTTCAAGTTACAGCAAAATCAGCCACCACATCTCACACCAACTACAATCCTTCCTAATCACAGAAATAGACTTTCTTTCCTTGATATAGGCTACCATTTCATGTAATAAACCAGGGGAATCAACCCTGCTACACCAAGAGTAACCTGGCAAATCCAAACTTCAGATACATCTAACTTCTTCCTACAGTAGCTCTCACTCAACTATTTTAATAGGAATCATCAACAATTCCTTTGTGAACATTTGGTCTATTCTGCCTGAAATTATCACACCAGGAAGACACCACAAGAAATCTATGTTGCAGAATATTTACAAAAATATTACAGACTATACTGCTGAAAGATGCAGCCGAACTCTATGTTGTCCAGAGTACATGACAATAATTCGTGGCTCTTGCATTAGGTTTGGGGTAACTAATCCCAGTATGCTGAAATTCATCAAGAGAATGCCAATATACTCATTCTACCACAAAACCTGATACAATGATCAATGCATTGGAGGCAAAAATCACAGCATTCAAAGTATGAGGACCACATACCTCCATCTGTCAAGCTCCTGAGTCTGCTCATTACTTGGTAATTCTTCTCAACACTTTGAAGAAACGTTTCAATATTCTGACTCCCTTGCTCTTGGAAAGAACAACTGTTCAGCTCCCTAAAAGTTTGAATCACGATGTCTGCCCTTATGACAGGATCTTCTACTTTTCCTGGGAAAATCTTGGTGGCAGTAGGCATGTAATGGCCATCTTCAAACAATTCATCACTAAGATAACAAGCATTGAGTAATTTCCAACCAAATGCAACTATTCTCATTGATAAAATTTTCAAACTAATAGAGATGTTGGACTTTGCGCTATCTTCTCTTGAAGAAAAGATGACTCTGAAACCCCTCCTTAATGATGGAAGAAAAGAATCATGTAGTTTCACAAGGGTTGGGAGCAATTCTTCATTCCCATAACTGCATGAATTAATTGGCTGGCGTAAGAGGCAAAGTGAACTCTCCTAAAGTTTTCAATTGGAATTTAATAAAGTTGATACCAACTGCAAAATCATTGCTTAAATCATTGGATAGGAAACCAAAATTAGCTGAGGGTGGAAGAACATGAACAATATCAAACAATCCCTGATCCATATTACAGAAGTGACCTGATTTTAAATTTAAAAGAAGTGAAGAAAGAACATAGATAATACCTTACCAAAAAAAAAAGAAAGAACATAGATGAGCACATAGAGAGAGATACTAAGAGTCAAATATGTTAACCACCCAAAAGGATTCACATAACCAATTCTCCCACTGAGGCGAAGTTAATGGAGCTGGATAAAGCAAAACTTTCAAATGACACGACATCTCATATGGAATTAAATTTAATATTTCATGGCTTCTACTTGTGCCCAGATTCTTGTTCTTACAAATTAAACATAAGTTACCTTGTTTCAACAGGGCATGAGAACAGCACCCCTGCAAGTTTGTAAGCGTTCACAAAAGCGCCCATAGATGAAACTGCATCATTTATGAAGTCCATGACCTATCATTAAAACAGCAAGTACGCACAATCACAAAAAGAACCTCGATACAGTCTCCATCCATTGAAAGATAGTAATGCAGGTAAATTATATCTTGTGTGATTAAATTGCTAGAATTCATCAATAATTCAGGCTTGCTCTTTGTTTAATGCAAGGGAAAGCATTTCATTTCAACCTTCTCACCTTGCATGACATAAGTTACTCACATATACTCGAAGTAAAAGGACAAAGATAACATAACTCCTTTTGCAACAAATAAGCAGATAAGAACAAAGTCACAGTTTCACCTATTTCACTTCATCCTTTCGGGAGATGTAAAGCCACAAAGATGCAAAATTTAAAAAATATGAGACAACACGACACATTAGGGTCATGGACTCCAATTTATCTTTCTCATATAAAAAGAGAGCAACACCTCCAAAAAGTCTGAGCAATGTTGATTGACTACATGATCTTCATGGCTTCCAGACGAAAACAGCAACTGCACAATTTTCAAAGAGAAAGTTGATAGCGATATATAATGAACCGCAAGCAGAAAATGATCCATGTTTTGGGAAACTTTTATGAAAAAGATAGAAGAGAAACACAACAACATCACAAGCAAGATTTAACGCATACAAGTACAAACTTCAAATTGAATCGTTTTGAGAATGTAAGATAAAAACTGTGAAAAGAAATTAAGCAAGCCTGGAGGTTATTTGTTGGGGGAACTTATGATAAAATGTCAATACAGTCATTGCAGACACAGATGATCTATACCAAGATTTCTGGCCCAAAAGCCACTACTGTAGCATAAGGCGAAATAATTAAAAAAACTTAACGTACTTTAAATGCATGAAGATGCTTAGAGGAAGTGAACTTGCTAGAAAGAGCAATTATTTTAATGAAGAACTCCACTAGAAGAAGATTCTTTTTAACGAAGAATAATCATATAAACTCTTAACAGTCCTGCCATAATTAGATGATCACAAATTGTACCTCCAAAGATCCATGGCATCGATCATACATCGTTTGGACTATACTCAGGAAGTGGGACACCATACTTATCAAATTATCATGGATCCAAGGTTGCACCTTCAAAGCATTGCAAACCTAGAAAAATAATCATGCAAATGGTTATTACATGCCATGCCCTTGTAGAGACATGTCAATAAGCAATATGTGCCCATAGATGATAAACTGAGACAACATTAGGGCAACAAATGGATCCAACAGAATATCTTGCAACGTTCAATAATCTAGTGAAAAAACTTAAACCTTTCATATCTAATTGTTGGTAACTAATGGTGAAACTTACATGTAGAATTAATTGATCATCTGATTACCCACCAGAGATGATCCCTGAGGGAGCAAGCAAATAGTCTAGAAGCATGACCATCACTTTCCTGCTAGTTCACATGTTTCATTACACCATCATTACACCAAAGTCACTTTCTTTCTATATCACATGTCTCACTTCTTATTCTTTTTTCTTAAATTTTGATAGTTCTCACCCTTCTTTTTCCTTAATGGAATAATACTTCAGAACAGAGAAAAAAATTCTTGGTTAAAATAATTGCCAAGTCTTATAACTCGATGAGTATGCCTAATAGAAGCACCTTAAACCACCTGCCCAAGGGAAGAACAAAAGGGGGACAAAAGAAAGCGAAAGGAGGAGATGAATTCCAAATGCCAATTGAGAGTTCAGTGAATAAGACCTCCAAAGGGACAGTCTTTTGCATTGCACAATTAGTACATAGCTCATTGAGTAATCCTTATGTCCTTATAATGCTCACCAGCAGTCTTGTCAGATCTTCATTTTCATGACCATATATGGCACATATATCTAACAATTTAGGCAAGTCAAGCAACTTCTTTTCCTGCAAAAGAACTACAGGTCGAATTACTTAATGGCACATGCATGAACAAATAAATTAGCTAAATAGCATTTGATCTCACGTGACAAGGAAATTCTCATTAAAGGCGTAACAAAGCCCATGCTTGTCCAGTTAACACTTATGAGTAATGCTTTTCTGGTCAAGAATCTTTATTAAATGAGATAAGCCTTTTAAAGGGCTTGAGCTTTAATGCAGCATATTATCAGTAGTATAAAAAAACTACCCAGATATCCTGAGGAAACTAAAGGTGGAATACAGGGGATTATTATGAATATCATATTCTCTTATAACAACCTAAAGATACTCAAGAACTATTATCCACTGGGGTATACAACAAAATTTGACCTTATTGCAGACACAAATACATTATTTACCAAAAAAAATACATTATTATACTTGGTCAAGTTAAAGAGCTCATAAAATAGAATGCTCCTTTCATGCCGCAAGGGAAAAATCAATTAGCAGATACACAACCCAGCCTTAAATAATGCAATAGCAGGTCAGGTAAAATCAAAGTCATGGAGTGTGTAGTACAACCAACCTTCATGATCATTTGCACTCAGGGCGTCAGCAGCTCGTGCACCAGGATCTCTATTGGAGGATCTACACCAGGGGAAATAAAGGTAAAAAGGACCATAAGGATCATGATCACAAAATATCAAAAGAAGATAATGAAGTGAAACCTGCAACCTTAGTAAAGAGCCTTACATCCGATATAGAACCATGAAAACACGATGACTCAACTCAAGCTCTCCAACAATAACCCCTGCAACAATTTCTTTGGCGCCACGATGAGGGAAGTCATACCATCTGCTTCTATATTTTAGGAAGCTATCCAGAAATTCGTGCAATGAAGTGTCAGAAGCCACTGAAAATGATGGAAGGGATAAAACAGAACAATAATCAACATTAGACTCTGCTTTGTCCAAAAGATAACCTTAAGAAAATACCAGAACATGAAATTTGCAAATGCAAGAAGGTCTTGTTAACAATTTCCCTGGGGCACCTGTTAAGTACACTTTATTTGGAACATTTTAATTTTCAAGACACTGACTGTATCTAAGACGAGAGCAATAAATGCATTGGAAAATGCATAGTTGTCTTAATTGGTTGTTTAACAAATGCACCTAATACACTCATTAACAAAAACCATCACAAAAATAATCAATCTCGCAAAATTTGGCTGAAAAACCCTTTAACGCAGCTTACATAAGCTTATAAGGACAGTACATCTCAAGCAATATTTACATGAGGCACTAAAGCTATGTTTAACAACTTTAATTGCTATTAAGATATATCTTCCACGTTGTTCTTTAAAAGTTTAACCTCTTAGAAAAAACAGTTGCACTCTCAACTTCAATGTTGTATCAAGCACGAGATACTAGTTCGAATGCTGGCATTTTCTATCATCATTATTCCCCCAATTATTCCTGATATTCTGATTTGATCCTATCCCCAATTATCTAATTGATGTAGACATGTCCAGATCTTGAGATTTGTGAGAGCAGATGTGCTAAAAATTTGGTATATATATCATGCTAACCCTTTTCCAAACAACTTATGCATTTGGGAAAAATATTGTTTATAATCTTCAGTTGCTTCTGTGTAGTGCTCTTTTATTCAGTTTTTGACATCTTGCTCTGACTCTGTATAGTCTTGTGATGTTTTCTTTTTCTTGTTCATTTTATTTCTTTCTATTCTTGTATATTTCTAATATACTAAAATCAGTACTTTAATAAAATCTCTTATTCAATATGCAAAAAAATTATATGAAAGGCGAAGATCTTAAATCATAACCTCACTCCTCCATTTGTAGATTTCTCTTCTTTATGCATCTTGGGCATCTACAAATTTGTCCACCCACACCACATAAACCAGGTTTCTACACTTGAGTCATCATATGGTTCCATGTGAGAGGGAGCATCAAGATGTAAATTGCATTCCACACTGTTCTCTAACTGCGGACACTTTTCAAACAAAATCCGTTGTAACTTCAAAAGTTGAAAGGAAGGGAAAGTAAGAGAAAGGGAGGGACGACAAAAGAAAACAATTGGAAGAGATGTCTGCCATTAGCTATTTGCATGTAAGTTAAGAAAAAAGAAATAAAGGGTGGTGCAGGAATTAATTCCAAGGGCAGAGAAGAGAAGAGAAAAGGGAAGAAAATTTTCAATCTGCCTTTTGCTAGTTAATGTAACCAAAATGAAGAGAAACCAACGAAATGGCATTAAAACCTACTAATACTGGGTTACAGAGTCAGCAGTTCATTGCAAGTGACAGTAATAATTTTTATCAGCTACAGTTGTCCCCCTTTTAAAATAAAACACAAGCCCTGCAATGAGAAGAATCATTTTATTCTCCCGCATTTATGTCACAACCACTTCTAGATAGCAAGATATCTTTAAAATGTATTTGGTCCCTTTTGCATACACAAGGCAGTAGAAGAAGCCAACATTAACCAAGAATAGGAAGAGTCAGTAATGAATGCTTTTGTTTGTAATTTATTGTGCCCTTCTACTTCATCCTACATTTAAACCTATGAAGGGAATTCTCTAGTTTTTTCACATTTACTTCCTGAAAAGTTCCTCAATTACAGCGGAACTTAAACAAGATAACGGGTCCTCTGACATTCAAAAAGCAACAAATAAAGCCATTTCACCATAAAAACTCAAGCTGGAAGAGGTGTTGAATAAGAGAGCAATTGAATAGTCAATACTAAGGCGAAAGGTTTTCTAGCTGTAATTACTATAGGTGAAAGGTTTTTCTTTTAGGGCTAATTACTGTTATCTTACCCATCTGCCATTGATATTTACCATGAAACGACATCCTTTACTACAGACGTATTCACATTTAACACAATCAAGACATTTTACATGGGGTATGATTAGTTGGACTGCATGTTAAAAGGCCCCATCTATGACCTGAGGTGCTTCGTTTTTAAAGCCAAATGGCGAAAGCCAATGAAGAGGGATCTCTTGCTACCAGAAAAAAAAATGGCACAAGGCAACATTTTAGCATTTTTTACTTAGGTTTTCTCTGACTTATTTGATCATTATTTCATGTGCAAGCTTACATGCCCTGGTACCAGGGACTGGAAGCTCGATGCAGAGGCCACTTCCTAGCCTTTCTTCTCTCTCAAGTTTTCTCTTTACTTCGTCTTGCACCTTACTGTACTTATAACATCCCTGCTAATCTTCTCCTTCTCTGAACTCTCTCTCAATCTTTATTCTTCTCTCATTTTCTCCACTCTATTCCTACAAAATTATGATGACATCCCCATGCAATAAAACTCCACGGAACTAAATCAAAGCCCGCTAACACATTCAGGACTCAGGACACAACCGTCGCTAGAACATCGAAAATTCGCACGCAGTCACCAAGTATCAAAATTCAATTGCAACCACCGATACCTTCTCTCCAGAATTCTCTGGGCTTGAGCTTGAGCAATCGCGATAACTCCCTGTTCAGAAGATCCACCACCCGCTGCGACTCCACCGGATCCGACCCTCCCTCCTCGGCGCCGTGCCCGCTCGCCACCGCCTCATCCTGAGGCAAGTAATTCACGAAGCCGCCGCCCCGAGCCCCGGAGGCAACCCGTCCTCCGCCCTCGGCGGCCCGAACCCTGCCGCCGGCGGAGGCGTCCACCGATCGATCCGAAGCCGGCGGGTCCCGGAGGGAGCTCGAGAGCGTAGCGACGGAGCCCGCGGTCCTGGAGGTCTCACTTTGCGACGATTTGGGGACGAACCGCGTCTGCGGCTTGGCGGGAGGCCTAGTGCCGGTTTCGTGCCGGCTTTGAGCGTGGGGTTGTGGGTTCGACATGGGTTTTCTGGGCTGGGATGAGGAGGATCTTGTGGGTGGGCGGACGAAGGAGGAGATGGGACTAGGTGAAGCAAGAAGACAAGCGTCAGCTCGGAGAAGACGAAGGGACTGCGAGAGTCCGCTAGTTATGAGCGTGCCTGCGTGATGCGCAAGGAGACAGTGGTGGGCGATTCTTATTTATAGTTTTTCTTTTTCCACTTTTGACGCAAATAAACCCTAATGTGCATCATCTCTAAATTTTTAATTATATTCATAAAAATATTCAATGCTATCATTAAACTTGAATGGATAAAAAAATATTAATACAAATTTGAACATATACAAAAAAATCAATCGGCTGAATTTCAATGACCGCATTAAATAAATTTAAGATTTAATGATCATATTGCACAATTAGACAAAACTTAACGGCCATTTGCATCATCATCTCTTTGATTTGGAATATGTCTGCTTTGTAAAAAATAAAAGACATATTATGT
Source organism: Melaleuca quinquenervia (assembly GCA_030064385.1). Taxonomy (NCBI): domain Eukaryota; kingdom Viridiplantae; phylum Streptophyta; class Magnoliopsida; order Myrtales; family Myrtaceae; genus Melaleuca; species Melaleuca quinquenervia. The sequence goes on from CM057723.1 coordinate 14,321,161, forward strand.
CACTTATAAAAATAAATTAACAAATTATTGATTAATTACTTTAAACAATGCAAACAATTATTTTATGAAAATGATTTTTAATTATTTAGGTTCTGTTCGTTTCACATAAAATAACATTCAAGAAAATATTTTCGTTTTATGGAAAACAAGATAGTTAAGGAAAATATTTTTCACTGATAAAAAAAACACTTTTAAAAATGAGAAAAATGTTTTTCACTATTTAGACTCCATTCGTTTCATGGAAAATATAATACTTTCGAAAAATATTTTCCGGGAAATCATTTTCCATAAAAATGATAATAGTTTCTAGTATTACTTTATCAAAGGTTGCTAGCTTGCCGACTTTGAGCGAGATCGAAGCACACTATTAGAAGCCACGATATTTAATAGTAAACAAAAAGACAAAAAAAAATGGTTTTCACTTAGTGGAAAAACATTTTCTCCACTTTTGAAGGTGTTTTTTCCATTTGTGAAAAATATTTTTCTTGACTATTTTATTTTCCCTGAAACAAACGCTGGAAACTTCGAAAAATATTTTCCTAAAAATTATTTTTCGTGAAACAAATGGAGTTTTAAAAAGTGGAAAACATTTTCCATCTTTTTTCAAAAGTGACTTGTAACTAATGGTCAATCAATGTAGAATAAACAAAAGAGAAAAGAAAAGAAAAATTAAAAAAATCTATTTTTTTAATGATTTTCCCCAACTTTCAAATGAACACCTGGAAAAAAATTGTTCATGAAACAAACAAAACCTTATAAGAAAAGAGGAAGTTCTTATTTACGATTTGTGTATTACCATTTATGTTTTTCCTTCCTCTTTTTTCTTTTGTTTTCAATAATCAAAAAAATAAAAATTTATTTGTATAAGTCAATTGACCTCTCTAACTTTAAGCAAGCCTCGCCTTTTTGGGCCTCGGCGAGGCTTAGCCTTACCCAACCATGGCGATGTCGACCTTGCCCAACCACTCATGAGGTTGGCCCTACTCGCCCAACCACCACGAGGTCGAGGCTCACTTGATGTCGCTAGGGTTCGGTAGTGAGATCGACCTCATCATCTAAAGGAGGAAGAAAAAAAGGAAATAAGGAAAAGAAAGAAAAGAAAAAAGATGAAAAAAAAATTAGAATTACATTAGAAACTTAGTTTTGTATTAAATGCATTTATATATTTTTTTTCTATTCTAGAAATAGCAATTAGGGTTGAGCATAATATACTACCCAACTCGGGAATCTCTCGGATCGAACTGGACTGGCCGGGTTGGTCTAGTTCTTCGAGGTTTTGGTCTAGTCCATAGTTCCTAAAAATGGAATCAATTCCTGAGCGGTTCAGTTCTCGTTTCTTGGTTGGGCATGACTGGACCACTTGTACCAACCACTTCGACTGACCCATTCCCACTTCAAAGTGTCTCACTTGGGGATTCAGAGTCCATAGTCCATACCACCTTTTTCTTTAAAGTTCTAAAGTTCATATCATTCCTCATTCCTCTCCTCTCACTCTCAATACTACCCCAAGGCCAAGCTCTTTGGCCTCATTCAGCTCTTACATAATCAAAGTTGAGCTCGGAGATCCAAATCGTCCCCATCTCGAGGCACCTCGAAGAGAGAAAGACCGGTAGAGGCATTGACCACACGATGCCAAGCAAGGACGGGGAAGTGGGGTTTGTGGAGGAGAGAGAGGGGAGGCGAGCTTGTTGAAGAGGAAGAGGGAGTCCGAATTGGAGGGGAAGCCGGTCTGGACATGCTTGAGGTAGAGGAACTTGGATGGCCTTATGGTGGGGGGAGGACGAAGTGCTTTGATTTTCAGATTTGCTCTCTTGCTTAGCTCGGTGAGTACCTCCATTGATTCGGGCGATTTTGTTGTTGATGTATGCATTTTGGATGAAAAAATTGCATTATTTTCATGAATACCTTTGTTTCTTGTAGTGCACATAATATGTTCGACAAAATGTTTCTAAGACTTTCTCTAGATATCAGCTTCGTTTCCTCCTCAAGCCAACTAAAGTATTGCGATTGTTTTTCCCTCTCGACGAATGCATGCTTCTCTTTAAATTTTTTCTGGTCCTATTAGACTGCCTAAGGACCGACTAACTCGGTCCAATCTGATTCACTATCCTAAAAATCAGGAACTAGTCCTATCGATCCGGTTTCCGATCCCAGGGCGGAATTGGACCGCCTTAGACCATACACACCTTTAATAACAAATACTAAATAAAAAAATTATCTAGTGAATATATATTATAAAAACTATTTTTGAAAAAAGAAATTGTTCTCCAGAAATAAAAGTGCTACTAAATACACCCTTAAAATCCTTTAGGGGTGGTCCGCTCAAAATTACATCCAAGATCTTTCGAAAGGAAAAGCTGTCAAAAGTAAATTAAAAATAATTTGAACATACATGGATAATTTGCATATACAAACATGTTTCGAGGGTTTTTAACCCAACAAAAGCTAGATTTCAAAAGCTTTATGAGAAACGATGAAGATGAAAAGCAAAAGTCATATTATGCTTCATAAGCTCATGCCAGATGAGATGGAATGCAACATCATAAATACACAAACTTTTTGACACTAGTATAAACTAGAGGTGAGCAAAAGAAATTGCTTAAACCGAACTGAACCACAAATTCTAAGTGATTCTTAAAAGCATCAGTCTAGTTTTCAATTCCACAACATTAAAGTTGACGATTTTTTATATGGTTCTTGCTTTTTTTGCATGGAACCGCTCACCTAAACCACATGACCTTTTTTTTCCCTAATTTCTTCGAAATCCATAAACCTAGTCGAATTGTATCTCTTACTCCTCCAACTGCAATTGCCTTTGTCCCTCTCCAACGACAAGCTCTCTTACTACTCGCACCATGCTACTTTGGTTGCCAAACAAGTTGATGCTCACTGCCGAGGTCAGCCTACTCTCTAGGGGTGTATAATCAGACTGGGTAAACTCAATTCCCAGGCCGGTCTACCCAAAAAATAGAGTCGAGAAATTGGTTCCTAAAACTGAGAACTGTTTGAACCGGCCCAAGAACCAAATCCGAGGGATTACCCAACTAGGAGCTGGATTGACCGGATTGGTTCAAGAACCAATTCAACAACCAATTCGTAAGCCAATCCAAAAATCAAAAACCCTAATTTGTTCCCATGTTTCTTTCTTTACCTCTCACACCCGCAGACTTCATAGCACTTTCCTTCGTCAAGCCATCACCAGCTCCATGTTGCGCTATTGCTAAATCCAACTCCTTGTTGCGTCTTGTTAATGTATATGTAATGTTAAAATTTTTGTTTTGCCTTGTGATTTTATTTATGATAATTTACCTTGTGGATCTTTAGTTTTTTATTTAGTAAAAAAGTTTATTTACTTATTAATTACAAAGATAAATTAGAAAAATTATGTTATTTTTTCGTGTATCAATATAAAATTCGAAGTCATATAAAATGGGTTGTTGCAAAACATGTTCCAATACAAGTAGGGTTAACCCTTGAACCGGGCCAGAAAACCAGGATGGATCGGTGGAGGATGGGTCGGTGGGGGACCGATTATAAAAAAATCAGGTACAAAGTTTAGGTCTGGAACTTACCCGCTACTCTCCCTCCTCCAGCAGATATACCTCCCTCCCTCCCTTGCTCTCTCTCTCGATATCAACTGCAGTTGCCTTTGTTTCTCTCCGACGATAAGCTCTCTTGCTACTCGCACCATGCTACTCTTGGTTGCCGAGAAAGCCGACAACTCTCTCTCTCTCTCTCTCTCTCTCTCTCTCTCTCGCCCGACTACAATTACCTTAGTTTCTCTCCGACGACAAACTCTCTTGTTACTTGCACTATGCTACTCTAGTTGCCAAGAAAGCCGACACTTACTGCCGAGGTAAGCCTGCTCCCTCCCCTGACGCTTATTTCCGAGGTAAGCCTACTTCCGCCACTAGGAAATAAACCTCTCTCTCTCTCTCTCTCTCTCGATCGACTTCTCCTAGCTCCATTCCCATTCTCTCCATCTCTCTCTCTGGTCCTGGTTGAATAGGGCACCGATCTGGTTCCCAATTCACGAAGTTAGGAACCGATCCTTTAGTCTGATTCCCAGATCTTGAGTGAGAACCAAATTGCTTGGGAGTTGATCACCCCTATTAGCTTAGGCTGTAAACTGAACGGCGACAAGAACATGAAGGAACCACATGAGAAAGCAGTTGTATGCATTTCATACTCACCGGTTCAGCATCCTATAACTTCAAGGACAAGCAATCGATGTCGCAAGTTGTAGATTTTCAGACGGGTGAGAGAAAGCATTACTGCTTCATCGACTTGTGTGTTCTCATCCATCATGCACGGTAGAGAAAAAAAGGGTTAATTGATTTCCATGCTAAATATATGAACAATGAAAATACAGAGATGAAACCGAAAGGAAGCAAAGATCTAGACTCGAGACACCTTCTATAAGTCTCAAGAACTCGAACTTGATCTAGATAAACGTACAAACAATCCCCCCATAAGAAACTTCTCTTTTGCAATCAGCATCACGTAGCAAAACATCTAGGAGCCAGAATGAACGCGATACTGATTTCGCCGGTTCAATAGAAAAGGAAGGATCAGTCAAAAGACTTTCTTCTTCGACTGTGAGCAGCCTTCCACTCTCCCAAGCAGGCCGGCCACACTGGAGACTGCTGTATCAGGGCTTTTTCAGTTCTCAATCTTCACAAAATTTACGAGTACAGAAGGAAGGGAATACAATGTAAGTCCAAGGACAGAATCTGAAACGCTGCCATTTTCTTTGTTAAGGAAACCTGACATAAGAAGTCATTCCACATAAGAGGGAACTATAGTCCTCGGAGGTAGACAAGAAGAACAATTGTAAGACATTAAAATCCATCCATGCTGTTAAGAGTACTCCGTCGCTTCCTTCTGTAGACAATTTCTTATTCCTCAAGGGAAGGATCCAAGTTTTCTTTGCAAGAGTTTCTCAAAAATAATGTAAATTAACTCACATCAAAGTGTTATAGTAAAAAATGCAAACAGGCATCAACAAAAATATGTTCATCCATCAAAGCCATGTTGCCTAATTTAAAAGAAAGCACTAGGGAGAAAAAAGCCAATGTAAGTCCACTAAATTTCTATGTGCATGTACAAAACTGTTTACCACGTGCCATATAGCATGAAAAGATTGGAAGTCATCGGTAGTCTAGGTTGCACATCACAGCCACAATTCTAAACCTCTTCTGACATTTATTAGTAGGAACTATCCCTTCTTAATCAGAGGATCCACACGGCATATCCCAAAACAAACATCCAAGTGCTACTATCAGCATGGACACAAGATACGATGCCATATATATTAAAGTCTTTGAGGAAGCCTCAAAACTACTATTTCAAAAGAAAGCAGATGGTTCTTAATGTCAAAGCAGATTAAAGATATTGCTCCATTAAGTCAAATATTAACTCTTACCTCCAGCCACAAACGGTAGAGAGTTTGCAAGCCTGAACTACATTATACTTTATCAACTAGCAAAGTTCAAACGTGAGGACCCGAAAGCTCCCCCTAAAGTTGAACGGTAAGCAATCTTTAAGTTCCAGGAGTACCTGCTGATACCAGGAAGCAAAATTTTTTCATGATGGTTGCTGTACAAGGTACAATGTACACAGAACTGGTTAAACTAATTCCCCAACATGCTGTCGAGCATCACTGAGGCTGGATCTGATCCCCACTTCACAAAGGCAAGGATGATTGCCAATGCCAACAGAATTTACTCCGCTGGGTAGCGCCTTTCCTCATTACATGTCACAAGACAATGTCAAGCAACCATCCGCAAGGCATTAATGTACATGCTCTCAAACTGCCATTATCTTAATAAGATCACACCCACTCAAAGTTTGTTTCTTTCGGCAAAACCAACACAAGAAGGCAGTCAACTGGATCAGGAGTGATTGAGAGAAGAGAACAAATGTCCTGTGAATAAGGAAGAATAAACAGGAGCCTTGCCCATATAGAATTTACAGCAGGAACTTTAATAACACCGGCACATTCCCTCTGCTTCAAGTATGATATAAAATCCCGAAACTGAAAAGAAAAAATACACTGGTAAGACCTCAAGCAAATGCTTCACAAAGAGGGCATATCCATGATCAATATGGATTTAGACCACTTTGTGAGGATACACAGATAACATAAAGGCTTGCAATCAATGAAAGGCGACTAAAGCTGAGAAACACAAATTGAAATAACAAAGATTTGCGAGAACTTGCCTGTGGTTGTCGAAACGCCATTTTTCACTGCTTCAAATCAGGCGTCTAAAATACACTAAATTTCTTCTTTGATCAGTAAAATGAATTAAATTTTCCTTTTCAAGAATATACTAGAATAACCTCAAATGTCGTGGTTAAGCAAAAAAGCTTTTCACCATTATTTAGGTGTCCCTTGCTGATTTGTCACAAGCAAATAGATTCTTAGGCGAGGTCCACGCCATCTTTTGTCAATATCATCATATTAATATCTATCTGGTGATTCTACTAGGAGAAGCAGTGAATTTCAGTGATTAGGGAAAACTAAGATGGATCTACAATCCACTAAATTATACCATTAAAAGAGGGTATTAATAAAAAGTTCAGTTGGTTTCCGTATTTTGATCAGTCATTAGCTAAATCAATAATGGGAGTATGACAAAGAAGACAAGTTATCAACTTACGCCTTTGTAGTCAGCTGCAGAAGATGGGATCAGCTGGCACACTTCTCTCTGCATCACCAGGCAACCCAATAAGAATATTACTAAGAGTTTTGAAACAACTATTACACATGTAGAAAGAACTTATTCGCAGCATTAGATAAAATTTTTGGAACTAATAGTATCAAGGATTTTTGTAAGAAGTACCCTACACTATTTATGAGGAAAGCTTGCAGCCATGATGTGTAGTCAATGCTTTCGAAATTGAAACCTACCTTATTAAGAATACTTAGCCAGAGCTTTTAGGGAACTCAAATACTTAACCCTGATATTAATATGACCAAGTCGTAAGCAAACATATTGCTAAAGTATTGTTCTAGATGTATATCACGACATATAACGTTATCAATGCAATGATTAACTGCCCAAAGGAGAGGTTAATACAACAAAATGCAAACACATTGACAATTTTAGCCAAGGCAGGTTAATGACATCAAATCTCCGGGCATTACCCATTTGTAACAAACCAAATTCACGCTTCGTTTACTCAGTGGAAAACTGAAGGACAGCAGGTTTGATGACAAAAATCAAGAGCAGAAGATGATGCTACATATCCTCCTTAACATAAGGCTTCAAAGTGTTCAGTGCAAGTTGTTGTACAGGGACATCAGCAATACACAGAATTATCAAGAACAAGATCTCCCTGCTTGGACCAAAACTTTCTAGCAACAAACTAAAATTTCTCCTAGCAAAAGACCAGTTTAAAATTCCAATCCTGAAGCGGCACTTTGTCAAACTCAAGTGTCACAGTTCAAACTACCCATGCCTAATTATATCCTCAGTCAGTTTTGCTTATCTTGTAAGCATAGAACTACTGCACCAACTAAAATCTCCCATACTTCAAGGATTTTTCTGATTCTATCCCAAATTTTGAAAGCACTATACAGTCTACAATCAAAATCCAGAAGTAACGGTTCAGCAAACAAAGAAATCGCAGTTCAAACCACACAGGCACAATTGTATCCGCACAATTTCTTTTCCTCGACCTTGAAAGCACCAAAAAACTACCCTCAAATAACTAGTAAATCCAATCTTTTAAGAATTTTTTTTACTTTACTTTATATCGAACTTTCAAATATACCCTTAGCTTTTACTTCTGCAATTTTAATATATGCCATATATATACAAATAGATATATCTGGAACAACTAAATAAAACTGGATTGGGATGAACCATATGACTAGCAGTTACTCTTGCCTTTGTTTCTTTTTTCTAGTTGATGAGGCATTAGTTTAATGCCACAATAACTACTTATTGGAGGTCATATTGTCAGACTAACCAATTATGCTTCCTACAATTGAAACTGATGGCAAAATCAAGGGTGAATTAAAAGTTTTTGACCTTCAAGGTAATTAGGATGAGTGGAAGCATGAAAACACAGAATTTCCGAGGTAGGCCAGAAAATAAGATCAATTGTAAGATCCAAATGAAAGACTAAGCTCACCCTATGTGGTGGAGTACTGGTAAATGTTGACCTTACATGCCGAAAATCAGTACGTTTTGTCATATCTAGTTTAACAGGCCACCTGCACAAAATATCAGCATGAGAACAGCCTTAGTGATTAATTTGCCTAAGAAGTTGATGTAAAACGATGACGACATTCTTACTCAGTAGGTTCAGAGAGGCCATTCGAATATTTGCATGTAGTTGAATCCACTCTGAATGCATGAATTGTGCAGTAGTGAACCCCACTTTTAGATAATTTCCCCTGCCACTTGTACTGAGGATCATGTCCTGACCTTTTCTCATTGGAGGATTCTCCAACAGGGGGAGGAGGGGGAGGAGGGGGGGGAGAATTTGGTGGAGGGGGTGCTGAAGGTGGTTGTGAATGAGGTAAAGGAGGGGGAGATGGAGGAAGCGGAGGTGGCATATCAGGCTGTGGCGGCTGGGATGTCAAAGGCACTGGAGGGATAAAACTTTGGTCATTCCGCACCAAGTTTCCCTGCATCTGCGCCAGGGGGGTCACAGAAGGAGGAAGATAAGGGGCAGCAACAGCATTGGTTTGAAAATTACTCTGCACCGACCCTGTTATTGGATTCAGAGGCATGTGATGACTAGAACCTCGTACATCCCATGGATTGGGCGGGGTAAAATACATGGGTCTCATGTATGGGGATGCTGGAATTTGCTGAGGCACCACAACAGGTCCTTGCGCTGCGATTGGCATGCATGACATGCTCCCTGGAGCTGACTGCTGTTCCGCTTCAGGCTTGTTGTACATCCATGCTCCTCCATTAGTACCGGAAACCATAGGAGGACCTGCAAGATTGTAAGTCAATACACTGCTCCTGCTTCTAAACGGAAGACAAGTTAGACATTAATAAGTACCGCACTGTGAAGAATCCACCACCATGTTCTGCTCAGCACCAACAGAAGCATCCCAGTGCGCAGATTGTACTGCGGTTCCATTGTTTTCAGGTCTTAACCTTGGGGAGACTAAATCCATTGGACTACTCTCTGGATTTAATGAAACAGGAGGGACTTGTTGCTTTTCCAATTGACTATTCAGAAATCCAAAAAAATAAGTTCAAAAGGTAGGGAATTTCTCAAAAAGCTGATAGTAAAAATTAAAGCAAATATTCCCATTATAAAAACACCAGCACTAATATGCTACCTCAGAAACAGATTTTCAGAAAGCATAACCAACTTGCGATTACTTGTAACAGATTTTATCCTCAATAGATGCAAGAGTCTGGTCTAGCTTTTGAAACAAAAGCTACCACATTTGGACTCTTTCTTTGATTATGATCATGTGACAAATGGAGAGACATTTAAAAACAATAGCAGCGAAGGCAACAATGATAAAAACTAAAGAAAGTAGATTTAATCAGAAGAATCCAACACCACAGCCCAAACCTGAATTCAATCTGAAGGAACATCTGGGGACAGGACTGCAGATTTCTCAAAACGGAAACGGCAGCATCAACGCTACTGCACTCAACCACCCACCCACACCCCACATACAAATTGTTGCGGGTCACCTGAATGATGGAGCCTGCATTGCCAATAGCAAGTTTGCAAATGGCCAATATTTCATCATCCATGATGTATGAGTTGGCATTTGGAGGATGCTGTATCCAAAGATTGCTTGATGGCATTTTATTTTCTCCTCTCAAGGTTGCAGATTGCCAATTTCCAATATTATACTTCGAACGCAATGAAGAGAGTAAAGGAAGTAGCTGAGACATCCTAGAGCTGCCAGCAGGGCTCTGAGGCACTGTCTGAGACTGAGGTGAGCCAACATTATTGTTAGAAAAGCTTCCATAGTTATTGCTTCTTGAAGATCCAGGAGTATCCATCGGAGATATTCTAAAATTACTTGGCCCTGGTGGCAGGCCTTTACTCATTTCCATTCGATACTGTCTTAGATGAGTCATCACAATCGAAGCTTCCTCAGGAGTTTCAAACTCCAGTAGCATCGCACCTTCATTGCCTAGATCAGTAACCGTATAAGGGCCTTTGTAAAGTGCTTTCCTCGATTCATTCAGTAACTCATCCTTCATCCACTGACCCAAAACATTCCCAATATAAACAAAATTGCTATAACCAATGGCCACACCATTTACAGATCCCCGACTTCCTAGTCCAATATCCAAAAACTTAATGCACCATGGAAGATGTCTTCGCATATGATTCCGAGCCCTGATAGAATCCATGATATTTCTGTACTCAATCAATGCAAAACGTTTTCTTGGATAGAAAAATAAATGTTCGACAGGACCAAACTTATCCGCCTCAAATCTCACATGAGCTTCAGATACATCAGAACCCAAAGCACCCACCCAAAGCTGCTTAGAAGCAGAGTATACATCCATAGCTGCCGGTTCAGCATCTGAGAACCAAAGTATTTGACTTGAGAAGCCACTTGGCACTGCATAATTACCTTTAGGGGATGCCAAACTATTTGGTGCACTTCCTGCAGAGGGTCTCATGTGAGGTGAGGTTGCCTCAGCTTTAGGGATGTGATTAGAGTCACTATTAGAAAAGTTCTTCCTGCTTTTAAATGAATTAGTCCTGAAATATAACCGGTTTCTGCTACCAGGTGAAACCAAGTGGTGCTCGGGCACATCTGAGGGTGTGCAAGAAGATTTATTACCCAAAAATTCACCATTTTCTACAGTCTCAAGACACGAGGACCTGGATCCTGAGCGACCACGATCACTATTGTTAGAGCGATGATCCATCTCAAGAGGTGCTACACAAGCCTGAGGTTCTAAATCTCGATTAGGGAATTTATGGGTAAAATCTTCACTGCATGATCCATTACGAAATCTTACATTATCATCTTCCCAAGATGATTTGCTGGGAATAGCACACTGATTAGAAACCCCCTGCGTCAAATAATGCCCATTAAAAGATGTGGATGGATCACAATCATCTTCATCACTCTCTGCTAGATTATCTTCTAACTTAACCAGTCCGCACAGAGATTCTAAGCAGGCTTCAAAGGAAGATAATGTTTCTGATATAGCTTTAGAAGATGCCAATCTTTTTAATTTTTTGTACTTCCTGACAATCCAACTCCTCAAGGATGAATCTTTGGCAATTGCCTGCATTAAGAAGGTAGTCAACAGATGCTACAACTAGAAGCCGTAAAAAGATAATTCAGCATGCATGCGTATCATTAACTTGCGTGTAAAAGATCATGACTTCATCAAACATTTGGTATGTTCAACAAAAAGTTACCCTTCTCACCCATATTTTTGGTACGAGGAAGTCCAATTTGGAATTCAGTCCTGTTATAAAGTTCACATCTTCATTGAATATATGAGTTTTACTAGATTTGACCATAATTAACAGCCAACTGAGTCAACTGAGCAGGCCAGTCCAACCTCACAAGTCCCGACTTTACATGATTTCAACCAAGATACTTACAACAGCCTTCACTTAGAAAAAGAAAATAAAACCAGCTTGAGATTGTTTGGCAGCTCTACTCCCTGTCTAGCATGTAGTGGCAAACCCTCACCACTAAAACATCGAACTACCTTGTTGACATTTATTGACCTTATGCCTCACAACTCATTGTCGACTTCAGTTTGAACACATGCCCTAGATGCATGATGCTAGCGAGATCATCCATCCTTCAAAGGCAATTGTGAGGTGCCGTGAACAGAGACCAGAAAGGCCTTCACAATTATAAAAGATTCTCCCAAGTTCGCTTTGAGCAAAGTATCCATTAATTAGCGGCAGAATGACATTAAATGTGACATGATTAAAGAACCACAACATAGAACACCAACCGCATGATGTTAATCACTTTTCATTCTAGAAAGTAGCAGAATCCAGAATTTCATAGTACTGAAGGGGCAATGGAATCATCTTTACTACAAGCAAACATAATTATGAGACATTTGAAAGTTGTAACATTTAAGCAAATAGCATGTTCCAGCCAAGGTAAAGTGTTGCCTATAAACACTTACAACAAAAAGCTGCCACTAGAAGATTATGGTAAAGAGATGCTGATATAAAAGATAATGACAGGATGAAGAGAAGAGATCCAAGTATTACCAGTCCTAACAAGCAATTATACGGAACTAAAGATCCATTCATAGAGGAACTTTTGCCATCTAATGGTAGGTCCACACTCATAACCTCATTCCTGTCTGTGCTGGTTCTAACAGAACCTGTACATGACTTAGCTTCATCACTTGAGTTATCCATAAGGCAAGCCACATCATCAGCATCAATCCTGCTCGTTACCTGATTTAGGAAATAAAATCCTCCATTTTGAGTACCTTCCATTATAGAGGAGTTAAGGAGCTCAAAACAAGCCTCGAGCATGTTCTTAGTACAAGCGAAGAAGATCCGAAGAGTACTCAGTGCACGAAACTTAGATAATCTAATAAGTGGGGAATCATCTCCATCTAAAGATTTTAGCTTGAGCTCAGAAAATATATCATCAGAATCTGGCATCTTCAAATTTTGTTTACCAATGAGCTGGATGATACTACTTCCCTCAAAAGAGGATATGAAAAAGTTGAGCACATTGTTAAAAACAGCGGTGCATATGCCTCGGATAACAGATGATGTTGGTGCCGATGAAGAAGCCACACAGCAAACATCAACCAGACCAAGAACGCAGGCTTTAGTAGTCTGAAATGCAATTCCGTCTGCATCCCCTCCCTTGGTTATAATTGCAATATTCCAATTGTACGTATTGACTAAGACTTTTGCTGCGGCTTCAAGAGCAGTTGGACAGTATGACGCATATCGTGGAATGAGATCAACCACAATCCGTTGCACACTAGAACAACCTGTTTAGAGAAAAAAGAGTGAAGCATTCTCCCCAACTCATCTGGCTTTAAATGAAGAGGCAGGATAGTTGAAAACAAACAAGAAAGAGAACTTCACATGGCACAGTAAGGCCATTTTCCAGGATACACACATAAAGCTGATGCACCCATACTACACGGATAAGATGGATCACTAGAGCGCAAAAACCATAGCAACCCAGAAAATGCAACCATGTGCAAGTTTCAGTTCTAAAATAGCATAGTAAAAGAAAATTCTCAAACAACAAAAACAACAGCCAACTAGAGGTCAAAATGATATGAAAAATCTTGTGATCGCCAGATAAAAAACCAGATTGATCTTTTAGATCAATACTTTTTTCTAAAAAATGCAATTATCGTAGATCTACAACCAGATACAACCTCATAATGATCTGTACTAGCAAATGTCTCAAAAAATACAGAACCAAACAATCAACAAAAATCTTTTTACATCTCAAGATGCTTCTCCTCAGGATCTAAAGCATATTTGTTTTGTAAATTTAACATTATGTACGGAACTCATCCGTTACTTTATATTTATGACAAAGTAATTAAGTTCTTAAACTCTTCAACGATTTCAATCAACTCCTCCTTAAATCTCTCAAATATATCCTGCCAGAATCCTACATGAAACTTATATCAGTGGACTAAACTTCCAGCCTAGTAAGAGACATTTTTCTGAGAAATAAGTTCATATGGGATCCAGACAAATGACTTTTGGGAGGTTTTCATCATGTGAGATACTACATACATGTCCAGAATTTACCAAGAATAATGTTTAGGTCATCAAATTTCATTTGGATCCAGAAAAGTGAGGATGTTCAACAAAACTTGCAAGAAATGCAAATGTAACCTCAGCTTTGAATGGTTAGTTGATCCTCATATACCAAATTATATTTCAATTAACTGCATATATAGTGGTACTACAAGGCCAGTAAACTACTACAGTGCTAAATTTCAATTATATCAAATGATGCTCACTAAAAGCCAGTCAATTTGGTCTGAATATTGAAACTTCAGATTCTATCACGATTCAAATAAGAGAGGTAACAAAGGATCCCAATTGAGTTCTTGAAAAGAATCGGAGGACTTAATTGCTCAAGCAAAAAGCTAAAGATTGACTCAACTTACATATACAGTTTTAGGACATCTAGTTCAATAAACCCATAAAATAAAAAAATTCAAGGTTGTCTTTTGACATAAAACTCTGAGTCCAGTGTAGCCCATAAAGTTCAACAGATAAATTACCATGGCACATTTACATCTCAATCTCAACCAAAGCTCAATCTCAGGAGTATTGTGATAAAAAGCCTCTCTACTCCGCCAATGACAGGTTAACTTTTTCTGTACTGGTCACTAAAAGAAGCAGCTTGACAGGATGCAAGCTGCTAAAACAGGAAGGAACACAGCTTGTGGTAAACAAGCAATACTTTACCTAAAAGATTCTATGTTTGCATATCCTTGCACACAACTTTCTTTATCTTGCATGAAAAGGCAATTTTAATTGCAACAACCAAATGCACTAAAATAACTTCAATCTATCCCGCTGAATGGCCACTTAACAGAGATGCACAAAAAACAACAGTAAACTGTGCCACTTTTTCACATTAAAGAAATACAAGAAGCCAATGGCAGTGTTGCTGATCCTATAGACTAACTGAAGCACAATGTGTGGACCACTACTCCATATGCGCGCGCGCGCACTCGTGTTCGTGTTCGTGTTCGTGTTCGTGTGTGTGTGTGTGTGTGTGTGAGAGAGAGAGAGAGAGAGAGAGAGAGAGAGAGAGAGAGATTTATCTATTCAAGTGAGAGGTGGAGAAAGTCACATCAGAAATCTAATTCCATAATCAGGACAAGGTCTGGTAATCGCATTGCAATGTGAACCAATCTTATCAACAGAAAAACAGTCAGACAGCTTTCCTGACAAATAAGTTATCCAAGTCAAATTGGCAAATGCCTGTCTAGCAGCTAAAACCGTGTTATAACATCTTCGAAATGGCAGCAACTGTCTACAGTGAACCAATTTTTCCTGTTTATACCTGCGCTCTTTTGCTTATGATGATTGCCACATTCCTTAATTTGGAATTTTCTTTTTCCGGACCCTTTCTAAATGAATGTACTCGGAGAAAGTTCCCATATCTATGTCTGTTTTGAAAAAGAACTTGTTTTCCTTAACAATTGATCTTCTAAAGACAGCAGCTAGTTCCAAAAGACAAGTCAATACAAGTTACTTGAATATCAAAAATCAAAAGACTTCCATCCTCTTGTTAGGGAGAACAAAATCAACAATAAGGTCATATTTGTTTCAATCCCTAGAGAATTTTCAACACATGGAGAGTACGGATCTATCAAAACATAAAGTGAGAAAAAATAGTAGAGCACGGACCGGAGATAGCTTAGATGAACCATTGTTCCCCGATCAATAAGATCAAATTTTATCTAGGACAAAGAACAAAAGAGCACTTAGACATTAGATAATATCATCATTACCAAACTCAACAATCAAATACATAACAAAGGCATCTCACTCCGACCAGTCCCTACACAAACACTTGAATCAATCCGAACAAACGAAGACAGTCGAGAAAAAAGACATCACTCTCACCTCGCGCAGCGGCAATGAGGGACAGATAAGCCTGTTCAAAGTCGGGCACGAGGCGCGGCTCCTTCTGACCAATGCAAAACCTAATCCGCTTGTAGGCCTCGTACACGCCTCGAATGTCCTCCCTGTTCCTCCTCCTCGCGATGATTTCCTCCTGAGACGGCGGTCCCGCGGGTGCAGGCGGCGGCTCCGCGAGGTCGGGGTGAGCTAGGGTTTGGGGCAGAGGCTGCGGCGGCTGGTGGGGCGGGGGCGGCGGCGTCGAGGGTGGTTCTGGTTGGGGTTCGTAGAGCTTCCGCTTCTTCAGAGGCTGCTCGGACGCGGCCATGACTGCCAATATTGGTGCGGTGCACGCGCTCCGTATTCGTTTTGTGGGAATGGAGACGACGGTGAAATTATTTCTTCCGAGTCGGAGGAAAACCGAAGCAGTGAAAGGACGCATATACCCCTGTTGATTAGCCCATTGGCAGAGAGCTCTCCTTACTGGGCTTTGAATTTGGCCCAATCTCATTTGAAAAGGCCCATTTCCACAAATCACCTCTAGGCACAATTTTTTCCAAGGGCTCTTTCCATTAGCTCTTCACCACATCCCAAACTTTTGTTTTTGGTATTTTATTTCTCAATCATGCAAAACGTAGCGAAATCCAAATACGGTTTGATTATACTTCGATGGGAGCGATAGGTTATGATGATGGCCCCTAAATATATTTAGGTCTTATGGAAAATCACTCGAGGAAAATTGCCTCTAAACTTGCAATCCTTTGAGATTTTCATTCAACTTATGTAAATTTATAACAATATAAACCTAAGCTTGTATATTGCATTGTGCATGTCCTTCGTGATAAAGCATCTTGTTCTCACGAGGTAGAACAAAGATCTTAAAAGTTTATAAGGGATCGAAATATCGTGTTTAGCAAAGAAAATGAACCGATTTTCTGGTGATTGATCAATCAATTGGACACATATTAGGACAGATTTCGAATTTACCACGTCTGGGAGCACGAGAGAATTGGAGGTGAATTTTCAATGTAGGGCCACAAATTGCAATCATCCCAAACATGAGAAGAAACCCTAGAAAATATGGGATTACGTGGGCCAATTTCTCAAAATCGCCCTCACCTTTCCGATTCTCCAATGTTGCGCAATCACCACTCTCGCCTCTCTCTCTCTCTCTCTCTCTCTCTCTCTCTCTCTCTCTCTCTTTTATCTTTCTTCCTTTTCTTCTTTTTCCAAGTCTCACGTCTCTCCATCTCCAAGTTCTTCAGCTTAGGGATGATCGGTTCCCAGGGCGGTCCGGTTCCCCCCCGGAACCGGGAACCGGACCGACGGGACCGGTTCCCATTTTTTAGGATCGTGGACCGGACCACCAAAATATAGGACCGGACCGGACCGGACCAATCGGTCCGATCCGGTTCTTGGGCGGTCCAATGGGTCCAAGCTGAGAAAGAAACACACAGCAGAGCTAGAAGAGATGAGAGTGATGACCTCAAATCGGAAGGAAGACGCGATCCGAATTCGAAATCCTAGCGCCAAAGTCAACTGTACGATTCAAAGAGAGAGAGGGAGGAGAGAAAGAGGGGAGAAGGAGAGAGAGGAGAGAGAAGGAGTCGATCGTGGAACTGCTGCAGTAGAAAGAATGGTTGGACAACACCATCCCCACGCCTTCCGCTTTTCTTATTCGTTGGAGACTGGAGAAAGAAATGGGTCGCAGTGTCGCTAGAAAGAAAAATGGAAGAAGTAAAATGAGTAAAGCCTTTACCGTAAAGGGCTTAGGGCTGGACTTGGGCCGGTCCTTAGTCCGGTCCTTTCGGTCCGGTCCCGTGGTTCGGTTCGGTCCGGTTCCACCCAAGAACCGGGAACCGGACCACCCGGGGACCGGTTCCATTTTTTGGAACCGCAGACCGGACCGGAAGGATGAAGAACCGGACCAACCCGGCCGGTCCGGTCCGGTTCGGGGTTGGGCGGTCCCGGATGCTCACCCCTACTTCAGCTCAATCCGATCCGGTTATTGATTGAGACTCGGATTATTCAGAACGAACCAATTTGATCGGTGGCTTGACAAAGCGAACCATTATTTGGATCACATTGACCCGATCTGACATGTGAGTTGACAAGCCGAAAGACCTTTTGCGCTTTCAAGTTGGATACTCATGTGACTAACCAGTTGAGAGGTTAAAAATGAAGTTATAAGAACATTGTAAATAGGAGATTCGATACCGGGAATGAACCATGGAATGACCATCTCAATTGAAACACATACAATATATACGTCTAGTGAAGACATAAGATGTAGATTATTCTAAACTTTCACCATAGCTGCCAAAAAAAGTTGAACCATGAGCTAATTGGTTGATCTAAATGCCTAATCGGTTTTATTTACATAATATATCTCTCTCAATAATTACCTTTATTCTTAGCAATAGAGGCGTTACAAGTTCTTGAGTTCTTTCAATATAATTAGCTCTCGCATATGATGTATCTAATACTATTAATGCGTTTCGAAAATTTTCTCTGTTTTTTTTTAATTAAAACTTACTACGTCGAATTAACAATTAGTATTGTTCGGAATTAAGAAATAGACTAGTTCTTTTTATCATAATAAAGAATGAACAAGCTGCTATTATTAATGCTAATTAGTTGACTTTATCTTAACTGAATAACCTAGAAGTGAAAGGTATCATACATCAATGAAACAAACAAAATATATAACTATCATATAAACACGACACGTGTCAGTTAGTATAAATGATGACGTCAAATAAACCATATTCTTGGTATAATCTAATATTGCTTATTATTAAGAAACAATTGAAAACGAGTTAAATGTTTTTTTTTCTTTTTGGTTCATAAATGTATCTTTTTCAAAAAGTCGTTGGTAAGGAAAATGATAGTATTTGTCCATACTTGAAATGGAAAACTTTCAATTATTTCCATAGAGGGAAATATGTTAAGTTGTAAAGGTAATGCGGGCTATTTTTATCAAGTTCTGTATAAAATACTCACTTAGAACCTTCTTTGAGATAAATATTTTCATCCATCATGAAAAAATTCTTGTAGATGAAGCAACCTCAAGAGAAAAAAAGTCATTAGTTTACGTTAATACATCTATAAGAGAGAAGTTAAATATTGAAGTGATTGTTTTTTTATCAATGAAGGAAATGTCAACAAAGAGAGGGTTTCGAATAACAATTATTTTATAAATATATAGATATAAGGGAGAGTATGGTCCGAGTTGGGTTAGTTCAACACCTAACCTAGAGATTAACTCAAATAATGTTGCCCCTCAATTTTTGAAAGTGCGGACTGACCCTATCGAACCTAGGCTTAGGAGGCTACCGATCTGATCCATGATCAATGATCTTTTTTGTACATCTTTTGCATTCCTTAAAAGAACATACTCTTTGAAATTTCAGAACTGCTGAAATTAAAATAGATTTGTATTTATACTTTATTTAACGAACTGTAATATGTGACATTTCTCATTCTTGAATGAGTCTTAACTTTGCTAGATTTAGAGTTGCTAAGATTATCAAATTTAGTTGCACGAGTCGAACTAAAAACTTATAATGCCACGCAATTTGACCAAAAAATTTTATTATATTTTGTTTGAGCATGAGAATGGAAATTCTTATATACAGATTATGGCATGAACCTTAGTCACAAGCCCTATTTTGTTATTATTTTTTCTAATGCTAGAATGTCTATTCAAGTTAATGTATTTATGTTGAAGCATCAAACATTAACAAAAATAAGTTGTTCATTCTAGATTATAACTTACGAGTGGAAGGTATCATGTATGAATGAAAAAAAAAAGAACAAAATACATAACTAGCATATAAGCATGACATGTGTCGCTTAGTGTAAATGATGATGTCAAATAAATCATATTCTTGGTATAATCTAATATCATTTTATATTAAGTAACAATTGAAAATGAGTTGAATGTTTTTTTTCCATAAATGATCATAAATGTATCTAAATGACACTAACATTTTTAAAATGTTTTCAAAGAAGTCATTATTAAGGAAAACGACAATATTTTTTTTTTCATATTTGAAATGCAGAACTTTCAATTATTACCAAAGAGGGAGATATGTTAAGTTGTAGAGGCAATGCTGGTTATTAAAATATCTTTTTGAAATAAATATTTTTATACGTCATAAATAGTTCGTTTTTCCTTATAGTCGAAATCACCACTGTGAGGAGAAAAAAAGTTTTTAGTTTATATTTGTACATTATAAGAGATCAAAGCTAATTATTGGAGTAACAAAACCCTTTTTTGCTATGAAATAGACCTTGAAAGGGAGGATGTTTTCAAATAAATTATTATTTTAATAACTGAGATGAAACAATCATATCTAAATTAGGAAAAATTTCAAATAAGGATCCATATGAATGCTTTTTCTATTTAAAAAAACGGTTCAAATTAGACATCATTTTAAATAAAGACGCGAAGTGACCATTTAATCTCAAATCAACTAGTCAAATCTTTACCGATTGGCAAACATATGCTTATTTCGGCAGAATTAATAAAGGACATTTATTGTTCAGAGCTATTTCTATTTTGGTTTCTTCTTCTATCTTTTTCACCGTTCGTCTCTTCATGCTTGGAGGGAAGTTGCAGATCTCAAGCTCACCTCCAAATTTAGTCGTTTTCCATTGCCACCGGCACCACATTCAAGCGTTGCCTTGGCCGGCTCTTTAAACCTGGCCGTCCATCGCCGCCGGCAGTGAACGAGCCACCGTGTCTCTCTACGATTAAAGACGTATATTTTCCTTGTTCCCAAGACCAACTTTTTGATAAAAATTCACCTCTGATCTGTCTCTCAATACCTTGATCTCACCCCCAAAGAGTCATGGGACAGCTTCGACAAGAAAGCCCTCAACTGCCAGTCCCATGACTGCAAGCAGCACAGCTCCAACAAGAAGAAGGAAAAGGTTGAGCTAGTGGTGCAGCCCTTACCGTCAGCTAAAAGCAGCAGAAGCAGAAGGGGCCAAAGGGAACTGTGGAGGCGTGACTATCACACTGCTGACTAAGCGCAAGCATTGGCTGCTGAAGCGGGAGCGAATCAAGGACTACCTGCTTATGGAGGAGTTCGTGACAAATGAAGATTGGCTCAAGCCATGGCCACGAGCATTGATGCCTCGTTCAGTGCTGGCCGCCATGAATGGCCAGATTTGAAGAGCCGACCTAGAAGATGCTTGAACGTGGGGCAACGGCCATGGAAGATGGCCAAAACTGGAGAGAGACGTGGGTGAAGGAGGAATAAGTGAAAAAAGGTGAAAAAATATAAATAAATTTTGGACGATTATGCCACCGGTTGTGCCACCGGAATAAGCATGTGCTCACTAATCGGAGAAGATTTGACCAGTCAAATGAATTTAAACCTTTATTTGGGACTAAATTGCCATTTCAAAACCTGATTTGAGACAATATTTATTTGGAGCCATCTTTTGAGAAAACCCATCTTCAGACCTTTGTTTAGGACAACATCCCTTCGAGCTCTCTTTTTAGAAAATCCATCCACTTCGACCCTTTATTTGAAATTTTATCATACAACTAAAATGCTAATAAAATTAAAGGAAAGAAATATAAGTCATGTAGCAATAATGGTAAATAAGCTACATCAATGGTTATCTCCTCCGTTGATGCTCAAAGGGAGAGATATGCACTATTTGCCATGAATGCCTTTTGAGAATTTTTTTTTTTATGATCGAAAATTCTATCACGGCCCCTCGTGCCCTGATATTACCAAAGAATCGGGCCCTATACCTAGGGGAAAACTAGCACAGGACCCCAACACCATGCATTTCACTTAAAATGCTAGTAACTGTAGATTTCGAATTCTCGGCCTCGACGATGAAAGAAAAACTCTCAACCAACACAATTATCACTATTGGGTGCCTTTCGAGATTTATTATTCTCCACTGGAAGATAAATGCAATTCCAATGGTGGAGTCTTCCAAACCAGTCGGTCAATCCATCTATCCTAGTCATTTGCACAATTCATTAGTAAGCACAATAAACAAAGTTATCTTTCGTGCCTTTATCAACTCATCATAATAGGGTGGGTATGGATTCCAGTCCAACCAATGGACTAGATCGGATTGAACCGATCGATTATGGGTGGTTCCAACGAAAAGCAATCGTTACTTCCTTATTTCAATTGAAGCTCTAACCAAATGAAATACTTTTTTTATGACCATAATCGAATAAAATGTTTGATTTTACAATATTCAAAAATAACGCTCATATGTTCCGTGCGAATGTAAAAGAACTCAATTTTAGGAGAGTCGAGCCGAATCTGAGTCGTGATTGTGATTGTGCCCATTACAAACAACTGAATTTCGTTATCCAGTTTCACTTCTCGCACATTTCACAACGCACAATGCATGCATATAACACAACTTGCTGTGTCTTGCTCATTCACCTGTTACCTGAACATGTTCCTCTTTGCTTCACAGATAATGCGTGAATGAGACACACCTTCTCTTGTCAGTAGTCACATGAGAATCAGACGTGTCCCCATTAGAAGAAGTTGAATGTACGGTTTGACTTGGCCCACTGCAAGCCCAACACTATCATTAAAACAATCTCATGAAACGGACCATTAACTTAAATTAAGAAATGTCAGATTACGCGTAAACACTAAAAAATGATTGAATTTTAATTACAATCGACAAGTGATAGACTTAGTCATAATAACAATTCGGTGAATAATAGAAGTCCTCGATCCATAAAACGATTGACATCAATTATATGGAGGAAAAGGTCATCAACATTGGCAATTGAAAGATTTGTGGGTGAATTATTTCGTACAATATGTTTAAGACTAAATTAGCATAATTAGAATGTTTAGGATTGAATTGGCCTTCATACAATAAGTGTATAACTTTTTGAGCAATTCTCCTCTTTAAATTGTTGTCTTAGCTGTAGTTTCAAAATGTTTTGTTGTCAATTAAATTCTGGCAAATATCCTTTTGTCATCATGCTCCATTGTCAATTAAATTCCGTCAACATACGATGGCTCTCCTCGCGATCCATTGATAAGACTCCTATCCAAAATCACCATAGAACCCGTCTCAATTTTTAAAAAAGTCGAGATATTTCATCGTCAATTAAATTTCGGTGAAACGAAACGCTGATTCACCCCACGTTGCACAAATTTACTGATGACTATGAATGTTAACAACAGATTTGTCAATTATGAAACCACAACACATATCCTGGCCATTCGAGATCATATGCTTCAAATGAGGCCTCAAGATAGGCCCATCATTTTTAAACTTAACAACCCTGGTTGAATTCTGCAGCAACAGATGACAGCGCCGAAGCCATGCCACACCAAAACCATGGGATTCTCAATGCACATTGCATTGCATAAGGAAGAGGTACATGGTTGTCAGATCACACACATTTGGAGACGCTTCAACTTTTGAGTAGCTGTTCCAACACTTTAGCATGCATGAGAGGTATCCCCAAATCCTATAAATTAGAGACTCGGCTCGTTGTATTTTCCGCAGAGAGCATCTTTTCAACTAAGCATTTTGATTTTAGAAGGAAAGAAAAACTGTCGTTAAGTTTCGGGCATGAGTTGAAGGCATGATACGATGCTTGATTTCGTGATCCTATATTAAGACCTACATATGTTGCACCATCCATCGATGTCGTAAAATCCTCCACAGATGGCAAACCATTTTTCTCGATACGAACAGCATTTTCATTGACATTGGCCATTTGGAGGAGTCCTCGTTTTTTTGGTCAATCGATCGATTATTTCTTCAAACTTCACAATGCTTAGAAAATCAAATTCTAACCTAGCATTTGACGGCCCTCCAAAAGGCCAATGTCGACGAAAATGCCGTCGGTTTCGATAAAAATAATGCTTCTATCACGGAGAATTTTATGATGTCGATGTTGGTGCAATATATGCAGGTTGCAATACAGAGATCTGGCATGATCCATCATCGAGTGAGCCTCAATAAGAGCGATTGTATTGTTGCTTAAAGCACAAAAGCGGTAGGTGCTTCCTCACTCGTCGCTCAAACCGTAAGCATGGAATGCATTACGAAGTTCTCTAAAGCAAGATATTGATACGTTGGTCGTAGCTTATGATTCAATGTTCTTCAATCTACTCCACTTATGAATTGGATTATTTTCCTGTTTTCTTAAAGTTGTTCTTCCCTCACACATTGTACTGAAATTTAACTTTTGGTGAAATCTCTGCTCTTTATCGTAAAAAAAAAAATTTGGTGGAAATCCTGAAATATAATGAGTTATAAAGATCCTCAATCGATGTAGTTGTATTGTAATTCTCAATCTATTGCATCTACATATGATTTTTCATTTTATTTCGTGGTTTGTTCCTTTTACAATGAAGAAAATTTGGTCACCCAAAATTGCTTTTGTCCAATGAAAAATGCATTCATGTACTTTCTGAAAAAACATGCATTTCTATAAATAAAGGGTAACGTGAAAATAGTCCTTGTATTGTTTGCCCATCTTCGCTTTAATAATTGAAGGGAAAAGTGTCAAAAAGTCTTAAACTTATTGCATTTTTTTAATTTAATCCTAAACCTTTTGACAAAATGACAAAATTTTCCGCTAATTTTTATTGGAAATCGCTGACATAGATCCCGCCTGGACTAAATGACACTGCCGATGCTTAAGTGGATAATTTTAGGGTCGCTAGCAAAAGGAAGAAGAAAGAAAGCAAGAAAAGAAATAAAATAATAATAAAATTTAAAAAAGTATTAAAATATCATTGATATTTTCCCTTCAGCACAGGCCATGCCACATAAGTCAAACATCATCCATGTTAGCAATGTCCAATCAAAATTAGTCAGAATGACTGAATTAGTATTAAATCAAAAGGTTTAGAACTAAATTGGTATTAATATAATAGGCTTAAACATTTTTGACATTCTTTCTGATAATTGAATTATGATATCTTTCAATATGGTCCTTATACTCTTTGAATCAGATTGATTTAGCAATTCTAGTGGATTTGATATGTAGCACATGTTAGGGATTTTTGGATTTTGCTAATACGATCATTAATGTGTTTCATCATATTAGTTACATATATGGTTTCCACAAATTAGTTAGATTGTCAAAATACATATATATCAGCTGAACCAAATTAAGTAGAAGCAGCAAATTGCTTTGATTCAAGGAGTGAAAGCATCAAATTGAACCAAATTGAAGTTGAAGGGTGAACTTGAGTATTGACTTGTAGTACATGGACTATTTTTAACATTTCTCAACATTGATTTCATGAAATTTTTTATTAACACTGCCAGTGTGCCGCGTCTCCAGAAACCGCCATTACATGGTCGCACCACCACCACCAAACAGCCAACATTGGCACCATAGATATGTCAACCTGACCGATGACTGCTTTCGAGTGCATCATCTAATCCAATAATCCACCATTCATCCCTACTCCTTTCCTGCCTTATGCTGATAAACTCTCACCGGTCTCCACAGAGATTGCATTGCTAAATATATCGGGTAACATCATGTTACTGATGTCCTTGATTTCTGATAAGGAAAAATGTTTCTCAAACGAAACATTTCATGCAAAGCGACCAGAACCTGAGATCATTTACTAGGTTAATGAGCTCATTCCTGTATATCATATGTTGTTGGATTAACCTCGTGTTTTCCACTGTGGGGTTTGGCTTGCCGTTTGTAATTTGCTTTGAGTTGATATTGTTTTCTTATTTTATTGGAAGATTTCGGCTTCATACATTTTGGTTGTTGCTTTACTTTTGCAACATTAGTATGCATCCGCACTACATACCGTGGTTCCACAGTTATAAAATAAAAAATAAAAAATTGCCTTGTGGTACTTCTGAAAGTGTTGGAGAAATTAGATTATGTGAGCGAACTTGCAGCATTATCACTTGAATGACTCGAGTTCGAAGCTGATGTTCTCAAGTCCTTGCCCATGGCATGGTCATTTAACTCATTTGTCATAAACTTCTATGGATTTTATTCAAGAGTGCTGTTAGAAACACTAATGCCTTTCCTATTTTTCAGAAACACTAAAACCAGTTAGGCAATGATTTTTCTCCGGAATGCTTTTCTCTTTGCCTTTCCTATTTTCCTTTTCTTTAGGGCAATGACATGCACTAATTAATGCCTGCTAGTCCAGTTTCTTAAGCAGGGTCTCTTCTTAGTTTCTACTAAAATAAATCGTGATTCTCTCGTTGACTCAAGCCTAGCCCTTGGATTAGAAAATGTACGGAAATACTCACTCCAAGAGTGTGAAATTTGTTTAAGAATTTGACAGTTGGATGTGTATTCATTCAATGAACTTATCCATTTAATGCAGATATAACTCTCAAGTTATATGAATCCTTCATGAGAATATCACCCACAAATTTAATAAGATCCTTTTCTTCAGAACTCAATCAATATAAAAAAGAACTCACAGATGTGGAGAAGGAAGAACATTTAATGTAGTTCCATGAACAAGACCATCTGTTCTGTGATCACCTGCTTTCTGATAAGCATATGTTTGATGTGACTTAAGCTGTTATTTATTTGAAACAAAACGTACATTAGACATGACTGGGAAAAAAAATTGGTAAGTAATGGACATGTTTTGAAATGGGTGCCCAACTCTGCACCCACAGGAGGTTAGAAATTTTTATGTATAAATAATGCCCCGTGTCTTTGACAGATCTGCACTAAAAAATCCTGAGCTCGAGGCCACATCATAGTTGAGGAAAAATAATCCTGTTCAGGCCAATGTCTTTCCCATTGTAGGCAATAGGGGCATACATCCACAGATCATCAGAGCTCAAGAGCTGGAAACAGAAGAAAAGGTTGAAAATGTTAAGAAGAGTCCAATACAGAAGATCCTTATCTGTAAACCAAAATGATCATAAACAGTTATTGTGGTTTATATCTCAAGGCTCCCCACATACCTTAATTTGGAGCTGCAGAAACTTCACATAGTGCACTGCTTCTTCAAGCATTGTACTAATGTCAACCTGCCCCATCAAAGACATATTGTTGTTATTGATTGGTACTATAGCATGCACTGCTTATTTGACTTTTCCTCTATAAGTTCTTGTCAAAATGGATGAGAGATCTTTCAGACCGAGCATCCTATGTACCTTGGTTCCATTAGGAATGAGGTTCTGCAAGATCTTGAGTCTTTCATTAATCCTCTCGCGCCTTTTCTGCAAAGGATTCAAAAAAGAACATTGTAACAATGACACCAACTAAAATTGGAAGAGTGCACTATCTACATTAAGGAGGAAAATATATTAGGAGATTATTTACCCTTGCATAGAGGCTCTGAGGATCAGTGGCAGCTCCTCTACCAGCTCTCATTTTCACATCAGAGCTGAGAGATTCGGAGGCCTTTGAATCTTTAAGTTCCTGAGAAGAGACATCATCTTCGGAGCTGTAAGTACTAGAGCTCTGTCCTTCTTCCTTGGCATTGCCCTCCTCATTGTCATCATCCAGGGAAGTAAGCTTCTGATTCTTTTTCGAAGGCATATTCTTCTTTCGGCTTTTCTGCACCTGCCATTTTACATGTCTTTTAGGAAATACTCACTGGACCCTCCCACTTAATTGTCCATGTGTGAAATCCGTGCAGCTTTGGAGTTGGTCTAAAGGACCTTGAAACTGTTGATTGAAAAAATTTACATTTTGCTCCTTGGAAGATGCTTACTGTTTATGTATATATGACGAAGAAAAGAAAACTTGATCTAGACAGGTTCCATAATCATATTCACTCATTTAGTATTTTGGGTCAAATCCACTATTTGGGAAAAACAAGAAAGAAAAGTATGGTATAGATTCCGGATTCTTCTCAAGGAAGGAGGTTTTCTGTGTAATTTACTGCAAAGCAGAGAGTTTCATTTTTTTTTTTTCTGAAGACTATATGATTAACTTAGTATCAATATGAACTAAAAATGAGCACTTCGATGTACTTACATCTGACGAGAGGCGTGGTTTTCTCTTTGGCTTCTCAGGCATTTCAACGTCTGTTGTATCATTCCTTGAGGCTATCTTGCCTGATCTGGCAGGTTTTCTTTTTGGTGGCAATGCCTTGACCGGAGTGGAAATTTCTTGAGGCTGAACATTGTCGCCGTCCTTGATTTTGGCCTCACTGATCATGTTCTCACTTAAGCACACGGTCTCTTGATTTGTGACAAAGGAGTCATTGTTCCCTCCATTCACACAAACATCCATGAACATAGAGACTTGATCACCAGCGACTGACACATAATTAGAGGTGCTACAGTTCTCAAGGCTCGGAACGGGAACATTAAGAAAACCGTTGCTGCAAGCACTAGAAAAGCTGCTCTCTTGAGAGAAGCATTGTAGATTAAAAGAGTCAAGATCAGAGACTGAAGAACAATACAAACTCTCATGAACCCCTTCTATGTAGTCTGTGCCCGATAAGACTTCATTAGGATTGGCACCAAGAGCCGGCGGGATCTGAAGGTTTGGCCTATCTTCGAGAATGCTACTCGCAAAAGGGTACTGACAAGGCTCATCGTTGGAGAATAATATTCTCAGAAAGTCCAGTTCTCCATCAGCAAAGCCTCCCAAGCTCTCCATTATCCTGACTTCTCTTTCCTTAGACGAGAAATTTGGCGTTACTTAGCTGAGAAGCCACCTGCTTGAGAACTGAGAAAAAGATGTCGAGACATATTTATACCCATTTAGTCATTGCCCAGCAAGCACCACCCCACAAGGAATGGTATTGAGGGATTGACTTCATTTGTATATTGAATTCTCTTGTTCATTTCTTGTTTAATGATTTAACTGGTATGGAAGGGATGGTCCTAATTCATGAAACTAACCACCCTCATCAGGAGTCCACTGTGGGACCGAATAACAGGCAAAGACAACTCAGAGATAGCCAAGTTCATGCAATTATGTAGTTAAAATATTGAAGAAATTCAATGACTTTTCAGCCATCTTAGACTTGCTAAGCATAGATGATTCATAAAGAAAAGGGTCTAATAGCAATCATTAGGAAGTGACTAAGCAAAGCTGATAACGTTGATAATGCCTGGAAAGAGAGGAGAGAGCATCTAAAATTTACATGATTCAGTCAGTGTTTGTGTCTTGAAAGGGAAGGCCCTTTAAAAGAATCAGCTGAGTTGAAAGTAAAACACAATTGTGTACCAAGATAAAAAGGTTTCAGTTAAAAGTATTTGTTACCGTTTTAGTGGACAGCTGGTACATTTGGGAACAAAAACCAACGTGCACTGAGTGAAACCCTAAGGAACTAGCATCCATGACCCACACGTAAGAAGAAGACTTTTAATTCTTTGTCGTATATCAATGAGAAATGGCGACGGCAATTGCTGAAACATATGCATGGATTTACACTCTGCAATCTACATCATGCACGTTACTTTACAAGGTTTCAACTTAGATGTTATCTTTCTTTTTTACTGGGGTCGAGTCTTCCAATCGAGCCGAGACCCAAAATATGTCGAAAAACGGGCATAGGTATTTCCTCAAGACTAGAATTCTTCGGGGAAACTGCGCCCGACTCAAACATGAAAATCGGTATTGGTGTATGCTTGTATATATAACCATTGTACTCTAACTCCAGATTCAAAGACAGATCGCCACATGCTGCTGTCATTAGTGCTAAGTAACATCATTTTATCATGCAGAATTAGAGCGAAAGCAGGCAGGGAGAGGAGACAAAAGTGTGTATTGGAATTTTGAGAACGTGTGGGATAGTTGATTATACTAGTGAGAAGAGAGAGAGATATATATATTAAAGAAGGGGAGATTGAGGGACGGCAAAATCGTGTGAGTGAGTCGACATTCAATAAAGAGTACTTGAAGGCCGACAGAGAGAGCGAACAACTCGCTCTGTGTCGTCCCAGGATGGCTTAATCAGACTGGTTCTGATCACTCACAAAATCGGTCCGAATCCTAAAACCAAGGCCTCCAAGGTTAAAAAAAGATCTCTTTATAGAAAAGAAAAATAATAATGAGCCACCCGTGTACAACAAAGCAACCTCACCCTTATCATCCTGACAAGTCGGTATTGAGCCCACAATAAGAAGGGCAGTGTTATCTCTTCATCCAAAGAAAAACTCTCAACTTGTGCCACGTCGTATAGGAAATGTGATGGAAAATTAAACAGAAAAAAATGTTAGACTTGGAAGTCGGCCATGACTTTAAAGACATTTAATCAGAGTGCGTCGCATTGAATTGGGAATTCAAATCAATATTGCATCCAGTTATTTCTAAAAGTTAATTTAGACGTACTGACCATATGTTCATTGGGAATTCAAATCCTGTTAATATATACTTGATGAAGCTCCAGACATGGGCCAAGTTCATGAGCAAAGCTAGTTCATTTAGCTTGCTGCAATAATAATAACGACCACAACAATGCTAGAGTAAAAGTTGCAGCAGTAATTAAATCTTGGAAGACAAATGATTAGTAATGGTTGCGCTGGACTTTTATAGATGAGAATGATGTTTACTGAAGGACTTGATCAATTCACTAATCTTATTAACATTACCTCATGTCTGGCGATACTTGTTGTTAAATCCAGTTTTTAGGTACATACATTTTACTCTCTATGAGGACGGATAAATAACATTTTCACTAGTAGAAATAAGGCGATGTATCGTATCAATTGATAGATTTTCTTCAAAATCAAAGATTGTTCCCACAAAGTTTATTACGTTGACATCATGCACAATATAAAAATCACTTTGATTGATGAATCCAAATGCATGCACCTCAGATCAAAAAGCCATTGATAGATATTCTTGGACCTAACACAGCATCTTCCCTAAATCTTAAACCTAGCTGTGAGATCTCTCTCATTAAGATTAAACCCTAGTGATAAGAACCCCCCACATAATGTCATCTCTATGTACCATTAATTTTCTCCCTCCCTCCCTCTCTCTCTCTCTCTCTCTCTCTCTCTCTCTCTCACGAAGGCACATTAGTGCAAGTACGATCTCTCAGGAAAGGAACTCCAAAAACAAGTTTGCACAAGCAGCTGCCTCCTTCCTCTCTCCCAAGATTCCGGCGGTTTCCACGCTCTTATCAGTTCCACGCGTCTAGGGGAGACCTCGTCGCCATTAATTTTCTCGATTCTCTCTTTTTGTAATAGTCCCAGTTCTTCTTGTGGAGGAACTTCCATGGGATCATCACTGTTTCGCTTGTTCTTGGAAACTGCATTATTGAGGACCCACGTTCGCATTCCCGTGTAAAAAGCGAGTAGTACCAACTTCAATGCTGTATATTATGGATATAAATACAGCTAGAGTGGAACAAGTATTGTATGAGTTACTTCTCTGACCAAATCAATCATATTTCAAGAGTAAGTAAAACTAACACTGAGTTTCGCATATAAAAAGGAGACTTCTTACGGTTTCTATCTGTTATTGATCTTGTCTATCACATCACTTTTTGAAATAAGTCTATGCAAAATCAGTCTATTAGTTCTCATACAACTCCTATGAGAGATATCAAGATGTGTTTAGAAAAAATAGTCTATTAAATGATTTGTTAATGCTCCTGTTCATGGTCGAATATGATCTACTCATTAGAAAGCCCATATATATGTTTACCACATCACTTAGTAAATTTAATTTCGTTAATCGGTCAAAAAGGTAAATTATTCAATGAATAAGTGTCAAAATCAAGCTCAATGCCTTACTCATTGGATCATATTTTCTGATATTCGGAGGCACTTGTTAGACCAAAATGTGTGAACATTTTTTTATCGATATATTGATTAAGAATAATATGGGAAAATCCAATGTGGATTATAAAAGGTTCACGCATATCTGATGGGCACAATATGTTTATAATCCCGCCTTGATGAGTTTTACGTTATGCCAATCTGCTTAATTATGCATGTTCGAATATGTTCAAATGGATTAAGAGTGTCATCCATGAATTGAATTGGGCTTTGTATAGATTTTGTACACATAACTTCCTTCCACTTAATGTCTTCAACTGTTGATTTATTATTTCTGGCATGTCATTGGAGCCAAATGCCTGTTCTTTATGCTCCAATTGATATTACATTCTATGCGTGCTTCTTATCTGTTTTATGCCTTATTCCACAAGTTATTCTTCATCTCATTTTCATGTAAAGGCTGTTTAATCCACACCACTAGGTTACAAGATTCACCAAAGTCTTACATCTGTGTTGCCTTCCTCCATCCAATAGATTAAGTTTTTGAGTTGAACTTTCAAATTATATTTTTAGTTTGGTATATGTATATAGGTTGACCGAGTCGCAAATTCAAGTATACTTAAATTGCATGTGGTATACATATGCGCTTAGTGACATGTTGTCTCAATTAATACCACCAAGCATGGTAGCTCAATTGTAAAGAGTTCATATTGTCTTAATTGAGATGACAAGTTTGAGCTAAATTGTACTCCAACCTCCGGGCAACTCATGATTTAGACATTTGCTACCTCATGCGAACAAAATTTCTGACTTTTCACACGTTGTGGGGACTATGGCAACAAATTTCATGCACACACAAATACTAAAATAGTTATAGCCTGGACATTCATAATGATGGTTCCATGATCACAAGTCATATCACGAGCAAAGCTCTATGAAACTCGTATCTTGGTCATTTGTCACCTCATGTTAAGAGATTTCATGATTTTTTGAATTCCGGTAGGCCTGTAATGCTAAGGTAGTAATCTAAGGCTGCGTTTTGTCATCCGAATTTCTAAACGGAATAAAACTGTATAGGATAGGATGGATTTCTTAATATCACATCCAATGTTTGGCGAATTTCGGATATGAAGTCGAATATCCTCATATCCTATCCAATTTACTGTTTGGTGAACTACGGATTTAAAGTTGGATATCATCATATCTTATCAAGTTTCTCGTTTGGTGAACTACGCATTTAAATTATAGGCAAGTACAAATTTGCATGTTTAATATTCAAAAATCATCCAAAAATAATATTTTTTTCAAATTAACAGATTCTCATCAAGTTTCATGATTACACTTTATTTTTTTCCGTTCCTTTGAAACATGAAATTTTTTTCAATATATTCATCTCAATTTATTCACTTTGAATAAAATTTTTTTCCGTTCATTAACCTCAATTTCAATATATTCACTTTGAAACATGAAATTTTTTTTCTCTCTTACAAGTTTTTCATTGGTTTTCATTTTGTTACAGGTCTAATACCAAATCAAACAAATGCACAATTAAAACAAAGCATAAAGTCCAAAGTTCATTTGTTTTTTTTCCTCAGCTGTCACAAGGATGTAATGACAATTAATTACGTTAATGAACGATTTTTGAACAATTCGCACATATAAAATACATTACAGTTCGTTGCTTTCGTAAAATTTCGATATAACTCGGAGAGCTATTGAGGATAAGGTTTCGACGTCGATACTTTCGATAAAAACTTATTCAATTGAGTTTAAAATTTTATAAGGGTTTTCTCATTTTTTTATGTTAAACTAAAAATGTTTATTCAAAATAAAAAATCAAAAAATGGTTCAAAACTTATAGAATTAATACTATATGAAATAAATTATGGTCAAACACCTAGAATTTTTTTAACAAAAATGAAATTTTCAATTTTTTAATTTCTAGTTTTATTATTTTTTTTTTATTATTTTTTAATTCGAAAAAAGGAACTTCGGAACGTGTCGGGAAACTCGGTATGACTCTATGACCCGAACCCAATGGAGGAGTGGGAGTAGTCTGTGGGTAAATGACATAGAAAGAAAAAAAAATGTGAGATTTCGTGTTTCAGATAAAAGAAATCATATCATATCTTATCACACCCTCCCCTTATGATTTTTTTTATCCGGTTTATATCTCCTCTATATTCGACATTATCCTATCACAAACAGTTACTAAACACGAGATATGATAAAAACATATCATATCATGTTTTTTATCCGATCGACCAAATGCAGCCTAAAAGTACTCAATCATTCTATAACGTGCATAAAACTCTTACAATGATAACCAAATACTTTACTGTACTGATCACCCTAATCAATTGATAAAGAAAGGCTAATCATTCATTGCCAACCCTATGAACCGCCCATTGCACGAGCACGACCTTTCGAACTGTAACTCCATTCAGGTGATGGGAAGCTGGGGGATCTGATAAAGATCGAAGACAGGGCGAATAAAATCTAGAGAAGGCAATGCCAGAGAGTAGAGATTGCAAATTTTGAAATCTGGACACTAAAAAGAAAATCAGATTTTATTCCTCGCGGCCTGCACGATTCATCCAAGATCAGAGATTTTTTTAGGGTTTTGTTGTCTTGTCTCTTCCGAAAAGCTGTCGCTTGGCTTCGATACCATTGTTGTCTCCCCCACGTTAAACTTAAAAAAGCCCCAACAAGTTACAGCTTTCTTGTGGACTCTTGAGGATTTCAAAGTTTTCAACTACCAACAGCAAAAATATGATTCTGTCTCTCCACCCAACGCGTGCCACGTTGCCCATCTCATGTTCTGCCACGCCTTCCTTTTGCTCTCTCCATGCGGGGTGGGATGATTGATACAAAGGGTGGTGTTTAGAAGGAGCTGTTACTTCTTTGTTAGAGAAAGAACAGAAAGATAATGAATTAGGAATTGTGTGAGTGCACAGTCAGGTCGGAAAGGTCATATGCATTAGAAAATACAAGGTTTATGTTAACAAATGCACCGGAAGCTTGGGAGTGCGCCTACTGTGTTGCATTCCCATTAGATCGAGGGCTGTAAGGGATGCAAGTAGCCAAGGGCAACGCGAAAGAGAGGGAGATCGGGGAGCTCGTGTATTAGCGGAGCCGCACCGGACCGAATCTGAGCCAATTGACAGGCGTCATGGCAAAGGTGGGCTGCGGCGTGACGCCACATGCTATGGCGATGTCATGCGTTGTCGATGATGGTGGCGGTGTGTGTCTAAAGGCCGGGATGCGGCCCTATCAGTTTGAACATGAGAGAAGGGAGGAGCTAGGGTATTATTTTCTTTAGTTTTTGTGTGGTCAGTACGAGATGGATACATGATCAAGTTTGATTGACTAATTGAGTTCGAGACGCTTATAGGAGGACTCTTCCATGGGTACAGACCCCCTCACCCACAGGCAAAAGGCAAACGGCAAACGATATCATAAGTACAATGAACACGCCAATATGTATAGAAATATATGATAGAAATTCTTCTCTACCATTTGCCTCTAGTGTTGACACATAAAACTCTAAATAACAAAAGGTTGATCATTCTTCTTGCAAGGAGAACCTTTTTTTAGCGCAGTCTCCAATCATTCTTGCTTCTAAATAGGATGTTGTGCTTGCCTCGTTCAATATCATGAGTTTCGCTTAAAGAAGGGTTTTCAATAGTATTGGAAATAAACAATTATGGGAAGTTCCGTCATTCCCATAAATCTTCCCACTAGTGTTTATTTTAAATATTACAAAATGTTGTTGATTGCACATTTAAATAATACACGCCGACTAACAAATAGATTTCTTTCTACTCATGGGTTCTTTTGACATATATATATGGACTCCGAACATTTCAAATTTAGAATGTCAAATACTTTAAAAGTTACAAAAGCCCTCAATTTTTGTACAAAACCGTGGTCTTGCTACTATAGTATTGTAAGCTAGGGTTTATCTTGGGTGAGTTGGGAGCTAGGGAGAAGTTTTGTAAAGGAAAGCAATGTGACCATTTTGCTCGTGAGATTTTGTGAGAGAGTACAAGGTGGTTTCTAACAAAGAGAATGAAAAGTGATATCGGAGCAAAATGTGAGGAGGGCATTTGATATTATCTGTCCAAAATCTTGACGGGACCAAGTTAATCCGATCCCAAACCTTTTTATGCTCACTGGCGAATCACCTCCTCACATCTTCCTTTACTAAGATTAGTATGATCCTAATAAATTCATGATATCTATATCCGACCATAACATGCAATGTCAAATCTCATATGATCAATAATCACTTTATTCATTATTCTTCTACAAAGTGTTGATTCGTCCGGTCTAAGATCGGTACTTGAACCGAAACAATAAGTGGGGCTCAAATGGTGAAATAAATGGTGGATTTCCATATTTATTTTAATAACCAATCAACTTGGTCATCTCTCTCCATTTTTCGTTCTTTCTCAACCAACTTTTCTACGGAATCTGTCGATTTCATGTCCTAATAGTTGACTAAAATAAGTGTTTGAGTTGCGTAAGAAAGGTGTAACATGCGCGTGAATGAATCTTAGTCTATGTCCTAAAAGCAAATGGAGGAGTTTATGACCAAGTTATTTGCATCTACTAAAGATAGATAAAGACAGTCGCCCCTACCAAAACTTGTTAGGTCAGAACCAAAATTATGCACGTTTGAACATTTATATGTACATGGCACGATTTATCTGGACTTTCTAATAAGGGACAAAAGATATATATGTATGTGGATGTGATTCGACAAAGTTGACCCTCAATTATTATCAGATAGTGCATGCTTTTGATCTCTCAAAAAGAAAGAAAGAAATAAGAATATATGTCTGTATTATATAGCAACTTTGGGCGTCAAGCACAATAAAACAAAATAAGATGAAAGAAAAGTCATATATTGCAACTTCGGTTATTTCCCCTTTCACATTCAATTATTTGCATACCACCTTACAAAGTTTCTTCAAGAAAATAAAGAAACTTATCACACCGGGCAATGCTCAGATCCCGAACATGTCGGGGGATATTTCTCGAGCTTTCAATCGGAAATATGAGTCCAGAACCATGGTTTTATCCTCTTTGGAGTAAACGACTAATTTAGAGCTCCGTTTGTTTCATGAAAAATAGAATATTCGAAAAACATTGTCCTAAATATGATCGCTCACATCGCTTGCCAAAGTAGACTAACGAAATATATTTTTATTGTCCATAAAAATATTTAGACTTAAATTATTATCGATGATGAATTATTTTTATTAGCTTATTATTTTGAGTGATACAAGCGATCACTTTTAGGAAAAAAAAATTCTAAATCATTCATTTTTCACGAAATTAACGGAGACTAAATGACAAAGTGCGTTGGAGTATACATAATCATTAAGATGATTTTATTATTAGATTGATAAATCAGCACCCTTTTATGTTAGATCCCACCAAACATGAAACAAATTATGTGACCGAATTATATTCAACAAATCGGCGGCGAAATCATAACATCGGTCCAAAGCTACGAGACCTCAAATGAGCGATTGAGCACAACACATAGATGAAGTTCGAGATGCCGAACGAATTTCCTAATATAAGATTCTCAAAGAATACATGGTTCCAAATTAAAAATAAGAGAGAATTAATGTCACAATTCAAATATAAAAAAAAAAACCCCTCTTGCCTTAATTTATTCTACAGGTGTCAATGATGCCTAATTATTGAGACGAAATCATGATAACCACGCCCTAGTGTTTGCTTTTCCCCCCATTGGCTGCAAGGTAGAATTATATTTTTTGAATCTTGAGTTGGTATGGGGAATGGGAATGGGAATTGACTACGTCTGGAATGGAATAGTTGAGATAGATATAGGCTCTCAGGGCTAAGTGAAAGTCAGACCGACATGAATCATCGATTAGTGATAATGACAGTCTTTAATATAATAAACTCCTTCGGAAGCTCATGACTTGTGTCCCACGAGATTCTCCATCCGCGTCGAAGTAGAAACTTGTCCGAAAGTCTCCATGCCACCGCCGCCCATTTTTATCATATGCTAAGGGTGAAAATGAGACCTCCTTCTTTTCTAGGACAAAACTTCAAAATCAAACGTTCTTAATTAGAGGTGTAAGATCGGTCGAAAACCCACGTTTAAACTTATATTCAGTGTTATGAATGAAAAATTTTATATTTAGTAAACCGGAAAGTGCGCGGAGTAGTAGAATGAGTTCATATGGATTTAGAGCAGCAAAGTCTAACTATATATGGATTTTAATAGGTCTACGTTATGTCCATTTGCAATCCATGCTAATTAAAGGGAAAATCGAAAAGGAAAAAACGAGTTTGAAGACTTGGCAAATGAAAAGGCACGATAATGCTAATCTAGGGAGAGGGAGAGGGAGGCGGTCACCCAAGGAATATGGGTTGGGTCAAAATTAAATTGCGCGTGGATCTCTAAATTTGTACAACAAAAGACAAGTTTATATGGGATTGGATCGATTTGGATCAAGCCTATTTTAGACCCACGCAAGCCTGACCCAATACGCCTATTTGACAAGTCTACTACTTTTAATGCATCAAAGAATTGTAAGCCCCCCCACATCAAATCGAATAATCAAACATAGAAGACGGTCTATATAATCCCTAATGCTTTAAGATGACAGGGACAATGCATTTGACGACGAACTCTTGAGAACTGTGACCTAGGTTGATTTATACAATGTGGTCCGGTTTTTCTCTCCATCGACTTTCATTGTGCATCGGCAGCACGATCAGGAAAGATGAAAGGGTCAGTCATCTCCGTTAAGATGTTGCATAGAAGTTCAAAAGTTCTAGTACAATACCCTGGAAATCTACGAATGGCCATTGAATGATCGTATTGATATAGCTGAATTATGCAATTTGGAAAGCAAGCAAGCTGACAGCGCATTTAAGAAGAGAAAAAAGGAAAAAAAATTCATGGAATTTTGACTTGACAACTCAGGCATTTCGAAAGGACACGAACGGATTACAATCTCACTTCATTCAGCTGGTTCACCCATTTGTTAGCGGCATAATGCAATACGCAGAATACGAGGAATGTTCTAATCTGTAGCGGAAAGATGCAGATCATGATCAAATTAAAAGGAAGAAGCTCAAATCTTCATGTCCACATAATAATTCAATTGCAAACAGAGTGAAGCTGTTTAAATCGAAACGAGAGTTTAAACCACATAATCAGACCTGAATAATGGTCATCTTCATGGGGACGCTTGTGCATGTCCCAGGTTCCATATATGAGCTCCCCACAAGCTCTCATAGAGTAAAGCAAGGTGGAAAGAACAATCACATAAAACCAGAAAAGAAAAGAAAACTAGCCAAGCCATAACACCTAGCCAAAAGGTAGAACAGAAGTTTTATTGCTGGCGAAAACATCCGCTGGATCTAGCAATCTTTGATAATCTCCAGCTCCAGGGAATGGTTCGCAGAGCTGAATATAAGTTGCTGTGTCACAGCTACTGCGTTCTATATATCTGAACTTACCAGAACAAATAGTGGTTTTTCACCCAACCGATCTCGACCCTGAAGCAAAAATAAATAAATATTGAAAATGTACAGGAATTAGAAACTTTGACCAAAGTCTATCGTTAGTAATCATTTCAAATGAGGTTCTAGATTAGAGTGCCATTTTTTTTTGGGGGAAAAAGTTCTTCATTTAACAAAGATTGGGATGAGACAAATCAGAATGTATTCCGACACCAATACTGAGTGTATGGAGCACAGGAAAAGTATGTATAAGTCACAAGGAATCAATGTTATCTTCTGAGAAATTGGTTCCATACACATTTGGACAGCAAACAATCCCTATGAGATGAGTATGTTTATTCACGCTTGCTCTCTTCTTTGTTATGAAACAAACCTGTGACTTTCCAGCAATTCCTTAGTGGTCACTTACTCGTGACTTGCGGATATTCTTTTAGTCCTTCATCTTTTGCCCGACATTATTTCCTTTGTTGTTTTTTCCATAATTAGAAAAGCAAAATGCCAAAGAGCAACTTTGCATTTGGGTAATTTACTAAGATATATGACCTATCAATCTTAAGGAATATATTTCAAAGTGGCTTCTTTTTCCTTGCAGATACAGAATGCTCGAAAGGACAGGAAATATTTCCTGCATAAATTGATAAGCTCCCTAACCACAGCAATGTTTTTTTTTGGATGCGGTACTTCTTTCCTATTTCAAAGATATGTTCTTACAAAATTCTTGACATCATCAATCATTAGATATTGATCAACCATCTGCTAACCGTAACCTTCTATTATATGTACAAGAAAGCTGCATCCTGTTACGACGGATCCAATATAGTTTGCCATACTCGAGACCATGGAGATGAAAGATTGTTCGACTCTCACTGAGAGTAACCTTTCTGCTCAGGACCTAGAATTCTACCCCCCAATCGCTCTTCATTCAGTTGCAGCAATGAGCTCCATTGCACTAAGCTAAGAATGATCAACATTTTATCAAGACATTCTGCCAGGGATATAAGTGCATACCTTTAGCTCCGGTAATTCAATGATGCATGCACATTCAACCACATTCGCCCCAACACGCTCTGCAAGCAAAGCTCACAGGATGAGTGCACAGACTCTCTGAAGAGAGGAAAAAATGCAAACATGCAGAACTATATGTAAATATACAAGACAAAGGAAACCATTTCTATTCTCTGCTCCAAGACTAGATATTCAAGAGCGTAATAGGGCAGAAAAAAGTGTGCATATGTTCGTGTGCATGTGAGAGTGCACGCTAGATAGTCACCCAAGAGCCAAGATCAAAATAAAAAACAGTGAATATATACTGATGCAGAGATCATCCATGTCCACTTACATTCCTTCGAAATCCATTGTAGGGCACGCATCAGACTTCCTATCAATTGGCTGACCGATCAAAAATGGACTATTCAGATGCAGGCACAAAAACTTACTATAACTTCGAGTAAAGACCCACTTTCCATTTGACTAAATTGGACAAGGATGACAAAGTTGAGGCAAAGAGCATCTCCCTATATGTTAAAGAAGAATAGAGCCAATGTATAGTACCAAGAAGCTTGATTGCTGCACACAATGTTCCACCCGTTGCTATAAGGTCGTCTACTATCAAGGCACGTTCCCCCGGTTGAACAGCTCCTACATGCATCTCCATTGTGTCTGTTCCATATTCCAACGAGTACTCCTCTGAGATGACTTTCCCTGAAGTTATCAAAAGCAAGGTACCATAAGGGGATCCCCCATTTGATGATAAATTTCAAAAAAGACAGATGATAGGATCAATTTTAGATATAAAATACAGTATGTGGTATTACACAGTGTAATGGTCCCTGATAGATACAACTTCTTGTTGCAGTATGACTAAAGATTATCCTACCAGAAGGCACCAAAGAAGCAGATAAACATGATGCCAGCATTGTTGAGGCATGTGCATCAAGTAGCTTCAAGGTATAGTTAAAGGTGCATCACAATGACACTTGAAGCTTACAGAGGTGATGGGAATTCTAATATGATAAGAAGAAAAGCCTCATATACAGCATTGAGCCATCTACACTCAACCATATGATTGGATTCCCTTCCTCACCAGAAGAAGCAGCCTCTATAACAGTTGCTGTGCACTGCCCTACGTGAAACCAATAGTATGTTTTCACCAGACAAAACTGGCAAGAACTAAAGAATTGTAATGTCCATGACATCCTTAACAGTCACCAGTCATCAGGTCTATCCATTCACCAATACATGCTTTTTTTTAGCAACAAAATTCATGTTTGCATTCAACAGTTATCGAATTACTGAATTCATAATGAGAGACCAGATAGTCTCAAAATCTTCTTGATAAAGTGGAAACATTCCATGGAAGATGACTATGCTAAACTGTCAGATGACCAAATCGTGAGCCTTGTCCTCCCTCATATAAAGAGAAAATGCCAACTACCAACTACTGGCAACCTATGCCATTCATTTGTAAAAGCAGTTCAGTCAACGAAATATACCAGGTAATTTGCCGGGTTTTCTCATTGGGACAAATTTTGCACCGATAGCCAATGCAATGGGGGGGCCAAAAATAAATCCTCTTGCTTCAATGCCTGCAGCATGTCATTCGATACATAGTAAAAATACAAACACATTATCCATAGACATTATTAACCAGCACGAAGTACCTGATTACTCTAAATCCTAAACTATTATACAAAAACTCAATTTGTGTTAAATTTTATACAACTTCACATGAATGATGGAATCTGAGAAAGCTCAAGATATATAAACCATCCTCGGCACAAGTGAGAGCACAGTTAAATCCATGTCATGGAAGCAAGGAAATTTTATTTCAGCGGTGCAAGGAAGTGATTATTCAAGCTGATCTGATTCAGGAAAAGAAGTTAAAGAGTGCATAGCCAACCATTCCGGAAGTTTTAAGCTACGAGACAAATGCTAGATTTATTCAGTTTGTCTGCCTTATATGGAGAAGCATGAATCAGATTTATGCTTACGCAGCTAAGTAATCTCCATCTCTTTTCTTAGGATAAACATCACCTAATCTCCATGAATAGCAAACAACTGTAGAGTGCTGCATCCTCCTTTTCCTCGAATTTTAGCTTTTATGGAGCAATGGAAAAAGAGTGCAAACATAACCAGAGTCACCTGCAACAACGGAGATATTTTTCTCCCTGTATCTCTCAACCAACAGATCAATAGTGTCCTTAAACGCCTCAGGATCAAGAAGCAAAGTCGTAATATCCTGAAACATGATCCCTGCCAAAAAAGAACCCGACTATCACAACCATATCCTCAGACACTACCAAATGCATTCGCTCATATCACCATTTTTTTCAGGTGAAAGGGCAAGTGGGCTTCTTGAGACATCAAAGATGAAAATATAAAACGGGGGGAAATAAAGAAAAACCAAGGTCAAACCAAACCAAGAACACAACAAAGGAAGATAACAAAACCACCCATTTGCAACAAAACTCGGCCCGTTGCAAGATCATCACCAGCGAAACCACGGAATCGAAAAATCTTTGCGCATTAGAGTTGTTACCTGGCTTGGGGAAGTCCGGGATGACGCGAATCGAAGAGGCGATTTTGGCGAGACGAGGGTCTTGGCCGCCTTGAGACTCCATGTGTTGAGCCCGCACTGGTTCGGAGCAGAGCAAAGCAGCACGAAGAAATTAGGTTGTCACAGAGAGAGAGAGAGAGAGAGTAATTGCCCTGTCGTGGCTCGAAGAACACTTAAAAGCTAAGAAAAAGTTCCGCCAGGGTGGTCGTCATCCCGAGCGTCAACAATGGCCATTAGGACATGTACATTTTTCACGCCGCCCCACTGAGTAGAACGAAGACATGGAAATCCTGGTGTTCGCTTTTCCTTTGGGCCAATATTTACATGAGGAAAAATATCAAATATCGCTTTATTTTATGAAAAATGAATTATTTAAGAAATAACTTTTCCAAATATGATTTCTTTTTATGACTAATGAA
Source organism: Melaleuca quinquenervia (assembly GCA_030064385.1). Classification (NCBI taxonomy): domain Eukaryota; kingdom Viridiplantae; phylum Streptophyta; class Magnoliopsida; order Myrtales; family Myrtaceae; genus Melaleuca; species Melaleuca quinquenervia. The sequence goes on from CM057723.1 coordinate 14,363,890, forward strand.
TCCACCACGGGCCTCCGTGTCCGAACGACACCAAAAGACCGAGGCCTAGACCTCAACACCATAATTCCCCACTAAAAACATAGTTACATATCGAAATCTATCCCTATGCTTGATCGAATTTAAGTCGTTGGGATTCACGGTTTCTTATATATTTTCAACAATTAAAACCTAGGCTTTTTTTTTTGTGAGTTGAAGCAAACTGCAAAATCGATTTTTCGAAAAAGATAAAAATGGATGAAGTACGATCAAAAGAACAAACATATATGTGTGTGTCCAAAACCGGTTATTTTCTTATCCGGACCCGAGCTGTGAATCACCCGATCCAGCGGATCCGGGTCCCGGGGAAGAAATTCCCGCCGGCTACGCCTTCGCCCTTGCCAAGACAGCGTGCGACTCACGGCACGACTCGTTGACTCGCCACCGGACCGAAAACCAGAAGGGCCTAAACGTACCTGCCTTGGCCCCGTTCTGCACGCCATTACTGCGCTCGAAGCTCGCCATCGTCCAGGAGCTCAGACTCAGCTCGCGATCCGCCTTGGCGGCCACGCTCCGGCGGCGATCGGCCGCGGAGATCGTGCCCGGAGTGCGGAAATAGCGCGGGGGAGGAGGAGCTCGGGCTTTGCTGCGGGCTTCGATTCCGAGCGACGGAGGAGCGGATAGACTCGCGAGCTTTTGAAGAGCCTGCATTTCTCTCTCTCTCTCTTTTTCTGGAGAGTGATCGGAGAGAAGGAATCGGAATCGGGAACAAAGCGAAAGAACCGCTTGAGAGGACTTCGAAAATCATAAAATAATCGCATCTTCTTCTTTTCTTCAATTCAACTAAAAAGTGCCTAACACCAAATTTCACGGGATAAAATTGCTCCGGCGGCGGCCTTTCGAGTAATCATCATCTGTTGACGGAAAAGTCTCCAAAAAGTCCCCCAAGTTAAGGGTAATTCGAATGTGCCCCAAGACTCTGATAGCATTTCAAATAACCCCCACATTGAACGCCTTTTATTCCAAAGTGACCCAATGTTGATCGGAGGTGCTTTGAGAAACTGACCGTAACTCGAGAGGATCGGTAACTTCAATTTTTTCGGTTATTTCCCGTGGTCATCGAGGGCCCCTTTTATCATTCTGTATAAATTGGCTATTCGATTTATACTGGTACGGGAGAGGGATGCATTCGAGCTTCTTCCTTGTTTGTTCACTAGGGCAGAGCAGCTTGGTAGCTCGCGAGGATTCCTTCCCGTAGTTGATTAGAGGGGGCACAATCGGGAGAATTTCTAAGGGTGAATCCGGTAATATGCGTTGAAGATTGCATCCGTCTGTCTACTGCGGCGATGGAGAGAGAAGATAATTTAGTTTGCGTCCTAGATGGGCTATATATAGAATTGGGCCCAACACTCACACTTTGGGCCGAGCCCATGTCGTCCCTCTTCCCTTTCCTTGTAGCCTTGTTAGTTGAAGCTTGAAGGCCCATAGAATGAACCGAAGAAACAGCGACTATTGAAGTGAGGAGGGCTAATTGAAGCTTGAAAATTATCCCTAATCACACACGGCATGCACACTACACATAAGCGAAGTACTCCCGGCAAAGTGTGGCAGCCACATAACGTGCCGCCCCCACTTCCCTTCTTAGTTGGTAAGAAATCCCGCTCGATGATTAATTTGATTGGACGACGACGCTGCGGATCGGAAGCATTGAGGATCTCGGCCAATTCCACCACAAAAAAAGCTGAATACGGTACGATATCACAATTAGAACATCTCACACGAATGCGAATCGCAAGAACCCGTCGAGACACGTGAACGTCATGCCGTCGATCAGCCCATTCCTTCGTTTCGCGAAAAATAAAAATTATTGCGCGCGGGACCGTGGCTGGTTCGTTAACGAACTTTTTTACCTGTCGTGTCTCCCCAGAGCCCCAAATGCACGAACAAGCCAAAAACGGTGGGTGGTCGGTAGATTGCGGTTTCAGCTGCGGCACAAGGGGCGGGGATCATGCAACGCAGACGATCCAACGGGCCGATGATCTTCATCCACCTCGGACCTCCACGTCACCATCTGCCGGCGTCCCACTTGTCTTAGCGAAACCCATGCGATGATGCGAGCACTCACCAAGAAGCAAAAACTGGCCACCTTCGACCCACGCAAGACAAGCGGGACGCGACACGGCGGCCGCCGAAGAGAAATAGGGAGGAAAAAAAAAAGAGAGTCGAAAATCAAAGGAAATTATAAAAACAGTCGTGTAGGATGACCGACGCTGATTAAACCGATGTGTTGATGGTATCTTGTTAACATTAATCGGAATGGTTATACTCAAAAGGTTATTGAAAAAACTAAGGACTAAACTTGCCGCCGTATAATAGATTTATGACTCTTTTTGGACAAATTTATATGAATTTTATAATTCTCATTGCACAAAAATCACAGGTGATAAGGCTCGGGTACCTTGGTTTTTGGACTCGAGACTTCGAGCCCGCATTCATGAATACCTCCAGGAGTAAATGGAGAGAGATTATATTCGACGAGAGCGATCATCGGGTATCTCGATCTCAATATGCAAAATCGATGCAAAAACTTATGAAAATTTAAAGTAAGTGGATTGTATCAGACTTCCAACAAGAATTGGTCATCGACTATTTCCATCGAGACGGTTGACACGATTATTTCACGGCGTGCCCACTCCGTCCGATTAGGTTTGGGATGGTGGTGGAAAAAGCAGTCTTTCCTTTTGCAAGGTCTTGAAAAAGTCAACTGCCCAGGTTCGATGGACTCGATTATTGTTTTTTAATGTGATTGATTTACCGGATAATCTTTTCCGCGGTAACCCAAGTGCGACCAAACCAGCGGCTGCGCAGGTCCTACGTCGGCACTTACGCGGTATCCAGGCCCTTTTTTAAATACATATTTAATTCGGAACAGTTAAATCCTTAACTCAAGCTCTAACTTACTGTCCATATGGGGACGCTTCCCTTGCCGGATCCGGATACGGGAGCTATCTGATTTTTGGATCGAACGGCTCCCATTTATTAGGGAGAGTATTATTTGTTTGTTTGTTTGTTTTTTAAAAATTACCGATCATCCGATTTGAATTGGACGGCCAACGCCTGCCATGGCAGACGATCTACACCCTCCCTTGCTACGTCAGTGCTGACAGATGGTATTATGCAGATTTAAAGAAGTAATATTATCTGTGCAAATGATAAGTATGAAGTTAGATGGTGTGACGGTACAACTACCTCGGTCGGTAGCCACTCCCCTATGAATTTATAGTGCCTTCTTTTTTATTTTTAATTAAGTACGCCATTTTGCAACGTGGTCAGTGATGCACCCACAACAAATTACCCAAAATATATTAATATATATATTTCTCGTAATTAAGACAGGTGTACTTGCTTATCGCCCATATATCACGTGCTTTTAATCTCGCAAGAGGCAGATCAACGACCGAGGACGCCCCCACCCCCGTATTTCTCGTTTCTCGTTGGGTTGATATCGTCACGTGCGAGAATTACCGGATCTCGCGTGTTTGGCGGACGAGATCTGGCGCGGTGAGGGGAGGCGCCATGCTTCTTTCTCTAGAGAGAGCGGAAGTTTCAGCGGATCGTATTTCGGATCGACTAGGAAATAATATGAGTGTACATTTTAATATTTCATAATAATAAAAAACACAAGAACAGGCACGGCACAATCCGACTAGACCGGCCCGAATCGACCCAAAAGTTTTCAGCTTATATTCCTGTAATATTTTTCAGGTTGAGTTAGATCGGGTCCAGTTCGGCCCCCAACCCGACTACACTCATTAAATACGTGCTGAACAAATTAGTGTTGCATATGATGTCATAATTTGAGGACCGCATTGAACAAATTAGAAGTTCACACGCAACATTACGTGACGATATTATTATCTTGAGTAGGATATTAAATGAAGTCACTTCCGCTCCCGTATATCATGCGTGACTTCACATGGTGGGGAAGCGAACCGGTCCACTTTGCTTCCGGTTGCGCACTACCCCTCTGTGAGCTGAGTCAACCGCTTGACCTTTGACTTTCCACAACCGCCGCCGAACGAAACCAAAAGGCGAGACCGGCTGACCGGGTTCAGTCTGGCCTCCCTCTTCTCACTCTTAAAGGGCCTGCTAATTAGGGCCCGACGTGCTCTAATTACGTAACTAGCCGGTAATGATCCACGTGGACTAATGTTTGGGAGGGGGCGGCTGAGGCAGCAGCAGCTGGGGAATCTTCCGAACCGCGTCGTGGGGGCGGTTCAGAGGACTCGGTATGCCCTTGTTGACTTTGAATCCGTCTCTCCCTCCCTCAAGTTTGACCCACTCACCCTCTGAAAAATAGAGAGAGCCTCAGTTAACTACGATGGCCTCCCCCCGATCACATTAAGAAAGGGGTAGAACAATACTAATTTTTTCTTTTTGCCGTGAGCCTGATCATTATCGGATCTGCCTTTGAGACCATATTTCTTGCCCGATTGATAACATGAGCGATGTAGAAAAGGCAATCCGTTCGCCGTCGGTTCAAGATCGGCCCTCGAATCAATGGTGGACGAGGCCGCTTCACATTGGCGGCGCGTTCACTATAAATCTCACTATTACGCATAAAGGGGTCGACTTTCAAAGTAGCGATATCGACAGTGAGGGCACGCGGCGGTTCTTTACAGACAGTGGGGGAAGGTTTGGTACGGGCAGGTTTATCAAGATGCACGTTTTTTTGGGCACGGAAAGCGGAGAAGCTTCTCTCCATAGACTTTGGGCAGATTTTCTGGTTATCCACCGAACTCGGAAGCTCTCTCTCACCGCCTAAATTTCACCAACCCAGAAAAACCCCCGCATTTCCACCTTTTTTTATTTTTTTTTATTTTCGACCCAATTTGGGGTGGGGTCCACTGGTATTAATCCCCCACTCGCTAATGAAAGCCGAATATAAACGCAAAACACACGCAGCATCCCCCACCCCCCCAACTTCACTCTCCTTCCCTCCACTTGTCACGCAACTTCCTCTCTCTCTCTCTCTTTCCCTTCCTTCTCCGCTTCTATAAAAGTCTGAGACCTCACTTCACTCCTCACTCCCATCGACGAAACGAAAAAGTCCGCCTTTCTCTCTCTACACGCCAACCCACCAGAACTCCCCTCCTCTCTCTCTCTCTCTCTCTCTCTCTCTCTCACACAGAGCCATGGCTGCTTTGGAAGCTCTCAGTTCACCCACCGCCCCCTCTCCGCCCTTCCACTTCATGAAGGACTCCTCGGCGGCCGCCGCCTCCTCCTCCTCCGGCTCCGCCACCGCCTGCGACCTCCACTTCGCCAAGCGCAAGCGCTCCAAGCGCCCCCACAACCCCCCCTCCGAGGAGGAGTACCTCGCCCTCTGCCTCATCATGCTCGCCCGCGGCGGCGCCGGCAGGAAACCCTCCTCCTCCTCCTCTGCCGCCGCCTCCGGCGGCCGCCCGCCGTCCCAGCCCTCCGCGGGTCCGTCCGAGCCCAAGGCGATCTACAAGTGCCCTGTCTGCGACAAGGCCTTCTCCTCCTACCAGGCCCTGGGCGGCCACAAGGCCAGCCACCGCAAGCTCGCGTCCTCCGCAGGAAATGGCGGCGGCGGGGACGACCAGCCGACCACCTCGACCTCCGCGGCGACGACCTCCTCCGGCGGGTCCGGGAAGACGCACGAGTGCTCGATCTGCCACAAGAGCTTCCCCACCGGCCAGGCCCTCGGCGGGCACAAGCGGTGCCACTACGAGGCCCCCGCCCCCGCCCCCGCCGCCGCCCCCGCCATCGCCCTCGCCCCGGCCGCCAGCGGGGTGAGCGTGTCGGAGGGCGTGGGGTCCACGCACACGCAGAGCCAGGGGCACCACCGCGAGTTCGATCTGAACATCCCGGCGCTGCCGGATTTCTCGCCGAGGTTCCTGGTCTCCGGCTACGGCGACGAGGAGGTGGAGAGCCCGCACCCCTCCAAGAAGCCCCGGTTCCTGGCGCCGGTGAAGATGGAAGTGGCCTGAAACGGGTCGGACCGGAAACGCGCAGAAAACCCGAAAAGACCCGGCGATCGCCGGAAACAGAATTCGATCGGACTTTCCGCATAGGATTAGGGATTATGTAGAAAAGCAAAACGATTGATTTGTTCATCTCTTCTTGTTATGTTGGGTGTTGTGCTGTACATACAGCCTCGACTACGGGGAGTTGCTTAGTTGTTTCAGTCGGTTACGCTGGCGATCTCATTCATTGATTGGTTGAATTCAATCCACACATTCGATTTCCATCGGTTGGCCCCCACGTTTCTCGATTCCCCGTACTGAAATTACCGCCGTTCGATTCGCATCACGCGAAGCTGAAGAAGGCACGAAAGTGCGGCGAGAATCGGGTCGACGGATCCGCCGAACAAGTCCTTTCTTCACCGGTTCAAGCAACCGCGGACGAAGCGTGCGAACCGCGTTGGGGGGGGCGGCACGTGCGGCCTGAACGACGTGAGCCGCTGCGTCGTTTCGGTCGTTCGCGCGCCAATTGACTTGCTTCACGCGCCACAAGTGGGGTTGAGTCCCAGCGCACTCTGAATCAGCCGAACAATCTGGTGAACGGGTCGTGTGAATGCGGACCCGGTCCACCCCCGGACGCGCATGGGGGGCAGGTGGTGCTGACGAGCGGCGACGACGACGACCCGTGCCGTATGGTAGGACCCGGTAAGCGGGTCGCGTTCGAAGCATCTGGTTTTCGGGTCGGTCGTTGGTGCGCTCTCCCATGTATAAATCACGTGGATAAACCTTTACAGTCCAATTGCTTCTAGCAATCGATTTTTATTAAAGAGCTGTATTATTATTATTTACATCGGAAGCGATTTCTGAATTTCGGAACCCCTTTTATACATCAATATTACTCACCAAATGATCGTTTTCATGTAGTTTGAAATAACATCGGTCGTCTATACACAAACATATATCGGCCGCACAACAATTGATCGTGGCAAGCTTTACTAATTCGTGATAAATTTTAACATTTCGAGTACATAAATTCAAATAATTATGACCCGTCAGCCGCAAATTTTATTTATTTATAATAAACCTTATTTTCTATTAGCGAACTCTCCCATCCCAGTTCATGTTACTTGAATAATAGTTTTATCAAATATTGGTATTTCTTGTTTGTATTGGATAATCTCTTATAAATAAATAAAAATTAAAAAATGGTGGAGATGGGAAAGGTTAATGAGCAGCGGCACAACCACTGGCCACCGCCGCCATTGGCTCCTATGGGGATCGAGGACCCGGTCGGAGCGGTGGTGAGGAACGTTTGAGTGGGCAGGACGACCCTCTCCAGCTTCAGGCAAGGATGCACGCAACCCACGTCACAAATCAAATCAAAATCACGAGACACTCACCATTTTTCGGGAAGGGCCGCGACACCCTTCCTTGCTTCCGACAAAGGTGGCACGACCTTGGCCACGGCCAAACATGTGGCCGCGGTCATGCGCCACCCTCACCTCTACTACGATGGGGTCGTTGAGCCTAGTCAGAGCTCACCACATATACTTATCATATGTATACTTTTCAAATAATTAACTCTAAAAATTTATCCTTTTAAAAATATATATTTAAGCATTTTTAAATTATTTTTTCTTATTTATCTTGTTTTAGCTTTTTTTAGCTTGTTAATTAAACATCATCTGGTTTGATTAATGTTTATTAATAAGGAATGTGTTCACTCACTCGTTTATTTTTTAACGGCGAAAGATTTAACCTAATGGCATCAAAGAATATATTCAATGGAATCTCAAATCTTTCTTCGTCGTAATGGAAACTAGGCATGGTACTTCCTTATCTTCTCAAATTTTCATGAACGAGAATGGTTTTGACCGTCTAGTTAATACACTTGGTAAATAATCATTTTCATTGTGTCGAGAAAATTTACGACAAATTATATTAGATATAGCATAAAAAGGTCACTGATTATATTCATTATCCTTTCAAATAAACGATGTTTCTGTAATGATAAATGAAACATTATATTCAAAACATTATAGATGATAGGGGTGGGCAACACAAACTCCAAGGATCGGGAACTAGTTGGAGTGGACTGGTTGGTTCTAGGCAATTCCTAGGTAGGGGTGTGCATGGTCCAGGGCGGTCCGGTTCCGCCTTAGAACCGGGGACCGGACCGATGGAACCGGTCCTCGATTTTTAGGACCGAGGACCGGACCGACTAATCCTAGGATCGGACCGGACCGGACCGATCGGTCCAGTCTGGTCCTTGGGCGGTCCAATGGAATCGGAAAAAATTCAAAGAGAACTATAGACTAAAATAAAAATCGTTTACTTCCATCGGCAAAAACTCATGACTCTTTTAGCCTTGTTGAAGTCGCCTTGCTTCCATAAGTAATAAGCATCAATAGGTCCATTAGACTCCATCTCGTTGAAATTTCACCATTGTTGAATCATTTAGCCACTCAAAAATCTAAAAGGAAATATGAACACGTGAGGCAAAAGTCGATATACGAAGACCGCCGAAGAAGAAAGCTTTGGCGATCACGGGCGCAGGAGCTACTCAGATCTAGAGCGAGGTGTTAAGACATTATGAGACTTTGGACATAGATTTTGGGCTCTAGAATTTTAAAGCTTGGGCTAGGATATAGACTTTGGACTCTGGACTCTAGAATTAGGCTCCCAAATTACTTGGGCCAAGAGAAATTTGAAGTTTAAATCGAGAAGGTCCTAGTGGTCTGGTCCGAGTGGTCCGGTCCAGTCCCGCCCTCATGGAACCGTGGACCGGACCACCCGAGAACCGGTTCCATTTTTTAGACATGTGGACCGGACCACAACTTCGAAGAACCGGACCAACCCGGCCGGTCCGGGCGGTTCCCAGGTTGGGCGATACCCAGTGCTCAGCCCTATTCCTAGGGTGTCAATCCGGTTCCCCATTGAATGGAATTGGAATCGGTCATTGTCGATTCGGTTCCCAGATTTGGGGGCGAATTGGACTAATCATACCATCTAAATCAGACGATGAATTTTTTTTCTTTTAATTTCTCGTGCAAATTTCTTTCATTCACTTCTCATGTGTCTCACTCTCCCCTTTTCCTCTTTCCCTCTTCTCTCTTATTTCATGAGTCCTTTCACACGAATTTATTTTATTTTAATCTTAATTTACTGATTTAATCAGACCGTTCGGGAATCGAATCAAACCAATCAATCCATTCCGATCCTAGGACCAATCGGTCTGCTTCTTGATGGAACCGGTCCCACTAGCGCAGGTTCCAATTTCAGGGGTTAAGCTCGGGTAACGATTCAGCCCTCCTATACAGAGACACGATGCATGTGTCCACAATAACTTCCTTACTAGCAGCCTCCATTGGATGGTTGGAAAGAGCAGGAAAACGAAAACTTAGGGGATAAAAAAAAGTGAACGCTTTTAACATTCTGAAATATTACATCTAATCGAGAAAGGAAACTTTTGCAAATTCACACAGTCGCTTTAATGTACGAAATATTGATGCAGATCAAATAAGGAATTACCATCACATAAAAGTCAAAGATATGTTATTAATTAATGCCCAATGAATTTTGATTGACCGTCTAAATTTCGAATTTTAAGAGTAGGAAGAAAGTAAACGTTGATATTAAATTTACCATAATGCGAATAATCAATATTTGCAGTGGTGATGTCCAGGTGGCGGCTATATTATTGTCGGGGAGAATACCAAAATATTTCTAATGATGAGGAGATAAATAGAAGATGAAAAGAATCAAGAAGTCTAAATCGCATTCGGCCATGACAAACTGATGGAGAAGGATCAAATCAAGCTAGTTGCGAGTCACTCGAGCTCCGGCCGATGGTTCCTCGAAATCGGCTTCGAAAATCATGACGAGAAGCGCGTACCGTCGCCCTCCGGAGAGCTTTTCTCGCCGCCCTGGTCGCATCTTATTCCGGCGACGATGCTCCTGCACCGAAGTAGAAAGTGGCCTCATCAGACACTGTGGAAGATGGTGAAGGCCATGAGCGATCTGCGGACATTACACATGGGAGGACCAGACAGATTTCTAGCTCGTGCACCCATGGTTGGTCGCCCATGCACAGCACTTATTTCGATTCTTGACCATGAAATGACAGCGGAGAGCCGGTGCCTCTGCGTCAATGAATGCCCTAACCACGGAAACTCTCCTCTCCTTTTTGCTGACCAGATCTCCACCTGTCCAAGCTCAAATATAAACAAAGACTGACCCCACTCCTTCAATGGCGAAGACTGACCCACGTGGCTGAGTGAGCAAAGAGAGCAACTCAGTGGCGCAATTTGGCCAACGGAAGACACCAGCGGTGGCGTCATCTCTGTAGAACTTCTTGGTCGGCCAGGAAGAGGGAAAAACTGGCCGTCCCCAGCGGAAGTCGGCAGTTTGGGTTGGCCTTGGTAGGCCACAGGACAGCAAATGAGGAAGTGAGAAGACAGTTCATGTGACCAAATTCTCTTCCTCCTCTTCTTGTTACTGCTTAGGTCACGTACTGCGTCCCCAACTTTGGAGCTGCCGATCTATATCCTGAACTCTAGCTGTTGGATTCGGTCGCTCGGATTTGCATAGTGGACGAGCAGATTGGGATTTGCCGAATCACTGACAAATGGAAAGAGGAATTTGATCTTTCATTTGATTACGTCGGAACCCTCGAGCTATCGTCTTTCTCTTTTCTTCTTCTTCCTTTTTTTCTTTTTGGGTCTATCTCGGTGGGTAGAAATCTAGTTGTTGTCCCTTTGGCTTTCTCTCTCCCTTTTCATTTGGTGTGATAATCATTCTTATATGGATTGGCAGGTCAAGTTGGTTAGAGGTGAGTAATTTGGACCGCCCGAACCGGGAACCGTCTGGACTGGTCAGGGACCGAGCTGGACGTTGGTCCCCGATTCTCAAAAGTGGAACCAGTGTTCAGGTTCCCAGTTCCTAGAAGGGCTGGACTAGACCGATTAATTTTTTCATATTTTATTAAAAATAAAGATGTAAAAAAAGAAAAAAAGAACCCGATTTAAATTTTTGAAATTTTAATATTTACACAATTTAAAATAATTATTTTAAATAATAAAGAAACTCGACTTCTTTTTAGAATTTTCCCAGTCCTAGACTAGCCAGTGCAATCCCTAGTCCTAAAGACCAAGGATCGATCTTATCGGTCGAATTCCCAACTCAGAGAGGAACTAGACCGGCCCAGACCATGCATATCCCTAAATTTGGTGTGCCCGTCTTCATTCAAAAGTTGATATTAGTAGGGCGTTATGGCCTATGAATACGGGCTGGGGGTTTAAAAAAGGAAACTATTGCGTTAGGTCTAATTATCTTTTGTATAAATGGAGTGTCTTATCAATCTCCACATTCATTTTTATGTTTATTTTGTTAATTTATTGTAAGGATCGCATCTTCTTTCAAAGAAAAGATTTGAGATCAAAAGCGAATCTTTGGATTAAATACCGTGTTAGCAATAAATTTTAGATGTCTTTAGAAAAATATGGAAGCTTTGCAAGTTAGATTCAAGAAATCCCGAAATAATAATAAACTTTTAACGGTGTAATTTGTTCTCCAAGTTATTATGTTCTTCACTTCCATAATAATACTCCTCGTCCTTCAACCCTTACCAATTAACTACGGTATGTTCGATACTTTGCATTTTAGACTTTTAAATTTGACGCTTATTAACATGAGATTATTTCTCATTTATTTTGAGCAATTTATGATTTTTTCTGTTGCAAATTTTACACCATAAATTTTCCACCTTAGAGGAATTTTTTTTAAAGATCAAGGAACTTGTTGGTTAATTGGTTACAAGAAAACTACAAAAATATTTTCAAGAAAAAGGACCGTTAAAGTTTAACTAACTTGTCGAGCCGGTTTCTATTGAGATAATCGTTAGTAACAAAAATTAATTAAAAATATCATCTGCACTGTAGTAAAAATCTCGGCGCCCGCTCAAAATCCCGACTTCGTCACTGTCTTATCAGCGTCGCGCTATTGGGGAATCACTTACTTGATGGTACTGGTTTAGTTGTCACAAGAGCAATAAAAAATAACTAACATTCTTGAATTGGGGTACATTTGAAATTTCCAGAAAAAAGTGGGGGGAGAACTAAGAATATATGTAATTAGAGCTTCTTCTTTTTGTTGTATTTTCCCCCTTTTCTTGAGATGATTGGGCCTACTTTTCTTCAACCCCTTTTTGACAAACTCTGATTTCTAAGTTGAGCTCCATGTCTGAATCGGCAATAGGGGATTTCGTCCAACGCCAGGAACCTTCTTAGGAGGTCAGATTGGGGCCAAGTTCTGTGTACCCTTTGACCGTACGGTCACGTCGAGACTGGCCGACCCTTGGCGGGCCGAAGCTGAACGCACGTTTTCCACGTCAAAATGCAACGCACCCATCCACAAAAATTAATTCCGTGCCAATCCGGAAGGGATTCACCTCTCGAGCACGTGCCCAAACACGTGGAAACATCCTGCCACTTTCGAGACCTATTTCTATTGCAAAGGATTCGAGAAGTTTGACTCAGTACATGCAATTTGATGAATAAATTTTCAATTTATTCAATGTGACTTGTAAACCTTGATTTAGTGTGTAATTTGATTCGCAAAGTTTTAGTTTATTTCATATAGTCTCCAAGTTTCTAATTCTTGAATTTCTAATACATTTTTAATTTATTCCCAAAGCTGTTTGAACATTTTTTTATATATATAAATTGAAGACTAAGTTGAACATGCTTAAAAGCTCAGAGATTATATTAAATAAATTAAAAGTTCAGATACTACATTACACACTGGATCAAAATTTATGGACTATTTATTTAGTATCCCATTTCATTTAAAGCTACTCTTATTTTATTCATACTCTCATGGTTCGTTTTCTTTTTCGAATGAAAAAACCCAAAAGCTTCTCAAAATGTGCAAAATTGTTCCCATACGTGAGAGTACTATATATATAATTTATTTGATGATTTTGCTTTTCAGTTTAGATGAAATTAAGTTTTATTAATTGAGAAAAAGAAAACTGTTTGTCAGCTGCACTGTGTATATTGACACCACAAGAGCAATGACATCAGGAATATCAGATGATTATCACTTTGTAAATTGACACCACAAGTTCCAAACAAGACTTTGATCGAAACAACTTCTACATATTGATTTATGTTCGTATTCTCCAATTCCAAACCGAAGTAGCGTCTTTGGCCTCCGCAAACTAAGGCCATTAAGCCTCACAGGAATAGGATGCGTCTCCGATTATCAGTCCGGAGATCACACCTTCCCTCAGTCAAGAGGCCATCGACCAACAAAGATGTGACATGCGAAATCTTCTTCATGTCGCTATTTATGGAACATTCGGCAATCAGAAAGATTAAGATAAACCGCATTCGATAGCCTGGTAGAGGCGAAACTAGGGAGTGATTAGGACCGGATAATACAAATGGAGATTGCCTCCGACGACGATTGGCACAAGCTTTCTTAGTACTGAAACCTCCCAATGGACTGCCAATATATTCTTTACAAAAGGCGCCGACGATCCACGCGGCAATTACACTAAGAGAGCAGAGGAAGAAACAACGGACTCCAAGTCTGTACTTTCTTCTCTATTCTTTTTGCCTGTTCCCAGGCTGGCTCTAGAAAACGAAAGGAAACATCGCCTATACACACTTCTTTTTAACCTATAGATAATCCGTGTAGAACCTAAACTAGATGTGGAAACCACGGCCCTTGCCTCGGCGCACTCGTGATGCCCATCGCCGCATGCCTTCTTCTCCTTCCCGTGGGTCATCCCAAAGAAAGACCGAATTTAAGCTCTCCGGTTTCAGAAGCCAAGCCGGAAAGTTCAATGATGTCTTTACCTCCAGATTCGGGAAATTGAAGTATAGTACTGTTATGAGACGTCAGCTTCAAATGGTGTCAGCATCATGTTTCTGTTGTTAAGCTTGAGTTTGAGGGTGCACATTGTTCTTGTAAAAGGTGCGTTCTCAGGCTACATTCATTTGCCTGGCCATTAACTCAATAAGTCAGTCCATATACTGGCTAGTTTGAAAAATTAGGATGAGGGCAAGGAAACCACAGGGTTAGCTCATGGTTACTCTCTCTCTCTCTCTCTCTCTCTCTCTCACGCACACATTAGTATTATTATTGCCACTACAGTTCCCCAGTGGGCTTGTGACAACACTAGTTCGAGTCCAGCATCATCATCGATTTAGTTTCCACTCCAAATTCCACATTTAGAAAATAACATCATGGTTAATAATATTACCTGCATGGCAGCAATTGTTGACAAGAGATCTCTGCATTGATCCAACACCGCACGCTCTTGTGATGTAACCCTTGCAAGTTCAGCCATAAAATTGTAGACATTCCCAACCTATTAAGTTTTGTAATAAGACACATGAGCATAAATCGATTATAACATCAACAGGAAAATAGAAGGTTATTTTATGAGTTACTGACTGTTGGTTTCACATGTACTTGATCTAAGCTAAAGGACAACGCAGATGTCTGAGAAATAGCAATAGTAGAAAACCAGCCCATGACAGTGTGTGGGGCAAAACTCATTGGAGCAGTTTTCATCAGTGAAAGTCCTCGTAAATGTCTAGGTTGCAACCAAAATAAGATATTCTTCTCTTAAGTGCGGGAAATTGAAGACATTTTGGTCCTTTAAGGAGTTGAAAGTAGAATTGACTCTCTCTAAGTGGTATGTGCCAAAATTTCTTTTCAGATACAAAAAAAGAGTCATGGTAAATTTATGCCAAGCAAGCAGAATCCTCATTCTATTTATAAACAAAGTCGAGCTAATCCCACTAACTAAAAGGGGGAACATTCCTCGGAGTAAGGTAATACAACACAAAACACTACCAATTTTGTTAAACCACGTTCACGACAAAGTCGTAAATTTCTAAAAGGTCAACTTACAGCAAGCTATGCAACTGTAGCTATGTTCTATTCTAATGTTCTATGAAGAATTTAATAATAAGTGTCCCAAGCAAAAAACTACAATTTTGTTAAACCATGGTCATGACAATATCGTGAATTTCTAAAATGTCATCTTACTGCAAGCTGTGCGACTGTAATTATGTTCTAATCTAATGTTTTATGAAGAATATGATGATGAGTGTCCCAAGTGCACTTGTTAAACAACCCAAACAATCATGCAAACTGTTTCCAATGTATTAATTGCCCTTGAGTTATGCTCAATCAATGTTTTGGAAAATTAGATTATTTCAAATAAAGTCTACTTTAAAAGGACCTTATAGGAAATAGCAGGATATTCAGAGCAACGGACTGCTATAACAACAGGTTGGCAACTAGCTAAAAAAACATACGGAGAAGCATATGATGCCACGTCATATACAAGTGCTATAAAAACTTGAATAAGACAGAGATCCCTTATTCCTAAGAGAGGTGGAAGCACACAAATCCCAATAAAGGAAATTATCATTCCCCACTAAATCCCATGTTCTCAAATTTCCTTGTTTGATACAAGAAAAGAGACTTACATATCAAATTGAAAGTAAAATAATTCGTTTTCCTAAGGAACGGAAGATCACCTCTGATGAAAATAAGCAGATGGAGGATGCCATGGCCTGCATCACCTCAACTGCTGAAGAAATTGCATTCTTCACTTTCTGGATGTCAACCTGAATATCCGAGAATGTCACTAACCTATACTAATATCCACTTAAAGGAATGAGTCCATCAGTGAGTTAGTTACAATTTTTAGCACATACCCTTGCCCCGCCAATGACAGGAAGACGAAGAGTGCTAGCCCGCAAGGCTTCAGTGGCTCCTGACAAAGAATTTGAGTAGTCCTGATTTATTGAAGCCCACTCTTCCAGATATCTAATCTGTTCACCAGGAGTGTAAACGTCAAATTAAAAAAATTATAGGAGACGGAGAAAAATAACAGCAAACAGATCTTCTCTCCGCTAAAGCGTACACGACGAGTGATTTTGTAAGTTATGGAATAGGAAATTAATATGATTTGACTATACCATAGAAGTATTCATTTACTTTCAAAAGATCCATTGAATATCCAAATAAATATCACTTCTTGAATGCTAAAAGCAAACGTATGAGCTAAGAGTTAAACACATAAGCAAATTCGAACAAACTTTAAAGTTCACAATACTCAATTCACCCAAGACATTTATAAAATCTGCACTAATACAACTTCTCCAAGCTAGTCCCTCCACTTTCAAGTTTGATAAATCGATTGATTTAAGCATGCATTAACTAAGCCACGTCTGAACCACAACATTTATTCCACAAAAATATCTTACTTGTCCATGGAAAACAGAAGTCAACTTCAGATTTTGCCTCTGCAACTGTAAATCGATTCTTTTGGCTTTAACAGATTCTCGCAGCTTGAAGATGCTCAGCCAGGCAGTATAGATGCTTCTCTGGCAAAATAGAGCATGAAAGGGACATAAGTTCTTTCTTAGACATTGAAGATGTCAAGAAAAAGCATGCATAGATCTAACACAACTCATAATGAAGTTAGGAAATATGTAAGCAGGGTATAAGACAGTTAGGCTAAACAAGATGCAGTCATTACTAGTAGATCACGTCTCAAGTACACAAGAAGCTGGAAGAATGGTATACCTCCCTGACTCCCGAGTCCGCGTGTTCAAAAGAACTAAAAGATGCACAACATGTGAATTTCTTTAAATAACTTGGTGTAATACCGTTACATAAATTAATGACAGAACATAGCTTGACTGAAGCATACTCAGTTTAAGCGTGAATGTGAATTGAAGGTCTAGCAAGAACATCTTCAAATGGATTTCTCATTCAATCTCATGCCCACAATACTGATGCTCAGTAGAGACCTTCATTTAATCAATGAGATGACGTTCATTATGTCACCCTCAAATATTTCCAGAGGTAGTAGCATCTTCATGTTAGGCCTTTTGTTTTCTTTTTGCATTGATGCCCCAAGTTTGCCCCAAGTTTTTCAGTTCCACCAGCAATAATTTTCTCACTCTCAGTAACATGATGTCAGAAGTATTCATTTCTTTCTCCATCAATGAGTGAAGGATCAAATTCACTTAAGCTGTTAATTCCAACATCAGTTGTCTGTAGCTCCAGCATCCATCTTTAAATCATAAAATTGGAAATCACCAAGAATCCTTTTCAATAGCTTCTTATTTTCCTCACTAGTCATCTATAACTAGAATCTAAATAGTTGTTCCTTTTCATATTATTCTCTGATCAAATAGGTTTAGTAACATTAATGATGTTCTTTTGGCTATTGATGATCACTTGAACCCCATTCATCTACCCCCAAATTTTATCAGAACTAAACCCATCTTTTCTATTATACCAAGTTCATTATTTAGCATATAAGTAAATAGACTCGCTTCAAACTAATAATTCTCCAATCTACCAGAGAGAAATTTTGCAGCAAAATTACCCAGTTCCGTCTCAGTAACTGACCAGTTAGATTTAGAAGAAAATCAAGTTTTGTAGTCAGCTTATTTGCCTATATGCGTGTGTATGTGTCTACATTAATCTATATAAAGATATACAGATTTCCCTGAATCTATTGGAAGATTTTAGCATTACATCCATTTAAGCTTCTATATAAGCACCTTGAACTCAATCCATGAAGCAATTTCATGGCCAAACCACCCAGTCAAGCTCAAACACTAACCAACAACCAGTTTGCCTCACATTTTTACAAGTTCAATGCAGAAATTATGATAGGTCCACCCTGTCTCCGAGCGCCACACTGGGCATTTCTTCACGGAGAGTTATGCAAACATGTAAAAGAACACGGGTTTGGCTTGGTAGAGATCCAGCCTCACCAAGATTTAAGTATTGGATTTGGCTATTGTCTTCCCCTTCCATCTTGATCTTAACCTCAAACAAAAGGGGGTTGTAGGGGCCAAAGCAATCCATAGAAAAGCCATCTTGCATGATCAAGCACATCAACATGCCATGTCCCCTGTTTCTTCGAATAAATTTCTTCAAGCTCTCTATACATTGCTTCCATGTCAGAAAACAGAAGCTCCAGAAACAAAGTTCTGCCCAACCAAATTAATTAGATGCATGTCTATGAACCCCTATACTTCTCATGCATGACAATCAATTAATTTCATTTCTGATATTGCTGATAAATAATCTGAATTGCCCAATTCAGAACAAAAAATTCAACCTAAACCAAAAACGAGAAGTTGAAGGACATTGTGAACTTCTGATTGAACCTACCAGAACCGCTCAGTGACGATGAAATGCGGCATGTAAATGTATAGCAATCCAGATTAAAATTTTCAACCTTTTGGGACAAAATTTGGCTTAAGTAGTGATACCTCTGCGTTTAATGTCTGGGCAGACAGTGCTTCATCTGCCCTGGCATTCACAAAACGCCACTGCAAAAGACGGTTATGCAGCAGTCTCAAAACATGTGCATCGAGTATACGGTTCTCCCCAATCTTCCCCCTCCTAGCCTCAGCAGCAAAACTCAAGATGGAAGGTATACTACTCGCACTAATATCAAGAGGAGTTCCTGCCACAGCAATCCTCGCCCAAGAGGGGCTTAGTCCTCGAGGGGATGATACTGCCAAATGAGTAAGTTTACTTGGCGACGCTGGTCGAACTGGCCCACGAACTGGAGATGCCTGTCCCCGGCAACTTAAAGGCCCTTTAGGAGAAGAGACTGGGGAATCGAAACCAGGTTTCTTAGGCATAACAAGTTTTGGTGTGGAGCTGATTTTTAGGATGGAGCTAGTCGACAATGGCGTGCCAGCCTCTGTTTGGGGTCGTATCCTGTTAATTGTCTCTTGCCAAAACCTCGCTGGTATCACAACTCCCCTAGGCCCATGCTGTCCTTGTCCACCGCCAAATTCCTGAATCCCTGAAGTGCCACCAGAAGACACACTCTCACTGTCAGAAGAACTACAGTCCGTGCGTCGGGTGGATTCCAAACCCAAATTTCTTTCACCGTTAAGCTCGTTAGCTTTTCGCAGCACATGATCACTTGAATCAGAGCCCGGCAATCGCCCATCAAGAGAAGCCCTAACATCGACCATCATTGATGTCTGCAATGCCCTAACTACATTCCCCCGAGATCCGCCCATCATCCTTCTGTCATCACCAAAATCCACACTCCTGCTCAAGAAATTCTCCTGCCTCGACCTTCCTGGCCACCTCTGCTTCTCTACCGTCCTTGAATTCCCCAAGTGATCCCTCCGCGGAGTCGCTGCAGTCACAGGTTTCCGCCTCTCCGGCGTCCCTTTCCTCGCGCTGCTCGGAGCCGGCGAAGGCTTCGCTTTGCTGACCGGAAGCGAGTACGATTCTCCCTGGAACGACACGGACAAGCTCCGAGCGGAAGTGAACAGCAATTTCTGCGCCGCAGTCAATTCTCCGCCCTTCGCTCCGCCACCGCGCCTCGAATCAGCCGAGCTAGGCCGGGGCGTCGCCGGCCGCCTTTCCACCGACTGCGAGCGCTTAGCTGCCGCGGAACTCGGCGTCATCGCCGCTGTCCTCGAAATCATCAGAGGCGACGGGCACCTCCTGGAGGAGGAACAAGACGACGCGGAAGAGGACGTGGACGAAGCGGACGAGGACGTAGTAGAAGAAGCGGAGGAGGACAAGTAGCGAGAAGTGACCTCTCGGCCCTTAGGTCGGCGAGGGGCGAGCGCATTGTCCGGCTCGGAGGGCAACAGAGGAGGCCTCGAAGGCTTCGCGCGAGCTCCTCCTCCTCGAGCCGCCGCCGAAACCGGAGCCGCCGCCACCGCCGCTTTCTTAGGGTTCGCCGGTGTCGACACCGCAGCTACCATGGCGTGCTGGCCGTGGAATCACATGCGGAGAGAAACCTACAATTTTCCTGCAATTGAACCACCATTAAAAGAGAGCGAGAGCCGACTCCTCCTGCAAGTAAGCCGCCATCGACACCAAGGATTCAACGAGAACGTCGGCGTTGAAGAGAG
Source organism: Melaleuca quinquenervia (assembly GCA_030064385.1). Lineage (NCBI taxonomy): Eukaryota > Viridiplantae > Streptophyta > Magnoliopsida > Myrtales > Myrtaceae > Melaleuca > Melaleuca quinquenervia. Next base: position 14,383,793 of record CM057723.1, read on the forward strand.
GAAATTCCTCACGAGAATCGAGGTGGAATCGCTTTCTAGAGAGAGAGAGAGAGAGGGAGAGGAGCGCGATCGGAGATGACCGTTACGAGTGGCCGGAGGGAGGGCGTGAGTGAAGTGGTTATTTAGGCGAGATTTGGAGCACATAACTGTCGAGTTTTAGAGCCCGAGATCGTGCGGGCGCGTGGTGACGCGCCGCGAGCAGGGGGCAGAAGGGGGAATTCGGGGGTGGCTTCCGAGGGCGGCAAGGCGTGTAGGTAAGGGTAGTTTCGGGAAGTTGGGACCCCCGGGGGCAAGGGAGGACACGTGGCGGCCACAGTGTGGGCTTCACCCCTCGCGGGGAATGGGATGTCGTCGAGGCGTGTGAAGCTTCGAAGAGACGTTACGTTATCGAGTGACGACAAGAGAAGCCCCATGTTTTCAAAGCGTTGAATATACATATATATTCCCTTTTTAAAAATGATTAATATAATAAAAAACTTCCAACTTTATACACCGTAACATATTTACCATAATTATATCTATATAACACATCTATTTTATAATTTTTTATCTTTTTTTCGAAGGCGGGCGGAGGGGGAGCTAGCCTTGCTTGGATCTGAAAATGAGAAAAGAAAGAGTCTAAATATCAATGTGGAAATGAGACCAAGGAAGGACGCGCGAAGCTGACGTGGTATTTTACCTCCATGAGATTTGCAATTCTTCAAAATTTAATTTTTGTTTTTTGGAAAAAAAAAAATAAGCTTAATTTCCAATTGCATTGATTGGGGATTGCAACATTTTCTAATGGTGATACGAAAATTATCAACACAAATATAATGAGATATGACACAAGTGCCAATCAATGAGTTGCTTGATTGGTGTGTGTAGGTTGACACTATATATTTCCTTACGATGCATAATCAATAACCTCCTGAAGCCATTAAAGCTCAAAGGTTCTGAATTTTTGTGCCACCTACTTGATTAAAAGCTAAGCCAAGAAAATAGCAAAAAATACAATGGAAGTCACTATCAGAACACGGAGTTTTTTCTTCGATAATTATTACTGAATTTTTTGAGGAACGAAATCTTGAATTATAGAAATGAAGCAGATATCATACGGATCATTCAATTGCTTGATTCCACATGATTGCCTTCTCTTGGCAAAAGGGTCATAGAAATAGAAACTAAGAATTCTACCCAATCGTGGGTAGCTATGTTGGTCGAGAGCTTCTTTCTCATTACCGAAATTGAGAGTTCGAAACTTATGGTTGTTAATATCTTAAGTGGGAGGCCATAGTATTGGGGTTTTATGCTAGTTTTTCCCGAGTTAGCCCTTTCGTGCCATTCGGGCATGAGAGATAATATCTTAAGTGGGAGGCCATAGTATTGGGGTTTTATGCTAGTTTTTCCCGAGTTAGCCCTTTCGTGACCCGTGGTGAATTCCTTGGTCATTAAAAAAAAAACTATGAATTCTAAGTAACAAAGCCCCAAATTACATTTAAAAATTTGAAAAAGTTTCAAGCACCCTTTTTGAGCAATGGCTACCAAACTTCTAGTCCTAGTAAAGGGAAAAAGGAAGCGCTGGTAACGTGACAAAATAATTCAATCATTATGTTAATGCAAATGAGTAGCTTATTGACTCCAATTAACCATCGCTCAATCCTCTAAAGTTTTTTTTTTCTTCCTTTTGACAAACTTGACAAGCGCAATGTTATGAAATATAGAAAAATTATGTTTCGCATCGTCAATAAATATTTCTAATTTTTGGATCGAATTGTCGGACTCTAAGCCTCTAAGTGGGTGTCGGAGGCAGAGATCCTGCATTCGAATCTTCACAATCCAGAATGACGCAAATCGAAAACTTCCATTAAGATCTAAGAATCAGTGGTCACCGGCATTGTCATCAAGCAAAAGGCTGAACAACTCATGGAACTTAGGGATGAGATAAAGGGGAGTCGCCCTTTGCCAACGAATGAACTCTACCGCCTTTAATGAAACCCCAAGTCACACCGATTGCTTTTGTGCGTTCAAAGGAACTTTGGTGCTTAATCATTATTTAGCTGCAAAGTAATCTCATTCCACACGTTTTTCCTTGATTAGATGTCCATTAGCAAGCAATGATGCCTTCACCCACCCAAGTCATTCCACAGTGACTGCTGACTGCCTTGTTTCGCAGGTTGTTCATCTGTCTAATGGCAAATGATAAGAGAAGCGTTCTTAGTTTTAAGGCTAAGATCGATATACCGAAATGGTGTACTGAGTGAGTCGTGCTCGACATTGAATAAGAGAAATTTTCGTGCTATCTAATAAATCGATCGAACGAACCGATTCTAGCGCGGTCAGTATCAGTCTAATCATTTTGAGGTTGGCCTTCTGCAATTCCCACAGGCCTTGCTTAAAAAGCTGATTGAGACTACAGTGGGTGGACATGGCACAACATCAATTATCTGGTAAAAGGTCTCCATGTCAAAATCAAACTCCGCACTCAGATGCAAGGCGTGTCGAGACCATGAATGGAATGGAAGAAAAACATGTTCTTTCCTTCTTGGACACTCAAGGTGAGAGAAGAACAAAAACCCAATGTCTTTTTTTCTTCAAAAAGGAAAAAAAAGAGATTAGAACCATGCTGTAAAACTCTTTTCTTTGATCAGGACAAGTTAACTCCTCGCCTGCAGCAGATGGAATCAAACCCAACACAACACATTCCATCATTCAACAACTAACCCAGTCTCGGAGCTTTGATTACTTGAACTATAAACTAATCCTGCATCCCCACTACATAATTAAGTCGGATCATTATAATCATTTCACTTCCAAGACAACCCTTCTGATTAAAGCAGCAAATGAGTGATCATCATTACCTGCCAAGTTGATTGAGAAAGTTGCTCAAAGTTTCCTCCATGCCTCCGAGATTTGATCGCCACTGTTTTATTGCCAAAGAGGGATGGGATCAGCCACCCATCCAGCCCCACTTCTAATCATAAAGAGAGACACCCCATCGCCCACATCACAGACCATTGATCTTTATTTAAGCTAAGCCACTTACTAAAATAAGGGGAAAATGAACTAAAAAATTGAAGAAAAAGGGCATCTTTTTTCTAGGATGCTCCGACGTCCCATGCTGTCTCCTTGTGTGCTCTGGTGTCCCTTTGCTTTTCCTTTCTAGGTCTCTCAACCCTTTATCCTGTGGGGGCCAGCCCAACTCCACCCTCCTTATTTTACAGTTCCTTCCTTCTCCGTGGTGACTTTCTGCACACTTGGGTCCATTTTCCAAAGTCGGGTGGGCGTGGCTCTGGAGCAGAGTTGGATGATATAGTTGAGACTGTGTTGAGCAAGTTGTGCAGAAAAAAGTTTGATTCTTGCAGATGGAACAGTTCGCTTTGTGATGGGTGTAGCGCTTAAAGAATCAGAAGATACTGTGAGCGGAGTTGCACATGACGATCGCTTTCGGTACGCGTGCTGTAGGAATTGTATCTTCACGACCAAGTTGGTGACCAGCCGCATACGGTTTTGTTAGTTAAAGGGTGGTTGAGTCGATCTCAGGGGATCACAGAGTCTAGCCAACACGAGTCACAGATACCTCATGGTACTATTTTTTACTCCTTACCTTAGAATTGTTTAATTAGTTCAACTCTTTAAGCACACGAGAGCTTTAAGCATTTAGAATTTTGCAGAGGGGCAGCGTTCTGCGCACTTGCTTGCTGGTAACGTAGAAGGCTAGCGTCGTACTTAGGAAGTACAGGCCGCCATAAGATAGAGGAGGAGCGGTCAGCTCTAAAGGGACCTGGACCGTTAAAGTCCCTTCCCCCTTTACTAAGGGGGGGACTTTAACGGCTAGGAACGGCTAACGTGGTCTATGCCACGTTAGCCAATCCTGATGCGTTCTAAAGGGCTTGAGTGATAGGTCAAATTTGTTCAAAAAAAAAAAAACTATAATCACGGGGTTTGCCGACGGCATTTGGTAGACCGTCGGTGAATGTAGTGAGGGCCCAAGTGGATGGCTAATCGGCATAGGCTGCAAGGATGTGAAGTGTTGACATAAAAAAGAGTTGAGAGAAGTTAGATTATGCATAATATCTTGACAGTTCATTCATGAAATAGTATGAACGCCCATGATAAGATGTGTTGAAGAGGCACCATTTGAAGAAATGGAAGCAGTTATTTATTTATTTTTTTATAACTCTCACTGTCTTCACTTTATAAAAGATAAGAACAAAAGGTAGACATATGATCGCGCATTCTCCTCTCTACACAATCCATTATTCATAATTTGATAAAACAATTGGTATTTATAATGTAAAATAAGAATACTTTTCTTATGATCATATTCGGATCGTTGTTGAGTAGAAATTTGTTTAATACATGATGGTGATTCAATCGTGATTCCTGCACGATTCTTTAATCGTTCATGAAGAGATAAGTCTAATTCCTCACAAAAATTCTTCCAATGCTAGGCATCCCTATCAAGCTCCACCCCGGCCACGAAGCAAGATTTTGTTAAATATCTTAGAAAGACAACATTGGCTCGGCAAAAATTTGGGATGGTACTGTCGATTTAGAGTGATAATGCATGAAGCTGTCCGCACACACTCAGACTCGGCAAAACAATACGCGATGATCGAGAATTCGATATCGACATGAACTTTCGTTCCATTAGCACCAACCATATAGAAATAAAAGAAAAAAAAATCATGCTTGCCACATTAATCATACAACAAATCTTTCTGATTAAGTATCTATATTATTACTATGATTGTGGTACTCGATGTCCCTCTCTCCCCGAACGAAATGGCAATGATAATAGACAACGCACCGAAAGAAGGACATCATTAAACAAGGGCTTCCTCTTACCACTTTCATGTGGAAAAACGACCCACCACTGTCCTCCATGTACGTGGATTACCTGCAACTTAGGTTAGAGAAGTGTTGTGCTAGGGTAGTGACAAAATGTGTATCAATGGAAAGACGTATATAATTTTTATGATGTACCCAAAAAGAAAATCCCACTTTAGATGAGTAGACCTCGGCATGTCAGATGTCTCGCTAGTCTAGAAGACCAGGTCACATGCGAGGTGAACGTCGCATGTGTGCTCCAAATATGAAATTTGTTTATGCAGGAATTGAGTTCATGTCAGGTGCTTAATCTGTAAATATAAGTTGATTTGTAGATCATTAGACTGATCATTAGTTTAGGCAACTCTTGTTGCAACAACACCGGAGCCAGTGATTGAAATGACCAATGAATTGAAGTGTTGGGATAGCCTATTGATCCAAATCTCACGACGAATGCGTTTTGACATTTTTCTAAGCAATAACTCTTGAAACTTTCATGCTGAAAAAATTTCGATATATAGATTCGTGTAGATATTTCTCTTTTCCATAATTCTTTCTGAGATTTAGATGATACTTTGAATTTTGGCGAGAAAGCAAAGAGGTTGCTGTGAAGTATAAACAACCCGCGAGAAGGGGAAGGATGGCGGACTAAGATGGCACGACGGATGGACCGTCGATCAATCGCATGATACTTGATGAGCTGATTTAATTTCATGAAATGAATTCCATCAAGAAATGGTGATGAGTTAGGGAGCACTTGTGAAAGCGTCACCACAAGTGTCTTGCTGTTTCCCTAGGAATGCTAGTGAGCAAACCAAAGTGTGGTAGCCCCATGTTGAGAGAGATCATGTTGCGAGATTCGAATTGAGCATGCGGGTTCTCTGCATGGTCCCCTTCTTTTTCATCATCAGAAACCATTCCTATGCACATGTCATCTTAGGGTTTGGCTAGAAGTTGTAGGTCAATACATATGCTGAAAAGATTGCAATCTGTCTCTGATTGCACTTGGATGGTCAGTAATCTCTCTCTATTTGGTCATCCAGAAGTTGACATTAGGGTTTTACCCTTGACCTTCATTTTCAACTATTCGATTTCATTCCACCCGAGTCACTCAAATAAGTGTTCGAGAAAAATTAAGAATGTCGATGCCTGCACGACCAAAAATATCCATCCCCTTAATGATTTTGAAGAGAATTCATTTGTTGATATGCCTCAATTGGAAAATTTTATTCATCCAGCTACATTGATGATCCGATACTTGCATGCGTGAAAATTAACCTAAAGCCCAAGATATATTAATCAGCGAAAGTTGTCCAAAGATAGCTAAACTTATTGCTCTTTTATCAATTCCATTCTAAATATTTTAATTGTGTCAATTGAGTCCTAAAATTTTCGTTTTTTGTCAATTGAATATATTTGGCCAATTTAGTTGAAATTATTGACGTGGATGTTTTTAATAATAGTTTAATAATTTTTTAAATTTTTATGGTTTTTTCTTTTTCCCTTTAATTTCTTTATTTTTCTTTGGATTTTGGTTTTCATAAAATATTTTTTTACTTTATCCCCAGAGATTTTATTTTCACTATGTCTTAAGAATAAAAGTTTATAACAACAATTACACTAGTAATTCGATTCTTGCACACGCAAAATCCACGTTAATTCCAATAGTTTCGAAGTACAAAACAATCTACTGATACAATGTCAACAGTATAATTTTTAACTGATGTTTGCGTGTCATATGTAAAACACTATCTGGGGATAACATTAAAAAAAAAATATCTTCATAACAATCAATTTATTTTGCAACAAAGAAATTCTATAATTAATTATCAAATGATGACGATGGTGATTGTATATAGTTTTATACTTCCTTTTTCTCCAAAATTTTCCAAATTGATCTCATTTTTATTCCAATTAATTCCCACAATGAATGAATTTACATAAAACAAAGTTTGTCTAATGTTTCCATGGATACCTGCTAACTGAACTTTACCTGATATGTGAGAATATATCTTTGACAAATTGACCACGTGAATTCACGATATGTATAATCTGCTACAAGCAATTGGACCTACATATTTCAAATACAATTCCATCGGTTGAGTACATCTATTTCCACTATTACAAAAAATAATGATAATATGGTTTTTTTTCAAATGGTTATTATACTTAGTTTTTCAAGTAATAAAAAAAATAGAGTAAAACCTACTAATGTCACGAAGGCGAAATAAATAATTTAAGACTCAACTTTTAGAGTATCTCAACAATTTCACATAATTTGGAGTCGTTAAAGATTTTAAAAAATGGTTATATAGTTGTAATTCATATATTTGATTCTAGTCATCCTCTACTATGATCATGAAGGTCGTCTTGAGGGTGACCATAAGACCACCAATTCACATATTATCCTCAGCAAGTCCTTTAAATGCTTGCCCATTCCTAACATGTTTAGTCCACCAAAATCCTTTGTTTCTGGTTTAGAACATTAGTGACTTTCCTGTTCTGCGGATACATGTAATGCAGCACGCATTCACAGTGCTTAGAGGATCGGGTCCCGACACTCCAGTCAGTGAGTAGTCTCCAAGAAGCTGTGCAACTGCAACCATATTGTGCCACTTTGGATCATGAACCAGGTCCTTTCATCATGTGTTACCGCTGATTCTCTTCAAATACATGTAATGAAGCACTGTTTACTGGCCAATGATCATGAAAGATGCAGAGATACAAGCCCGATAATGCGAAACGTGCCAGGAAGACGGAAAGATTCAGCGACTCCCTCCTGCCTATGTATCCAGTTTCCTCTCCTTGGCCATTACACCGGAGTGTTTGACTGTAACACCCTATTTCCTAGCCGTTTTTAAGGCCAAATTGGACAAAATTACGGGTTTGGTCAGTGGCATGTCGACGCATAAAGTTCCCTGAACTAAACTTATTAATTAATTTAGGGTAATTTCAGATTTTCGGAAATCACGTTTTAGGCCCCCAAGACTTAGTTATTTGAATTTTGGCCCAAAAAGAAGTGAATTTTGGGCCTATGGGTAATTTTGGAAAATTTTGGAAAAAGTTGCCTTTTTTTTTTTTGTCAACGGTCAACGATTGACCGGTCAAGAACCAGTCGATTTGTGAGGAGAACCGGTTGGCTCTCGCGTGGATTGGTCTGACCACGAGAAATACGGTCCGACCACGAGAGAATCCGGTCTGAATGCGAGAAATCTAGTCCGACCACGAGAAAACCGATATGACCGCGAGGAAAGACGGTTCGACCACGAGAGAAGTCAGTCCAACCAAGTGAACCAGGCCACCGATCACCAATTTCTCTCTCTCTCTCTCTCTCTCTCTCTCTCTCTCTCTCTCTCTCTCTCTCTCTCTCTCTCTCTCTCTCTCTCTCTCTCTCTCTCTCTCTCTCTCTCTCTCTCTCTCTCTCTCATGTGTTCCATCAAACAGTTGACGAACACGTGGTCGGCAAGCTTAATCCGTGATCGACAAGCAGCCAACAGCTGGGGGAAAGCTTCCAGCTATCCTTAAGGCCCAGCTGATGTACATGTGGCCCAAAGGATGGCCGCCGGCTGTCCCCAGTGAGCCCAGCTCTCCACCGACTCAGCCTCTCCTCTGCTTTTCTGTCCGCACGAGAGACCGACTTTCGGTCCCCACAACTTGGTGCTTCGAGCTCTGTTTGCCATGTTCTTGGTCTCATTGTGAAGCTCGGGACATGGGCTTCAAGTTCTAGCCAACCTTCACCACCGGAGCTACCTGGATCAGTGCAAGGATCCCCCTAAAAGAGGCTCCCCAACTTGGTTCACCCCTGTCTTCTAGTGAGCTCAAGGGTCTCCGTCGCCGGGAATTGGCCGTCTCGACGACACCCGGGCCACGCCGTTGCCTCCAATCTAACGGTAGGCACCCATGCACCTTATTTATGACTATTAATTCAATTTATTTGGGGTGATTCGGTTCGAATCTCGATTGAACCCCGGTTTGCCCCAAATCGTGCAACCGAACCCTAGATATGCTTTCCTCACCGTTTCTGACAACACCAGCCCCTAAAACCACACCTAATCAGTTCATATGAGCTTCATGAGTAGACTTATGGTGATTAATTTAGTTAATTCAGTCTAGGGTTGACGAATGGAAGCTCGGTGGGTTTTTGCCCAAACCAGCCTTGTGGTTGACCGGGGGTAAATCTGCCATTTCAAGGCTGACCAACTGCCATCTAGGGCCCCACCAGCCACCTAGCGACCACCAGCCATTTTCCTTACAGCCAGTGAGCACCTAGGTCACCAGTGGGCCACCATAGTGGGTTCGGTCAGCTCGTTGAGCCGAGAGACAGGCCTGTTCGGCCTTGTCGGAGTAGATCCGGCCACCATGGGCTCCCATCACCCCACCCATGGGCTGGGTCGACCTCCCACATCCACGGGCCACCTCCGGCAGCCTCGCTGGAGCTTCACCAGCGTTGGAGTCCGCCGGAGCCATCCTGATATTTCCCTGGAGCTGGACAACACGTCTATGGCGTCGGATCTGAGATTAAACAATCACACCAAGCCCAGGCATGATCGGAAGTGCAAGGATCGCGTCGCCGTGACTCGCCGCCGTTGACTGCCAAATCGCGAGAAAATTGAGGTGAGTGGACCTTCTAAACCCTAATAGGGTTCGTTTATTACCTTAGTTGAAATGTTATGGCAATTATGTGATCTTAGTGAGTAAGATTAATGGAATGGATAGTTACAGTCGGGTACCAAGTATCGATTGGATGAGATGAGATAGTACTGATGTGAGGCCGTAAGTCAAGATAGAACTAATGCGAGACTGTAGGCCGAGATAGAATGACAAGAGGCCAATAGGTCTACATAGATCAAATGTGAGGCCAATAAGCCATAATAGATTGAATGTGAGGCCATTGGGCTTGAGATGGGTTGAATGGAAGACCATTGAGCCAAGAGGGGGAAAATGTAAGGTCGTGAGGCTTGAGATACTAATTTGGACACCGAAATTCAAAAGGAAACCGATGAATATGGATTTAATGATGGTTGAGTTGCGATATAGTAATAAGACTAGGGAAATTGATTAGGTCTCAAACCGGTCTTGGACGGTCTTATTATGTTCAATGGGCAATTTATTTAATTGTTACTTGACTTGCGCAATTTATTTAACTGTTGGCAATTTATTTATTTATTAATCTAATTTGTTAAATATGGATCTGTGCACGGATCTGTGTGATGATTAAACCTAGAGCCAGCTGCGAAAGTAGGTTGGTAGACTCATGAATAGAGTGAGTATAGAAGAGGGTGACTAGTGAATGCTAGGTACGATAGGTGAGAGGGGAAGGATAAACTACATCCTAGGTACGGTCTAAACGTGAAAACTGAATAAAAACCCTATAGTGATTTGTGTACCTAGTTCTGAATTGGGGGGTTTGCTCATTGAGGTACTCCCAGTATCTCACCCCACCACCCCAACCATTTCAGGAATAGTCATGGACCCAGAAGAGGAGCCGGTGGGAAAAAGGAAAGGGGCTATGGAAGGAGATCAAGTTGATGAAGTCGATCAACAGTTAGATGAAGATAAGGGGTTTATCATTCATGGACCGCAGCTTAGAGGGAAGTAGCGTTGTAATTTTAACTTGAAATGTTTTGTATTTAATTTTTATATGAACGGGAGGAATGTTATTTAATATATGATTTATCTCGCTTTCATTGTCAAACTCTGATTATCGAGAAAAAGATATGAAGGAAAAATCGAGATCTGTGGTACACTCGGAGGTTGGGGTGTGACATTGATGGGGTCCCCTGGTCTTTGGGGCAGTCGATTAGCCACACACACATCAAATGACAGTTAAGAATTCGACGGGCGAGGCTCTGTCAACGACTCAACATGCCTCTGTCAACGACTCAACATGCCGTATGAAGCCGAAGCCGTTGTTACTGTGGAGATAAATTCCCCTTCAGACCAAGTTTAGCATTTCCAGGCGGCAGAGAATGATGGATCCTTTGGGGAGAGTCTTGGTTTGGTGGAAGAGAGGCGTGTTAATGCAGCCCTGTGGTTGACCAAATATCAAGTGTCTCGTCAAATATCACAAGCGACGAACCTAGGCGTCAGAGATTTCTTTGTAGAGTAAATCCAAAGTTGCGCCGTCGGCCTCCAAACTCGGAAAGCGTACCGCTAACTGGCATGGCCCTTTCATTATCAAAGAAGATGATTGGCAAAGGGAACTAGAAACTCATTGATAGAAGAGAGCCACGACATCCCTGATGCTTGGAACACTGATCACCTTTCCATTAAAAGTGGAACATTCAGTATCAGTACTTGTGTTGAGAATGTCACTTAAAGCGAAGTATCCTCAAAGGAGTTTAGGAAGTCTTCCTTTGCCAAAAGTAGAGAGAGCCTCATATCTCGAGACCCCCATGAATGTCAACTTTTAAGTGATAATGAAATGAGTCATTCAAGTATATCATAACTCATACATCAACACCTCCTCTTGCGTGCAAATTGGGATTTTAAACACGAAATAAGGAAGGATGTATCATGTTTCAAATAGAGAATAACAAGAGGAAGATACAAGTCAGGCACTAAACCTCTTTGATCTGAAAATGCCACTGAATTGAAATCGTTATTTGTTCATCATAAATTTAAGACGTTGAAAGGCGGGTCGCGATGTATGTCGAGATAATTGAGTCGGGGTCTCGCCAAGTGTCATTAAATTGCCAATTCATTGATTTTTATTTATTTATTGGGACACAAACATATCGAAGTTTAATCGGAAAGGGGGACAGGAAAATGCAGTTAGACCTGGTGAGATGCAGATTCATGGAGTTCAACTTCCTAGAAAGCTGCAAAAATGATGATTAGACTCGTATAGGCATTGTCATTGAGATTGGCTTGAGTACGAAGAGATCTCATGTTCGAAGCTTCTTGGTCCTTCTCAAGCAACTACCGGACCAGGAATTAAATCTGATAAAAAGGCCATGCCTAGACAAACCACGAGGCTTATTCAGTTATCCTAGCTGATGTCTGCTATTGGAGCTTACAAGTTTGGTTATATACGTCTACTGGTCATGCATTGGCTTTACATTGCCTTGACTCGTTGGTGGACATAGGCGAGCCATGAGCTCTGGACACGAAATTCTCGACTCAATCTAGTGTTTCACTTGTATCAGCTAGGGCGAGTACAGGACCCAAAGTTACGCACCAGAACTAATGATTGAAAGACCAAAGAAAAATGTATTATTCAAGATGACCAACACTGGACACGGTTCAGAGGGAAAAGAATTCGCACTTGAACTTCATTTGCTTTTCCCATCTATTTATTTGACAGTTCAACTTTAAAATTTCTTAGACAATGCAAATATAAACCACACAGTGACAAGAGTAATGCCATGACAACAAGACAGAAACTATCCAAATGGACGTGAGTCTCATTTCTAGTGTGACTTACAGAAGGTTCGGACCGATAAGTACGGTAATAGAACAAAAATACTAGGAAAGTATGAGCAAGTAGCTACGGAGCAATCTTGAAAAACAATTAAGCTCCAAGGCTTTGCACATCTAGATATAAATGCATCGACAAGAACTGAGGGTGAGGTATCAATTTAGCCACTGGGCTCAGGCGGACCTGGAGGTGAAGGCTTTGGTATGTATGGTATAAGAGGTTCTCCATGCACGATTGGTCCTGGCTTTATGGAGGTCTTTGAGCTTGGAGCCGGATCAACAGGACGGTAATCCTCCAGACTCACGCTTCCTTCTTCGCTAAATTTCATTTCAGAGTTGAGACTATTTCCATTGCCCTGCAATTTCATGGGAAGACTCAAACAATGTATAACGAGAGACCTGAGATGCTAGGTTTTAGAAAGAGATTGAATTGAAAATTTGCAAAACCATTGAAGAAACTTCCGGTGTCCAAATTCATCTCAATCAGCAATACAACTCTTAAATAACTTATGATAGTCATAGATGTGGAGGCACGAACCATGAGCTTCCTGCCTGCGATTGTGTTGACCGTCGTATCAACTTGGCTGGCGCATGCAACATCTGAAGTTGCATTTGAGCAGGATGAGGTAATCAGCATGGGAAAATTTTGCTTATGTTAAAACTAATTGCAGATTATTTTAGCTTAATAATGTATTTGACGACTTGTGCATCACAGCAAATTAATGGGTTAAAGGTAAGTCCCATGCTTAAGCATTAGAAACTAAACAGCTTAGGTGATTTTGATGTTCAATCAGCATCCTAGCTGCTGACACATTGAAGACGTAAAACATTTACTATGTTGAAGTGATACTGGCCAAGATTTAAACAACAGGGAGCAGGAAAATGTTGCTAAACTCAAAAGAATTATGAGTCACTATAAGATCCAATATCAAAATCATGCCATGGAAGAGAAAGTAAACATAACATTGGCTGCTCTTGCATCCAAGGAAAAGATTGACTAAAATAGAAGGAACTCAAATGCAAAGTGCCTCAGTTTGATATCAGAAGAGACAAGCACGAGCTATTGCTGCAATGTTATTCATACCCAGGCAATATGATGTTCTCTAGCATCATCAAACTACTACTTTAACATAACTTGGTTTGAACCATCGCACTGTTGTTGGCTGAAGTCACAAGATAATCTATTCCAGACCCAACTCATATTCTGCATGTATAATTTCTTCAAGCAATCCTGCTCTCTTAGATAATTCATGCCAGACCGTAGCAGCAAGTTACTCTAGAGTTGCCCATGGCCAGTAGGCATAATGAAGCAGTATGTTGAGGTCTCGACTTTCTTAACCCCCACAATTTGGCTTCCCCACAGATAATGTGATCAAATCAATTGATTCCTCATCAACCAGGCTGTTCAACAGCCAAATCAACCCAAATTAGAATGATGTACAGGCCAACAAACAATTTAATGTAGTTTTGCTCTCAATTTTCCTGGATTGATAAACCAATGATATTGCTTCTTTTGATGCGGTATAATTCAAAAATATGTTCTCTTTTTCTTTACTTTTTTTCACTGTTAAATTTTCTCTTCACGTTTCTAAGAGTCTTTGTGATAAAACGACTCACCAAGGCACATTCCACAGGGTTTAAGCAGAACCTGTCTAAGACATGCAGAACTATGTGAAGTTGGTTGAATTTCTCACCTTCTAGGTATGATGTAACTCAGCTAACTGTTTCTATTTTTTAGGTAGATTTAACTCAGACCAACACCATGTAACAATAGTCTGACTCTGAACTTCTACACTTCAACCAAACCAGGAACTTCTCTAGCACGAACAGGCGGTAAGAAATGGATCCAACCAACACCGATCCATCCTGCCCCAAAAGAACAAATTCTTGACATTGAGGCAGGGCATACAACACGAAAAATAGAAAAATGCAAGACAAGAAGATCAAACAAACCGGTGTCTGACACAATTGTATCATCGAAACATTGCCACGGGAAACAAACTCAGACGATATGAGAGCACTTGCCAGAAGCTGAGGAGCCGGTCATGGCGTCCGAGAAGCCGAAGAGCAACACAGAAGTTGCTCCAACCATGCAGAGCACAACGAGCAGTACTAAAATCTTCATGATTCCAGTGCATGCAGACACAGCAAAATCACTCAAAATGAATAAACCTCAGATGAGATTTTTTTCAGAACAATGCTGCTTTCCTCTTCAAAATGGCACCCTCCTATTTTAGCCAACCAAAGCGAACTTAAGGATGAGGATCCCAGCTCACGGAACTAAATTATTATGTTCTTTTTTCTACTTTTTGGTGGGTATTTCGTGCTCGAGTGGAAGTGGACACTTGAATAGCAAGCAGTGCAACTGCGCGTCCCTGCGTCACCCCCAGATTTAGAGAAGACGCAACAAAAAGTCTACCAGAAAACCTGGACAGATAAGGGAACGCCAGCACCTAAAATAAGCAGCGATCAACGAATGCCCATATCAAACCTCAACATAAAATAAGCATTCTTGTCGGGCTCGTCTCTCTCCCGCAGAAAGACTGAAAACTCTCTCAAAATTGCATGGCGGGTGAAAACTAAGAGAAGAGCGCTTCAATGTCTTCCAGAGCGAGAGAGATACAGAGCATTGAATTTGTTTGCAGGAGAGGTGGAGGAGTGACATTAATGATGGTGGAAATGCGAGATGTTGGCACGTCTCTCTATAGTTGAAGGATGTATCCGGGGATATGAAAAACCGGGAACGCCTTCACCGCCTTTTGGGTCGACCAAGGATGTTTCTCATCCAAGTTGAGGTAAAAAAATATGAACAGGTTTTGACAGCTTGGGGGTGTAGCTCATATGGTAGAGCGCTCGCTTCGCATGCGAGAGGCACGGGGTTCGATTCCCCGCACCTCCACCTCGACATCTTTTTTCACTTTGTCTCTTTGACCTAATGAGGAACTATGCAACTTCTGTTTTCTTTTTCTCTCCTTTTCTTTTATAATGAGGATGCTTCGTGTTTTCTTCCACTATTTTTGTTCTTGTTAAAAAAAAAAGATAATTAAACCAAGTAGGGCAATTATAATTAGATGGATGTGACATATGTAAGCAAGATTGACGAGCCATGCCAAGACCAGCACGCCTACCAATGTAATAGGCCAAGGAATAATCCAGAGTGGTGTCCTTTTTTTGTACGTTTATGAAGTTTGATGATGATAGAAAATTTAAAAATACTCTAATAAAGTATTCAGTGGCCAAGCATAGAGAAATAAAATTTGTCAAAAATAAAAAGAAATTTTTTAGAACAAAATGTGCTGATGTAAATTGTCCTTGGAAGATTTCTGCATATTTGGATGTTGGAACCGGATCATTTCATGTGAAGACCTATCACAATCATCATTCATGTAGCAACAGTTTCAAAAATAAGAGGGCAAAGCACTAACTTGGTACAATTTGGGCAATGCTAGCTATAAAAACTAATGCTTTTAAGGAACTTATAAAGGATTAATTGGGCTTAAATGTAAGTATGGATCAATGCACGAAAGCTAAACTATTTGACTATAGGGTTTTGATGGGAAACTATGAGAAAGATCATGCAAATTTGTGGCATTATCCCGATGAGCTTAGAGAAATAAATCATGGGAGTACTATTATACTGAAAGTTGAAAAGCCCGATATGCATTTTAAGCCATCATTTGATAGAATATATATTTGTTTTGCTGTATGTAAAAAAGATTTTCTTGAAGGATGTAAAAAAGTTGTGAGGTTAGTTGGTTGTTTCTTAAAGGGAAATCTTATGTGCCATTGAAAGAAAAACAAATGGTCATACATTCCAAGTTGCATGGGCAATTGTCAGAGTTAAGAGTGAAAATATTTAGACTTGGTTCTTGACATATTTGTTATGGGACCTTAACATTAAAAACACATTAAGGGCGAGGTTGGGTAATAATTAGCGACAAGCAAAATGTATGTTCCTTATTTCTCATTAAAAACATATATGGGCAAGGTATGGTATTTTGCTGCTGTTGTTATGCTTGTAATGCCTATTATGTTATATTTCTCTGTTATGACGTTATGTTATGATGTCTAATTGTTTTGCTTGCTGCTGGTCTACCTATCATGTTATGTTGTTTTGTTAGTCTGCCTGTTTTGTTATGTTGTTCTGCTATTTCATTGGTTTTCCTATTTTGTTATGTTGTTTCACCAATTTGTCGTTATGCTGTTCTGGCCGATTTTCCCTAGTTTGCTAGCTAGCTTGCCAGTTTTGTTATGTTCTGCCTATTATGTTATATTCTACTTGTTCTTGTTCAATTCATATTTGTATGTAGTATGTTATTTTCATCAAAATCATATATTGTAGAGAGCTTCTACATGCTATGATTACGTTGTTACCTGCAGCTTAGCACAAAATCTATGCTAGACACGTTTATGCCAGCTCGGAGCAAGAAGTATAAGGACATACAGAAGTCTTCAACAAGCTTTGATGCAAAATGATTTTGGCGTGAACTTTTCTGCATTTTGAGCTTGTGTGTTTGAGCTTGCTCCAAGCAAGAAAGAAAGATCTTCAAGTCTTCAACAAGCTTGCTACATTTGAGCATGGATCTTCAAGTCTTCAAGGGTCTATTCTTTTTTTGATTATCTCCATATCCAATAACCACATTAGTGGCGGCGTCCTACCGATCCAGCCACCTAAGATAGTTGGTATTTACTAAACATCTACGTCAATATTTTTTAAGACAAAGTTACTGAAATGACCGAATTACCAAAATTTTAAAAAGTTTATAACTGAATTAACAAAATTTAAATGTTTAGAACTAAATTGGCAAAAGTACAACAAATTTATAACTTCTTGAACAATTTTGCTTGTATGGTGAATCCAACATGTTGACTCGCATGTAGCAATTGTTGAATCATAAAACTGACAGAGACTCTCTCGCACGCATATATAAATGCAATGCGCATGCACCATTTAAGGAAAAAATAATAATTCCATTGCAAACAGGCTTTAGCAATTGGATCAACCTCTACATTAGGGAAGCGTCAACGCATGCATTATCTAGGATGGTAATGAAAATTTAAAAGAAAGAATTATGCCAAACTCTTTGACAACTCTGATTGTTTTAGAAGCCATATTTTTGGAAATCATGCGGTACTATTAACTTTTAAATCTTTAGTAACTTCTCGAATTTTGGATCCGAGTCTCCATTAAGCCTGCGCCCTTAGAATGCTATGTACTCAGTTTGAGTACGCAGACGATTCGACGAATCGCAAAATCTGCATTATTGTCTGGAACCAGCATCACAATTCTCTTATCATGATGTGAGCAACCACAGCCGAGACAGATTTAGAATCCATGGCCCCTCATCATCACAGACCGGATTTCCAAATAATAATGCAGACACATGTTCCAAAGAATATCTATTGACCTACCAATTTACTCTAGGCAAGTCTCGCTGTCAAGGAGAAAGTAACATCTGTAATTTACCCAAAAAAAAACATCTGTGTCTGACCCTGACTATACTGGAGAGGTGTCTGAAGAGTGGGGGTGGCAGTGGAAGCAGAAGAAAACCGCACAACGGTTGGATAATCAGTTGCAGACAAATTACTAGCATAACCGTCAATCATATTAATTTTTCAAGAGGTACTCTTGCCAATTTTGATTTGCTATTAAGTGGTCAAATAAAACGTGCCAATGTATCCCTAGTTTAGACCAGGGCAGAACAGCGTTCAAAGGGCAATCGCCAACAAAACATATTCAAAAGAACTCTCAGTAACACCTAACTTGGAGCATGAAAACGAAAGAAAGGTTCACAATTACATGTCCAGACAAAACTTCAAGCAGAACCTCCTCCAATTGTTGTTGACATGACTCCCCCTCAATCAACGGTACTGCAAGAAACAAATCAGGACAGTTAAATTCTCTCTACAGGAGAAAAGGTTGAAGCTCAAAAAGTTTTCTCAAAAAATAATGTGAGAAAGTAGATTTTCTTCCATAAATTTTGGCCCCGCAAACCATTCTGAAAGAAAGGGCTTTGATAAAGACTCTAATTATCTATCAAACCAAATTTGCCTTCTAATACTGATGAAAAAACCTATGAGACTTAACTACCGAAAAAAAAAAAACCTATGAGACACAAAAAGAAAAAGCATACATTCACGACCTATTAAGTAGATAGACTTTTTTCTTCCTGGCCAACAATAATAGATGCTGACTAATGACATATATGATAAATTAATTTATGTCATTCTACAAACTGAGGTGAAAGAATCAAAGTTTGGCGCTTGGTGAACTAATATCAATCAGGGGTGAAAGAAAGCTCACCTTAATGAAGCCAATTTCCTTAGCATTGCTACGGAAGCACTGCCTACAGCACATCAGTCCATACTTTCGGATCAAACCATGAGGGTTTCCGCACACCCGGCTGCCAAGAAAAGAGAACTAAAAGTTGAGGACGAATGCCTACACTGAAAGGAGAGAAGAAAAGCGAGCACTATCTTCTTTCCTTTTCCTCCAAGAGGATAAACAATTAACTTGATAAATAAAAGAAACCAAAGAACCCTCGGAGCTTAAATCAGCAGGACCTGATTTTGGGCCGCAGAGGTCTTCAGTCAAGAAAAATACACAAAGAAAAAACAAATCACAAAGTGCAGTCTCATTGTAAAACTTCAGAGACAGCATAAACTAATATCAAGCCACAAAATTCTACAAGACAGGCCAATGTGAATATGTTAATTCAATCACCCCCCTCCGCCAGGCCCTCAGCCTGATCCTTTCCTCTTCACTCGTAAATGCTCCGCCTCCTATTCTGTAACCTCCAAGGTTACCTTCTCCGAGGGGGCAGCCCCTAATTACGAAGTCACAGGGCCATCTTGCCAAGTTCCTTCGAGAGGATGCAGTCACTCTGTTCTTAGGTATTCTCTACCGACCGAACCAGATTTGAAAGCACACAAACTAAATCTTACTAGCGACTGGACAAACCCCAAGTATCCCTTCCAAAACATCCCAAAAGACACGACAACAATCGCACCCATCACATCAACCCGCTATTATACCAGCATTGTGATCAGCTAAACTGATCACGCCCAAAGCGAGTAAAACGATAAGCAGCTGCGATCGCATACGAACAGCCATAGAAACGGCAAGAACCGACCAAATCTCCGCCAAATCCTAAGCTTTATGCCCGATTTGACCGAGCTCGAATCGTGAGCGCACAGAGGAAGGCGAAAAGGACGTTGGAATGTTGTAGCGAAGCGCGTACCAAGCACGAGAGCCGGGGCCGTAGTTCTTGGGATGAGAGTTCCACACGTTGGAGTGACCCATCTTCTCTTCGTCGGCCGAAAAACCTGAGCTCAAGCTCGATCGCTTCCGCTTCTCGTCTTGTCGGTAAAGTTGAGGAAACCCTAAAAGCAACATTTATACGCTCCACATCCCAAAACGCCGCGTTTTATATGTGCATGGACTTTTTCATTAGAAGGCGGCGTGCCCAACTCCCAACAGAGGTTGTCGGAGCCTTTTTTGCAAGCCCAGGAAACATTATTTTCGGCCCGTACATTGGGCTTGAAAAATCAGGCCCATTTTACAAAAGTGATGTCCTCTTGGGCTGGGAAACAATCTCAGCCCATTTTCACTCGCAAGCTCGTGAAGACACGGGATCAAAGTCCCAATTCACTTGAAATCCCTTCTGAAGAGCAACCGGCCGTGTCATTTAGGACTTTGATATTCGGGATAGGATAACATTTGCCCAATCCTGTGTTTAGTTCTTATCTAAGATATAAAATCATATCTAAGAATAAAATTATCCCGCAGGAGATAAGGATAAAAGTGGACATGATTTTTCATATACATGGTGTAAAAGCTATTTCTCTCGGGTAACAAGTTTCTTAATTAATAAAACTAAAATAAAAATTAAATAAGAATAATATTTGAATTCAAATATAAAAAAATTAAACTGAGAAAAAACTTCATTTTTACTTACTCTTATTTTTATTTATATATTTGAATTTCTTTCTACCATATAAATAGACATTGTGTGTGTGTGTGTGTGTGTGTGTGTGTGTGTGTGTGTGTATAATAGTATGGTTTTTTATTTGATAAAATTAAGTAAAGACGAAAGCAGACAAAAAAAAAAGAGAGATGGAAAAATAAAAAATAATGTAAATAAAAATGAAGTATAAGGACCCAATTTTTAAATGAATGAATTCAAACTTGGATAAGATCTTTCTAACTCTCAAAGAATGAGGGACAATGAAATTTCTGTTAATAAATAAATAAATTACTGTCTCCTACTTCGTAATTCTAGTGATCTACTTCTTAATTGTGAGGATAAAGAAATAAAAGGAAACAAAATTCCTATCCAAAGATTTTCTCCTAATTTCTTGACCACCCACTTCTAAGTAGGTGTGTAAATATCTATTATGCCCAACTTACTCGAAGTTAGGCCTTGTTTAAGGAGATAATGATTTCTTATTATTCTTAAATAAAGCGATTACAAAATTATTTATATGAGCAAACCCTCTAAACATAAAATGACTATTTTACTCTCCCTCAAGTTGGGATGTATATATGAAGTAATTATAATAACAAACTTAACTGTACTCCTCCATAGAGATTTAGTAAAGATATATGTAAGGTGATCCTGCATGCTTGCATGTTGAAGAATAATTTCCCCTTTTTTTAAACTTTTTCTCATACAAAATGA
The DNA here is from genome assembly GCA_030064385.1 of Melaleuca quinquenervia. Lineage (NCBI taxonomy): Eukaryota > Viridiplantae > Streptophyta > Magnoliopsida > Myrtales > Myrtaceae > Melaleuca > Melaleuca quinquenervia. The sequence goes on from CM057723.1 coordinate 14,404,705, forward strand.
CAACCGGATATGCTTGGTTTGCTTATGAAAAATAAGATCGTTTGTGATATGAATAACTAGATTATCACAATATAACATCGATGATTCTTATGTTGATGTGCCAATTTCTAACAATGACATTCTCAACCTTAGCAATTCACCTCACTTGTCACATGTGTTATAACCCTATATTTGCTTCCACACTTAATCTAGAAAATCACATGTTATTTCTTGCTTTTCCAAGAAACTAAGTTACCTTCAAAAAATATGTGGTAGCCTGACATAATTCTGTCATCAGTAAACATCCAGCCCAATATGTATTGGAGAAACCTATAGTGTCCATAGACTATAATTCTTAAAAAGTAATCCTTTAAATGGTGCTCTATTCAAGTACTTAATAATCAAAAGCATGGCATCATAATTAGAAGCACGAAGATAACTTATGAACTTATTCACTACACTAATAGGCCAAAAAAAAAACATATTAGGTCTTTTGACGGTAAGATAGTTCAACTTACCACTAATTTTCAATAATTCACTTGGTTATGTAATAATTTTCCATGCTCTATATCAAATTTCACATTTGGTTCCATAAAAATATCAATCGGCTTTGCTCTAAGAAATTCAACTTCATTGAGAGTACCAAGTACACACTTTCTCCATGATAAATTGATACATGCTTGTGAGTAGACAACCTCAATACCAAGGAAATATTTCACACATTTAAGATCCTTAGTATTGAATTCTCTATGCAAAAACTACTTAAGTCATTGAATATTATCCGAATCATTACTAATTGTGATAATATCATCCACATATCACCATAATGATACAACCAGCTAAGGAGATAAAATATACATATTGAATGATCTACTTGACATTGCTTTTAATTTGAACTTGATAACAATATCACTGAACCTACTAGACCATGCATGAGGAGTTGTAAATTGTTAGTAGTTTGCCCTAAGAACCAATTTATGTTGAAACTTTAATTTAAGTTATGGTTTAGGTTGTGTTGGAAGTATTGACATTCACTATACTTAGGTAGTCATAATGTTTTGCTAGATATCGCTTATGATTCGTGGGCTAAAAGAGTTTATGTACACTATTAATGTCTAGTGGACTTACAGGATCGTACACTAATTTAATCTATGAATCATGGCCCAAAGACTTAACTAGGCCCAATGCATTCACTTGATATATATATATACTCATTGAGAAAATAGAAACCTAGTAGGTTTTGGTTTCGTGAGAGTCATATAGAGGAGATAAATAGACAGACATGTTCTGTATACATAGATTTGCGAGAGAGTCTCAAGAAATACTGGCGGTCAAGCAGAAGAAACTCCAGAGTCTGCAAGCTAGCACCTAAATTTGGAGATTTCAATCAGTGTGTGCAGATACTGGTAGAGGCGTAACACTTGGGGCACTGATCCAGTTACAACCGATCGTCGATTCGTTTTCGAATGCAAAATGTGCACCTGAAATCTTAAATTCAATTTCAATATATACATGGATTTTATTTTAAGTTTCGTTTCGCTGCGTTTATGAAACTGTTAAAAACCCTTCATAAATGACATACCAAGTTTTCTCCTTAAACAACAAACCTGAGTGGTTTACTCCATGTACACTTCCTCATTGAAATCACCCTTTAAGAAGGCGTTTTTAATATATAAGCCGACCAAGACATGCCACTAGTAAATAAAGATTTGAATAGATGAGATTTTAGCAATAGGCGGAAAAGTGTCATCATAATCAATAGCATACATCTAACTATCAATGTGCTTTTGGGAAAATGTGAAGACTTTTGGCCTAAAGGGAATTTGTGAAATGTAAACACTATTTGGTAAACTGCAATTGAAAAGTGCTTTGAGAAATAACTTTAGGGAAATATGTTTGATATATATATATATATATATATATATATATATATATGGAATGTCATTTAGTGTGACCATTTTTTTTTATTTTTTGTTGATTTGTTTGAAATTGGGAAGAAACAATCACTTTTACTAATATATTTTGGCATTGAATAATGTAAAGGAGAATTATAAATTAAAAAAATCATGTCAAAGTGGACATTCTCAATTAAAGAGTAATAGCATTATAATAAACACAGTTACATATGTCAAAGTTTTGAACCATCGACATCGGCGATGAGGAAGAAGCTCTCAACCAACACAACTACCCATTGTTAGGTGCCAATATATCTCTTTGCATATAATTGTGCAAAGCCATTATCGTTTTACACTTGCTTTTCATATGGATAATTTGACATCTCTGTTAGAATCTTCTACTTCTTTTTTAATAAGCCAAATGCTCGCTCAAATTCTAAGCACTACAAGAAATCAACACAATTCAACACCTTTTGATATCTCAAAGGAGTAGGACCTTGTTAAAACTCAAGCAAATAATATCTAACTTCTTTATGCAATCCATATAACCCATGAAATATATATACTAAATAATATTTACTGACACAAATATTATGAAAAGTTAATTAATATATGGCACATAGATACATATGAATGTATATAAACCATTAATTAAAAATAAACCTAGAGGAGAATGAGAAATTGTGCATCACATCTTTCTATGTCGGCATGGAAGATGTGAGTATCATGAGTCTGTACCTTCCAATCGGCATAAACATAGACAAACTTGTGCTAAAATTACGTAAGGCCGACACATTTTGAGTAGTTGTTTCATTTTTACCAATAAGACAAATTTTATTGTCCATAGGTGGCACCATTGGAATATGTATATCGGCCATAACTCCAATACAATCCTAAAACAAATAACACAACACTTAGTTGATTTACCTATAGTTGTTTTTTTTTTTTTTTGCAATCGTAACGTATCTTGAAATATGGATAAAATTGTTGATGTTTCTTAATTTTCTTCGAAACTTTCTTGTATTGTCAATTGATCGATTAAGTTAAACTGCCTTCTTATAGTTTCCCCTCAGCGTTTTTTTTTTCATTCTTGTTACCTATACCATGTCCCAACATATAGAAAAAGGAACTAACCATTTTTGCCATCAAGTGCGCGTTTCACCAATTGAGCACGCTCCAAATAATTTTGGCCATTCAATTGCTGAAGGGAGAATTGCTCTCCACCGCTGCTCAGTTGTGCAGAGAAATCAGTCAAATTGTGCTCTAGCATGACTCTTGAAGAAGCAAACTCCCCTCTAGCGTCGGTCATGGCCATTTTCACCATAGTAGGAGCCGGATTCAAAACCCCAGCTCTGTTATAGCTTGCAGATTTCACAAAAGAAAGGTAATTTCTTATGTCTCTTACTGTATGTCATACTTACAGAGAAAATCACATATAAATACGACCTAGGACAGCTAGAAATAGCAAGAAAGCAGAAGTAGAGATAAGAATGGATTTCTTACTTCCTAATTATGAGGATTCAAAAATAAAATGAAATAAAATAAATGCAAACAAAATAATTTCCCATCCTGAGATTTTCTCCTATTTCTTCAACAAACACAACCCTATAACTCAAAAATAATTCCAATCACCTCTTCAATTAAATTGCAATCCAAATAACATCAATTGAATTTCATTAAACTCGATTTGATTCAAAATATTTCATCAGAATCAAACCAGAACCATTCGGAGAGGTTCGGAGCTATTGAGTTTCATGCAATTAGGCATGTAAAAACCAAAACAACTGCACTGCCTCAGAAACTTAACATCAGAAGCCCTCAATCAAATGACTTAGAACTTGGCTTCAGCCAGGTAATGTTTATCTGGCAATGTGCCAAACCCGTAGTTGGTCAAGTGAAAAAATAAAGGATAAAAAGTACAGCGACCTCTAGCGGCAACTGTTACGTGCTACTTTTGGTCATCGCTTCAACATGATTCTTGATCAGTTTGAGAGGGGAACCATGCTACATGTTGCTCGCATCATAAGAGACCAAGGTTATCAAAGACCACAGAACCAATGGATGCTTGATTCTTGATGATAACAATTAACAATGATACAACAGCTTGTGAAATTTGACGAGGTTGGATTAACGGAATTTTCTTTCTAGATTGCTAAAAGTACGTTCCACTTCAATAAAAATGACGTATCAGCCTAATTGAATATTACAGCCCAGTCATTTATGGAGATTGATTGTGCTATCAACAAGGATTGAATTTGGGACGAACTATTATTTCCTTTCTTCACTTTCCTAGTTGGATATAGACGATGTCTGCGGTTGGAGTTGGCAAATCCCATCTTCAATCAGAACTCGCTTTTTTCAAGCTCGCCATGTATGTTAAATAAATGGTCCACACATATGAACAAGAACTGTTCGCCAATGGCTGCCAACAATTAGAAAAGAAGAGTTAATAGCTCATTCTACCTCAGTCATTACCATGATCGGAACACGAGTGAGAAGAATTCACATTATTTCAGGTGGTGGATAACGGAGATTGACGGGTTATTCCTAAACAAAAAGTAACTTTTTCTAACAATCCAATCAGGTCCAACAAAAATTATAATGAGTATCGTGTGAGTGACATTAGTTAAAGTAGTTTATTTTCGTTGTATGCCAGCAATATGAACTTCTGGCATGCTTAATGCTACCAAACATACCTGTAAATGCACAGGAATGAACTTGAATGTGAAGAAATCACAAATAGGCCAAAATAAAATGCCATTTCTCACGGTTGGCAGTAGATCTCGCCTCAATCTGGCAACGATATCATCAAAAGTTTCCCCTGCATCAGTCAGAAACTAAGCTTACTAATAAAGAAGCATCTCCTGCTTAGCTACACTATATCAGAGGAAATTTGACGTCACTTCATACATCTTTGAAGATACATAAGACAATTGGTAGCAATTTGGCACAACTGGGAACTATGGGCTCAATCATGAGGGTCAAATCTTATAGCCAATGCAGAATTACACGCTGGGCATGAGCCTACAGGTTGAGAAATGGGTGCAGGCACACAAAAAGAGACCGCCCAGATTAATGCTAATTGCCCAATGGCTGCAACAGAAAGGTATTCGGTTGCTCATTTAGTTGCTCATCCTTTCTAGAAATATTGTTAAATAGGAAGGAACTAAAGTTAACATAAGTCATAGTCCCAAGATGCATAACTGGCGCCACATCACATTCCCCTCAAATCAAGAAATTTGGCTGAGGTGACACCCTCCATAAACACTCATGTGCAAATCAGTCCCATAAATCTTTTTTCTTTAATGGATTATCAATTCTAGCATTTTAGTGATAAGTGGTGATTATCAATATCACCCACACTTGGGATCTTCTCAAAGAGCTATTCATTAGTAGTTGTAGGAGATCATGGCAAAGAATTACAGGGCAGAAGTTAATGAGTCTTTACCATACCCATCAGTCAAATAGATCACAATGTCCCAATGTACATTAAGACTACATCATGATCCATCAGCATATTAAGACTTGCGCATTTGTAAAAGAGCTAAACATCAAATCTATTGTGCATAAGTGATTTAACCTACTTTTTCTATGAGGAATAAAAGAATATTTTGCCACAACAGATAACTGACTCATGGGTACCTTAAGATAGGATACTGCATCCAACTGACAATTTGAAAAGCTAAAATTTGCAAAATGGACCAGTAATAAGTCCCTCAATCATCCAAAATAGGCATATTAAATGTGAAAGGAATGAAGAAGCCGCTTTGCAGCAAGTCAAATATCCAACTAATCAGTTGGCTTTACCTCAGAAGAGAAAACAACAAAGCAACGTCTCTTATCTTCACAAAGATATCTATAAGTATTTTTTTCTGTTGGATTTAGTTAAGTTTCTGGCTTAGAAGAGAATACCACTTGTCAATAGTTTGCAATACAATAATCACTCATCAGGAGCAGCATAAAGCAAAAAATACCACTACAGTTTTGGTATGTGAAAGACAAAGGGCTTTTTAGAAGAAAAAAGATCGCAATAGCATCTCATCACCTTGTAGAACTGCATTGTACGAGAAGAAGACCGTGGTTATGCAAGGTCCGTATATCGCCTGCCCCATGAATATTTTCTTCAGAGTAGTAACCATATCTCGCTTCGGTAGGACTCTCGACACAGAATTGAACCACATATGCTGGCTAGGCCCCAAGATAATCAATCCATATGCGGCCATACGCAGCGTTCTTATCAGGTCCAATGAACTGGAAGGCGGCAATGTAATTATCTAAAAGAATTCGAGGAACAGTTGCCAGCAAAATCATATCAGCCGAAGTAATCAGAATACAGAAGTTGGGTAACACAGAGAGTTAAACACGTCCATAATCAAGATTGACAAATCTAGCTCAACTCTTTGAGCGGATGTTATCCGAAGCCCTGCCAAACGAATCATTCCCCTTACAGTAGTCTCTTACCAGACACTAGCTATAATTAGAAGCAAGTTCAACTTCAACGCTCTCCGGACCATAAAAGCTAGGATCTTCTCGTGCAGAAAACAAGCTCAAAGTTGCAACCGACGTTGTTTCGGCAATTACCTGGGAAGTCAGATCAGAAGCGGCGTAGATGAGCGAGGACGTGACGCACTTAGTGGCGAGCGGCCAAGCCTCGAGCGCGCCCAAGTACCAGGCGAGGAAGCCACCCTTCCTCGTCCGACAATGAGGAACGGAGCGAGAGAGAGAGGGCTCGAAGGCAGAGATCGCGCCTTTGGCTCCTCCGCGGCGGCCTGTTCCGTTCCGCGAGCTGGCGAACGCTCTATGCCGTAGCGAGCTCGCGAGCGGCGGAGCTTCGAAGAAGCCAGCGAGATCGGCGGGCGAGACCGAGAGCTTCGTCGAACGCCGTCGGAGCTGCTTCAGCACGGAGCTCGCCGCCATTTCCTGTCCCCTCGAGTTTTGGAGGGCACTTTTCCGGTAGGCAAGCTCATGTTTTGACCATCGAACGGTGGGTCACGTCGGTTCGAAAAATCACCCGACCCAAAAAGATTTGTTTAACTAGTTTTTATTTATTTTCATGTAATATAAATTTAGTAGCTCATGCTCTTTTATCCGGTTTGTATTATTAAAATACTTTCATATTTAATATATTCTAGAAAAACTAATATTGAAATCGGGGCAAGAGCGCAGATTCAATAAACACAAGATCAAATGAGAACAAGAAAAAAATGAAAAAGAAAATCATAAAATTGAATTGAATCTAAATAAATTTGGAAGACATTTTATAATATTATGTTTAAACTCATTTTTGACCATTTTATTAAATATTTTAATTAATAAATATTTTTATAACTTATTTTGATTAGGGGTATGGATGAGAAATTAACAGGTAGCTTTTAATTTGATTATTGATTTCAAGAAATTGTAATGTCCAAGTGGACCTATTAATTTATTTATTAATTAATTTTTTATTTCTTAAAGAAAACTTGACTGAAAAGGTGGCTTGGTAGAAAATGGATTTCATTCCTTCCTTAAAGTATTCCATATTATTCAATGTGAGATTTTAAGATTTGGATGCTCAAAAATTGACTAGTAACAATTAGCATCCCGTATAAGGAATCCCACCGATTACAATTGACATCACATTCGAACTTATTATCATCTTCCACACTAGTTGTTTAGTAACCGCTACTCCTCCATGGCATCCATTTCCAATCTTGATGGTAAAAATTCATGTTTTTCTATGGGCATGCTTCATATAAGACTGAGCCCAATGTGACCTTTTTCTATGTTTTGTCAATTCTATTTTTTATTTTTTTGAATTGGTCAAGTTTCATTGGCCCGATTGGGAATTGGACAAGTTTGATCCAATCTGATCCGATCCCAAGATTGATTAGGTTTCCCATTGTAAAAAAATGAGAAACTGATCTTATCGGTTCGGTTCTTAGTCCAGGGGAAACAGACCGGCTGCCCTAATTTTGAAAGGTCTGCTCCCGTTTACACGAAACTCGAACCGGAACGGTTTCGGGTCAAAGCATTTTTCAAGTCCGGTCGAACCGAACCAGTCTGAAGCATTCCGGTCCTATTTAAGCCAAGCCCCTTTCTCCTTCCTTCCCTCCATCTCCCTCCCTGTCCCTGTATCGGTCGCTCTCTTGCTCACTCGCCAAAAGCTCCCGCGCTTTCGTTTCATGGCCAAGCTCTTCTCGTTGCGCGCTCCATCTCTCTCTTCCCATCTCTGAAGCTGGGGGCTTTCCTGAAGCGTCGGCGCCATTCGCTCTGACGGCAATGCCCTCAAAATCAAGAGTAGACGGAGCTGGGAGCTACAGTTGCTTGCGATCGAGGACCAACCGAGGAGTGGAACTGCGCAGCCTCCATCAAGAAGCTTAAGGTTAGGGTTTTCGCTGGTTTTTATTCCTCGGGCAATCAAAAAGCTTGTCCACGGGAACGTTCCGAGGCGCACGTCGTTATTGCGCTGGTCTGTGGCCGGGGCTTTTTGGTTTTGCTCTCTGGCTGCTGAATTTTAGTTCACAACAATGGCAGATGCTTGTCCATCTCGACCTTGCCCTCGACCTCGACCTCATGCATAAAATGAAATTAGTTCTTATGACCGTATGCGACCCGCTAAGTGTTCAATTGTGTGGTTCTCTCTGCGAAAGATAGGTGTTTTGGTTCAGTGGTCATTGCAATTGGGAAAAGGAACTCACTGAAGGAGAGCTGGACGCCATGGATCCTTCGATAATGAAGCTCCTCAAAGAAGATGAGGTGTTTGTTGTCTTGGTTATTTTACCACTCTTGCCGTGGATTTTGGGTGGGGATTTCTTATTTTGGTTAATTTTGTGTCTCCAGGACGAAACTGTGCGCTCAGGGGCTGATATGGAGGCCTTCCAGGCTGCCCTGAATCTGGATATTGGAGGTTATACGTTGCCTTCTCAACCATCATCATCCGATAAAGGTGTTGCTGGCATTAAGTTTTTGCTTTCTAGGAATGAAGAATTTTTCCCGGTAGTTTGGATGCAAACTTTTAGGTTATCGGGACATTGTTTCACGTTGTGTTTATGTGGTGATGACTAGCTTATGTGTTATATGTGATGAAGTCAGTGCAGGGATCATATATAACACTGTTTATCCTGTAACGACACATTGATAGTATCTAGCCTTGTATTTAACAAGTCAAATTCATAAATTTGTCAGATCGAGATAGCATGAAGATGTATTATGTCTTTCAAGTTCACTGCTTCGTGTCACCTCATTTTGAGTAATGTTGATGTCATTATAGCCGAATGTTTAGAATTAATATGCCTTGTTTGCCTTAGCTGGAGCTTTAGATTGAATTTTGAAAAGTAAGCTGAGCGATATTATCGAACCTGCAGAAGTTGATTCCTGAGAACCTTTTTTTTTTTGGGAAAATGGTAAGAATTTATATTAACTTTTGCCAATACAAGGTTTACAACGAGAGTAACCTGGCACCACAAATGATTCTTGAGAACTATTGTTGACCTGTAGATCAAGAAATTGGATCCTTGGTCGCAACTTTAAGATTATGTGGAACCAGAGTTAGGCCTCTCAGTTGTTGGGCTTGTGGATTTGATAGAAGCAAGTGAATTTCAGTCTTATGGGCTAGTGCTGTTTAATTTCATTTGCATTATAGAATACTGGTAAATCAGGGATGACTCCAAATCTTGCAAGTGGAGAAATGATGGATTATGAATTACTGACCATGAGATTGAAGGAAAATTGGGTGTCAAAGATTCTAATGGATCTGACCTTGCTTGTCTCAAGCTATGCTTTCGCATGAGAAAGAAATTTAAAAAGCGGGTTTAATCTTTAAAATTGCAATTTTAATTTGGCCTACATCAATCCTTAGTTTGAATTTGTTGGGATTCGTTAGTTCAGGTATCTGTGAACTTAATTAGTGTGATATAATTATCTACTAGCATGTGAGGATGAGCATGATGAGATGGTCTTCAGTTTCGTTGTCTTATTTGCTAATTTGGATTTTGCTTGATTAAGCCATAAACATGCAAAGCCTCTTATAGACGGGGAATGAATTTTTGTGGGAGAAATTTTCTGTGACTAGGAGGAATAGTAAGTAGGTAATTGATTAGGCCAGCAATAGGGGGGTACCTACCTCTCTGCTTCTCATGCAATATGTGTCCGGCATCCAAAGCCAACTTATTAAAGGCAAAAGTTATGCTGCAAGCAAAAGTTGTCCCCTTTAGACTCCAGCTTTTGAAATCCAAGACCCAAAGAAGGTTATTCAGAACATTTTGTAGATTCCTTTTCACCTAAATAAGGAGGGCAAAAGAACAGAATAAGGCTCTTCACCCCTCCTCCCTTCCAAGACTATCAAAAAAGGAAAACAAAAGAGACCAAACCAAAAATAGAGGAGGGAAACATTAAATGTATGAAAGGGATGAGAAGCAAATTTTTTACAGATGGGTATAGCGGAAAAAAGTTATGCGTAATTTCAAAGCATGTGATGTTGTTTTGGATAAATCTTCTAGTCAGTGCTGTGTGAATGCAGTGTTTGGTGGTGTCAGGTGAAAATAGTTTCCTATACTGGTTTGCTACTTCAAATGCACGTGAGATGAACGCCTTTATTGGCTCATATGTGCTCCTTGTTTTGATGTCATATTTGAAAGAATGCAAGACAAAAGTAGAATGTTGGTCAATATGCATATTCATGAGCAGCTTAGAAGTAGTATAAGAAATTTTACTTCCTACTTATCCAGGTCACCTTGATCATTCCCTTCCTCTCTCTATCTTTTTTGGCTGTTGATCTTATATCTCTTGCTTCAGAGTGTCTTAGTGTAAAGGAAACTATAATGCTTCAGGTGTCTTACAAGGAGGCAATAATATGCCTGGCCAATCATATCCAGGATGGCAACCAACTAATCAGGCTGATGCAAATTCTCAAACGCACCTAGAGCCAAAAAATGCAGAAAATCAAGAGCCGATTTTGGCACAGACACAACGGCAGCAACGTGAATCTCTTGCTGATCCCCAACAGAATAACACCTTGGAGGAAGTCAATCACCCGCAGTTGAAGAAGAAACAAGTCCAAGATGGTCGTCAAGTCGGGCAGGGAGAACAAAATTCTATCCAGATCAAGCAATCTTCCGGGATGCAAGAGTCAGAAAAGAATATGCTCTCTATGAATGAGCCACATAGAATGAATACCTTTGACAATGAATCTCAGCACTTAAAGTTACAGCCAATGAGCAATCAACAGGCGAAGGTCCCTGAGCAAGCACCAAATAGGCCAAACCATGTTAAAGGCGTGCCATTTGCGTTGTTGCTCCCATTTATTCTTCCCCAGCTTGACAAAGACAGAGCCATGCAATTGCAAACCCTTTATGCCAAATTGAAGGTGAGCCTTTGGTAAAGTTAATTTTGATTATTAGTTTTTGAGGAAAATTAATGAGGTCTTTTAGTTGCTTGTTTGGGTCTCACTGATGTAGAAAAATGATATTCCCAAGGAAGGATTTGTGCGGATCGTGAAAGGAATTGTTGGAGATCAGATGCTGAAGTTGGCAGTTAAGAAAATGCAAGCACAGGTATGTTTAGCATGATTGACGTCATACATGGGATTATAAATGCCATTTTGTTACTAAGCTCCATAGCCTCTTGCTTGCAGCCTCCCCTGCAGTTGCATGATCAAGGTCCGACTTCAGCTCTACAGCAGCACCCCAGAATGCAGCCTGCTACCGCTGCAAAGTTCAGTGATTCATCTCTGCTGGGCCAAGTCCATTCCATGATGAATAGAAATAGTCCAAAGTCTGCAGAGGTGGAACAGATACCGGGGTCTCGCTTAGTGCTGCAGCAGCAGCAGCAGCAGCATTTTCAGAACATGAAGACATTTCCTAAGTATGGAAGTCCTGGCGATTGTCGTCCATTCAGCAAGACGAATGTAAAGAGCGCTGCTTCATCTGTCAAAACAGAACCTGATTATTTACAAATGAAGCAGATTCCAATTCATCAAAGTTCGGGTTCAATGCAGCCAGGAGGGACAGCTCAGACAATGAGCCAGGTGACTGTGCCAAAATTCGACCGGCAGCATCCTAACACTAATAACAAGAGAGGGAAATTTTCTGCTTTCCTGCCATTTGCAAGTAATATATCACTCCAACAAAATTCGGTTCCTCAAAAATTGTCTACTGCTAAAGACCAAAGTTCCGGTGCCTTCTCATCATCAGCCTTTGTAAAACATGAACCTATTGATCATTCCAGCAATCAACAAAAACCACAGTTGTCTTCCCTTCATGGATTGTCCTCCGTTGCAACTGGACATCTTGAGCAAAGAGTTCCTAAACCAGAAACCTCAAGTAACAATTCACTTGAGCAGCAGTCCCCAGGATTGGGTTTCTTGGCTCATACTAATGCTGGGACTTTGCATCAAGATTTTCTTTCTACAACACTAGCTCAGGATCCTAATACCCTGGTGGTCCTTTCAATTCGACTATGCTTCTATCTAGTAATTTAATCCAGTTAATTTCTTTGAATGCATTTATTTCCTCGGGATGCAGATGAGAATATGAAATCTGGATTGCAACCTCTGCATTAAACAATTAATTGCATAGAGGGTCTGTTTAAGTTTTCCTTTACTGTAGGCATATCTGTGTTTCTTAAATGCCGTGGCTTGGAGATGTTTGCTGTTGGGAGGTTTATATCTATGCTTTTAAGTGGTAAGACTAATTGATTCCATTCCTCTTCATTTGCTTGATTGAAGAGGTGTGGAAATCCTCTTTATCCCTAGGCAGCAAAACTGCAGCTAAAGGACCTCATACTGGTCTGGGCTTCTCTCATGACGCATAAAAAGTTAATGAGATAATAAGTTCGGAAGGATGTTATGTTACAAGAGCATATTTACTAGTTAAATATGATCCTCTCACACAGGAAAGGAATTCTGTAGTGACACTGTCACTAGGGTTGATGGCTATTGTATTCTTTATTGGACACAACATTGCATCTACGACTGTGAATATAGAGGAGATGCTCATTCCACAAACTTCAGCTCTCATTTGTCCTGCGTACAATTTTTAGACTGATTGGAATACTTTGCATAATTTGCATTATTCCTCTAATGGAGTAGTGATATTGTATAAATTTACTTTTGAAGCATTTTACAGATATATGTGCATGTAATGTGTTAGTCGCCTTGTCATTCGTTTTGCTCTGTGTTTTCAAACAAGAACTGCCAGTTCTTTTTTGGGTTATTATAGTCCTTGATGACATCAGAGGACGATTTGGCAGCAAGTATGCCCTTTTTAAAAGATGTTTTCGCCTTGAATCTATTAGCTAGGCACCCAAATAGCATCAACACCTGCTGGGAATAATGCAAGGACACCTAGAAAAACTTCTGTTGGCCCGAAGAAGCCTCTTGAAACACTTGGTTCTTCGCCTCCTCCCTCAAGGTGATCTGGCTTCGCATGACTGTACTATTCTTGATCAGTTGAGTATGAAATTTCACTTTTCATATTAACATTTGCCAATGTAAAGTTGTCTATGAAATCTGTGCAGTAAGAAGCAAAAGGTATCTGGGACCTTTGCAGATCAAAGCATCGAACAACTCATTGATGTCACTGCTGTTAGCGGGGTCAATCTCAGGGTATGAAGTAACATAACACTTCTCTATATCTTGTCCTATCAACTGATTAATAAATTTCTAGTTATTGGACTTTTTTATCCATGAAAATGTGATCGGAACTAGGAAGAAGAACAACAGTTGTTTTCTGGGCCTAAGGAAGTTAGTCAAGTCTCAGAAGCATCCCGAAGAGTTTTCCAAGAGGAAGAAGAAACTCTGATATTGCAGCGAGCTCCCCTGCAGAGAAAATTGGCGGAGATCAGTTAATTCCTCTCTTCCATCTTCATCTCTGAAATTTTATGTTTATCTTCTATTATGCCCCAGTATCTTTGGTAAAGATATTCATCTCTATGCTTGTGCCAGTTGCCCAATGTGGTGTGAAGAGTATAAGCAATGACATGGAGCGGTGTCTGTCTTTGGTGAGATGCTAGCTTCTCTGCTTTTTAATGTTTCTTGATTAGTGTCTTAACCAACTCATTTTCCAGAGTGTGGAGGAAAGGTTGCGCAGCCTACTGCTCAACTTAATTAGTGTCTCAAAGCAGGTGAGTCTTTTTCACCCTTCTTCTATTAATTCAAATAAATTAGTTTTTCCTGATTAAGTTATTTTTTGTAGAGGGTTGATGTTGAGAGGCCCAGACATTGGACCATTGTCACTTCAGATGTCCAGCAGCACCTTATGATTTTGAACTGCAGAGCGAAGGCAGAAGGGGAGAAGACACAGGCCGAAGCAGAAAAGCTAAGGAAACAAAGCGAGGCAAGTTTTTGCCATTTATGCTATCCACCTAGCCGACATGACTTTTGCCACTAAGAAACTTATTCTGGAGTATTGGTTTGTCTGCAGATCTAACAGATATGTCTTTGTAGATGAATATGTTTGTGATGGTCGTTTCTCCTTCCCTCTTTTCTTCACCTCCCTTTCTGGTTCTCCGTCTAATGCTTACTAGGGTACATTATTGTAGCCTGAGGGCAGTCAAGGAGTTGGTGGTGATAAAGAAAAGGATGAATGCCGTGAAAAATCTGTGAAGGTAATACTGGATTTCTTTTTGGCTACAATGGGTTGGCTAGGCAGAGGCCTCCCTTCCCTTGAAATTCTCTAACTCAAGGTAGAAATGAGGATTGAATTACAATTTTAATCAACCTCGTGATTATACTAGCTAAGCTTGCTCACATCACACCTTCGCATGGATCCAGCCTGATCATATTTCGTTCTTTTTCATCTATTCTTAGGTAAGCAAAGAGGTAGATGACAAGATGAGGACAGCTGCTGCAAATGTTGCTGTCCGAGCTGCTGTGGGGGGAGATGACATGTTGTCCAAGTGGCAGCTTATGGCTGAACAAGCCCGTCAAAAACGCGAGGAAGTTTTGCAGGTGGCATCTCAGGTCGGCAAAGATTGCCAAAAATCTTCAATCTCTGGAAGAAGCAATGAGGACAATCAAGAAGCAGAAAAAAGGGGACAAGCTGCATCTGGTATGTCATAGGATCATTGCTAATTCAATGTGCTCGAGTTCTGGTTTTGTCGGCATAAACGGTGGCCGAACTATGATGTGTTGGATAGAGCAAGTATTTGTTTCCACAAACTAACCATATGCGAAAAACCAATGTGTTTGGGTGTAATTGTAACCTCTCAATCTCCGTTGTGTGGTGCCTTATCCCAATCAGTCCTCTTACCCAGTTTTCATGCTTTACAGGGGCCATTAGAAAATCAGGAAGGAACCAAGCTATTGCATCACAACCGAAGGTAGCTCGTACAATTTCCGTCAAGGACGTGATTGCTGTTCTGGAAAGGGAACCACAGATGGTGAAGTCTAGTCTCATCTACCGCCTTTACAACAAAGTTCGTCGTGAAACTTGTGATGAATAATTGAACTGGCAATGTGGGTCTCAACTTTTTAATTCCTAATCCAGCCATTCTTTCAAATCATTCAATGAAGTGCAAAAACTGTCGATCCAGATCGAGTCTCACTAGTGTGCTTATTCTTGATGGGGTAAACGATCATCCTTTTTCTGGTTGTGATAGACTCTAATCTTAGTTCAGCCTCTTTGAAGTTAGGGATGTTTAGTGCTCATTCTTTTGATTTTGCGTGTATTTCTCACTAATCACTTTTCTGCATTTTTTTTTTTGGCAGTAGTTGGGTTTCCTGAGTACATATATTCTCTTCTAGTAGCTTCTTAGGATTTCTTATTGCCAATACGCAGTAACATTTCATGTGATTGAATTGATGGATGCTACATCGACTTGTTAAAGGAATGTGGACCTATGTACCTCAAATAAAGTCACCGGCCTATTTCATCTTCAGAATTTCTTTGCTCTTTATGCAAAACATGATTTCTTAGTTCAATCTAACTCCAAGGTCACAAGCAGATTGATTACATAGCATCTTCCATGATTCCAGTTACTTTGAGATAGTGGAGGCATGTCTGTATGCCCTTATGTTCTACACAGTTACTTTGAGATAGTGGAGGCATGTCTGTATGCCCTTATGTTCTACAGTCATCCATGTGAGCTCTCCCCATGAATTCCAAAGGAGCTACATTTGGAGTTGGACATTTTCATGGTATTGTCAAGATAGCATACTAGTACTGTTAGAAATTAGGATTACATGGTATGATAGATGTGTCTGCTCACGGTTGCTGTGAAGGACATAAATGTTGGACAACACTAAGGGTCGTCCTTATTTCCCCGCTAAAGGTAAGGGTCTTAGTGGAATCAGTAGTTTTTGCCTGGACCTCCTAATGAGCCTCCTCCGTTACCTTCACCGGATCCATATCCTCCATTGTGCTCGTAAGCTCCACCTGAACCTCCTCCTCCACTGCCTCCAACGATTCCGCCGATGCCTCCACCACTTCCATTTCCCGAGTTATAGCCCGATCCATGCCCACTTCCCCCAGCAGCGCCGGCCGAACCAGATCCTCCTCCAAAGCCACCAACTCCTCCACCACCAGAACCATACCCGCCTCCACTTCCGCCCCCGGAATCATATCCGCCACCTTGACCACCATTGTTGTAGCTGGATCCTCCGCCACCGCCACCTCCGAAGCTACCGCCAGCCCCTCCGCCGATGCTACCCCCCCCAACCCCCTGTTCCACTTCCATAACCATAGCCACCACCCGCACCACCACCTGAGCAAACTCCACCTCCCTTGCCTATTCCCCAGACACCACCAAAACTGCCGCCGCCTCCTAAGCCATCAGCTGTCTCCACTCCGTAGGTAGCTTCTTCCTTGTTCTGAACCCTCCTTTGCAACTCTTTGGCCATGCCATAATCGTCAACTTTGCTCAGAAACCTCTTCCCTCTACTACCTTCCACCAGTAGGAGCCCCAGGATGAACCATATGAGGAGGAAACTCCATGCAACCCCATGCTGCTTTCCCATGACACCCTCTCGCTTATGATGCAAACTTCACTCTCCCAATTAACACAGAAGAAGCGATTTTCAGCCAACCTTAACAGCCTCTTTATATGTTCTTTTACCGGGAAAAAAATTAATAAAAAAAGCGCAGCAGGAAACTACTAGTGGATTAAAAAAAATGAAATCTCAGTCCTCACCTATGCATTCTCAAGTCTCTCCCTCCCTTTTTCTCTTCTCTGGGGAGCTAGTTAATAAGAATAGCGGAATTCTTAAGAGGCACACTGAAGAAGCAGATTCTGAGGGTTTAAAGGACCATGAACATGTAGCTCGTGCATGCTAGACTTTGCTTAGAATGGATGTGGGGGAGATACCGGTCGTCCTTGTGCACATATATATAGAGGAGGTCCTCTTCTGTAGCTTGGGGGAACAAGCAAGTGGTAGCTGTAGATCAGAGCGGAGTGAGTGGATGGGCAATGCATCGTGCGGGGGGAGTGCGTTCAAGATGATTCTGGTGGCGAAAGCAATTCGCATGACCATGAAGGTGCGAACTGAGCTGTTTCCGTGTGTACATGAATGTTCTATCTCGCATGTACTATCGACTGAGATACTAAAAGTTTGTGTCATCAATTTAAAGATAAAAGAGTATGACAACAAAATGAGGTATATTATAATATTTGTCCTCAGAGTGAAGTTTATAAACAGGAGTTTGAAGAATACTTTCCTAAGAAATAAGAGCAATGTTTTACTTCCTACCTTACTAACTGTTTTCGTGATTGTTCACGTCCAACCTTACTAACTCTATCTATTATTACTAAATTTTTGTTAATACGTACAATTAGGAGTATAAATACGTGTACGGTACTTTCATGGAATACGCTGCGTCGGTTTGAACCCTTCGGGCTCCATGTCCATTTTCTTTTCTTTCTTTAGCCTCCAGCCCTTTTCCCCTTTCTTCGTTTTCCGCTTTCTTTTGCCAAATTACTAATTTGTTCTCTTCTTTCATCAAACATAAAATTGTTCGCTATTTCCTTCCCTTCTTTTTTTTTTTCCTTATTTTTGGTTTTCCATTTATTTTATGTTATTTAAGCTATTCAAAGATAAATCATCTCAAGAGTTAGTTTATTTTCATGAAACTATGTTTTTTTTTTCTTATCAGAGTACTAAGTAACTCATTTAATGAAAATAAAGTTAAGGAAGAATCAGTTTGACAAAAGGGTGTAAACAAAATAATGAATTGCTTCACTAAATTAATCCATTTTATTTATCCTTATTAATTCATAAAAACAACTTAGTGCCACGTATCGGTTTCTGTTTGTCCTAGCATTGCTGATAATGAAGTTTTATGTGTACTTATTTTGTATTGTTTCTTTCTAAGTATGAAAATAAGGATCATATCTTTTCACACATTAGTTTTGTTTAAATTGAATTAACTCTTTTATCAAATTAGTTCATTTTATTGACTTATAATATAGGATTAATACCATGAAAAAACCCTAAACTTTACCAATTGTGAAACATTTATTTTAATTTTTTTGTGACACAAAAAACCATAAATTATACATTTTATAACACATTTACCTTAAACCTTTTTTATAATACCAAAAACCCAAAACTATATCTTTTGCGACACATCTATCCCATAAATTTTCTCTTTTTTTCTGAAGAAAATACTTGGCCAACCAACTCCGCTAGTCGCCGGAGCTCACCGGCGATTGGCCATGGCTCACCATCCGCAAGGGTAGTGGGGGCTAGGGAGCGCTTTGCAGCCCTTTGGTGTTGGCCAAAAAAAAAATTTTAAGAAAAAAAGAAAAAAAAATATGGGATAGATGTGTCACAAAAAAAAAGTTTAGGGTAAATGTGTCGCAGGAGATATAATTTTGGGTTTTTTGTATCCAAAAAAAAGTTTAGAATAAATGTGTCATAATGAGTAAAGTTTGAGATTTTTTGTAGTATTAATCCTATAATATAACAAGAAAGCATGAGATGACATGTAGATATATATTTATATACATACATACGTGCATATCATTTACCTTTATGATATAAAATTTCAATAAACACATTCACTCCTAGAAAATAATAATATTGAAATAATCTCTCTACTAAAAAAATAAAACAGAAAATATATCTTCTCCTGTGGCAAAGCGTGTGCTCATGCTAATACTGTACTAAAGCAATATCAAATTGGAGCAATAAACTGCATTTGGTTCCTATTAACATCACCCATATAGAAGATGAGCTTTATATCAGTACTCCCCAAAATCCTTTGTTTTTCTTTCCATTTCTTTGTAGGATATCTAGTGCGGCACTGCATTGAACATGCCGGGTGCAGCGAATATCACAGCACACATGCTCACTCGTCACTAGATCACATGGCCGAATAGATCTGTCATAACCATTTTCAAAGTAATATGACCAGACACAGTCCTTAGTGCTAATCCTGAATGATCATTCATCTGTGTGTCAAAGGAGTAGAGCTTGACATGAAGAAAATTGCGCCTTAATCGATACAAAAAAAAAAAAAAAGTGCAAGGTAGAAACAAGTAGAGAAAGAAGTGGCACATTAATACAAAGATGAGCGAAAACTTTCAGAAAAATGAAGTCACGAACTATGAAGACTAGAACTTACCATGCAAAAACTTCTTCACTATCCTCGTGACCAACTCATTACCTTCCTCTTCTGATCGCAATTCTCATCCTAAACAACTTCCTCCTTCCACACGACTCGTCATCACCTTCAACCTTGAGCCTGCAAACAGCCAGGCGGCCTCCATCTGCTTGCTGATCATACGTGCCGCATAGTATGGTATCTTCACTCGTTTGCCCCTCTTCTTCTCCAACCTCATGCACCCATCCAGAAACTTCAAGCAGTCCATCAAGCTCTCTCTGCATAGCCCTTTCATATCATAAGCTTGTGATCTTCTCCACAAGCTCTTGTGATGACTGTTTGCTGGATTCGACAAGCACAGAGCTCTCGTTGTGTCTCTGATGGCAGAATCTGCATCTCCAAGCAACAAATGACACTGGCCTCGGTTGCTGTAAATTATCATCCTGTCCTTCCTCAGTCTCAATGGGCAAATCTCTAGTGCCTCGTTGTACTTCAACATGGCCTCTTCTATGTGACCTGCCCCAAACAAGCTTTTTGCTTGTTGTTTTTTGAGATCCACTGAGACCCTCTTTTCTTTAACCTTTTCTTGGGTCAAAAGTCTCTCCTTTTTCCTTTTCTCAACCTTTAGGTTCCATAATTCATCTAATGCCTCTTGGACTTTTCGGTTGTTCTTGAATTTTGATCTTATCACTTTGCTGTGGTCTTGAAGGAGGGTTCTTGAAATGGCTTCTCCTATGTGGACCCTGGTTTTTCCAAGACTATTGAGTTCTACCAAATCTACGAGACAAAAAATGGCAATCTCAATGACTTTGTATCGAGTATCTCGGTCTTTGAGAAGTAAGAGAAGACAATCAATGCCCATATACTGCCAATCATCTGAAGATCTTGAGAGATTACAAAGATATTGTACGACTTCTTTGCAATCAGTAATCCTCTCTCTTCCAATTTTGTTGTAACACAATATTCTAATAAGCCCAACACCACCAGGATTTGAGTGGTTGACAAGTCCACCCCACATCTCGCACAAGTCCTTCAAGAACTCTTTCCTGCAAATCAAATCCAAACCCCTGCCCTTGCAAGCAAAGCAATTGAGAAGATAGAGAGACCAGCATTGGAGCTGGCTCGCCCACTCCTCAGCCTTTTGATCTTCCAACTCAGTCCTTTGGATACCGCGCGTCAGCAGATCACAATGATACTTCGACCTCTTCATTCCATTTAGTGCTATCAACTGGGAATACACGACCTCAAGGCAAGTGCTTGCTATTTGCATGGCTGAATCAACCACTTCTTGTTCATAGGCCAAAATCGCTCTGAAAGTTTTCTCATAGCTTGCAAGGTGGCCTAGCGCTCGGACTGCAACTCTTTGCTCAACCCAACTTAACTTGCCTCTCAGGAGCTCGATCAATGGTGGTATCACGCCAGAATCTACCGCCTTTTCAGCAAACTCGGCCTTGTTCATGGTGTAGGAGCCAATAATGTGGGCAGCGTAGTAAGGCACGTATATATTTTGATTCCTAAGAAGCCAATCTTTGTCACTAATCCCCTTCATGATCAATTTGCTCAAGAGTTCGAAGATTCCAAGGAACGGGTATTCAGGATCGTCGGTGTGAGTCATGGCGATGTGCCACAATCCACTCAGGATGAGAACTAGCTCTTCGTTGTCCCTATGAACCAACTCCTTGAAGCATCTTGTAATACCAGCTCTTCTGAGTGATGGGTCTGGCTCTTCCATTATGCAAAAGAAACAACTTGATGATGGGCTTGTGCCGGTGGTGGTGGTTGTAGGGTTTATCTTCTTCTTCCTTTTGTCATGCTTTTGGAAGAACTCCATTGGGATGATGTGTGGGTGTGTGTGTGTGTGTGTGTGTGTGTGTGAGAGAGAGAGAGAGAGAGAGAGAGAGAGAGAGAGAGAGAGAGAGAGAGAGAGAGAGAGAGAGAGAGAATTAGGGTTTGGGAAGTTTCGGCTGTTAGTGGGGCTTAATCTATTGAGGTCACTTGGCAATTAATGGAAGACTCGTGGGGAAGTAAGTGGATTGCACCAAGTGACACATGGGGTGGCTACCTAGGGTGTGCCTGAAAAGAATGCAAAATCTAGTGCTTTCGGAGCATCTTCCATTATTGACTTCATACGCGCATTTATATGAAGGAAAGGTTTGTCTTCATAGTGTTTTATTTTATATTTCTCTTAAGTTGTCGGTCTGGTTTCATAGTTCTCGCCTGTTTTCCGTGATTGCATAATTCTAGGTGTATAATCTCAATGGAAACAAGAGTAGTTCTACTCTCTCAAGATAACTGCTACCATGGATTGAGCATATAACTAGTATTTTCTCGGTCATCATCATGTTAGACAGCGCAATCATTTTTCTCATGTCATCTACATGTGCATATTTGAACAAATGGAAGAAACACTCTCTAGTGATCTCTTACTAGAGTAGTCAAAAGCCATCAATTTATCATAAACCACCTTTTCTTTTGCTTTTAACCTCAATTTTGGGACCTAATTCTTTAACAACCTTATATCTCGTGTCTCGAATACTCTTTACTTGAGCATCATAATTGAAAAACTCAGTTCCCTTTAAATGCATGGATAATCATATGAAGTTGCTGCTTCTTGTCATTTGTTCTCACTAAGTCATTTATTTGACGGCAGCTCTTTTTCTTATAACTGGGTCGTGGTCTATAGATGATTGTCATAATGTCTGATATTGAAGAATAAGTTTAGACGAGAATATAGTGATTTTGAACTATAAAGTCATGCTCAAGTAATTTGATATACTTGACTAAACTTTGCACCATAATACCCTAAAAAAGCAGAAAGTCGCTCTACGCTTCTGGTTTAGCGCTTGCAATATCAGAAAAAGCAACTTCAGTGGTCCTTCCCCGGCATAGAATTTAAACAAATTCCAAGTTGAAGTCTGGTCTTGGTATAGAAAATAATCATCAATCTTCGTGTTGCATCTTTTCCCTTTTGGTCCAAAAAGCTCTTTTGTCTTATGCAGCATGAAGAATGTGGGCAAGAGAACAAATCTTCCAAATCTAATGAAGCTCAATCTTAATTTATTTCGAAGAAAACTCCTTATGCGCTTCCATCATGATGTTGTCTGGAATGTAGATTCTCTCATATCAAAGATATAATCACTGCTTTATTATTTATATCTAGGCAGTTGAAAAATTACTTTTAGATATAAACTCATCTTATAGGTGACTGAAGGATACAATTTTCAAAGGCATGGGAAATCCATTCCCCCCTTTTTTGAAGTTCTAGCGAGCTCTCGGGATTCAGATTGTGTTAGATAAGTTCATCAGACTCAACTTATGAGCAATAGCCTCTTGGAAACCTGATTTGATCATCAGCTTCCAGAACAAAACAAAGACAGCTAATTACAAATCCTCTAGCCTTACTAAGTGCCAACTACCAAAACCCTAAAACTTTTTTATTTCCCTTGGGCATGAAGCAATTGATCCAACTCAGAACTTTTGTGGGGAAGAAATTGCAGATATCAAAATCTCTGAAAATGAGCAAGATGAAGGAACTCTTCGTATAATGACACAAAATTTTGAAGCTGTGATCTACAGTGACCGATGAGAGAGAGAGAGAGAGAGAGAGAGAGAGAGAGAGAGAGAGAGAGAGAGAGAGAGAGAGAGAGAGAGAGAGAGTTCTTTTTGCAGATAATCCTCCTGATTCACCCACTTTATGAGCTCTGTTGAGAATGGGAGTGCACAAAAAGCTTATTAGGGACCACAGCTGAAAATCAGGATTGCCATTGCACTTTTCAAACACGGTGTTTGTGGTCCCTTGACACTACTCCCAGGTTGCTCCTCCAAACAAATATTATCTCCCACAACTACAAGTTCCCAAGTACAGAAGCTTTAGACACTTATTGGAACTTTAGTAGGACCGTTGGTGGTCTCAAGAATATGCAGTCACTATATGTAAAAGCACATAGTGTACTAGAATAATGAGCCTGAAGAACAAGAAGAAATCCGAACCAGTTTCTAAGAATGTGGTTTACGACAGTAATTAAATATGCGGCCCGTGTCCAGGACTCATGTTGCATATCAGAGTATGTAATCATGACTCTTAGGATGTTTAGGAGGGAATTCTAGGCGTTTTAGGATGTCCTTATCTGGCTTTGTTCCATAAATGCCGCGAACAACCAGCGGGGAAAGAGCTTTGCTGCTTTCAAAGTCCCTGTCTGTGAAAGTATACAATTATTGCACAGTTTGTCGTCGTAGATGATGCAAATGTGCAGAAAGAGTAATCCTACCTGATCTGATTCAGCTTTTGTTCCTTTGTAAGTAATGTAATCTGCCTCGGGTAGTACATGAAGCCTCTACAATCAGTCTTGGTAAACATACATTCCAGTGTAGTCAGTTTATAGGTCGGAGTTCCTAATAGAGGCAGTTATGCAACCAGAGAAAGGATATCGTATAGTATAGTTTAGTACCGCATGCATGACATGTTGATATGATATTATTAACTAATCAATTATCCACATATTAATTTGTGGGGGATCTTTAAACCTGAAACAGATCTTGGATTTAAATATAAATATTTGGTTGATCAATGACATTTTGTTAGCTAGCGTCCAACATGGTACTTCTTTCATGTGACAACGGAGATGGTGGAATACAGCATGCCAAAGTGCAGATAGATGAATAAATGATCAGTCAGCCATGAATCTTTTGTCTAATGTAAAATGCAGTTAAACTATGTGGAGATACAGGTAATGATAAATCATGGTTTCAAAATCAATTCACTACTTCTGCTAATGAGCTTGGGTTGCATCTGATGTGATTGAAACTAGGACCGACAAGGGAAAATCACATATCAGAGCTAGGAAAGCGATATAGACTGATTGCATATTTACCATGTAAGGATATATGCTCTTTCTGCAGTGACAAGGAATAGAAGCAGAAAAGGAAAAACATGCATCTAAATTGCAGTGTGATGTAAACTTTTCCAAGCCTGGTAAAATAATATAGGAGCTTGCCTATTTTAATCCAAGGAAGGGTTCAAACTCAGAAATTGGATTTACAAATGTTGATTTAAAGCAAAGCAGCAAAATGGCGAGGTAAGGGTATAACCAACAGCATTTTAGAACATTAATGTGTTATCTACAGTCAGTTTTGCCGGTGCATTTAGACCAACATGGAAAACGATCAGACCGGCCGTGTAGTTGTGAACAAAGAGGAAAATGAGCTCAACCTAGCATGTTCAGTGTCCCGGAAAATCATGCTTTAAGTTGTGTCAGCTCAAGCCTTAGAACGAGCTAGAAAGCGACTGAGAATTCTGTGTTTGTCTACATCATTTACGAAGTTTCGGAGAACTATAATGCAGTCAAACTCCTACTACTGCTTTTCAAGGATTACGTGCATTTTGATTATGTCTGGTATTTAATACCAAACTTCAACTGAGAGCGAAGTATCTGGGAAACTCCGTTTTGGTGAAAATGAATGAGAATAGTGTCATTAAGACAGTTGGAAGATAGCACCAGTAATAACAAGGTTTTCAGCTAATGATTTGGGATATTGGGATATTGGCTAATTGTGGGTTTTTGTTTTTTCTGTTCAGTCAGCCTTCATTACATCCCGAA
The DNA here is from genome assembly GCA_030064385.1 of Melaleuca quinquenervia. Lineage (NCBI taxonomy): Eukaryota > Viridiplantae > Streptophyta > Magnoliopsida > Myrtales > Myrtaceae > Melaleuca > Melaleuca quinquenervia. The sequence goes on from CM057723.1 coordinate 14,429,695, forward strand.
AGATTTTATAAAGAGTTTTTCGACTGTACCCCGGGAGAGAAATCTCTCCATCTGTCCATGTTTGTATAGTGATAAGTTTCTTACCCCTTGTCTGAATGGCTGTGCACATGCTATACACTGCAAGCCACAGATAATTGCTCATTTGTCTAGCCATTCATCCAAAACAACTGCATTGCCACGGGCGTGAATGGGTCGACTCAGTCAGGTTTCTATAACACCCAATCCAAATTTTAGAAACCTGTGCTTGATCCAACTTGATCCCTAATACTATTAGAAAGCAACCTAATGGACAACTATATTTTTTACGTCGACCTAACCCAATCCAACCTGAAAGCATTATAATGCTCAAAAATTTAAGTGATTATCTGACTTGGAAAATGCCCAAATTTTCAAATCCAGTGGTGTTTCAGTTCCAATACATTGTTCAGTTTTGACACCCCTAATGGCCATTATGCTCAGCAGTCATTTACTCGACAGAAGCACAATATGTGCGCTCGGCATGAGCACCACAAACATGGATGCATAGATATCCAAGCTGAGATCCATGAAAACTGCATCCAATAATATGCCAAATATTGCTAACCTGCGACTTTTTTCCACATAGCTCCCTTCTTAGCCGTCCTTGCTCATGGTGGAATATCCGACAATAGTTGTGAGGACAGGGCAGGAGGGCATCTTCTGAGCAAATTTGGATGATTTAGGGCAAGTAGTTCCTTAAGGTATTTTGGGGATCCGGATCCCCTGCTTTGCTGACATAGCAAAGCAGGAGAATGGATGGTGAGAATTGAGTTTCCTCCCTTTTTATAGGGGGAAAAAATTGGGTGGATGGTGGATGAGGGGTAGAGTTTCCTGCTCTAAGAGCAGGGAATCCATACCCGCATTTTGGAGCCTGTGAGCTGTGATGTCCTGTGGCCGTGGGCATGACCAGTGTAATGGGCCATTGAAGCATTCATTAATACAGATTCTAACCATCAACAGTTAAAAGGAAAAAGTGACATGCCCACTAAGTGAAGTCAGATTTTCCCCCCTAAAACATTTGAAGAGATATAGGACAGGATACCAAAGCTTCAAATCCAAGGGACTAGATTGGTCGGACATCAAATAAGAATTGTACTCCGCGACTTCCATGGTGGGGCTAGCATGATTTAGTTGCTTGAACTGTATGCAAAGAAACAGAGCAGTGCAAGCTAAGAAGCTCTAAGGACAAGCCATCTTATTCCTCACAACGTTCTCGTTGAAGGTCATGTTGTTGTTGTTCATTTCGCTGTGAGCGCTACTAACTATATCCAAAATAAAACATGAACTCGGGTGGGGAATTCAGGAAAATTTCGAATATAAACATTGTTGAGGTTGCACGGGTTTTTACATGTTGTTCTGATCATCTTTGCGTATATCAATTGGCCTGCGCTAGAAGAGCAACTTCCACAAGAATCGCACTTCGAATGTGATTCCAGGATATCTGAACTTAAAATTTGAAGAGGAGCGGATCTTGTTCCAGAAGGTTAAGGGAAAAAGAAAACTCCACCAGCACATTCCATCAAAATCCCAGAGGTTTGGCACCTCCCGCGACCTGTTGTGCTCTATTTACAGTTCGGACGTTTGATCCAGTAATGAAATTCAGATTACCTTCTAAAGGGGGTCGGTAGCTACTCCATGCTATTACACAGGGAAAAGATCGGCCACGTTCTTTTTCTTTGAAAGCATTGGTCTCCCTAGACGTAATTGCGGGCCAGGCTGCGGTGAGATCTGTCTAGTGAAGCAACTCTGGCGCGATGCATATTCCTACCGAGATGAGCAGCCACATTCTCTGCACTCTGACCATGAGGGAGTTCGCAGGCCTCACTGATTGAGGATAATCTGATTTCGGCCGGAGGGATGAAGCAATCCAACGACAGTCCCCGGACATTGAATGCCACCTCCTCAATGGTCCACGCTTCCTCCATCCTGGTCTTGGTATGGCTCATTGCAGTTTCTCCGAACCTGAAAAGGGTTACTACTGAACGCCCCGAATGTGCGATCATAATGCCCTCTATAGGCCTATAATCATCGAGGAAGGAGTTGATGGTGGTCTCCCAATACACAGCATCGCCTCCATTGTTCTGGATCCTAGTCAAGTGCGAGTCTTCCAAGTGAATGAGGAGTCCTGTTTTCTGACTGAAGTACCCAAACAGAACGTGCCGTATGATTTCAGCCGGTCCTTCGCTCCTGGCCTTCAGTGTAACGGGGTCTGCGCAAAGCTTAAGAATGAAACAGTCCTCTTCGTTGACCTTCTTCTCCCCAATACACCGTGCATTGGTGAACATGCTTGCCGTAGTTCTTGGATCAAGTCCCTGATACACGACCGAATAACATAATTGAAATAAGACACGCAAAGAGTACTCTTTTTCAACGAGGTAATTTTATAACATTATCCCGCTAATCAGGGCTGGCTAGCTGCTAAGTATAGGAGGCAAGATAATTCTATATATTAATCATTTCGATTCCTATTCTAAATAGTTGGTGTAAAGAACCGATAAATATTCACCTGGAGTGCACGACGGAGAGGCCTAACAGGTCCCTTCGCTGCATGCGCGCCGAGCCACGGCGTGTGCCTCCATACAATCTTCCCGTTGCAGCCGGCATGAACCTTGCTGCCCCCAAGCGCCAGCTCCACATACCACATGTCAGGATTCATCTGCCAGAGAACAAAGCCGCCCGACTCGGCAGCCTTGGAGGAATTCTTGTTCTTGATGACTTTGTTTGGCGTCTCGAATTCAGAGGCTATCATCCGGACCTTTCCCATGGCGTATGCGTTGTTAATGGAATTCTGGAGCTTCTGTCCTCCAGACGCTGCCATGTACTGCTGCAGTATGTACTGCGCGGACGAGGATTCCTACAAAATCGCCCTTCACAAGATCAAAAGAAAAATTCTAACTTGTTTCTTTAAATCGAAGTTTTTCTTCCCAATATAAGTCTACCTTTTTCTTTGGGGGGTCGGAAACATAAATCTACTTAGCCAGATGACATATGCAGTATCCTACTCTCACCAATGGCAGTTTACTACATCACATTTCATGGAAGAAACGCGTAGAAAACACATGCATTGGCCATACTATTCACATTGTTAGAAAATGCCCAGAAGCAGAGCATGCATATAGTTTCACCACCTCCACCCTGACTCCCCCAAAGAAAAAAGAAAAGCTAAATAGGTGAACCCAAAGTTGATAAGAACGTTTCAGAACTTCACAAGATTACGGACTAGTCAACAGAAACACAGTAATGTATCAAACATCTTAGTTATTTGGCGCAAGTTATTTAGTATCTTTCCCAGAAATGCACCAACCCATTACAGGCATCTAGAGAGAGAGAGAGAGAGAGCTAACAATGGAAATGTTCTTGATACTGAGGTGAGGTAGAGGATCGGAGGCGGCCACGTGCACGGGAGCGAGCGGCGCCCCTAGCACGCCGAGCAGAAGCCTCAGATCCGACTGCTTGCTAGCGGCGGCGGCCGCAGCGGAGGAGGAAGAAGACACGGACGGCGCTCGCATCCAGTGGCCCCTCCTGGAATCCCCGCATTCTGCGCCGTCCGGATCGGGGCCTTCCATCAACGGCGACAGAGCCTCGACGGGCCTCATCAGGTTCCCGGATCTCGAGATCAGCACCTCCGGCGGCGCCACTTGTCCCCCCTTCCTCCGCCTAAAGAGGCCGCCCATCGGCGACGCGCTCCTGCTGGGGCTCTTGGTCCTGGAGCGGGAGCGCGGCCGCGACCGTGACGGGGAGAGGCCGCGCACCACCTCGTTCTTGAGAGCCGAGAAGAACCCCTGCTTCTTCTCCATATCACGACTCTGCCACTGGGCGTCCACACGCGCGCGCGCCCAGAGAGACGCAGAGAGAGAAACAGAGGAGCTTCAGCGAGAAGTAGTAGTAGGCCGGGCAGAGAGTGAGGAAAAGCAAAAGAAGAGAAAGAATGATGGCTGTCGAGTTTGAGCTGGAGAGGCGAAATGGGAAGGGTGGTAAACAAATGGGGAAGCGGCAATGATGGTGCTTCTTATTGGGTCTTCTTCTCGGCGGTTTTCTTTTTGGAATACATAGCCGCGAGACAAAAGCCAACGTCTCACCTCACTGTGAATGGATCTGAAGATAGGGTCGTAGCTTCTCTCTCTCTTACTCTCTGAAAAAGAAGTCTACTTTAATCATGATCCCACAAGGACCCCCCCTCCCTCCTCCTCTTCTTCTCCTTCCTCGCCTGCTTCTTTACGTGCGTCTCGTCTCTTCTCTCATCATTACCAAAATACTTTTGGGTTTCAGTTTATTTAGATGCTCGTCTTCTTCTTCTTCTTCTCGGCAGAGAGAGAGAGAGAGAGTGAGGGGCGGGTTCAAGCTTAAGAGGAGCAGAACGTGGGGGGACTGACAGAGACAGAGACAGAGACAGGGACAGGGAGAGAGAGAGAGAGAGAGAGAGAGGGAAAGATCTTTTCGTGCTTCTTTCTCGCGGAACACGGAGGCAAGTGTGGGGTTTGGCGCCGCTGGTAACGGTCAAAGATTAGGGTTTCCCGGGGCGTGGTCAAACTGATGCGGTGACTAAAAGTGAAGACGAAAATTATCCCCGTATAGAACCTTTATCCCCGCCCAACAAAAAAAAAAACAAGAGGGGAAAAGATTTTATTTTTTAAATTTCCCTTGTAAAAGCTGAGGTTGATGGAGAATTAAGAACCCATTAGATTAAAACAGACGTCGCGTCCAAAATCTACACGGTTCTCGTTAACAACATCATCGAAACAACCATAATACCTACCGTCGATTTAATCGAGTCACTTCACGATGTACGAGAAGTTAAGGTTCAAATGACCAGAAGAAAAAGAAAGAACGAAACAAGACAAGCTCAAACGTTTGGCTGATGCACATTTCGAGGTTAGGCATCTCCTTCTCGTTCACCATCATCGATGCATGACACATTGATTATTGTCGCTGGTATTGCTCTCGGAGATAGCTTCGTCCCAAGATAAATGCGATTTCCGAACTCTTAATTTGTTTAATATGGTCCAACATAATCTTTCGATAATTTAATTTCAAAAACAATACCGAGTATCTTTATATAATTCGAAACGTTAGGAATTTCTTTTATATAACTTAAAAGAAGACGCCGGGGACGCGGCTATGATTCCTCGCCGGACGGCGGGGCCCACGCGGCGCCGAAGGATTGACACGAGGCTTTCCGCACAGCTCCGAGCTTTGGCCCTCGGGAGGCTTGGCTAGCTTAGCCGAGCCCGGAGCTACTCTCCGTCGTGGATACGCTCCTCTGCTCCTGATTGGGCCACGTGGCGGGGTGGAAAAAGCGGGCGCACAGGGGTGCCGTGTGGGGACGGAGCAGGTGCGAACTAGCGGTCCGTCGCCTCCCGCCCGACTGCTTTTCATTTGTCGTCATCCGGACGCCGTGGAACCGGACAAAAGAGGCGGGTGAGCGGGCGGTCCAGAGCAGCGAAAGGCCTTCTCCCCCGCCCGCCTTTTTGTCTCCCCACCACCGCTTCTCCTCCGTCACGTCGCCAATCACGGGGGCAGAGTGGGGGCCAAGAAATTCAATCAAGTCCGGCCTTTCATTTCACCTCTCTCTCTCTCTCTCTCTCCATCTTTCTTTCTTCGAAAAAAGGACCTGACGGCGAGACTCAACTCAATCGGATGAGCGCGCGAAATGAACTGAAACGGCGATTACGCACTCCGACGAAGCTGAGCTCAAAAGCTCCGACCGGTGATAACGGAAGTCTGGTAAGTGAAGATTGAATTAATATTTAAGTATTTTCACATTCCTCTCACGCTTAATTTGGTCTTTTTTTTTTTTGCTTAACACTAAGCAAAATAGAAACCTGATAAAATCTGAATTCATAACATTCTGCTCTAATACCATGTGAATTTTTGTATGACAACTATTAGCTGTCCTAAAAGATTGAACTGTTATGTACTTTTATATTATTATTAAAAAAACTCTCGAATTGTGCCTACTGTGATAGAAATAGAAATATCCCAAGTTTCTTTTTCTTCTTTTTGTATCACTAAAAATTACATCTAATCCACATTTTTCTCATATTGTAGAAAAACTCGAATTTATACTGATCGTATGGAACTAAAACATGGGGTATATATGTTGGACATGTATAATTTAGATTTTTTTATATGACTAAAAAGTAAGATTTTATTTTATAAAAAAAATTGCAAAAATTTACGTCACGATGGATATAAATTAGAATTTAAAAAAAAAATATTTGCTCTCAGGAAGTGGGGAAAGGCTGGTCTCGAGGGCAACAATTATTTTATTTTCCTAAATACGAAAATTGAATTCAAGCCTTTGCCCAATTTTCCTTTTTCTTTCTTTTATTGGCAGTTTCGAGCTTTTGGTCCGAAAGAAAAAATTATCAAAAGTACGGACAATGCCACTACTTGTACGTGGAATATATTAAAGCATCAACTATTAATCCCTTTTTCAAAGGAAGCGCGAGTCTCGCTCAATCGGTCACGAGGGACGTGAAATTACGTCAATATTTTATAAGCGAAAGATTCCAACCGAACCAAGTAGCTCCGAAGAACATATGAAAAGGAAGCGAACAAAATAAAAAAAATAAAAGATCTCGAGAGCTTAAAAAGAGAAAAAAAAACAAAATTAAACTTGGAAGATCAATTCATTTTAATTGTTAATCATTGTTTTATCCCGTCGAAGATCATGCAGCGATTGGTTCGTGCGAAAAAGTCAAAAGGGGGGCTCGAGAACAAGGAGGGCTTTAGGGCTGGGGCCCATCTCGTACCTTAGGTGGGCCCGCCGCCCTCGATCTCCTTCATGATTTGGTTCCTAGCACCACGTTACAAATTTCAATTCTCTCCTTATTCCTTCCGGAGAGGTGCGTGGCACATGAAGAAATCCCGCCATCGGATCACATGCCATTGCTCCCAGAAGTAAAATAGTCTCGTCCGTACATTGATCTCACATAAATTATTTTTGAAAAGAGGATAATTATTAAGAAAATTCACTCGCCTTAGTAATCAAGCAAACGTGTTGAAAATTACCAAGGACTCCATGCAATGTCGACGCGAATCGAGCATGTGACGCGTGCCTTGAAAATAATTATCGCTAATTAAACACCATTGTTCTTTTTATATATATATTTGAATCTTTGAAATCGGGCATAGATGAATTGGAAGACGAGCTCAGTAATGTCATGTCATCCATTAAACTCCGAATGGGGAGAAGGTTTCGCGAACGATATCAAGGGCATCTAGGGCATTCTATCCATTATACAACAAGGCTAATTACAAATGTAAGATTTACAAAAAAAAATATATCACATGTTCAAAGTGAAGCGGAATCACGGAGTCTTATATTGTGCAATCATTTTTCGTGCAATTTGTTGCGCAAACATGTATAATGAGAGATTGCAATTTATCCACACGAGGAAACGGCTAAACATTTTGATCGCCAGTCAATTTAATTCTATCAATCACAACTTTAGTTTTGATAAAAAAAAAATACAACATTCTCGTGGATTTTCCTATTCTCAAACGCCGACCGCGAATCCGGCCGGCCGTAAGAATTCTCTGAAAGCTGGATGAGAGAGGGGTTTAATGAATAATAAATCTCTTGCCACGTGGATTTTTGGCACTGGTTCTTCTTTTTTTTTTGCCCCTTTTTCTTTTTGCCACGCTGGATTTCTTTAAAGCACTTTGAACCCTTTTTCTTTATTTGCCTTTTACTGGATCAGAGAGGCAGATGGATATCGAATGAGTAACTTCCTGGTCAAGCAAGGTATTAGGATCCTAATGACCAATGGAAGCTTTTGTTGTTAGGTTCCTAGTTCCACTCGGGATCACCTTCAATATACTCCTTTTCTTTTTCCCGAACTAAAACTCTCGTGAGATAGGAGACTATGGCGATCTGCGAAATTAGTCGAGGGCTCCACACAAGGCGTGGATTGAGTTTGGTAAAAAATGGTCCGACCCGTTTTGACCTATTCTCATACAATATAGTTTTAACGACCCAACCCAATATATATTGTTAAAATACTTCCATATTTAACCAAGTCCATGAAATTTTGCTTCATGTCAAAATTGTATTGTTATAATAATTTTATGCAATACTTTTATTTGATAATATTTTTATTTTTTTAAAATTTTTTTCTTAATTTTTTTTTGCTTTTTCCTCTTCCGATTGCCAGACTCTAGTGAGCTCATCCATTGCCTCTTGCCCGGTGACCAACTTAGAAAGAGGGGGAAAAAAAAAGGAAAAAGAGTAATCAAATTTTTATTTTTAAAAAATTAAAAATAATTCGAACATCATAATTTTCATAATCTAAAAATAACTTGTTAATAATATTTAAAATAATTTACTAATAACACTTAAGATAAATTAGGTAACCCATTTGTTTTACATTTAAAATCTATTTTAAACCCATTAGGTTATTAAATGACTCATTTAAAACCCATTTAATTTTTTAAACTAATCCATTTATGATCCAAATTATCCAATATGAATTTTTTTTGGTCGAAATCCAATATGAGTTAAAATATGTGTTTGTTTACCCATTGTGCCACCTCTGCACTCCAAAGAACCCGGATCTCAATAGAGTTTTCTCCCCAAAGTTGTTTTGACATTAGGCCTAGTATTGTCGAACACTTAGACAGTTCCTTTTTATTGATCAACAGGTCTAACTATCAAGAAAGCTAATTGTATTCTAATGAGAAAATGCCTAATGTCAGTTGAATTTCTAACACGAATTAGGTGGGCTGGAGTTGGTGAGGGTATGTGTAGCCAATCGTTATAGTCCAAAATCGGCACCTAAGTTTAGAAAATCGGGGCTTCATTGATGTGATCAGTGAGAAAAAGGGTTGGTCATATGTAGTCGGTAGCAATGGAAATATGACTTAGTGTAGCTTTATTTCTTTATAAGCCTAAGTCATCCGCGCGATAGTAGTGCGACTCGGTCAAACTCAGATGCCAGATCGTATAAGAATGCATCGGATCCCGCGTGAATGACGATCAATTAGCAACTGATGTGTCCCCGTAGTGGGCCTTGCTCGTAGCCCAAATTCAATGTCAAAGTCAAAAGCTCCCTCTTGATTGATGAAATGGGCCTTGCTCGAATGTGAGAAAGCGCAAATCCTCATCAATGGATGGCAGCAGTAAAAGAAGGTGAAGCCCGTTATAGCAGCCCAGCCCAGCCCACCCAACAAAGAGTTAAACCCTATATCTTTCAATCAGATCCGTTGCTTACACCATGGCGAATGACCCACTGGTGAACGGTCGCTTGTTTTCCATGACATCATAAATCTCCACATGGATCGTATGGAGGGACTACTGGGCTGATAGCATTTTAAGGGGTGAGCAACGGTTCAGGGTCGACCCTGGACCAACCCTAGACCGGCCCAATCTGGCCGGTCTTAATCGGGTTTTTGAGACGAATGGATCAGTCATCGATCCTAAAATCTCCCACCCGGTACTGTACGGGTGGGTCCTCGGTTCTAAAAGGTCGGGTTGGTCCAACCCGGCCCAACCTGACTATATAAATATTAAATATTAACAATTTTTTAATAAGCCCATTCCTTTTCGGCTCAGCCTTCTCCTTCATTAATTCATCGTTCAATTCTTGTGTCCTTTTTCTGAATGAACTTTAAGCATTAGTGAATACACTTAGCTTAATGTTATAGATCAAATTAGTGGCAGAAAAGTTATCATCTCCACGTTATGACATTGATTCCATATTTTTGGAAATGTGTATAATGTGTGAGTTTCTCTATGGGGAGCATCATGAACTTTCCTCTTTGCCAATATTTGAAGGTTGGAAGCTTTTGCATTCAATTGATACCGGGTATTTTGCGATGCTTGTATGAAATGGTCCCGAGTTGGCCCTGGAACCGGACCGATAGGGTTGGTCCGGACCCGGTCTCCAGCTTGATGGGTCGGTCCACGGTCCCAAAAATTGAGGATCAACACTGTGCAAATTAGTCCTCGGGTTGAGCACGGGACCGGCCCAACCCGAACCATGCACGCCCCTAAGCATTTTGGTGGGCGCTGCGACACAAGTTTGCCAACCTCAGACTCTTGGGTCATTGGTGGATAGTGCAGAATAGATACTACTCAACCCGAACATTTCATAACTGGTGCAGCATTCTTAGATAATGCTTAGAGAGAGTCGTGAACCCGAACGTAAACATGGTTATTTGTATAGTATTGCAATCATGAATGATCTAATTATAATAAATTGATATTAATTTAATGATAACAATATTAACAGTAAGAATTACGATAATCATTAGTTGATTTAGTATTTTATATGAACGTATTATAGTTTGATGATAAAGTAACGATTCTATCACTACAGATCGTAATGTACCTTCGTTTGTGATCTTTCAAAGTACTTCGATTAGAGAAATTAGATTTCTGACTATCTATCATCAAAGACTATTATGGGAATTATTGATATAATGATAAACCAAACAAGGTTTGTGGTCTTAAAATAATGCAAATCATGGTGAAAAATAGAAATATTACTCATATCCCTCCTTTATTTTTTTTTTGGTAAATAATATCCCTCCTTTATTCTATTCACATGAAATGGCTAATTTCATTCCTGCATTATTACTTCTTGCGAAGCAAACATACCGTTGGTAAGCTCGGATCGGATCGAACATATTTTCAGATGGTTCACATCGAGTAGCGCTCAATGGCTAGACGATTCGCATTTTCAATGGTTATGCTGTTCTTTGCTCTCGTTGAAACCCCTTGTCTAATTCTTGATGATTCCCGAACGTATCTTTTTTCCTTGAAAATGTTTCGAAACCGATCCAATCATGGAACCGGACAGATTGAAACAAGTGGGAATCGGAACCGGAACAGAACCGACTCTCCCCAGAACCGATCCCGGTCGATTTGCTCCGGCTCCCAGATGGAACCGTCCCACTTTGCCAGCGAAAGAAGACCTCCTCGCAGAGAGACCCGAGTCGGCCCAACAATAAATAGCCGACCGGCCCCAGGAGCGCGGGCGGGGCCGTGTACCAGGAGGCTTTGCCCAGGTATAAAGACGTTGCTGCACTGGAGTAAGGTCCCCACCGGCTTCCGAAAACGTGTGGGGACCGACTGGTTCCATCGGTGAAGGCAACGACGAGAGTCCTTCGACGTTCCCCCCCTGCGTTCCTTCCTTGTTTCTTCTCCTGCCGGACTGAAGAGCCCCATGCGAACGACCCCTCTTTGACCCTTCAACAGCGTTTTACTCAGCACTAGGTAAATGCCTAATCAGTCAGAAGAGCAGCGACATGACCTATGAGCCTGAATAAGCGTTTTAAGGACGTTGTGATTCGTCGAGGAGCTGCGCGACGTCGCTCGAAGATCCGCCCGTTACATGTCAGTGATATCTTCTCAGAAGTAAATTGGTGGGGAAAGAATACTTCAACGTTAGGTAGAGTGGGCCAAGTGTCTTTTGAGTGTTCATGGTACTGCGGTTTGGATTGAGTCGATACGTTCTTTGCAAATTGTCACGAAAACTCCCTACGGACAGCCCATTATTGCCTTCATTCACTCTGGTACGAAAGGAACGACCTTGGAAAGTGCCCCCATGTTAAACTTCATCGGGCTACTTCTATGATTGATTGATAAAGAATCCTTGGATTACAATGCGTCTTACCAGCGTACATTCTATTGCATTTTCGATCTAGTACGTCGTATCATTCTGCATGTAAAGTAGTTGATGAGTCTCCTGTGATCAGTTGAAACTTGCTTTTTTACTGTCCGATGATGGTCGACCTCGTAAGACGGGCCCTCGAGAGCACGGCGGAAGCGCCCTTAAAGAACCCTACATCGCATGACACCCTGTACTCCAACACCAACGCTCATTATGGGAGCTGCACCACCCCAAATTCTCTCCCTCTCTCCCTCTGGCACTGCAGGCTTCATCTCTTTGCCTTTCTTCTCTTCTCGTGTATAAATAACCCCTAGCATTCCCATTCCTTCCTCGCACATTGTTCACTCGAGCACACACTCGCACGCACTTAGAATCAAGAGACCTCAGCTTCATTCACTACACCATGAAGATGGTTCGAGCAACAGCTTTCCTTCTCGCGTGTCTCGTCGTCAGCTCCTCCCTGCTCGACCTGACAATGGCCGGATCAAGTAAGCGCATGGCTTGTCATTGTTAGAGCGATACTAACCTGCGAAAACTGATGTCTCAGACTAGACGTGACGTCCTGGCAAAACAGTCGAAACGCCCGACAAAACTTCACTTAAGACTAATTCAAAGGTTCGATTGAATTTTGCGAGGTTTCTGCGGGTCCAAGTGCTCGGCGAGGTGCTCGAAGGCGGGGCTGAAGGATCGGTGCATCAAGTATTGCCAGATTTGCTGCAACAAGTGCAAGTGCGTCCCCTCTGGCACGTATGGCAACAAGCACGAATGCCCTTGTTACCGCGACCTCAAGAACTCCAAGGGCAAGCAGAAATGCCCTTGAACATCGCTACCACCTTTAGTATTCACCTTAAGTATCCGTTAATTATCATTATCAAAATAATTACACCTATATTGCGTTATAGTCCTCTCGAGATATCATGTGTTTGAGACTAGATGGCTGGTGATCAGCATGTATTCATCACTTGAGTTTGTTTTGGATGTAGATGTGTCATGAAAATGGAGTGTAATAATGATTGTGGTCTAAAGCGGTCTGGGTGCGTAATCTCGATTTCCTGGTTTCAAGAGTGGGCTTTTCGCCATACACAATCTTGAATCTGGGAGAAGGTAATCATCTCATGGTAGTGTCTTTCTAATTTTTTTTTTTTATATATATGGTTTGTTTCGCAGAAATTAAATAATTTCAAAAGCATTTTCTTAAAAATGATTGCTCGTATGAAAAAATTACAAGGATGCAAGTGACACAAAAGTTGAAGATTTGACAACATATAAGTGTTACAAGTACATAAATTAAGAGACAAAACCACAAAAAGTACTGTTCCTGCACTCCACTATTGTGAAATCAATAAAAGTCGGTGCTTTCCTGATCGAATCATGTGATCAAGCACAATCCATGTGATTCACTGTTCATTTGGTTAGCCGCAAGGACGGTTTTTTGTTCGCCACTTTCCTCTGTCTACAAAAGCGGCACAGCTGCCTATGCTACGCACGCTCTGCAATCTCCTAATCTTTTCATCTGCCTAGTATGTTTTCTACCATGTAACCGTATATGAGGGACTGCTTTGTAGGCTTCTACTATCTACCCCTGTTAGGAACTGCTTCATAGACAAAATACTTTGAATGTAACCCCTCTTTCCAACCGAAGATGGGATCAATGCAGTTACGAACCCTTCCTCTCTATGAATGCATTTCGATAACTTACACCCACCAAAAGATCATAATGAGCACATGAGCTTGCCTGAGTCAAAGCGACGGAAGCTCTTGCTCAGGAATGGCAACACCTACAGGCTTGTATGCACCGGATTGTTGCCGGTTATTCTTCCAAACGAACCATAGTGCAGTACTCGTTAGGGTAAGCAACAGTGCTACAGAAGCTACTGCAGCCACCGCCAAATAATTACGCTGCCACCATGTACTGCACCAATCATGAAGAAGATACTGTTAGAGAAATAATAAGCAGCAAAACATGGCGGGTCATTGGTAGAAAGTTCCTTGACATCGAAACTGGCCATCCCTCCCTGAACTAAAGATATCTCAAAAGTGCTGAATGACCAAGAATTCCAATCGTGTGACAACTGAGCGACTCAATGACAATACTTCTAAGTCTAGTTGCGATGTTTTTTATTCCTTCTGCAATCGATTATTTCTACTCCAACCATCAATAGCTGATTGTGCACCGTATCCACACGACTTCCTAATTCATGAAGATGATTTATTCAAGCTAAAGGGGACATCAACAAAGTAAACCACAACTGAACATGTACCCATTAAAGAGGAAAATGAAACCATACCGCTTCTTTTGAGGCTCAATTTTCCATTCAACTAGCTGATAACTACTGAATCTTTCAGGAAGCTGCATGTGATGATCTCTTAAGCGAGTGATTATGCTCTGCATACGAACACACAAGTCAGGAGCGAACCAGCAATTACAAGAGCCTTGGAGATTAATTTCTATGAAAAGAAAAGAAGCAATACCACTGCAGTGGTGTTAGAGATGTAATCAGCAGAGTTAGCTGGAAAGATGGCCCACTCAACAAGGAACTGGCTTCCACTGGAAGTGAAGTTCAGCAAATGGACCTGCATATGAGCATTAGGTAGAAGCAGGTAAGACGGGAAAATTCTCAGACAGTGATCTATATCTCACACTGGATAAAAGACATGACAATGGTATAAAACCTGAGTGAAGAAAAAAGTTGAATATGTTAGAAGTGCAATGCGAGTTTTAGCAGATTAGGTGGCTAAACATCATTTTAAGAGGTCCTGAAGTGGGGAAATGAGGTCAAGCCTACTATTCAACCACAGATTATCAGTAAAGGTACCTGCAAGATACTGACTCTTACCTGTGTAGTACTCATTCCCAACTCATGAGCAATAAGTTCTTCTAGTTCTGTGAGGTTAGGCTTCTGGCTGGCGCTTTTGATGTTGAATGACATGTTAAATGTTATGACTCCTACTCGAAATTCAACTGAGCATGAAAAAATGGTAAGATGAAATCATTAATGGAAGATTTCTAGTTGCAAGACACTAAGTAAGCCAAAGTCAAGCCAGTCAAATCCCTCGGGAACTTTAAGATTTTCAGTCATAATAGGAACATGATGAAGATACAGAGATGACACCATGTAAGAAAACGCACTCAGAAAATCCAAGCTATCTTATAACTGGAATTCTTTCAAAAAGATTAAGACAGTAGGAAAGCTTGTGGGTATATATTTCAGTCAAAAGGAAGACTAACACTGTCAAATCTCCGAGAGTCGACAAATCTTAAGAACCGGAAAAGGAAGGAGACTAAAGGGAACAGTCATCCCACAGCAACTGATCCATTTAACTTCTTTTATCTTCTTTCAAGCAGGATTTTAACTAGGAGAGGAGATGCCACAATCCACAGTATGCAGCACCCATCCAATTCCAGAAAAGTACTAAAAAACAAATAAGAATATCTACATGCTTGTAGAAGTTAGTCTTCTTACCCGGAAAAGGATTTGGAGGCAATCCAGTCGGAGCTAAGCTAGGAGAAACAGATGAAGTAGTATTGTGGCTCTGAGGAACTAATGGTGCAGGTGTGGGATGACCAGTATCTTGCAGTCGCTTCCACAGTTCAGAGCAATTAGTTTTCCAAAAGCCAAGCTTATTTTTCTCCCTATCATAAGTGACAAGGGTGTTGCGGACAATGATACCTGCCAAAACCATAGAGTAGGCTAGATCAAAGTTTGCAAATTGCTAAGCATTCAAAAGAAGGAAAGGGACGACAGCAAGTATCAAACTACCTTTCCAAAATCAGTATGAAATTAATCCAGAGAGAGAGAGAGAATTAAGAAATAATAATAAAGTACCTCCTAGCAGAGTGGTTTCATCATTTTCGTTCTCAAATACACCTAAGCAGTATGCCCCAGGAACCTTCGTATGCTATACCATTTTGGGGGCAACAACAGAAAATCAGAAAATGTGTCAGACTAATTAAGAAAGTTTAGAAATAGAAGTTGTAATTGTGTAATAAACAACTCGAGTTTCTCCATTGGAAGAAGGCTGGGCAAGGCAGAATTAGTACGAGTTATACATATTAAGTTCGGCTTCTCTTGTCCATAAAGCATTCCCAAGTGTACATACAATAATAAACAAAGGCATAGATAAAGAATTCTATGACGTAATAAAAATGTGACATTACCTTGAACAAGTAATTCTCAGGTAACAGCGACAACTTTTGCTTGTTGTGGAAAACCATATCAACCTTTGGAAATACTTCAGATAACTTGGAGATGTCCCTAAGCATATATTGAGAACAAAATCCAGTGAAGCACAGTATGAAAAAATTGCCTACATGTTAATTAAGTTTATCTGCCATTACCATCCAGCACCAGCAAAACAAACATCATGGTAACTTGGATCTGGTCCTTGAATCTTTTTCAGGGATTGAACATTGTTTATAATCTGCATGTGGAAATAGAGAATTGCTGTCATATATAGCATAGCATTCACATTAGAGTATGCAATGTACTTCGCAAACGAGTCATCTCCCAATGCTACTTGATGCAGCCTATTCTCATCTGTGGCAAAATCAAATGGCTCATTTTAGGTTATGTTTCCAACGGGAATTGCAAAAATCATCTTTAGTCATTATCCTCCAACATAAATTCCACAATGTCCTAGCCTTAGACAGCGGAAAATTTTGAGTCAACTGACGATAAGCCAAAATGAATGTGAGTCCTTCTGAGTCATCATCGAGCCTAATCATATTCAAAAAATTGATATTATCAGAGAGTCATCATAATAAAATTCCAGAAAACAAAAGAGTCATTAAGTTTTGAACGTGCTTTGGCATTAAGATTCAGTAGAATCAGCGTATGGGTTCACAGATATTGATGCAAGCAAATAAGTATATAAATTCCAGGAGGTTCTCAAGGCAGCTGCTCAAGTCAATGGACTTCATGTATCTTCAGCGCCAATTGTGCATCAGGCTAAAACCTTCCGCATAATAAAAATACAAATGCTACTTCATAGAAAAGAAGATCGGATAAATTTTCAAATTCTAGTAATAAAAAAAAAATGTTGCTGAAATATAATAGAGATATACAAGGAAATCTACTATTGTAAAATTTGATTATTTAACTCAGGCTACAAAACCTTACAGCATCCCTGAATGCCAGAAATGCCTTTGATGGTAGGTATGCATATGTAGTTCCACTATCCAAGACTGTTCCGTATCTTCCATCGAAAATACTTGGTGTCAACTCCAATGGCTGTCCAGCTACGTGTATTTCCTTCAGCTCGATATTGTAATAAGGACTGTGAACATCCCAATATTATCATATATATGTGAGATGCACTAATTGCATTTGCACCATCAAGGATGTCAACAATCTAATGCAATATGTCAATGGGCTGTTTACCTGCGGTGAGGATCCGAATGGGAGAATACCATTCCTGTGGGAGGAGAAATACTTCCAAGTATCATTGCACCACCACCCATGCCCATACCACCGTAGCATAATGAGAAAGAGTCATCGATAACATGCTTCTCAACAAGCTGATTCACAATGCTGAGATAGCCACGACCCAAGCCCATTATGCCATCTGCTCGTTGGTTGAACAGATCACCAGTTTCCACAGTTTCACACCCAAAAACAGCCCTCTGGGGTGTGAGCTCACTTTCATTCCCAAATGATACAAGATCATTTCCCAGCATGCCGGAACTGGAGCTCTTCTCAGCATACCGTCTCTGATAAGTACACTGCTTTCCCGCAGCATCGCAGGAGCAATGGGCATTGCATTTGACAGGTTGATAGGTGGAAGATAATTGAGGTTGAAATCTTGGATCCTGGATTATTGCAAGAGACACTTCAAACAAACTAAAAGAAGAAGATACCCTGGTCCTCCACACCAGTCAAGAACATCTTACAACTTATCTGATCGTAGTAAATCAGGAAAAGATATGAAAATTGTACATTAAACAGCACATCCAAACAAAAAATGAAATTCAAGAAAGAACTCAAGGGAAAAGGAAACAATTTTTTTTTCCCAGCAAAGGAGAAAAGGAAACATTACTATCTATTATCGCAGCTGGAACAAACAGAGCAGGTCATTTACACTGCGTGCATAACTCCCTGAGCCACATTGACAATATATCAGCAGCGTTAAAAATTAAATACTAGCATAGAGACCTTCGTTCATAAGTACTCCAGTAACCAATTAGGCCTTTGAGAGAAGAAGTTAGACTTCATATGTAGCAGTCTTACTAAACTGTTGCTGAGAGCTCTAGATAATCTAAGCTATCAATAGAATCACCATAATCACATTTAGTCCGCTTAAAACTGCTAAAAAGAACTTTCAAACCGAAACTATATGCAACTGGCCAGCTAATGAGTTCAGCCGTAACTGCTGAATATAATCCAAAAAAGGGAAAAAAAAAAAAGGGAAAAAAACTTAAAAAGCATCTGAGAAACCAGACCTGATGTTTACCACACTGTTGACAATTGGAACAGGGAACGTAAGTGACAGTACTCCCCGTGTCCACAATCAGAGCAAACTCCTGAGGAGGCGTCCCAATGAAAAGACGCGTCGTATAGTATCTGCAAAATCGCACCCCCAGAAAAGAAGAAACCCATCAAACATTTCAGCCGGAAAAAAATAAACAACTAAGAAAAATTTAACGAAAACTCGAAAAACGAAGAGACTTGAAGATGACCCATTAGAGAGGAGGTCATCGTAGAGCCGCATGCGAGCGCTGGTCGGGCGAGACAGCTCCGAGCTGTGCAATCGCCGGCGGTGATGATCTCTCTCGTAAGGCGAAGAAGAAGAAGCAGAAGAATCATCATGGGGTGTCAGAGAGAGAGGTAGAATCAACGGACGGTGGCGACTGCTCGAATGGGAGACAGCGTGCGCGGAGACGATCAGCTCGGTCAGGGACAACCAGGCGAGAAGAAGAGCGGCGAGCGGAGACCCGGACGGAGCCATGGGAAAACGGTCGCCGGAGAGAGAGAGAGAGAGAGAGAGAGAGAGAGACGGAGTTTGCCTCTGGTAGTCAACGGAAGGGAATTGAAGAAAGAAACAAACTAAGAACTCTCCGATGATATTTGCAAGAAATTAATAAATTGCGGCGAATTATATACGTATATATTATATTATTTATTTATATCATTTCAATATTTTTTTGGAAATCGAGAAATTCATCACGTGCTTCCGCAATCGGATGGCATCAATAGACCGAACCCCTATACCATAGCCTCTTACGTTAGTAATTGCGAATTTCGAATTCTCGATCTCGACAAAAAGTTTTAATTAACATAGTTATTTATCGTTGGTAAAAAAAATAAATGGGAAATAAATAAATAAAATAAAATAATTGTGATTACAATATATATAGCCAGATGATTACGGGATTGACCGATGAAGATGCTCCTTTGGGGAATATTACATACGACAGAGAACCTGCACAATTTTTTTGTGTCCTATAGTTCGGCAAATACAATGGAATCAAGATTTTGCTTTTTTGTTTTTGAAAATGATTCCCATAAAACAAACATTTTCCTTTATTCATAAATTATTTCCTCGCAATAAGTAAGTCCTAGGAGTTTCCGCAAATTAGCTTTCTTATTTTCACGCGTATGACTTAACTGAAGATGGTCGGCCACCATAATATCACTGACGATCAAATTAGGAAAATGAAATCCTAAAATAATGATTTTCTCCAAATGAAAATACTCACTTATAAAAGCTTTTATTAATGCGTGCTTATGACTAGATATGTCTATCCACACAAATTTATATGAATACATAATAAAAGTGGAGAGCGTGAATTTCTTAGCCATACATGGGAAGTCAATCGAGTTTGTGGAGATCCTCGGCTAACAAAAATCTACTCAAAAGGATATATTCGATTGCAAATTTGGTTAAAATCCAGTAATTATCCCATTTTAGCACGCGTGGTGCAAATTCGTATTTAGACGTGGGTGTGGATGTATAAATACGACTCGTTAAGTATATCAGACGTGCCAAAAGGCATTCTCCGCTTTACGAAAGGAGCAATGAGGGAGGGGGGGGGTTCTAAAAAACGCGTCACGAGTGGCTAACCGAATCGTTGGACTAGCGATAATGGCTCGGTCGGTTCTGAATCTGATCATGGGCTTGTGGACTCGTAGACCTGCCTTGACCCTAGTAAGGCCCAAAAAAAAGCTTGGTTGATTTGGGCTGAGCCATCGATTTATGAAGCCCGACCCGATCCAATTGAGCACACGAGAAGCCGGCCCGGCCCAAAAGTGGTATTGTGCTGTTTTTTCTCCTCGTGGACCGACAAACCCAAGCAAAAAGAGATTTGCTTGAGACCCAAAAGTGTTTTCGAAAGTAAATTCTTGGGTATCTCCCAAAACTATTTATCAAAGTGGAATTGCTAGTGGCAAAATCAATAACAAATTTATTTTTGCGTGGTCTGTGTTTTTCTCGAACCAATTCGTCGTAATTAATTAAAGCCGGAGCATAGATAATTCACTGACTTTTTAATCATTGACTGGGAAGATAGAGGGTGACGATCGTACACCGAGGGTAACATGATAGTGAGAAGTCTATTTTGATAAATAATTTAAGGAGAGGGTCTATTTTGGAAAATAGTTTCCGACATATATATATATTGAAAATAAAAGTTTGTGTCTTCGTGTGGCTTGAGAATATGGCATTTGTCGGATTCCTGCATTGTCAAGTAGAAATAATCTCATGTTTGGATGTTAGTTAGGTCATCGCAATTTACACGGTCCATTAATTATTTAATGGGTTCTTCGTACTTTTTTAATTTATCCATAAAAATGTAAGTACCTATCATCAAAATATTTCTTAAAAAGAAAAAAAGTTACACCAGGTTCAAGCATATATAAGAGATGCCCCTATTTTAGCACGAAGATAGGATTATCGGCCATAGGTGGAAGGAATGAGGTTAATTAGCGATTATTTTTCTTTAATTACTATGTTGAGAATAATAACGATTTTCTTTTGTTGTTGTTAGGGACTCCTGCTCTAGGATACTCCTTGTTCCCGCGTACAATCGTACGTGTTGGTACTTTTTTTTACTCATTATTCCTAAGTAGAATCGTACAATCTATTTTAAAATGGTTAGCCAAAGTGAACGGCATGGGATTTCGACATGGAATAAAGTGGAGGAAAATTGCTAAAAAAGTCATAAATCTTTACTAATTATGCTGATTCAATCCTCAACCTTTTTTCTTAAATCGATTCAGTCCTAAACATTTTCCACATTTGCCATTTAAGTCATTCCGACGAATTTTGACCAAAAGATGCTTACGTGGACCTCACCGGCAACAATGTGGCAATAATGTAGCGACAAATTTCTTTCTTCATTTTTTTCCTTCTTTTTTCTTGCTCCAGTCACTCCAAAGGACGGCGAAACTCTCGATGGCGACAAACGAGGGCAACGGGGGCTAGGGAGGCCACCACCGCCCTCACTCGTCGCTGACGAGGGCCGGGTGAGGGTGAGGCTACCTCGCCTAGATCTGGGCTGGGCGAAGCTACCCTACCCAAATCTGGGCGAGGTTGGCCTCGCTCAACCCACGCCTACTGCTAGCCAACCTAGCCAATGGCCGGGGGAGCCCGATCCCGCCCATGTCTAGGTGAGGGCTGCCTCGCCCGACCCTCACCGACAATAGGAGAGGGTGGTGGCAGCCTCCCTAGCCCCCACTGTCCTCGCCTGTCATTTGCGAGGGCTTTGCCGCCCTTTGGAACGGTTGAAGCAAGAAAAAAGAAAAAAAAAAGAAGAAAGAAATTCGTCGATCATCATCGGCTAGATCCAGTCATTGCTGGCGAGGTCTACGTAGGTACTTTCCAGTCAAAATCCGTCGGAATGACTTAAATGACAAAGGTGGAAAACGTTTATGAATGAATCGGCTTTAAAAAAATGTTGAAAACTGAATCGGCATAAGTGGTAAAGGTTTAGCACTTTTTTGGCAATTTTTCCAAACAAAGTGGTATGTCACGAGTGTCACAAATCAAACTTCTCCAAAAACGCATTATACTTTATACATACATACATATGTATATATATATATATATATATATATATAGAGAGAGAGAGAGAGAGAGAATGACGATTTTTACTCTCTTTTTTTAACATATAGGCACTCTCAACATAGTAAAGTTAGTAAAGTAATGAGACAATAATGAAAATAAAATTCTTAATATAAATATCCGAAATAGAGATTTCATACATTCATATCTTCCGGGGCATCGCGTGGATTCTTGCCTAGTTGTTTTACTAGACCAGATAATGATTCTATTTCTATTTTTAAATAAAAATTAGAGTTAGATTTTGATTTACATTTGATAAAGTACAAAACATAAATAAATTAAATAAGTTAAATTTTATTTGTGCTTAGTAATTTCAAGGTCTGACTCTAAAATTCAGTTAACAAAATTAAGTGTTATTTTAATTTTTCGTTATGAGTGATAAATAGTAGTTATCATGTTATCAAATTTACATGATGAGATTGAAGACAAATTAATCGAACCTTATATTATGATCGAATGATGAATTTAAAGATATTAATTGAATTAATTTTTAAGTAATCATTATTAGGAATGATTATAATTTTTCTATGGATAAATGTTATAATTAATTATGCGTTTGTATTAACCTGAAAAATCACTTTATTATCTAATTCTATTCTAAATTGATGGTTATGATCATATTTGTTAATCATTAATTGTAATAGTTTTTAAATGGTTTTTGTAATTCAATACTATTATATGGTAGTATTATGAACATAATATGAACAAATGCAAGTGAACATATTAAATTTGTTAGATTAGCATTCTATTCGATCCCTTAATATTTTCCAAATAGACAAATAGAGACAATTCTCATATTCATATTTTTTTCACTCCCTTCTTTTCCTTTATCTTTATTTTCAATGGTTTGTTTTGGTTTAGCATCATAGGAATTAAACATAATATGGATGTTGAATGGATCATAAATTGATTATAAATGGATTTAGAACATGCTTAAATCCATTCCATATTTATGGCTCTATCTTTATTCTATCTTACCTTCATTTGATATTGTGCTTATTCACTTTGCTGTCTCATCTCAACTTGGGTATGAGTATTCTTAAGATTGGATTACAAATAAAAATGTTTTAGTAATAAAAGTTGGATCGAATATGAATCATTATATTTGTATCGTGTGGAAATGGATCAATACGGACTAAGTTGGTCCATTTAGATCGGATCATTCTTTGAGCCAACCCAACCGGGTCTAATTCCAAAGAAGATTATGGGCAAAAACCAAGAGAAATGATCAACGGAGGAGTTAAGACTGCTCAACAGACTTAAACCAGTAACACTGGTCGCTGCAGTCAAGCCCAGGCTGCTGAGTCCAAAGCAACCTAAATAACAAACCCCTTCCAGACAATGAATAATGAAACCTTAATCAGGATCAGTGATCAACGCAATGCTCAGAAACTCATCATAGCAAAAGAAATGTGATGGAGTCGATAATACCATCATGCAAATTGCCCATAGACTGAGATTTTGCAGACACCGCGGTACAACAAGCACAACACAGACAATCAGAGAGATGAACTTGGAGTAAGAACTATATTCGCAACAATTGAGTATAAGTCAATCAACACTGGGCAGATCCATTGATGTACACTTGAAAAAGCCAACTCCCTAAATTGCTTTCAACCTCCTAAGTCTCTGTAAGAGAAATAAGAAACAATATTTCAATGAACTCAAACATGTCTTTCTATTTCACAAGCCCCATATGACGAAATGAACACTGGACCAAAAACCGGCACAGAACACTTATTAGCCTAAGTCCACGACAACAACAACAACAGACACCAACAGAAAGGTTAGTTTAGAGAGCAACTAGCAGATAACAAAATATGCAACTGTATTTCCAAACAAAACATCTCCTTGTCAGGGCAATATGTTTTGCTTCTCGAGCCGAGAGACTGCCTTCTTGCCATAAGGATTGCTCTTGATTAGTGGATCATATCTCTTGAGCTCCGCTGACAAAATGTGGTAGATCTGGGTCTGCCGCTGCTCCTGCACCAAATGAAGAAAGATGCCATGGGCAGGCTAGCAATCAGAAGGATTGATAATGCAAAATGGCATGAAGCTAATCTCCAGTGTCGGAACATAATCCAGAGAACATCTAATGAATCTAGAAGGGCTTAAAAACCTCGTTTAGATTGATGCGGATCTTTAAATATTGATTTTAGCAGTTCACGTTTTTCTCTATTTTTCTTGGGGGCTTGGGTTGGGGGAGAGGAATAAATAATAAAGAAAAGAAAAGCTTTTGGAATTCAGAGCTCAGTGATGAACAATTGTCCATGAATGCTCATCACGTATGAGAAAGATATAGAACACGTTATGGCCTATGGGAGGCACGTGAAAACTGACCTTGGACACCTCAACTGCCCTTCTGATTACGTAGTTTCCAAATTCATTCAAGAGAATCGTCAGGAACTCTTCGAGCAACTCCACAACAATTTGTTTGAATTGGTTGAAGCCCATCTCTTTCAAGCATTTCTCCACCACATTGCTGCCGTACTTATTGCAGGATAGAATTGCATAGCTGCCAAGGAACTGTCTGTGAAGATCATCAGCAACTTGTGGGATCTCCAAAGTCAGCAGATGTTGTACGACATAGTTGCTGGATGGAAAAAACAAAGAAAACCCAATTGGAATGGAAGGAAGTTGAATTTGGTATCAAATAATAAGAGTAGGATGAAGAGGGTATAGAGAAACTAACCCATAGCGGTTTTCAGCTAGCAGAAGGGCACGGGTTGCAATTTCAGCCACAAGGCGATCTCTTTGCTTTCCTTGAGCATGTTCAACACATTGTTGCAAAATGCAGCATCCGCTTTTATCAATTGCAATCTCATAACACTTAGTGGCCACCAGATCATAAAGGATCTGCACCACAAAAGCAGTACCGAAATATTTAATGGAGCCAGTAGATGCCAGGGAAGTGGAAGTTATCGATCAGAAAGCAAGTCCAAGAATAGCAAGAACAGTCTGAACCGAGTAGAGGAATGCCCACTTCAATGCTCAAACTAAGGTTTGGAAAGTGGTTGTGCCTCTTGTTACCGACCCAATGATTGCTTTTCTTCATTTTCTTTTCTTATGAGTCAGATTCAATTAGACTCATCGTCGCATCTCTGCATTTGTCTTATAGTCCAGAAAAATGGCTTCTAATCCATTAAAATAAACATCTTCAAAGTTCAGACATCTCTATGTTTCTTTCTGGTCTGAGGATAGCTTATACATTAACCAGATATTATCTATAGTTAATCCAAACTGAAAATACTTTTCACCTAGTAACAATTACTCCGATGTCTTTAATTGGCATATATAAGTCTGTGTTTTTTATCACTAGCAGCAATAATTCAATTATCTTAGATCAACCTCTGTTCTCTGTTCTATTTCTTTCACAGAAAGAGGATTCCACTTTACGAAAATTACACAGGGTGACGTGAGTGTGGCATACAGCAAATGTGTATGGTTTGAGCTCAAGGATAATGTAATTTTGGGATTAGGATGCTCGTGAGTTGATCTTTCATCAAAATAATAGAACAGAATGATTATTTAGAAATTACCAAAAAAAAATGATTATTTAGTGTTTTAAATATAAAGCAACCAAATTATGACAAACTTAGATCAATCTTCAATCACACTATGAAACAGATGGTAACATGGTAAATTTTCCAGACGCCTGATTAATTGTGTCTAAACATGTAAATTCGATAACTCCTGGATGATTCTCAAATAAGAATATCAAAGAGGATCTGATAGCTTCATTCTCTCAGGTGAGAACTTAGTGCATTACCGGGTAGTTAAAGTTTTAGAGAGGAAATATTCCCTAAGAAATAGGTTCAAAAGGATGGTGCTCGACACCCCATATTTTTCTGCTTTCTAGGAGTAACAAGTCAACAAACATGGGCATTGTAAGTAAGTTCCGCAGATATAGATAATCTCCTTTCCCTAATTAAAGAGAAGAGTCGATAATTAAAAAAAGCTACCAGTTCAATTCCTAATTAAATAGGGGCTTAGCAGGAGAGAGAACTCTCTAAAAACAGGAAAAAAAAAAGGTGTTAGCAACCAATGCAATGTCACACTACCTCATTATCTTCATTAGAGAAGACCTTAAGGCAGTGCCGGATTACATGATGACCAACAGCGTTCTTGATCAATTGATACATAAAAGGTGCGAGGGCATGTATAACCACATTCTTTTGCCAACGAGTAGTTAGTGTGTCCATTAACTTCTGTATTGAACGAATCCTGCAAAAGAGCTAGACTATCAGTGTACCGAACAAATTGTTAATCCAGATTCCGACATAGACCTATGAGGAGACAGGTGCGAGGCTACAACATACCCATATGTGTTAAGGCATATGCTAACGATTTGAGAATTCCAGGTCACCGCATACAAAATTTGCTTCCTCTGTTCCTCGCTGCAGACTTGAACGAGCCTCTGCACCACATGGTTCGCGAAAGGGTCGGTCATCAACAAGCCAACACGTCCAATGGTCTCCGAGAAAACTAGTTCCGTTTCATCCCTGTCCATCCTCTCCATCATGGTGAGCAAAACCCGGAAACCTTCTGGATCTGTGGCAATGGACTCTATCCGGCCTCGCATAGCTTCTATACATGTACAGTCCAGTGATGCTTGCGCAAATTGCGCCCTCCTATCCTTCAGACTACTTCCAGAAGCAAGCCCGTTTGCAAGAATGCCATTATCAAGCACGTCCAAAAATAGCCTGGAATAGTCGTTTATCGACCCGTTTTGCTGCGATAGACTTGTGTTTCGTGAGGCTTGGCCAATCCTCTCTGTATAGTTGTCCCATGACCCATCCCTGTACAAACAAACCTGGCCATAAGTATTAAACGCCGGAAGAAGCACTTCGGCCTCGGCCCCAGAAATTTCTCGCCCATCAGGACAATACCCTAGCGGACGCCGATGTTCCCCGGGGTGGCGAAACTCCGGGGACCAGATACCGAAATCGCGCCCGCTCAAGCTGTTCAGCTCACTCCCCTTCAGAGCCGAGCATACTTGGTCCACACCGTCATCCAACTCGACGCGACCCGGACCCGGATACAAGCACAACTCGTGATCGGAGGAAGGCAAGAGGCTGAGGCGAGCCAAGGCGGCGTCTAGGGTTCGGGCCGAAGAGGGTTCGACCGGAGGTCGGTTTTGAGCCCACGTGGACCGCGAGGCGGGGTTTTGACGGGGCGGGAACACACGGGTGTCGTAGGACTCGACGGGAAGCGACATGGGTCGACAGAAAGAACCGAAGGATGGGCCGCCGCCGTCGCCTGCTTGTCTCTACTCTCTACTCCGGGAGGCGAAGAGGAGGAGGAGGAGTAGGAGACATCTGGGGGGGTTCGCGTATATATATATATAGAGAGAGAGAGAGAGAGAGAGAGAGAGAAGAGTGAGAGAGAGAGGAGATAACGATGGGGAAGTTCGAAAAAACAAGAAAGATAATCAAAGATGATATCTTTTTCAAGAAGATTCGAGGAAGACTCGGAGAGATATCGCTGGAGGCGAGGGAGGAAGGAAGAATTTGGGCGATGGAAGAGAGGATTGAGACTGGGAAATCTGTTGACCAACAAAGAGAGAGAGAGAGAGTGAGAGGGAGTCGTGATAGGAGGAGGAGGAGAGGAGAGGAGGAGCCTCTGCATGCAATATATGGAAAGTTTTCATGAACGCGAAAAGGACAGATCTTTTCCGGGGATTTCCCCCCTGCTTTTCCGTCTCTTTGGTAGGGGCCACGCGGCGCGGTGAGGTTGGCTGGCCAATAGAGGGAGGGAGGGTGGTGGTGCGTCGGGGGGGTTTTCATGGGCTTGTTCTCTTGTTGGGGGCCCATCTTTAAGACGGGCTTTCGGGGCCCACTTGGATTTCCTAACCTTTATATAATCTTAATCTCTCTTTGAGAATTTGTTTTAACCAATTTCCTAAACCATCAAAGGGGTGCCGATGGTTCAATGCTTACCAAAAGGGATCGCCAGTTCGAAGATTCGAACTTGGGCATGACGTGCGGAGTGTGCATTGCCTACCTAAGGGGATTGTTGATCGCTCCGGATTCAAACTTGGGGATTAGGGCTATCTTAAATGACCGAGATTGGAACTGGACCGAAATTTCATATATTTTCGATTTGATTATATGAACCGAACTGAAAAGATACGTACACAAACTCTCATCCTTTCCGTCAAAGCTCTTTTTTATACGACATAAAAGAAAACCGAATAATCGAGTTGAATTGAAACTTCTATTCGGTCAATATTCGTTCGAGTTACATTTCAGTTCGACTCTTTATCCTATCAGTCCAATTCGGTTCGGATTTTTAGAAAACCCAAACAAAACCAAATCATGAACGCCCGGAGATGATGTGTCTAGAGAGTTCGAAACCTTACCGACTAAGCCAACCCACTTTGTATTTCAATTTTGAATTTAGGTAACTCTTTTTTTTTCCACCGAATCTTTATAGTTTTGTTATTCTACATTCGTCCGTTCCTCGATTTTTTTTTTGTTTGCATTTATGAGCAATTTAGGGTTGAATTGGTGGAGATCGATTCAATGTCATGTACACAAATAGCGTGCATATGCACACAAAAGCAGTTACCCGAAAATTAAATATGCACTTGATTAAGAAAAGATGGTTACTTTTCCATCTTTCTTAATTTGCGTGAAAAATATGGATCTTATCATATTACCTCCTTGATTAGATATCTATCTAAAGCAAAGTCATGTTAGTTTCAACATCAAACGAAATCAATAAATTCATGAACGCTCATGCTATCTGAACCATCAACCCATAATAACATTTGGTCAAAGAGAATGCGTATAAATATGAGATGGGGCACGAATTTGTAGTTCACAAGTGATCAAGATGGCAATAAGATGATTCTCTGGATGTCTAATGCTTTCCTAGTTCGAATTTACATCAATTCAAGATTATTACTATGCTTCCAACATTGGCAAATCGTCAAATATGTTTTTTTTTTTCCTTTCTCTATGCATATCTTCCAACATTCTCACTAGTCTTCTGCTGGTGATACGGAGTTGAAATTGGAAACCGTATTTTTCCCTATGGAATTTCAAGAATAGTTTACTGGACATTTAAATTTAAGATAATCAAAAGTCCTTAGTTAATTTTTATAATCACTTCTATTCTAGAAATCTTGACGACCCAATTTGCCGCTTTGGACCGTAAGTGCATGGTCTCACGTTAATTGAATGTGAGGATATGAGTTTGATTTCATCACCAAAAAAAAAATCGTTGCATTTTAGGAATTCAGCTTCCTTTTTCGATTGTGTAAACATTAAGTAGAAACAATTATTGGGTCAACAATTCAGGTACAAGTGTTGAAAAAGGTCCTTTTTTGCAAATTTGCTTATTCAATTTTAAAACTTTTTTTTTAATTCAATCCTAAACATTTTGGAACTTTGCTATTTAAGTCATTCCGATGACTTTTTGTTGGAAAAAGCCTATGTGGATGTGACGTGGCCTGATTGGTTGGTTGACGATGTTGATATGGTACAAAACAATGTATTTTTGACAATTTGCCCCAAATTCGCCTCAAATTTTGCCCAAAATTGAACTCTTCACAAATCTTAGCTTGCTTTGCCCCAAAATCAAATCCTAGCTTACGGAGAATTTGATAATCAATGAGTTGTTTACTGACACATTTGTAGGCAATTTGATGGTCAATGAGTTGCTATTTCCTCTCTTACTCTAATTCGGAATTTTCCTTTTTTATTCTTATTTCTTCTTAACCCTCGATTGAGGAGAATATCTCCAGCAGAAACGCAATTCGGATCTTAATACATTTGCGTCTTTCAATATTAAAACATAAAGACTGGAAAGAGAAAAAGGAAAGGAAAGAGAAAGATCAAGAGCAAAACTTCTTTTATTGTTCAACCATGGAGGAAATTATCGATATCGCCCGTGAATCTTGTCCTCAAAATTCCTTTTTCTATGAATTATTAGAGTTTGGACGCGAAGGAGATGTAATTAGACACCTAAAAGAAGGACAAAGCAAAGAACGAGCAATCTTCTTGCAAGTCAAATTAACCACATTATATCTTTAACAAATTAACGAATTCCTCATCTCAAAAAGGAAAAAAATTCCAACTTTATATAGCCATACTTAGGCTCCATTTGTTTCACGGAAAATGTAATATTTCTAAAAAATATTTTCCAGTGTTAGTTTGAAAGTTAGGAAAAATTATTAAAAATCGATTTTTTTAATTTTCTTTTCTTTTTTCTCATTTTTATGTCCTACATTGACTAGTTGTTACTCACAAGTTATTTTTGAAAGAAGATGAAAAATGCTTAAATGTGAAGAAAGAAGACGGAAAATGTTTTCCACTTTCTAAAAAGTGGAAAATATTTTCCCCACTTTTGAATGTATTTTTGCCATTAGTGGAAAATATTTTCATTGACTATCTTGTTTTCTGTGAAACAAACACTGGATAATTCGAAAAATATTTTCCCGAAAGTTATTTTCCGTGAAACGAATGAAGTGTTGTCTTTTTAGTTATACCGAATCAAAAGGACATCGGACATTAGCTTGTTAATTTGTTTATGGAAATTTATCACATATATGGTATTAAATTAGAGGGTTGATTAGATAAATTTTATTGAGAGGGATGGTAATGTTAATGAGAAATATCGAACCGAATCTTGTGGTCCAAGAATAATTATTCAATTAATACGAAAAATGATTGCCAGCCATAAGGAGGTGGAAATAGCACCACCCAATATTATTTACTTCAATTGGAATTGGTTTACAAGTCATGCATGAGCAGCGCCATACTCATGTAATTTATATGAGGAAATATTATGCATGAAGAGACTTTACAAATAAGGGCTTCACATGATTGGAATTCAATCTTCATATTATTTGTGTGGACCGATAATTTTATTTTCTTATCATTGGGTTCTACAATTTTCACCATTACATATATAGTTTCTTCCTTTTTTTCTTCGTTTCATATGATACGCATTAATGCTAGTTTGAATAATATTTGCAGAATGAGAAAGATCCAAATTCAGAATTCAGATTAGGCACGGGAGATATTGTGATATTACATGACAATTATCTCGAGACTTTCGAACATATGTTCTCTCCAGCTTTGCTGAATATTGCTTTCTAAAGGGGTAAAGGTAGGAATAAAGGAACAAAAAGAATATAATGTACAAGGCCCGAACCTCAATTGGCTCGAGTTAACTATGCTTCTTAAATGATGTAGCGAATCAAGGTCTACGGCTGCAATTTGGTCTGATGTGGTCTCTGTGAGTGGAAATTTCTGTAGATTCAGTGCCCGATGCGAGAGAACCTTGAGCTGAGCCAAGCATTAGAAATTATGCGACCAAACAAGAGGAGATATATGATGAAGGATATATAGGCTGCTGTGCTGACGCACACCAGGAAACCGATGAACAGCCCCTTCACTTCAGAAGCAATGAAATCCACCAACAGATAGCCGTTAATCATTATTAAAATTGCAGCCACTGTCCATGCCACCCTCTACAAAACAGAAGGAGTAACGAGTCAATCATCAGGTGAGCATCAGATGTAACAAGTTGATCATGTCTAGTTCAACAATCCTTAAAGTACTTATGCAGAGAGTTTGACAGATACTGAGGAGCCAAAAAAAGGTGGCAACGACTCAGAAGTGCACGATGATGCAAACCCAAGAGGAAAGATGACGAAAACAAAGAAAAACAAAATCCCACGACAAGGAGCAGTCAATTGTTTGGATAGTCAAAAACGGCTTCTCTACTTTCCTTAGTGGAGTTCGTGCTTCAGATTCAAAATAACGTTAGATGTTAAGTAGAGCAAGACATAAAAGATGAGAAAAAGTATGATTGATCCAGTTGATCAGAGCTGCCATTTGTCATTTCGGTAGGACAAGACCCAGGTCTCAAGATTCATCATCCTTCCTCAACCTTACACGTGAAAAGAAGGGGATAACTGCAGATTGAACTATTCTCAACAATGGACCCTCCATCTCTAGCTTTCTCTGAACAACCGTATTGTAGGAAAAGCTAGCACAAACTTAAGAAATCGTGCACTAACACAACACAATCTAGATCCAAGCTGTACACCCCAACGGTTCGTTGGCAAGGAGAAAGGAAAATGGTGATTCCAGCACAATAATCAAAAATAATTTTCGTTGGATCTAAGGGAAATTGCTAGAGCACATTGAGAGTATATTATAACCAAATGACTAGTAAAAAGAAATCACCTCCAGGAGAGGACCAATTTTGAAGGAACCCATTAGATGCTCCTGGGATACCATTGTGAGGAGAGGTATTAGTGCAAAAGGAATCTGTATACACTGAAGCACATTAAGCCATTCATTCAAGATGTCCAGGGAAGCTTCGGATGTGTTAAAGACAATAGCCACAATAATTGTGGGCACAATGGCAAGACTCCTCGAGATAGTTGCCCTAAGCCATTTCTTCAGTCTCAGGTTGAGAAAACCTCCCATGATGAACTGCCCTGCGTACGTGCCAGTTATCGTACTACTCTGTCCAGCTGCTAGCAAACCGATACCCCATATATAAAGTATCGGAAAGAACCCTCCCCCATACTTCTCTTGAAGATAATGCCCAGCATTCACTAGCCCAATGGTTTTGGCTTCTTCCGTACCATAGAATCCCTTGGCAAAAACAGATGTCACAAGCAAATTTATGACAAACATGACTGAAAGAGCAGCCGATGACTCGATGGAATAGTAATTGAGTGCCTCTTGGACCCGGCCTTTGTTCTGGTGATCAATATTTCTCGACTGCACCAAGGCAGAGTGCAAGAACACATTGTGAGGGGTTATAACACAACCCACCACTCCCACAGCTTGCCTAATCGTCTTTGAACTAAGTCTTGGAAGGAGAAGACCTGCAGAAAGGACCTGAGCCCTGGATAGCTACTAGTTGCATCTATAGCATCTTGTGAATGCTAAACTGAACCACAACCAAAGCGGCAGGGAAAATTTCTTACCGGTTAGAAGCTCTTTTCCACTGGGTTTTGTCTCCCCAAACATGCAGGCAAAAGTCAGGGCCATTGTTGATATGAGAACTGCAAAAACAGCTTCCAATTTCCTCACTCCATAGTTCTCAAGGAATAAAAACATGAAACTAGTCATATAAAGGAAATTAGTTAATGATTGGTAGGACCACATGATATCAATTCATCCAGTAAAAGAGAAGTGCATAAAGTCGTAAATTATCAAGGAAAGGACATAAGCATGAACAAGTAATTTTTGCACTGACAGTTCAGATTGAGAGTACGGCACACCCAGAGCTCAAAAAGACTGAAAATGAAGAATAACCACCTGTTGGCAAGGTCTCATAGTTCAACTGCATCTCTAAGGGCATAACATTGCCAACAATCAAGGTAAAGACATGGAAATGTGTACCCGCTGCAGTGCATATAGCTAGGAACTGCAATTCATATTGCATACCAACATAACTACAATTATATACAAAAGAAAACTATACGTCAGCATATGTACAGCATATGTAAGATCCTGTCTCATTTTCCCCATATCAAGGTCCTAGGTGTACAAAAGTTGTGGCCTTTGGTTCCTAATGCATGCAAAAAAAGTATTCCTTTTCGTAAGCCCAAACCACATTCAACTCAATGCTACCTAAAACACACTACCGTTTCTCTGTCAGTGAGAAACTGATGATCTTGATAAACCTTTAAACTTAATCTTTATTTCATAAATTAATCAACTCTAGACCTATCGTGCAATCAATACCGATACATTCCTACATTTTTCTTCACTTCATCGAGGCTTCATTCCAGCTTCCAAGTTGCAAAAGATGGAATGCAATTCGGAGAGTTTTCTTTTGTCACTACCCTGATGACCAGTATGGTGATTTCCTTCAGACATGCCCATTAATTCTATCAAAAGAAGCATAGATCTCAGCCTGCCCGAATAAGCTGCAGAGGCCAGCAAACAAGCTCTAGGAGAATAAGGGACAAACTATGGAATGATCAAATTTCCTTATATGGCAAAGGGATTCATGAAATGACAAATACCACAATGATGAACATGAAGCTTTGAAATTCCAACTGCACACAAGATAACAAACAGTAAAATCAAGAAATAAACCAATGCTTCCACTTGCATGGTCTAAACAATATCAGAGAGACGCATGTTTTTGTTGCTTTAAGATAACTAATGACTATCACCGATGCACAGGCTGACATGGATTTATTTTATATACTTTCTAAGGCTACTAAGCAATGAAGAGAAACATAATCAACCGTTCAGCATGTACCCCACCACTTACCAATAAGCTACAGTTCAGATTCTCTGCAGAATGACTGCTTTGCCTATCAAGTCAGCTATACATAGTGGTAGTTAGGACTCTGATAAAACAACTAATACTGATCTCTTAGAATAACTTATAAAATCTCGTGGCAGAACTTAACGAGCTCTGCATTTGGCTCGATTGGATAAAAAGTCCACTCTGTCTTTGTCGCTGTCTAAATTTTCTTAATAGTCTTAGCGTTCGAATCTGGGGGACAAACAACTCAGGATCATTCATCACCTACCAGTCTGACGCGGTGATGATGACGCCGGCCCAGAGTGGCAACACCCCGCGGCTGAGCACCTGGATCCCGATGGCGCTCCCAATAACCTCCTGAATATCCGCAGCGACGAGAGTGACCTCGGCCATGACCCACAACACTAGCCGCGTCCAGTTTGGGTACTCCTCCCTGCACAGCTCCGCCAGGTGACGGCCCGTCACGACGCCGACCCGGGCCGAGAGCATCTGCAGCAAGAGCCCCATTAACGTGGCCCACAACAGCAGCCAGAGCAGCGAGTACCCCGCGATCGCGCCGGCCTGGAGATCTCCCTCGAGATTCCCCGGATCCAAGAACGCGATGCTCATCAGGAAACCCGGGCCGGTGAAGAGCCAGAGCTTCTTCCACGAGAAGGGAGGCGCGACGGCGGACTCGGCAGGGACGGTGGCGTCGACGTCCAAGATCCGCACCTTGTCCCGGGTCGAGTATGCGGACTCGGTTTCGTACCCCTGCTCGTGATCGGGGTCATCGTCGGACGACGACGGCGATGACGGAGAGGGGGGAGGAGGAGGTGAACGGAGGGGCTTGGAGGGTAAGAGACGGTTCTCCTCGTCGTCTTGGCGGCGCTTGTGATGGTGGCGTTCTTGTGATGGCTGGGCGGTCGGCGAAGGCATCGCCGGAGACTCGTGGGATCGGCGAATTCCGGGTTTGCATGCGAAAAAAATTGCGGGACTCTTGGGTAAGTAGTCTTTTGCGGGAATGGATCCCCTGTTCTACCGGGGGATTTTTATTCCATGCTATCAAAGCGGGTGATCAAAGGGGTGAGCCCCACTGTCGATCCATTTTTATCTTTTCTTTTTAAAAAAAAGGTAACCGTACGATTCTTAATCGGACGACTTCCTTGATTAGATTTTCCTACTTTGCTGGGAGGCAAAGCAGGGAATCCATTCCTGATTTTTAGAGAGAGGAGGAGTGAGCCCCTATTAAAGTGGGACCCACCCTCTTTTACCGTTCTTTTTAAATACATATTGATAGAGCACTCTTACTTTGCCTAGGTGGCAACGAGGGGATCTGGATCTCTTTTGCCGGCAAGGTGGATCAAGTAATGTCACTGTCAGCCGTCCGATGTTGGACGGCTGGAAAAACAATAATTTTTCCAAAAAAGAAAAAAGGGAAATAATTAGCGCCGTGGTTATGCCGTGAAAGTGGTGAAATTGACGGTGGCCGGAGCTCTTTCTTCTTGGCCCGTATTTTACTCGATCGGGGTGCATGCTGCGGTGGTGATTTTGTTGATTTTGGCGTTCGAGTTTTAAATTTTTCAAAATATACAATCAAGTCTTAAAAATTATTAAATTAGTGTAATTTAGTCCATTTTATTTACCTTTTCCAAATTCACTGTCCGAAAATGACTGACATGGCTTTCTCTCTTCTTTCGTGGTAGAGACACGCTCCTCCAGAAAGACCTTTCTCATATTGACCATCCAAAATGCCCCCTAACGAAAATGTGAACCCTCTGCATTTGGATTCCCTACCTGAGTACTTTCCTGAGCAAGGGTGCCCGAGTACAAACCAAGGCCGTCCATCGAACGGTCCGATCACTTGACGCCATGTCAGGTGATCCGGATCCGAACCGCCTCCTCCAAAAGCCATTGAATGCCTGAAGTCACGTGAACTTAAAGTTACTTCAGTGGATCCATATCCCGCGCCTTCAACTCCAACGTCTTCTCCTTCCTTGGTCCTTCGTCGCCCAAATGCGTCCACCGCCACAACAGCTCCACCAATCGCCGCAGGAAAACTGCATCGTCCTCGTCGCCATTCTCAAGATTGACCTCCTCGAAACAATGTTTGGGAGCACAAAGCTGCTGTGGCAGAGCTCGATAAAAGTTCGAGTGGCCATGGCCGCGAGCTTGATGAAGCCTGGAAACTAGAGATTGGCTGTAGCCGAGCTCGCTGATGCTCGAGCGTTTGTGTATGGGAGCTCCAAGGCTACGAGCTTGGCAAAGCTCGAGCGGGCATGACCATGGCTTGCCAAGAGCTCCGAGGAAGCCATGAGCGAGCTTCACGAAGTTCGAACGGTCCTGGTTACCCAAAAGCTGGAGAGGCTAAGGTATGAGAAATAATCATTTTTTGAGAAATACTTGTAATCTATTTCTAATCATCGGAACAATTTTTGAATAGAATAAGGCGTTTGGTAACTATACAAAATTTGTATTCTTAGAATAAAAAAAATAGAAATACTTTTGGTACAATTTGCAAATTTTTTTTTTCGTTTTTTCTTTTTGCTCACTGACGACCGAATGCCACCGAATGCTTGCAACGGTCAGGCGGCGGTGGTAGTTGACGGTGGCGATTGGCAATCGACGCTGGAGGCAATAGGCAGTTAGTGGCGGCTCCGAGTGGCCAGAAATGGCCGCGGTAAGAGAGAAAAAAAAAAGAACTAGGAACAAGAAGTTATATTTTTTTCTTGTTTCTGTTTCAAAATTATTCCCGGGCTAACTTTTTATTTCGGTAAATAGAAAAATGAGTTGGTGTTACTAAACGGATTTCTATTCTTTTTTTTTATTTTGAGCAAAGAACAAAAAAATTAGGAAATAGAAACGTCGTCATGCGCGCCCAAAGTCTAGTCTGTATTTTGTAAGATAATTTCTTATTATTACAAAACGAATTTATTTTCCTGAATTTTGATTATAGATTTTCCTTCGGTTAATTTCGTTGACTCATTTCCTTAGCATTTTTCCCCAGTAATTCAAACCTCAGATGAGACGAGTTACAAAATCTTGAAAATAAAACATGAAACTTGTCGGTTTATCGTATATTTATACATTTTCTTATCACACAAAAAAAAATGCCAATTACACTTGCATGTAACGTAAAAAATAATATATTTATCGTTTGCTACCCATTGCAAAACTAACTGGCATGCAGATGAAATTTGATAGAAAGTATTTAAACTCAGGAGACAAAACCCAAGGGGTCATTTCGTTCCCATTTCGAGTGACAAACTTGCTCTTCGAATAACCCGGTCCTTAATTTTCGATCAATTTCACATGGATGGAATTCGACAAAAATTTGCCAGGCCAAAATTCTCTCGAAATCCTTCAATTTTGCTATTTAGGCTCAGTTCGTTTTCACGGAAAATATAGTATTTTTGAAAAATATTTTTCAAGATGTCATTTTCTTGAAAAATGACAATATCTTCGGGTATTCGTTTGAAACTTAAGAGAAATTATAAAAAAAATCAATTTTTAATTTTCTTTTTTTTCCTCTCATTTTTTTTATTCTACATTGACTAGCTACCGATTACAAGTCACTTTTGAAGGAAAATGAAAAATATTTAAAGGTAAAGAAAGAAGATGTAAAATATTTTCTACTTTCTAAAAACGAAAAATATTTTCTTTACTTTTCAAGGCGTGACTATCTTGTTTCTCGTGAAATGAACTCTAAAAAATAAGAAAAATATTTTTTTGAAAGTTATTTTTCGTGAAACAATTGGAGTCTCGACAAGGACTTTATACTTAAAATTTTTACGACGCGCATCTTGATAGTGCTCGAAGCTATGATATATGCCTACATCAATATGTAGAATCACTAATAAATATTCACGATTCATTCTAGTTTTCGCCAACATTTTCAATTCCGATGGAAAAAGAAAAAGGAGAAATTGCTTTCGTTC
This sequence comes from Melaleuca quinquenervia, assembly GCA_030064385.1. Lineage (NCBI taxonomy): Eukaryota > Viridiplantae > Streptophyta > Magnoliopsida > Myrtales > Myrtaceae > Melaleuca > Melaleuca quinquenervia. Next base: position 14,467,559 of record CM057723.1, read on the forward strand.
CTTTTTGAAGCCAAAACATGGTCTCCTCTCGCGCTAGTTCAAGCGGCAAAACCCGACATTCAAACCCACAGAAATGGCGCTTTTCTTCCCTCCCCTGCGAGCACACGCACGGAGACAGAGAGAAGCTGAAGAGTGGACGAACAGAGAGACGAAGCCGCAATGGCGGAGAACGGACGGGGCGCGCGCACCGCCCAAGGGGCGAAGAAGAGATCAGCGGACGCGACGGCCGACGCCGAGCAGGGATCAGCGGCGGCGAGCGGCAAGAGGGTGGCGCTCGGAGATATCACCAACCTATCCAATCCGATCGTTCCGGCGAATGTCAGCGGCACCGCGAAGAAGGCCGAGGTCAAGGCCGTCGGCGAATCGAGGGCCGCAGTATCCGCTCCTTCAACGGCGGCAGAGGAGGGTGGTGACCGCAAAATTGATCCACCGACGTGCGGAGCGGATGTTTCCGACATCTTCCGTTACCTTCGCAACATGGAGGTCGGTGCGATCGTTCTATTTATCTGCCCTTTTCTCGTTTTTCCTGACTGAGTTAAGCTTTCTTGCAAAGAAAATGATTTGATCTGATAATCTGCGAATGAATGGACATTAAGCACTTTCTTTCGACGCTGCGTGTGAGCGCGTCTTTCGAGCTCTAGTCCGGTGTTTCGCTCCTTGTGCCGCAGGAGCCGGGTCATGGTATCGTCCAAACAGTTAGAGGGGCTGAGAAATTGGACTTTGGAAGTTTGGATGCATGATTATGCCTAGAAAGCTTCAGTCGGTGTGTTAATGTTTTCTAGGCTAAAATGATAAACGTCTGAGCTCTTTCACGGGGTCACTGCACTAAGAACATCAAAGTTCACTCACTTTCGAAACCACTGACATCGAAAAGTAGTACACTAGTCAGCATGAATTCGCCTGCTTCATTGGCATTTAGGGCGGGCTCAATTTGATTGGTGGAAATGGGAAAAATCACAATCTTTTCGAGCAGTTTGGATGGGGTAATTTGGGTGTGTTGGTTGTGATGCAGATGGAGCCAAAGAGGAGACCATTGCCTGATTACATTGAGAAAGTTCAGAATGATATGAGCCCCAATATGAGAGGGGTTTTGGTGGACTGGTTGGTGGGAGTTGCGGAGGAGTACCAGCTTCTTTCAGACACGCTCTATCTCTCCATCTCTTACGTTGATAGGTTTTTATCTTTGAATGCTTTGTCTAGGCAAAAGCTTCAGCTGCTTGGTGTTTCCGCGATGCTCATTTCCTCGTAAGTCGGTAGTAGTAGTGCCAAGCCTTGGCTTCTACCTTCTGGTTTGATATTTTGTGCCTCATCAATATCACGGCACTGTCATTCTTGTTTGGTTCTCTGTTCTGATGTGTAGAAAGTACGAAGAAATCACCCCTCCTCATGTAGAAGATTTCTGTTACATGACAGACAACAGTTATACCAAAGAAGAGGTATCTTCTCACTTCATTATTATGCCATTATTACTTTGTTTTTGGGTAATGCATCCGGCTTTTCGAGGATGCTCCATGTAAAGTAGTGAATCAGCATTTTCCTTTTGTAGGTGGTTCAAATGGAGTATGATATACTGAAGGCTCTGGACTTCGAATTGGGAAATCCCACAATAAGGACATTCCTAAGGCAAGAAGACTATCTTCCTGTTTTTGTTAAATGAGATGACGCCTTTCTAATACCCTAATTCAAATAATTTAAATTTTTTTTCCCTACCATGACTATTTTGTTTCCGTTTGTTTCGCAGAAGATTCAGCACAGTTGCTCAAGAAGGTCACAAGGTAACTGCTTTTTGCTTATCTCGAGTTTGTTCAAATTGCTAAAAGACATTGTAATTTGCAGACAAATCTGAAACTGGAGTTCTTGGGCTACTACCTTGCCGAGTTGAGCTTGTTGGATTACACCTGTGTGAAGTTCTTGCCATCTGTTGTCGCTGCATCTGTTACATTTTTAGCAAGATATATCGTGCGACCAAAATCTCACCCCTGGGTAAGAGCTCACCCTATGATGATGCTTCCAATCAATAATATTCAATTGTCATTCTCAGGCCATTATAAAGATCATCTTACTTTTCAGACTTCAAGCCTAAAGAGGTATTCAGGGTACAACATGAAGGACCTGAAAGAGTGTGTTCAGATCATATATGACTTGTACTTGGGGAGAAGAGGAGGCTCCTTGCAAGCTGTACGAGAAAAATACAAGCAGCACAAGGTACTTGCATTGTCTAATGTCTGAATGCATCAATGCACCCACGATCATTGCTATTGAAATTGGTCACTAATTGAACCACCCAACTGTTTTCAGTTTAAACTGGTAGCTGTCATGCCTCCTCCTCCAGACATACCAGCTTCCTATTTCGAAGATGTCAATGATTGATCAAACACATGTTGGGCTGGGTATATATTCGTGAACCGATAGGATTTCACCGGATATGGCAGCAAATATTTGCAATTTTGTACGCACTGAGCAAGCGTGACAACTAATGAGGGCCGCAACATGTTGCTAGTCATGCCCGAAAAATGCTGATGAGGAAAACTACGTTGTCCATAATATAAGGGTTTGTCGATGCCGATTTCGATAGTTTCCCATGAGTAACAGGTTTGCATCGCTTCCATTCATTGGCAAACAAAATGCATTCTGTCTGACGTAGATATCGTTCGATTTTGCTGATTGCTTTGGGGAGTCAGCATAAGGCTAACGAAAGCCTTAGAGAAAGGTTCTACTGCTCGAACGATAGTGTCGCATGCTTGCTCATCTGCTTCATCTGATAAAAAAGATCTTGCGCAAAGAAGAGATGAGAAAAAGGCAAGATAGTCTTGACAGTTTTTCTATTGCCGCTCTCACTCACTGTCTGTTTCAATCGTTAGCGAAAGCACTTTCGATGGAATATTTTAGTATTAAACAATATTTTTGTATATCAACTTAAAAATTTTAAAATAATCGATAGCGTTTCCATAAAATCTCATATAATATTATAATAGAATGTTTTGAGTTCAAATATTTCTATACATAATTTATCTCTCCAATTAAATATGTCCACACTTAGTAATGATTAAAAAGATCAGCGAAGCATGAGGAGGAGCGATTGAACATTGAAATGTTAGATTATGTTGTCGTTTAACAGTTTAAATTTTTAAAATAGCTAGACAAATTCTCGCACCTTCCGTGCATAGAACGACAATAGGAGGAGAGGTAAGGTCGCCTTGAATTACACCTTGTGATGGAGGATCTAAAGGGTCCGAAAAACTCCCTTTAAGCAAAATGGATGTGTTTGATGAAGCCAGACAATTCAAAACAAGCGCGACCGATTTCTCGTATAGATTTAGGAATGTCCCCGGCCGCCTCGGCCCCAGCATAGCACGAGTGCGGGGCCAGGCCCGCTAGCAAAAATGTGCTGCCAAGCGGGCCCTTTTGCTCCCGGGCAAATTCCCTGGCCAGGCCCATGGGCCATAACAGGTCGCCCCTAGGTCCAAATGGCCGAGTCCATTCATTGGGCCCATGAGGTCATGTTCCACGTGTGTGCGTGGCTGAGCGAGAAGAGGATTCGAGGGAGATAGATGAGGAGGGGAGAGAGATGGGCATGGGGTTTGGAGGTAGATATGTCTTTTTAGTTTGGGGAGTGTGAATTGAAGGTTTTGTAAAGCGATTATGAGTTTTGATATGTAAGTGAAATTTTGAAGTTATTTTTTGTCGGGTGGCCATGAATTTCTTAGTGAAAGGTAAGAGCATCCATACAATCCTATCCGACTTAAGAGTGAGCTCAAATCGACTTTAACTGGTTGGTTTACACAATAATTGATTCAATTCTAGTTTGGTTCTTGGGTCAGGGTAGCATCGAGATTGAACCAATTCACAAACATTGGCATGGCCTTGCTTTGCTTGTCTAATACCTTGCTTTACTTTCCGCTCTAAGGGAGATTTGAAGGTATCTTTTTGTACGGTGACCATGAGTTTCCTAGTGAAAGTAGGAGTGTGCATTCAAGCCTATCCAACCGAAGAATCAGCCAAAACCTCCTTTACTAAATGGGTTCACACAAGGATTGATTCAATTCTAGTTTGGTTTGTGGTTGAGGATAGCATTGAGATTGAACCAATTCACAATCCTAAATAATCATAAACTAATTTACTCTCTCTCTCTCTCTCTCTCTCTCAATATTGTTTTGTCATTATCCCTGAAGTAATTGGGTTGAAGGTAAAAGATTGGATGAAGGCTTGAATAATCATGGAAATGATGGACTGATGTAGGTGTTTTTTTAATTGGCTTTAGTTTTAAAATCTATGGAATCGATTCTTGACATGATAGGTTTAAAGTTCAGAACTACCATGATAAGATTGATCGTTCCTAAACGAAAGGATTGTGTGGTAAAGTAAATGTACATGTAGACAATTACGAATAGTTTTTCGATTACAATGCCGAAAGGGTAAGTTGCTCTTTTGGATTGGTAGTTATGCCCTCCTTACTCTAGTTGGAAATTTTAGAAGCAAGAGAAGGAAAAAAAAACGGTAAGCAGTATAAAGAATCCTGAATTATGCTCACTGTAAAATAAATATTCTACTTTTTTTTTGGATATCGTTAGAAATTTTAAACTTGCCAACTGTGAAATAAATACTGTCAACTTTTTTTGCTCAAACTCATACATGTGCGGTATAATATACCGTATATTTTAGTTTCGTCCAAATTATATTAATCATATTTGTAAAAGTTGAAGGTTATTTACGAAGAATTCGAGATACTTATATTGTAGTAAATATAGTTTAAGTTTATTGTGTGGAAACAATCCCAAAAAAGAAAAAGAAATCGATGAAAGATAATGAATGGGCGCGTTGCGGTCGATCGTGTTTTTCAATTTGAAGGTTTGTCATTGCCGTTTCGAAAGAGTGCCTTGAAAGACATTAAAAGGAGACGCGCCCTTTGCTTCGCGTCCTAGAGAGAGAGAGAGAGAGAGAGGGAGAGGGAGAGAGAGAGAGCCGCGGCTCGGTCTCTAATGAACAGAAAAAAGCTCAAACGTCAACCATCAGATCCAACTACTATGGTGACCCGCCATCTCATCATCCGCAGTTGTCCTAACCACACGCGCCCGCTCACACCATAAATACGTACTCGTCCACCATACCCGATCCTGCCCCCTCTGAATATTTTAATCCCCGAAAATCCCTTTGCCTTCTCCCCCTCCACCCTCCAAGTTAAAGCCCCCAACCAATGTCGAACTCGGACATCTCCACCGCCCAACCCGCCACCGCCACCGCCACCGCTGCCGAGGAGGACGCCCCTCCGCCCCCGCCCCCGCCGCCGCCGTCCGACCCCACCTCGCACGCCCCGCCTTCCGAGATGGAGCAGCCCGTCGAAGATCCGCTCCCTTCGCAGCCGAGGAAGGACGCGACCCCCGCCCCAAACGTCGCCTTCAGCATCTGGCCCCCCTCGCAGCGCACCCGCGACGCCGTCGTCGCCCGCCTCATCGAGACCCTCTCGACCCCCTCCGTCCTCTCCAAGCGCTACGGCACCGTGTCGCCGGAGGAGGCCGCCACCGCCGCCCGCGCCATCGAGGAGGAGGCCTTTAACGCCGCCGGCGGTGCCGCCGCTGCCGACGATGATGGCATCGAGGTCCTCCAGATCTACTCGAAGGAGATCAGCAAGCGGATGCTCGACTCCGTCAAGACCCGCGCCGTCGCCGCCTCCCCCGCGGCGACGCCGGGCGGCGGCGCATCTCCGGCCCCTGCCCCCGGCGGAGACGCGGCTCCCCCCGCCGCCAGTGAGGAGGCCTCTTCTACTGTTGAGTCGGAGGCTTAGGTTTTGTTCTCAGCTCATGAGGGAGGCCCTTCTTTTTGTCGTCGTCGTCGGTTTAGAGATCTAATGTGGATATTCATGGTGATACATTGAGGGTTCTTACTTAGTATCTTTCTTGATCTGGTTCGCTTGGACTGAATATCGATTATGGTGCTCATTAATGTGAGAATGGTGTCTATGATCTATTTATATCCAAGTCTCTGCGATTCCCTTGGGCGCCTATGATTGTTCTACAGTACGATTGCTCGGTGCATAATGAACTTTTGTGCATATGCCATTCGAAATCCCGTGGAGCACCTGCATTTTGTTCATCGATCATGTCGTTCTCTGTTATCCCTGCTTGCCAGTTCTTTCATTTTCGCCCAAGTTCCCTTCAGTAGTGTCTTTGTGCCTGGTAAACCTTATGCTCTTTAATCCTTTTTTAATGTTTGGCTGACAATATTTGGCTTACTTCTTTGGTTGTTCTGGCATGGCAATTGCAGTTTTGGAAGGTTATGCATCCTTTTCGATGCTTTTAATCGTGTCTGTTTGCATAAATCATCCTACTTAGTCGATTTGAGGAGCTCATACCCTGCATTATATGGATTTTGCATGTTCTCGGGTTTTACCTTTACTGGTTCTTATGTAATCGGAGGCAACTGTCTTTACCTTATTTATGTGTTCTGTATAAGTTTATTGCTTCTTGCAATCTGTTGCCTTGTGGATTTCTAAGTGTTGCTTATTATACCAGCGGATGCCATTGCCTTTTCCTTTTACATTTTGCATTTTTTTTTTCAGTGCTAGTCTTTTAACTTTCCCGATGCTCGTTCTGCTGCTTGACTGTTCATTCTTTGTCAATTCCGGTTCCATAGATGTTACGAGTTTATGAAGTTGTTGGTTTTTTTTTATTTATTTTGTTGCTTCATATGCTTGATAAACTTTATAATTTAGCCACTTTCCAAAATTGTTGTATGGTAGAACTTAAGTTGTCCTTATGGTGTAGCCATTCCTGTACCGTGAGTTTACAAAAAATTTTACCTGCTAAAATTATTATTATATCTTCCATGATTTCTTTTAAAACTGTTTATTAAGTTTAACTATATTTCGTCTGGATTATTTTTCGATCAAGAAGAGACAGCAGACCCTTTTTGCCATCTTAATAAACCATTTTACATGCTAAAGGTGTTCGGATGTTTTACTCAGGAAGTCACGATTGTTAATATACTTAGCAGACAAAATTTCCCCCATGTTTTTCTGAAAACTCGTCATTATTGTTATTTATATCATCATTTTTTTATTTGTGAGATCTTTTAAAAGATGCAAACAATGCATATCCCCCTTCTTTTGTGCTAAAGTAGCTGCTTACTCTATGTGTAAAAGTGGTGGATCAGAGTATCTTCCTTTTCTATTTACATTTATGCTTAAGCCAGAACCGTGTCATAATCTTCAGGATAGGGTAGCAATGTGCTAGCATGTTTTCAGTTTTAATGTTGTTTTAAAAATACGTTGGATATTATTAGACATACTGGCTAGATATCAATTCATGTTCGTTGTGTTATTATGTTTCTTGAAATTGTTGTTTGGATGAAGATTATCTTGCTATAGGTGTGAGATTCCAGGCACAGGATAGGGTATGATTAAGAAGATTTTTGTCCTGTTACCTGAATTCTACTTGATCATTGAATTCTACTTGATCATTTTTTTTATCTGTCATTTGGTCTCCTCTAAGAATTGGATTTTGAGTTTTTTGAGGACAAATCAAGTGTCTGAGCTGCTTTTCTGGCTTCCCATATATTGGGGGCTTAACTGTTACTTAATAAGATTTTGTAAATCTTATTGGGCGTAAAACAAATTGATTATTAGGCTGCATACTCTCTTCAGGAGTGATTGGTATGTCTGCCAGTGCATTCTAAGATTATGAGATTAGCGCACTGAAGTTTCTGGTATTTTGGGGGTGTTGGGTTTTTCTCAAGCTGTGTCATAGCAAAATCAGAAGCTTTATTTTATCAGAAGAATTAAAGATTGTTGTGTCTTTCCATCCATATATGCATTTGAAATGTTCATGTTTCTAGATTAAATTGTCTATTTTAACTGGAAGGATCCTGGAGTGCTTGAGAAGGCATGAATGTAATAACTTTAGTGTCCTCCAACAACCATACTAATATGATGAGGATGCAATGGCACCTTTTCTTTTTTAGTGCCATCATTACTCTCTCTCACGCCCTATCACCTCTCCATGGTTCATTTGCAACAGAATGAAGCCTAATTGTACTGACACATCCATGATTGCTGTTAATTTTCTCAAGTGACCTGAGAGAGGGGGAGTGTAATATAGTTGATGGTTGGGACTTAAAGGAAATACTGCATGCGCTCTGTTTTTGACCTTGAACTTCATTTCATCTAGAATGATTCATGAGGCTGCATGGCTTGGCAGATGCATATCCAAATAACTTATGCCGATATGGGGAATGAGATTTGACTTTTAATGATTGGAAAATGGTAAGATGTAAATTCATGTTGTAGGAAGGAGCATCTGTACTTTAGCTTCCTTACGGTGCCCTAATTGGGCATTTTTCACTAGCTAGTTGTCATGTTTAGACAAGTGGTGCGTAACTTGAGCCTTTTGCCTTCGTTCTGATTTACTGGCCTGATACAACCCGTGCAGTGATCTACTGTCCACAAAGAATAAAGATGTTTAGAGTGGGGCTTGTGTCTGTAGTAGCAATCACTTATTTGATTGTTCGGTGCTTATTTTCCTTGCTCTTCACAGGACTCCTGTATATCAGTATGTTCTTGTGCTATGATCGGTCATCAGTTGTCGTGTTTGATTGTGTCCACTCTAAACTACTGGTTAGAGATTTAAAGTGCTGATGATCATTATAAGGATATCGGATACATAAGCTGCTTTTGCAAGGATTAAATGCTCATTGCTTGGCAACAGGTATTTTTCAGACGATTCTTTTGTTGGCTGTTCATTTTGACCTGAACAAGTATGGTATCTGGGGTTTGATTAGAAGGGAACTTTAGTTGGAGAAATGGTTTATCAAGACTACGGGTGTAATTGAGTTAACTCGTTATTTTCCACTTTTCGCTGTAAAACGTAATTGAGTGGACACGCTATACGGCTCAAAGGGGATTTATCTTGACGAATTAAGCAGGATGCTGGACTGAAATTTATAGGAGGATTTGAGCGTTCATGCTTACATTGCATCGCTCGTCATGCTTATGCTCAAGCTTGACTCGTCGTTACCATGAGTCACAGTGAATCAACAGTAAACTTAAGTTTTGGTATTGGAAAGTCCAATAAAAAAAAATCCATAGTGTGATGCTACATTAATTCAGGCGAAACGCACGTCTGTAACAAGATAAGTGGTAGAAAGAACAAGGTCATGCTACTGAGCTGTTCATTGTTGAAACTAATGCATGGACTGCCCAAGAAGATCGACGAATTCGTGACCTGCTCAACTTGCTTCGGCACGTTGACTACCCGACAAGATTTTGAAAGTGGGGATTGTTCAGATTTCTTTGTTAGATTGAAGCTCGTTTGTACTAAATAGAAAAAGATAAAAGTGATGTTCTTGGTTTCTTCCTCTCTTACGTGAAAAATGTTAGGATATGGCTCGTACTCCCTATCAATAGGAAGGTACAGGATTCTCGCTTCTCGAGCAGGAATACGGAAGGACCTTCCAACATGAGTTGTATGGGGCAGCGCCCCCGCGACACCAAAGAGCTTTATCGGTTTGAGTTTGTACTTCATTGATAATTTGTGTTTGGGTCCACAAATAGCTGTTGAGTATATATAATCTTTCTCTTATAATTGAAAAATGTAATAGAGAGGTGCGATGTGCTAATTATAGTAGAATTCCTTGTTATATGTAGCTTTAGTTTAAGAGTGAATTTGAATAAAATTTTGTATCTTGATTTCTCTTTGTCGGTTTTATTTTTTTTTTAGTTGCCTTTGTGAGCTAAATCTAAATGAGAAAGAGGCGTGATGGGGTTCTACATATGCTGGGTGGGTCATGAATCCAATCTTTGCTTGCTTGATGAGATCCCTTCTTTGATCTGGGGTGGAGATTCTATCGGCCGCATTCTATGTCGATTATGTCATAGACCACTAATGTCTCGTTCAGGCGAGTCAAAATTTCTGGCTGGTCTGTATCTCTGAATGTAAATGAAACATCTTGTGATCAACCACGAATGTATTAAGATAATGTGAAATGCTCACCGCGACTGCACAGAAAAATTGATTCATGCTGCCTCCAATTTTTGCTCCGAAAGTCTAATTTGGCTTTGATATCCGGTCAATAGCTGCTGCACACTGAAGATTGAATATGTGCGTGCGTCCATTTCAACAATCTCGGCAGGTCTTGCTCATGAAAAAGAAGCAAAACAACAAGCTGCTGCGGTTTGCTTTTGACCCGACTTTGTCCCCCCTGAAGAACACCCTTCTTTCATTCGATTGGCTAACATGTTCTTTCGTGGTAATCCCAGTCATTAATCTTATTGAATCAGAAGCACGATGGCTTCCTGCTGGGACTGGTTTTAGGTGGATTGCTAACAAGATCATGGTTTATTTTATATCCGAGAGTGTATGGTGATGAGCAATTCGGGTCCATGGTAGAATCTCCACGAAGAAGAAGCTGAGTGCATCGGGACAAACAGTGTTAGTTGGAGATGTGAAGCGTGTGCGTGAGAATTTACGCCGCTGCCTCAGGTCTCCATCCCCGGATCTTCTTGTTGACTTCCATAGGAAGTTAGGTGGCAATTCAACCGGCCTGAATTCTACTTCTGACTAACGCGCTCCACTTTTTACGTGGTCTGTTTAACTATTCTTTTCCTGCTTGGAAATATATCACCGCGGTCAAGGGGATTTGTCCGCAAAACACTTGGAGAATCTTGGCGAGAAATTCGTCGAACCATGTTGGACAAAAGTATGCTCCTCCGGTGAACGAAGAAGAAACCTCATTCTCACATCACCACGAGCACCGACATTCGAACGTCTCGAACCATTTGTTGCTACCACCACTCGCTGCCGGTGGCGATTTATGTTTTTGCCTTTTCCGCCTCGTCTGTCCCCCTCCTGCACCGAAGTCCCGGATGGCTAGGTTCTTGCTTGGTCGCTAAGGACAGGTCGCGGCGGGCGATGATGGGCGGCGCCCGGTTTTGGGCACTGAAGAGAGTGACGAGTGAGCAATTATGGTTTCGAGTTTTGGGTGGCAAGTTTAGGCTGAGATCCAAACTTCAGGGGAGTCTTACTGGTATTTTTACTAATTCTGATTGTCTCAACGCCTGTAAAGGTTTTGGAATTCAAAGATAGTTTCCTTTGGCCGCTGAAAATGTAAGACAGAAGAGAATGGGCGTCGAAGCAAGGGTCAACCATGACTAGGCAAAGCCCTTATTCTTCAAGGACAATCGTCACTTGCTAAATTACTGGGAAAAGTGGACCCGTTCCTAGAGATTTTGCTGGAGCCTTGAAAAGTTAGATTGCATCGTCACTTTTGATGAGCTTCGAGGTTGAGCGATTATCGTGGTTAATGAATAATCTTGCATATCGTGCGTTATTGAGAGATTTTCCTGCCTTGTTCAAATCAACTCCCACGGAGAACTTGTGGGTGCTTGTGCTGATCCAACTAGATACACATAAAAGCATAAAGAATCCTACTTCTGATATATGAACATGATTTGCCTGGATGAAGAGGAATATGCACTAGAATTTGCTTGGCTACTCTCCGACGAGATGGTAATACATGAACAAGAAATAAAGGTCCTCGTCTCATTTCAATGAACACCTCACTTCTTAGTCTGTGTATGAGTATCAATATGTCTCTCTAACGAAACAAAAGGAGGAAAAGAAAAATCCTAGTAAGTGACGATCAAAATCTAATGAAGCTGCAACTCTTTGTGCACGAAATTAAAGAAAGAAAGATGAGTCTGGGAAAAGAGAGTGACGAGCGGTTGAGTGCATTAATGCCCAGGTCCTTTTCTGCTGGGTCCCGAAGCCAACTTGAACTCCATACTCTTCACAGAATTAGGGCGGGTCGTCTCGTTGCTATTTGAAGAGAAAGCGAAAGAATCCATCGTCCCCATCGAAGCCCGGTGATCTCGATCTCGATCCTCTCCGCACCCGGAGACCGCATCGGCCCGAAGATTCCGAGCATGGATGTGGCCGAACTGCACAGACACCACCAAGATCACAAGGCACAAGACCAAGCAGGAGCTCTTCATTTAGCTAGGTGCTGCTCTTGACTGGTAACCTCTCGAACTTGCCAGGAAATATTAGGACACAGCGCCGCTTTTCGCGAGTGATGTTCCTTGATCTCGACGATTTGAATGTCTTGGAATTTGGGTATGCGACTCCTATCTATATATATACAAGAGGGAAAGAGAGGGTGGGGTGTGAGGGACGGTGAAGCCTAGCTAAAGCCCTTTTCGTTCTGTGTGTACGTGGAGTGGGGCCTTTGAATCTTCCATGGTGGGATTGGTGTTTTGACTTGGCCTTTAGAGAGACAGAGAGAGGTAGGGTTTGAGACTTTTATATGCTGTCCGAATTTGACTTTCATTCGAAGATAAAGTCACAAGGCGAGCAGTTTCTGTGCAGAGCGCGGGTTTGCTTTTCTCCCCCTGCATGTCCGCAAGCTTCGAGCTCACACGCTTTGTGGACCCTCGAACATGTGTCTTGTCTGATGGCAATCGCTGTCCACCCTCCCCGCGGAGAGAAAAACCTCGGAAAGTTTGACGAGCGGCCACGGTGAGACTACAGGGAGGAGTGAACAGAGCTGTCCGAGTCCTCGTGTCGCGATTCCAAAGATGGTTCGGACGAAAAGGCCTGTGATGGTGACGATGATGCGCTCTTGCCTTTTGGACATGGGTAAAAGGCCGGCGAGCTCGGCGAGCCGTCCATTCCCTTCCCGCGGCCGAAGACGGTGCTTATGGTTCGGACTGCCAAAATAACCACCGTGTGATACTCGTAATAGTAGCTTGTGTCGATTCATGTTATTATGACTTGTCTTTTTTGATTAATCGAATGATTAAGTTACTCTGCAATATTTTTGTTATTGTACACGTCGAGTATATCATCACGTCGCACCATACTTGAAAATGATGCAATTTAGATTGACTTGCACAAAATCTATGTATATTGTTCTAATGAGAAAATTGGACCGACGGTCTTAAACGTTCTTGTCTAACGTGCAATCGAATCCGGAAAGTTTTGGAGGTGGTGAAATTGAGTCCTTTTGGTAATTACTCAAGCAATTTTTGTTGATGTGGTAGTCGGATTTCCGACTAGTGGAGTTTTGAACTTTTAGGCATAGACGGTGGTGAGGTGACGTTGACATGGAACAATGCTAGAAAAAAAGTGTTGAAAAACAAGAACAAAAGCAGGACAACGCAAGACAACAAGGTCAAGAGAAAAATAAGAAAAAAATTAGGGCCAAACATTATGTAAAAAGAAAAGACAGAAGGAAGGGAGAGATGAGATGAACCGTCTGCGGCGGTGGGAGGGGCCATTGTTGGTGGCTCTACCGCTAGCCAACGCTGCGTAAAGGGCCGACCAACCCTTGCGACCACCACGAGAGGGTTGGCTTCGGGGCTTGCGAGCCCTCTCCGGCAAAGTCCTCGGCGAGGGCGGCCAACCTTCGCTAAGATTTGTGGGGCGGTGACCACTCTATGTCTCTCTCACTCTTAATGTCCTTTTTAACTTTTCATTTTTTTCTTTACATTTGACCTTTCTTACATGGTGACATGCTAAGTCAACCTATGCTAAAACAAATAAAAATTGACATATCAGGTTTCCATGATGGACCATTAGAAAAACTGCTCCAGAGATTATCGAAAGGAGTTGATGGTGTTGAATTTAAAACGCTTGCGACTTAATCGTGTATTTTCAAACTCCTCGGACTTGGTTGGACATTAAATGAAACATTTTCCTTCATTGGCGCAACTTTCCCTAATCTATAGCATGATTGGTCCAATCAGCCGCATCATTTATATAATCATTTTGTACATCTTTTGTACCAACCAATAAAGACTAAGAAAGAAGAAGAAACTGTTTCTCAATTTAATCAATCACCACAAATGACAACCTCGAACTACTTACCTTTGGGAAACACTATAAGCCACAAGTTCACAACTGTAGAGTATAGTGATACCCTATCATGATACACGATTCTATTTTTCCTTCGACATCCTTTTAGCACCTTATTATTATTGTTGAGATACATATATATGAGTTGTATTAAAGAAGTCCGGTATTAGAGATTTGGTGTGGCTTAGAGTCATAATGCATCATAAATGATTCATAATTCATTGATTCTAACTTTTGAGTGAATCTGGGTAATATTAGATGTGCAGATGGTTCGAGACTTGAACTTCCTCTTAGTGATCTCCAAAATTGCAGGAATTGAGTTTCTGTTGCTCAACATAACAAGTGATATAAAAGCCTATGGTTGATTGGTGAATCCCCAATTTGTTCTAGCGTTTGATGATTTATCTCAGCAAAGATATTTCATAGGACATTGCAGTAGTCAACCAGAATTGCCACATAGTTAGTCCACTGGGACCACAGTTGAAGGCAAGTGTAGTGATGGACTAGAGTGCTCTCGAGCAAAAGGATGTCTCGATTTTTAGAAGGACCATGCCTATTACCATGTGATGGATTTGACTTGAGTTCACCTCCTCACCATCTTTCTACATGAAAGCATTTCGCTCTGTGACACAATAATTATTACTACACTTCACTGAAAATAGCCAAGAGTGAGTGTACTCTCGACTCATGCATTCAAATACTTGACCATCGGCCACACATGTCAAATCTCACATAGTCATGCCACATGTGTTTGGCATAACCCTAGAAGCGATTTCTCAGACCAAGTCGTGTCTCAGCTTCAAGTTGTACATTGCTTACTATCCCAGAAAATCCGCTCATCATCACGGTGATGTCTTGGAAAATCTCGGTGTGGTCGGAGGACAGGTACACCTTGGATCTGTTCTGGTCCGGTCGGTGCAGGTCACATGCGTTCCTCGTTTAATGCATTCACGGCTGAATCATGCTTAGGCGATGTGAACAAGTCCGGCTGCGAAGTCAAGAGGATCTCAGCTGTCAATATCAGGCGCTTTTTAGAGTATAAAAAACAACAAGTTCCAACTTTTCGATGGGCTCGCTCGTGATTCCACGCTTTACAATTAGACAGAACTTCCCTCTCCGTCGGCAAACTATGCTGCGTTTGACTTGGAAAATGACGATCCTTTCCGGGGGATTTCCTGGCTCAATATGCTGCAGAAGTCTATCTGTACTTGCAACTTTCGGTAACACCGGAATCATGCGATGCCCACTTCGTACGCGTTCTCTCCGTCCACACTAAAGAATTAGCCACAAGAAAAGGGAAAAAAGCAAAGTGGTTCTTCTCTTTCTTTACGAGGAACTGTGGAGTAAGGCTACACGCAGCGAAATTGATCTGCAAAATTAGCAGAGCGATTGAGGTGGCAGAGACGACGAGTGAATATATTTAAGCAAAAGCAGGACACATTTGATGCCTTAATGATAAGTTAAGAATCGACTTTCATGTACTTCACATTTCTCATTACATACCGAGTATATGAGAGACTTGAAAAAAAGTCGAGACCAGAAAAAAGAATCGAACAAGTCGAACAAGACAAAGCCACTTGTTTTGGGTTGATTTTTGATTTTTGAACTTATTCATCTCCCATGGCGAGCACCGGAGGAAAAGTAGAGAGCAGGTCCGAGCTGCTCAAGGGTTTGATAGTTTCTCAGTTTACCAGATAATTCGCATATCATATTATGTCAGGTTAAGGTTGATCCATATAGTATCTCCATGCGATGGATAATTTCCTTAATCATATCCACATCCACAAAATGTACTCATTTGGATCAAGAGTCATAATATTCGAGATATATAATTGCTCAAGAAAACCAATAAGGCTAAGGATGTATAGTCAATATTTCACCTGGGTATAGATTGTATCTATTCAGGAATGAAAACCATGGGAAATATGACATTGAAACACGAAAATATTTTTTTAAATATTTTTTAAAAAATATATCTTTCAGAAAGTCATTTAAAAAAATAGTTTTTCTGGAATTTTTTTTCCATCGTTTGAAAAAGAAATAGTGCTTCCATTTTTGTAGAAGGATATACACATTTTGTGAGATATAAAGACTACACAAGCTAATTCATCAACTTTTGTATAAAGTTTTATCAAATTGAATTTTTATGACATAAATAATTTTTCGAATTGTATCAACATTTTTTCATCTAACGCTGCCGGCGGGCTTGAAATGTAGTTTGGGCCTGACTAATTTTCTCACTTTTTGCAGCCCAACTCAGAACCACTTCCTCTCTTCGACCCTTTCATGTTGTGCCCAGTGAAGCCTAACATCTCAAATCCAGTAAGAACCCAACTACAAAATTATCTTATCATAGGAATTCACTGATAAATATTTTTTTTATTGTCAAATGAGTCCTAAATCTATTAATTGTTAAGATAAACATTGACTATCCTACATAGGGTGGCTGGTGCACATGAATAATTTTTAATAAAATATACTTTTAGAAACTTTTTATTTACGTATTCTTCTTTTCTTTCTCTTCTTTTTGTTTTCTTCCCTTCTTCATCTTCCAGTGGCTAGAGGCAAGTCGGCAAGGTCATGTTGCCTAGCCCTCTTGCTAGTGGCTGCGAAGATGAGGGTTAAGTCTCACTATCTCTCGCCTCTGGTCGGTCGCCATAAGAAGAAGAAGAAGAAGTGAAGGAAAAAAATGGAGGAGAAAGAAAAGAAAAAATTAATGCATAAAAATTAGAGTAATATTCCATGTTAGTGCTAGTCATGCTACGTAGGATGGCCAATGTTTGTGTCAGCTTTCTAGCCAAATTTAACCAGATGTCTAGATTTGATACTAATGCAAAAATTTTGTGACTCAATTGGCTAGAAAAAGTTTAGGACTAAATTAGTATAATTGCGATAAATTTAAGATTTTATTTTATTTTTTTGATAATTTTCCCTCAATAAGTTGGCCATGGGATTGCTTTCAGCATGTCTGTGCTGGTAGGAGCATTAGTTTTAGGTTGTGGTGAAGGTTCAGTGCCCATGGCCAGTGGTGGCTATGGATTCTCGATGGTGGCTCCGAGCGATGGCCAGTGGTGGCAGCGTTATGGGTGGTGGACTGGAGAAGATGATGATGCCACTCAAACAATGGGAGTGGCTGGGAAAAAAAGGAAAGTTATGTGGTGGCGAGGAATTGTTTCTTCTATTTTTGATTTATGATGGTGAAAATTAGTTAATTTGTCTCAAGTGTTCTTTAATCATCTCCTACGATCTTTCGAATTAGTAAAATAAAGCATGCTTTTACTCCATGTAGATCCATATTTCGAAGTTGAAAAACAATTTTCTTTTTTTGTTAATTTGCTGAAGATATGCTCTTGGGAAATTCAAGTTATTTGAATTCGTACATCTTTTTTTTTTTTTGTCTAAGTTCAAAGTGATTTTGATGGAAATCAAGATCCAGCTATTTCTAGTTTCTTCTAATTCAGACGTATCTTTACACTAAGCAAATTATTTATGAGCATCATTCAAAATTAAATATTAATAACTTTGTTTGTGTATGAGTAGTGAAAAAAAAAAGGTTAGTTCTGATCTCTTCGTTTATGCACCGAAAGTCCTACAATTAATTATGAAAGTGCAATTGAGCCATAAAACCTTTAAAAAATACAACAAAATTCTAAATTTTGTCAAATTGATACAATAAAATCCCTTTTATTAATTTTTAAAATAAAAATAGCTTAATAATTAGTCTGGCGGATGGAGTCATAAGTCTAGTTCTAGCTTTGCTGCCAAAAGGAGCCACCAGGAGTAGGGGTGAGCATAATAGACCGCCCAACTCGGGAATCGCCCGGATTTGACTAGACTGGCCTGGTTAGTTTGGTTATTGAAAGTTTCGGTCCGGTTCACGGTTCCTAAAAATGAAATCGGTTCTCGGTCGGTCTGATGCGGGACCAAACTGGACTACTACCACTTGGAGTCTCAGACCAACCCTTTCTTTGTTGTTTAGACCATTTAGGGCCGAAAGAGAGAAAACTGATTGGGCCCATTCCATTATGAGTTGTTTAGCCATGATTGTGCATGTAGGCCTGATTCCTTTGCATCTTCAATGCAAAAAAGAGACAGGTTGGGCTTCCAATTCTACATGTTCAAGGGTTCAACTTCAACCTACAATTTGTCTAGTTTCTCCTACGTGCATTGGCCAAGTACTCACATAGTCAAGCCCTCCCCCTCCCTCTCTCCCCCTCTCTCTCTCTCTCTCTCCCTCCCCCTCCCTCCCTCCCTCCCGTGAGTATCTTTCCTCAATGACATAGTGCTTTAATATGCTCAAGATAATTCTTTCCTCCCTTAGTCAAGCTGCTATACATTTTGTCTTGCCCTCTCTACGCTTCGTTATTTTGAGTATTCATTTGGGAACTTTGAATTTTTTCCGGTCCCATTGGATTGGCCAGGATTTGGATCGGACCAGTTGGTTCGGTTTGATCCTAGGATTAGTAGGTCCAGTCATCGGTCCAAAAAATTGAGGATTGCTCTCATCGGTCCGATTCTTGATTCCGGAGAAGAACCAGACTGCCATGAACCATGCACACCCCTAATCAGGAGTTGCAAAGATGGCACCACCACGAAGAAAATCTTGTGCGAGATGCCGAGGGGCCCCACATTGTTGCCAGAGATCCGACTATCGAACTTGCCTACGAGCAATGCTGCTGTTGATGGCGGTGGCTCGTTTAAAGGGATCAATTGCCGGTCATATAGGTTTCTTACTCTTTTTTTTTTTTAATTCTCACCCCACTTTTCTTTTATCCTCTTTCTTTATATTTTAATTTTTTTTACCATTTTCTTTTTAGATTCTTTACTTTTTATACTAATATGTAGTTTAGTGGGTGTCACATTGGTCTTATATCTTAAAAAAATAATATAAAGTTGCGTCAACCTATTTCATTAGATAAAGTGGACGGAGTAAATGGAGAGACCTAATTGTATTAATCTGATAAGTTTTACGGTTTTATTGCACCTTTTGAAAGTTTGGAAACTTAATTGTGCTTTTGTGATGAACTTTAAGATTTCTAATACTCTTATTCTTATTTTTATCTTCTTTTTTAGCCTTCATGGTTTTAAGATTAACATAATAAGGAAATCAATTCTTATACTTTGATTTTGCTATTTTGGAGGAGAATTAAACTGTTCCCTTCAAGCTTGGTGGAAGAAAGAACGACACAAGAAACTCTGAATTAAATAACGAGATAAAAGCGGTAGCTCATAGATTATAAGTTTTCCTTAGAAAAGCTGTATATATATGTTTATCAAAGTATAAGGCTGATACTACCAACGCAGAAACATATATAATAGAAACGATTGAGTATGACCGTAAATTGTAAAATGAAATCTGAACTCAATCAAGAGTGAGCGTTGGTTCCGATTCAATTTGAAAATTGGACAAGGCCGATTCCAAGGAGAATCCGTTCGGCTTCGAGTTCCACGAACATAGAACAACCTAGGACCAGTTGGATTTGCTAGTTCAAAAGCTGGAATCGCCTATTCTACCAAGGTATGGGTTCAACCAGTTCAGTTCTTGGAATGAATCGATTCTAAATCTAATTTTGAAGCCTCTTAAATTTATTTTGGCACCTATCAAGAGTGAAACCCTAGTCTTCAACATGAAAAACAACAAAACCATCACTTGATCAAATGTTCATACAATGAAGTTGCCAAAGACTTACATCTTCTAACAACAATTTGGCCCAAAAAGTAAAACGTTCATGATCCCAAGTAGAATGGAAGATGATTTCATCACTGACTGGCTCAATTCTAGTTTCCAATCTTCTGGAAACATAGGTCACATGACTGACTTTCGATTCAAGATCTCGGTTCAGGATCGTGCACCCGGACTTGATCCCACTACTTGGCTGGGTGCCCACCTAGTGGTTGGTTTATCTAAACACCAGGTGACTAGTTTCCTCACATTTCCGATAGTCCGCCTTTGTCTATATGCCCCTGCAAACACTCCAAGTACCCCGTCAAACACTCGTATGTGTCAATTTTTGAATCAAATGGGAATACTTTGAGCCATAATCGACAAATCTCCTCTTCACCGAGAAGTCCAACTCTATCCTCATCGATCAGCATTTCTCTTTGGCCCATTTGGACAAGTCTGAACAGTATTGGAACTAGTTCAATGAGATATGCTTTGTTAACATGAATGTTACCATGCCTCGTGCGCTTTCTCGACCGATGCGGTTCCTTATGATACGTGTAGCGCCTTAAATTTTGCATAGCAAATTTGCTTGGTTCAACAGTGTGCTTATTTCGAGAAGAGAGATCAATAAGATGATTCCATTATCATGGGCGAAGAGAAGGACCGTGTACGTATGGGCCAATCTCAAGTCAAATGCGAAGCTTCGAGCCGTGCGTTGCACGGACTTACAGTCTCCCCTGCAGTTATGACTGTACTAGATGGGCAATTTGTGCAGACGGTCCTGCCTTGCCTTCTCTGGCACGCAACAAGAAACTGTCGGAGCTTCATCCGAATCTTCCATGAGACTCGTCCGGGGTAGTCGATCGATGTTGGAAGGTGGGACCATTGATTGGTACTCCATGGGCTTCGATTCAATGGCGGAAGGAAAGCTTGCAATTGGCAAGCTCTCTCGAATGTGACTCCCCCACTCCACTCGGAATAGTCGTCGGAAAACTTAGCTAAATTATCTACGAGATTTCAGTAACGTTCCTAATCACCTACCTTTCCATCATGCTTTAGAGATCTTGCTGTTAACAACAGTATATGCATATGATTCGAGTATGTAGAATTTGTTCCTCATGTAAACTCAAGCACACATTTGTTCATACCACCATAAAATACAACGGGAAGTCAACATCTATATATGAGGAGATATTGGGATAAATTGCCAAAAAAGTCCTAAACCTGTACCCGTTTTGATATTTAAGTCATAAACCTTTTTTTTTTTAAAGCCAATTCAGTTTGAAATCTTTTACTACTTTGCCATTTAAGTCATTCCAATGGATTTTGGCTAGATAATGCATACGTGACGACGACGTGGTAATGCCGAAGCTCGCCGACGCTGATAAGACGACGATGTGTCCATAACTATGTTATTTTTTTTTTCTTCTTTTTTCTTTGGCCAGAGCTTGCCGGCCACTTCAAAGGGTGGTGAAGCCCTTGCTAACAACATGTAAGGGTGCTGGGGGTTGGGAATGCCGTCGCCGCCTCGCCCGCTGTCGGCGAGGGCTGGGTAAGGCCACCCTCGCCAAGATTTGGGATGGGAAGAGCCACCCTTGCCCGAGGCCGGCCCCACCTAGATTTGGGTGAGAGCAGCCTCGCACAGCCCTCATCGGCAGTAGGTGAGGGCGGTGGTGGCCTCCCTGGCCCTCGGTGCCCTCACCTATCACCCGTCGTTAGTGAGGGCTTCCTCGCCCTTTGGAGTGGCTGCAAGCTCCGGCCAAAGAAAAAAGAAGAAAAAAAAACTTAGTTTTGGACACGCCGTTGCCCCGTTAGTGCTAGGAGCTCCGGCATCGCTATGTCATCACCACGTATGCATTTTCCGGCCAAAATCTATTAGAAAGACTTAAATAGTAAAGTGACAAAAGGTTTAGGACTGAATTGGCTTAAAAAAATGTTTAGAACTTAAATGGCAAAGTAATAAATGTTTAACACTTTTTTGGCAATTTTTCTAGAGATATTGTGTAACAATTAAAAATTAAGAATTCGTGATAGTTTTGTCTAATTTTTCCTTTTTTTGCCTGCGTGGTTTTGGTCCTCAAATGGACACTTGCCTTGTCAAGCATGTCAGATTCTATCACTTGAAGCAAGTCATTACCTCGTTGCCCTTACGAAGAAACTTGACTCGGTCATGCTACAAATTCAATCTTGCCAACGGAAAATGTAATAGAAAGTTAACAACTGTATAAGAATGAAAGGTCAAGATATATTGCGAAACAACTGTAAATTCAAGACAAATGTATATCGCATTTAAAATTTTGAGAGACATTTGCCTCATTCTCTCTTTTTTTTCCCTGCATGATTTTAGTCCTCAAATGGAGAATCACCCTATAAAGCACGACAGATTAAGTCATTCGAACCAAGTCATTTCCTCATCGCCCTTGGGAAGAAACTTGACTTGGGCATGCTACCAATTTAATGCGCTATCATTATGCTATGGTGGACAAATGTGTAAGATACGTTTGAAGAGACTTCATGCATAGTATAATTTGCTTCCAATAGCTAATTCTCCTTTTGCAAAGGCAAAGTCTTTCCATGCTTTAAACACAGTATTATAAACACTATCTCCCTATGTTTTGAGTATGTAGAAGTCATTCTTTATGTCAAACAGACATATTGATGTCTTAAATATTTTGTCAAGTTTGAAGCGCTATAGGATATACTTTTTTTTATCACATCGCACTTGCCATCAGGAAATATAGTAGGAAATTAGCAATTGTAAAAGACTGACAGATCGGGAGATATTGTGTAGCAATTGAAAATTCAAGATAAATTTGTATCACTTTCAAAATTCGGGAAAGTTTTGTCAACCTTTCTTTTTTCCCCCACGTGGTTTTGATCCTCAAATGAAGACTTGCCCTACGTCGGATTCTATCATTCGGACCAACTCATTTCCTCCTTGCCCTTTTGAAGAAACTGGACTCAATAATGCTGCCAATTCAATGTTCCAACCACATCGTTGATTTTTGTCCCACAGCTTGTTCTCCTTTTGCAAAGCCAAAGCTTCTCCATGCTTTAGACATCCCATTGTTAACAATGTCTACATACGACTTGAGTATGTAGAAGTTGTTCGTTATGCACACTCAAACACACGTATATAAGATCGAAAGATCATGAATATTGTATAACAATTGAAAATTAAAGACAAACGTATGTCACCTTCAAAATTCAGGAGAGTCTTGTTTAACTTACTTTTTTTTTTCCCTTGCGTGGTTTTGGTCTTGAGATGGAGACTTGCCTAGTCAAGCACGTCAGATTCTTATACTTGGAGCAAGTCGTTTCCGCATCGCCCTTATGAAAGAAACTTGATTTAGGCATGCGGCAGATTCAATGTCCCCATCCAGTTGCTTGTAGTACATGCTATTTCAACATAATAGGAAGTTAACACAAAAAAATACACGAATGAAATGTTAGGAGATATTATGTAACAGTTAAAAAATTCAAAATGAAAGTATGTCACCTTCAAAATTCGAGAGAGTTTTGTCTAATTCACTTTTTTCTTTTCTTGTGTGATTTTGGTCATCAAGCTGAGACTTGCCCCGGGAAATGCTAGTTGGTGCCATCTACACTATCATTATGCTGTAGTGGGCAAATATATAAGATACATTTAGATTATACATTTTGAGTGAAGATTGGCTATATGAATATAGTTTGTTTGAGGTTTTTTGCAAATCTTCATATAAATCCTTTGTCAAGTGATGTTAGACAATTTCTTGACCTCTTTTGATGTGCAAGTTAGATTAAGATCGGCGCATGGAATTTGACTGGATGTAAAAAGACATAAACTGATGAGAAGAGGAAGGCCATATAAATATAAATAATATGCACGGCCCTTTATGAAGCGATGTGGAATCATATCTGAATACGTATGATCATTAAGATTAACTGTTCGTTTGGCTTTCGGAGACGATGCTAGACCTTCTAATTAATCAGTTGATACCACACAATAGTATTGGTAGCCCATATTACGATGTCACTACATATGGGTTCTAGATGTATCGAGCAATTTTCATTCATTATACTTAATGTAATTTCTTTGAGATTCATCTCCTCTCAATATGATTTGATCAAATATTTATACTCGGATCCTCTTTAATAAAAAACCTGCCTTCCTCACTGACAATATTATAGAATATAGTCTTGTCTCACTACTTTTATCAGGTTTCTCATGACTATCAAGATGGTCCATCTTTTCAACATGCTTTTCGTTTTTTGTCCTAGTATTCGGCGCACTTTTTGCTTTTAGCAGTAATACGTGGTAGATAATCAAGCTGTTAATACTTTCAAAAGACGTCGCTTTCAATGCTTTTCTAGTGGCGGAACCTGTAAGATAATCCAAAATTCCAATGTGATATTTTCTCATTTTGACCCTTGAATCGCTCAAAAAACAACTTAACAAAAAAAAATCCATACTTAAATTCAGGAAAATAATTTTCTATTTTAAAAAATAGAAACAATTTTTCAAAATGTGACTAGATATGGGTGCTTGTACCAAAAACTTTATGTTTGGACATGAGAACCCCAATGCTTGCTCTAGGACCCTCAAAACTAGGGTCAATCGAGGCCAAGATTAGAAAAATATTTTTCTCCAAAAAATGATCGCTTATATTACTTACAAAAAAATAAATGAATGAAAAATAATTTAATCATTTGCAAAAATAATCAAAATTAAATTGCTGTTGATTTTGTTGAAAATAAAAACATTTTTTGTTGACTAATATAACCCATGGGAGCAAATTACTCCAATTCTCCCCACTGACGGATGGTGCTATATAACTGAAGTCCAGTTCCTTATCATCTTGCTTGCAACCCCCATAAGAGAGATCACCGAAAACCCATGGCTACCATGAAGAATTCACTTTTGTTGCTTGTTTTCTCGCTATTCTTATCCTTTTTGCACACATCACCTATTCATCTCACTTTGCATGAAGGCTCCTCTCTCTCTGTTGGGAATGCGGGCGACGTTTTGACGTCGAATGATGGGGCTTTCTCCGCTGGCTTTTTTCCCGTCGGACGAAATGCTTATTGCTTTGCGATTTGGTTTAGCAAGCCATCTTGCAGTATCCCTAAGTGCACCGTAGTTTGGATGGCAAACCGTGATGAAGCCGTCAGCGGAAGATCCTCCAAGCTTTCTCTAAGAAAGAATGGGGACCTTGAGTTGATCGACGCTGGGGGGAGAGTCGCTTGGTCCACAAATACAATTTCCTCCTCTAGGTCCTCCATGAACTTGCAACTCCTCAACACGGGTAATCTTGTTCTTCGTGACGACAAGCATGCCCCTTTGTGGCAAAGCTTTGACTCCCCGACCGACACGCTTCTTCCAGGGCAAAAGCTCACCCGAAACACATCGCTCATTTCATCTCGAAGCAAGAACAACTTTTTCTATGGTTATTACAAGCTCTACTTTGATAACGATAACCTTCTTCATCTTCTTTTCAGTGGCCCTAATATTTCAAGCATCTATTGGCCAGATCCATGGCTTAGTATTTGGGAAACCGGAAGAACCACTTTTAATGATAGTAAAGTCGCAATGCTTGATCACTATGGGAAATTCAATTCATCTGATGATTTGACTTTCTTAACATCTGATTATGGTGCAAAAATTCAGAGAAGATTGACGGTTGATCACGACGGTAATCTTCGAGTTTACAGTCGATCTGATGGAGGGGGATGGATGGTTTCCTGGCAAGCCAAATCTGACCCATGCACAGTTCATGGCATTTGTGGACCTAATAGCCTGTGTACGTACCATCCTAGCGAGGGAAGAAGTTGCATTTGTGCTCCCGGCTATGAGTGGGAAAACCCTTATGAATGGACTCAAGGGTGCAAACCCAAATTCGACAGCTCCAGTGATAGCAAAGCCAAGACTGAATTCGTCGAGTTACCGCATTCTGATTTTTACGGGTATGACAAAGGCTACTTCCCAGGTTATACTCTTGAGATGTGCAAGAAGTTATGCTTGGATATGTGTAGTTGCCTAGGTTTCCAATATAAATTCTCTCAATGTTTCCCCAAGTTGTTATTGTTAAATGGCCATTATTCACCCAGTGTTGACGGGGGCATCCACTTGAAGCTCCCAGAGTTCAATCTCTCCTCTTACGACATACCGAAAGTAGGACATGCTACTCTGCAATGTACTGCCAAAGAAATTATGCTACCAAGGACTTATCTAAAAAGACAAGAGAGTTCGGCGGTTGAGATTTTGCTCATTTTTTCTGGGGCAATAGCTGGATTGGAGGCATTGGGGGTACTCATGGTTTGGTACTTCTTATATAGAACCCGCCCAGAGAAAGGTGGAGCTCACAACAATGGATACCATGCAGGGTTGACTGGATTCCAAAGGTTCACGTACGATGAGCTAAAGAAGGCGACACGGAATTTCAGTGAAGAAATTGGAAGAGGAAGTGGAGGAACTGTATACAAGGCCGTCTTGTTAGATTGCAGGGTCGCAGCAGTGAAGCGGCTTAATGAGGCTAACCAAGGAGAGAATGAGTTTCTGGCAGAAGTGAGCACCATAGGAAATCTTCACCACATGAACTTGATTGACATGTGGGGGTACTGTGCAGAAGGAAAGCACCGGCTTTTGATCTATGAATTCATGGAACATGGTTCGTTAGCAGAAAATTTGTCTTCCCCAACAGAACTCGATTGGCCCAAGAGGTTTGAAATTGCCGTGGGATCAGCCAGAGGACTCGCTTATCTTCATGAGGAATGCCTAGAGTGGGTTCTTCACTGTGACGTGAAACCACAAAACATACTTCTTGATTCCACATACCAACCAAAGGTGGCGGATTTCGGACTCTCTAAAATACTCAAGAGAGAGGGCCTCAAGAACTCAATCTTCTCAAAAATCCGAGGAACAAGAGGTTACATGGCTCCCGAATGGATTTACAATTTCCCAATCACCTCCAAAGTGGATGTGTATAGCTATGGAATTGTCTTGTTGGAGATGGTGACTGGAAGGAGTCCCGCCGGAGAGTACGACCAGATTGAGGGTAGTGACGCGCAGGAGAATAAAATGTTGACATCGTGGGTACGAGAGAAGAAAGGACTCGGAGTCCCAATGCAGACATGGATAAAGGAAATCGTGGATCCAAGAATAAGAGGAGAATATGACATCAGGAAGATTGAGATTTTAGTTGCAGCGGCTCTTAAGTGTGTGGAAGAAGACCGAGACGCAAGACCCACCATGAGCCAGGTGGTTGAGATGCTTCTACGTTGCGAAGATGGAGATGTGTAGTCAGAAAATGATAAAGGCCTTGGTCCTTAGTTGTGTCTATATATGTCATCAATAAGCAAATAATCACAGGGTCACACTCTTTGCATACCTACAGTTAAGAGGCAGTAGTTTTTGGATGCAATCCTTTTGGATGTACGAAAGCATTAAAGATAGCGTCACTTTGTCTGTTTGTATTTTGCATATTTACAATTGCATATCTAGTAATTTGACATAGCCTTAAATCGAAAAGACACGGTCTAAAAAAATCTATTATGCATCGTCGAAGTCGGAGCTGAGAGAAGCTCCATCCTATGCTCATGAACACTTAACTTCAACACTGTGGTTGCCACACACATTCACTTATTAAATTAGCATTAGTTCAATGGGTTGCCATGGTAAACTTTTATTTAGTTTTATGTACTTTTAAAATCCACTTTTTTCACATAGAACTTATATAGTTTGACGCACACCTCCAAGTCTGATCTCAATAGAATGAGAGGATGTCCATGATAATGTTATTAGATATTTTATTATCTTTATTGAATACAATTCATTTATGTCTTCCAATCTAAGATAGAATATTTGATTTGGGTACAATTGAAGTCAAAATTGAGAGGATGTGATGCGGGCGCATCCGACTTTATCCAACTTGATGAGGAAATATGTGAATCAAACATATCTTCACCAATGGACCAATCTTTGCTTATTCAAGCGCGTGACACTAAGTTTGGTTATAACGTGCTTCAATGGGTCAACAAATGAGTTTGCTGATTGATGTTCGTGACATTATGAGGTGGTTAGGTGGTGATTCAAAGAGAAGCTCGAAAGAAGACAATTCATCAAGGCTATAGAGTCAAAAGGTCTTTTAATGCTTTCATTAGTTCCTAAGTGTCTTTAGTATTTCTAGTTTTTAGAATCTATTAAGACTAGTTTGTTCCAAAGTTTTAATGACGGGTATTTGTTGGGTAGTACAACTACCTATGCCGTAGTCTTTCGATACTCTTTAATTTCTATCTATGTCGTAGTCCCTCGATAAATAGAGGAATCATTTCTATTGTATGGAGGACTTGATGAAATGAAAAGAATTCCTCTTTGTGAGTTAATTCGAAACCTGGTTTCTTTATCCTTGGAGAAAGGATTACTCCTTGGTGGTGAACCAAAAGCCTTTTAGCCTAAGGTTGGTGGAATTTCCTTTAGACCTTTGGTGGTGAGCTTCTTTCCAATCCCGATTAAAGCCCTTGGCTGGTGGTGCGTCCTTTACGCCTCGGTTTTGATCGTTTATCCCTTATTCCAAAATTCCCAAATATTATACTCTTTTGTCGAATTTTATTTCTTTTGGAATCTCTCGGCCGATCACGCATCAAATTGGTATCAGAGCGAGGTTGAACTCGTCTTGAGTGATACCTTTCTGCTATCAATATAATTCTGCAAATGGGAGATCCTATTCCAAGAGGCTTGACTTTGGAGCAAGCACAAAACGTACGGCGAGATCGTGACATTCAAAGTCTCCAAAGGCAACTGGAACGTGTTCTTGATCACCTAGATAACCGGGTGAGGCAAGAACATCCAGAGAGAAATCCCTTTGCCTGACGTCACCGTGATGGTTCTCAATCTCGTCATAGTTCAAATGACGATTCTGATTCCACCGAAGAAAATTCTAGTGCTTCTGAACACCAAGTTCGGAGAAGAAGGGGAAGGCACAGAGAAAGTGATCATGACGTCAAAGTAGAAGTTCCTGAATTTGCGGGTAACCTTAATCCTGATGATTTTATTGATTGGCTGCATGCGATCGAACGAGTTTTCGACTTCAAATCATACTCAGATGAGAAGAAATGTAAGGTTGCTATTTTGAAGTTGACAAAATATGCGTCACTTTGGTGGGAGAACTTGAAGAATCAGCGGATTAGGGAAGGAAAAAGAATAATTCGTTTTTGGGAAAAACTCAAGAAACTCATGAAGAAGAGGTTTTTGCCCGATAATTATAAGCAAGACCTTTTTCTCAAGTTGAATTCCCTCAAGCAATACGGGTTGAGCGTTGAAGAATACATCAGGGAGTTTGAACAACTTATGATGAGATGTGACATTCCAAAAGTACCGGAGCAAAGCATTGCTCGATTCCTTGGTGGCTTGAACAAAGATATTGCTGATTTGGTTGAACTTCAACCTTATTGGTCTTTCGAAGATGTGTGTAAATTGGCCATGAAGGTTGAGAAGCAACAAAAGCGTGTCAGAGCTTCATCGACTAGACTCTCAACAAGGGGAACATCCTTCTTTAAGGGTGCTTCTTCAAGCAAGGCGGAAAGTACGTCGGTGAAAGAAAAGGGCAAAGAAAAGGTAACCACGGACTCTACTAAAGGGTTCGCAAAGAAATCAGATGGTGACGGAAGAAAATGCTTTAAGTGTCAAGGTTATGGGCATTTTCAAGCAAATTGTCATAATCGGAGAGTTATGACTCTTCAAGAAATTGATGATATCAATTTGGCACTTCAAGAGGCTGAGAGCAAATCGAATCAAAATGTTTCCGAATCTGATGGGGAAGAAGAAATCGTGGAGGAAGCCGATGATGGTGAGATGTTGATCATCCGAAGAGCATTGCATGCTGAATTTTCTCCTGATAATTAGCAAAGGGAGAATATATTTCATACCCGATGCACTATTGATGGAAAGGTATGTTCGGTGATTGTTGATGGCGGGAGCTGCACCAATGTTGCTTCGACGACTCTAGTCGACAAATTGAAGCTTCCAACAACGAAACATCCTCAACCATACAAGCTCCAATGGCTTAATCAAGGAAATGATCTCAAGGTAACCAAACGAGCTCTAATATCATTTTCGATTGGGAAGAACTATAGAGATCAGGTTCTATGTGATGTGATTCCTATGGATGCATGCCACTTGTTATTGGGTAGACCATGGCAATTTGACATAAATGCTATGCATGATGGTCGGAAAAACACATACTCTTTTCACAAAGAACAAAAATGCATTACTCTTTTACCCTTGAATCCCTCTTTGATACATAAAAATCAACTTGGGGAGGGAAACACTTGTAAGGAAAATCTATTCTTGAGCGAAACACGGGTTGAGAGAGCCATTAGCAAACAAAAGAATGTATTTGCTTTGCCTGTAGTCGAGAAAAGGAGTGAGAAAGAGCGACCAATACACCCAAAAATGCATTGCTTGTTGAAGGAATTTGAAGATTTGTTCTCAGAAGATTTGCCACCTGGATTACCTCCCATAAGAGGTATTGAACATCAAATTGACTTGATCCCTGGCGCGCCACTACCAAACAAGCCAGCTTATCGATGCAATCCAGAGGAAACCAAAGAGTTGCACAGGCAAGTTGATGAACTTATTTGCAAAGGATACGTTCGAGAAAGCATGAGTCCGTGTTCTGTCCCAGCTCTACTTGTGCCTAAGAAAGATGGTACATACCGAATGTGTGTCGATAGCCAGGCCATTAACAACATCACCATTAAGTATAGGTACCCTATACCTAGACTTGATGATATGCTTGATGAATTACATGGTTCTATTGTGTTTTCAAAGATAGATTTGTGGAGTGGTTATCACCGAATCAAAATGCGAGAAGGTGATGAATGGAAGACGGCTTTCAAGACCAAGACCAAGGGAGGCCTTTATGAATGGATGGTTATGCCATTTGGATTATCTAATGCTCTGAGTACCTTCATGAGATTTATGAACGATGTTCTTCGTTCCTTTATTGGTCGATTTGTCGTTGTTTATTTCGACGATATTCTTATTTATAGCAGGAACGAGGAGGAGCATATCTCTCATTTGAAGCAAATATTTAATGTCTTGAGAGAACAAAAATTGTTTGCTAAGATGGAGAAATGTGAATTTTTCTCTCCAAGCATTGTGTTTCTTGGTTATGTCGTTTCCAAAGATGGAATCTCTGTTGATCAAGCCAAGGTGGAAGCTATGAAGACTTGGCCGATTCCGAAGTCCATTTCTGATGTAAGAAGTTTTCATGGACTTGTTTCTTTCTATCGACGTTTTGTCAAAGATTTTAGTACCGTCATGGCTCCTATCACTGAATGTATGAAGAAGGGTTCTTTTGAATGGACAAAGGCTGCTCAAAACGCCTTTGAGGTAATCAAGAAGAAACTTTGTGAGTCTCCTATTCTTGCTCTTCCTGATTTTGATAAAGTATTTGAAGTTGAGTGTGATGCAAGCGGAGTTGGCATTGGAGCTGTTCTTGCGCAAGCGCAAAAACCATTGGCATATTTCAGCGAGAAGTTGACCGATTCCAAGAAGAATTATTCAACTTATGATAAAGAATTCTATGCCATTGTCCGAGCTCTTAATCATTGGAGTCATTATTTGAGGCCAAAGCAATTTGTCCTACATTCTGATCATGATGCGCTCAAGTTTATTAGTGGCCAACGCAAGCTTAATTCGAGACATGCAAAATGGGTAGAATTTCTTCAATCATTTTCTTTTATCTCAAAATATAAACCCGGGCACACTAATGTTGTAGCGGATGCTTTATCAAGAAGATATTCTATGCTTGCTGTTTTGGACTCATGGATTCTTGGATTCCAATCAATGAAAGAACTTTATTCTGAAGATGTGGAGTTCTCCTCAATCATCGACAATTGCAAGTGGGGAATTCAAGGTACATATTCTTTGCAAGACGGGTTTCTTTTTAAAGGAAATCAATTATGTGTGCCTAAGAGTTTTTTTCGCGAGTTACTGATTCGAGAGGCACATGGTGGTGGATTAGCCGGTCATTTTGGTATTAACAAGACTCTTGAGGTTCTTCAAGAGCATTTTTATTGGCCAAAGATGAGTGGAGATGTGAAAGCTATCATCTCAAGGTGTGCAACATGTCAAAGAGCCAAGAGTCATTTTCATCAAGGCTTATACACCCCACTTCCAGTATCGGTTCAGCCCTGGGAAGATGTGAGTATGGATTTTATTGTGGCTCTTCCTAGAACTCAAAGGGGGAAAAACGCAATTATGGTTGTCGTCGATCAGCTCTCTAAAATGGCTCATTTTGTGCCATGTCACAAGACTGATGATGCATCTCACATTGCTGAATTATATTTCAAAGAGATTATTCGCCTTCATGGAGTACCAAAGACCATTGTATCAGATCGAGATCCCAAGTTTTTGAGTTACTTCTGGAAGACACTATGGAGAATGCTTGGTACTAGACTCTTATTCAGCACAGCTTGTCACCCTCAAACCGATGGCCAAACAGAGGTAACCAATCATACTCTAACCACTCTACTTCGTGGTATGGTGAGTAAATCTTTGAAAGATTGGGATTTGAGACTTGCGCATGCTGAATTTGCTTACAATTGATCACCGAGTTATACTACTGGTCGATCACCATTTGAAGTTGTGTATGGAATTAATCCTCTCACACCCATTGATTTGATTCCAATTCCATCTAACTCTCAAGTAAGCTTTGATGGCAAAGAAAGAGCCGAATCAATGAAGAAGCTCCATGAACAGATTCGATCCAAGATCGAAAAGGCCAATGAATCCTACAAGAAGAAAGCTAATAAGCAACGCAAGAAGACTCAATTTCAATCGGGCGATCTTGTATGGCTGTACTTGAGGAATGAGAGATTTCCATCCCGTCGAAAGAACAAGCTCATGCCTAGAGCTGATGGTCCATCTAAAGTTCTTGAACGGATTGGCAACAATGCGTACAAGATAGAACTTCTTGGAGATTTTGGAGTTTCGGCCACTTTTAATGTGGGAGATCTTTCTCCTTATTTGGATGATGACAATTTATGCAGATTTGAGGACAAATCTTCTCAACCTAGGGAGAATGATGCGGGCGCATCTGACTTTATTCAACTTGATGAGAAAATATGTGAATCAAACATATCTTCACCAACGGACCAATCTTTGCTTATTCAAGCGCGTGACACTAAGTTTGGTTATAACGTGCTTCAATGGGTCAACAAATGAGTTAGCTGATTGATGTTCGTGACATTATGAGGTGGTTAGGTGGTGATTCAAAGAGAAGCTCGAAAGAAGACAATTCATCAAGGCTATAGAGTCAAAAGGTCTTTTAATGCTTTCATTAGTTCCTAAGTGTCTTTAGTATTTCTAGTTTTTAGAATCTATTAAGACTAGTTTGTTCCAAAGTTTTAATGACGGGTATTTGTTGGGTAGTACAACTACCTATGCCGTAGTCTTTCGATACTCTTTAATTTCTATCTATGTCGTAGTCCCTCGATAAATAGAGGAATCATTTCTATTGTATGGAGGACTTGATGAAATGAAAAGAATTCCTCTTTGTGAGTTAATTCGAAACCTGATTTCTTTATCCTTGGAGAGTGGATTACTCCTTGGTGGTGAACCAAAAGCCCTTTAGCCTAAGGTTGGTGGAATTTCCTTTAGACCTTTGGTGGTGAGCTTCTTTCCAATCCCGATTAAAGCCCTTGGCTAGTGGTGCGTCCTTTACGCCTCAGTTTTGATCGTTTATCCCTTATTCCGAAATTCCTAAATATTATACTCTTTTGTCGAATTTTATTTCTTTTGGAATCGCTCGGCCGATCACGCATCAGGATGTTCACTCTTATTTTGCTTTTACGATTGTCATGTGGTAAACCATAGGGAAAAATTTTGGCATGGGGCCCAAATTTGAGCAACAAGTTATGTATCTGTCATTCTAAACTTCTTTCTTTTATAAAGTGTATATTAAAAAAATGATAAAAATCTTAAATCATATATTTATTTAGTAGTGTTTATTCATCCAAAAATGAAATAAATGATGCAATTTATTTTAGTTACAAAATCTATGAAACTAATTATAAAGTATATTCGTAAATGATGCAATATATTCACATAATATATAATTATTTAATGCAAGTAAGAATATTTTACTACAGAAATAAATACATGATAAGTTTACTTAATTCAGCAAACTTCAAGAAACTTATTTAACTAGGAACAAAAATAAAGGATGGAGTTAATTATTAAGAAGATATTAGAATATAATATTATTACCAATCTGAAACATTCGTATTTACATTGCATTTAACTTTATTCCCTTATTTCGAAATCAACTTTTGTAATTATAGCATATCTCATTTGCAGCTAATATGTTCAGAAGAAAATTGTAATGGGCATAACTTTTTCTAAATTCCAGTTAAATTGAAAACCGAGTTAAAAAAAAAAGATAAGCGACGCAGTTCTTATTTAAATAATATACTTGCTTAAATTTAATAAAATATATTTTACTAGGAGTGAAATAAAAAATAGTTTAATTTAATTTATAAAAAATTAAGAAAATAGAAATTACTCACTTGTTGAAACAACATATTACATTCTATTACTTTTATTTCTTTCTGCTTGAAAATTCGTTTAGTTCAAAAATATCTTTAGTAATTTAAGTATCTCTTTTGAAGAAATTGGAAATGAAAATAGTTTTCTTCATTTGAAAATTAACTTATAAAAAACAAAGATGTGAGATGGCCATAGCCTTTAATCTATGAATAAACTTTGAACAGTGAATAACGAGATATGGTCCAAAGTTTTAATTTGGTGTTATAGAAATTAAAGAAAATGTCATTTAGGACATATGATAAGAAAATCTTCATACTCGAAAAAGAAAGTACACTTGATTTTGTGAAGAAGCTAATTCTTTCATTCTCTTATTTTCTAATTTTTCTATTGACCGTCTATTTAAATAAATAAGAAGTTCACATTTTTTTACTGCATTCTGTATGTCCAGTTCACCGAATATTTTACTTGTTATTTTCTAGACTGAATCCTCAAGTACGTTTACTTGAGGAACGTGGAAAGTGCAAGATCATTCCACTGGGATTCCGTTACCGGAAGTGCTTGTGAAGTTTTCATAGGTCTTTTTTTTTGCCTAGTACTAAGCGTGGAGAGATTTGGGGAGACAGGAGCCTAGAAATATTCGAACTTAGGACCTCCCGCTCTAATGCCATGTGAAGTTTTTATAAGATTACTGCCAACTGTTCTAAAAGCTTAAGCCGTTAGGTGAAGACGTGATTTGATATTTAAGTGCTTTCACAGTGTTGACATTTGGAATATGTCTAAAATTTATTAGTATAACAACTCATTGCGAGCACGCAGCCAACAGAAGATAAATATGTGATCAAATTTTCCTTCTTTTGACTTTCTAATAGATCTTTCTTTTTTTGCTCAACTTCAACAGTATCTCCTCTCTTCATTCATGCATGTTCAATGTTTTCCGCTGACTTTATAATTTATTGGGGAAAAATTATCCAACTAGCTCTACACAAATTATATTAATGTTGTTTCGGTTATAAACTTTTCAATTCTATCGGCTTAGTTTAAACCTTTGTGTGAAATTCAACTGTGATTTTGCTAGTCAATTTTTCCTGAAAGTTGTTGATGTGGCATGGTGGTCCAATCATTGTTAGCTGTTCTATGTGATACACCACTATGTACGGATAATTTAGTCCTTTCAAGAAATCCCGACCAAACTACACTATAATGATCTGCCATAAAAAGGAAAAAAAAAACTTGATGGAGATCTGGGAGGAGTTGTTTGATGTATTCTTCCAGTAGTACAAGTTCAATATTGACATTACTTCGTCTTGTGAGGATTTGGCTTGCACTGCAAAGACGAAAACGGACTCTTTCAAAGCATATGCTCCAAAGGTGATAGCCTTGGCTGCAGGCTGCTGGAATTTTTGGTTTGCATGATCAATTGCTCTGCATAACCTCAATTAGATCATAAAATTTGCATGCCGTTTAATTTCCATAAGATAAAATTTATCACATGTTCATGTTTAGATTTGTCATCTTTACCTGCAGTTGCATGTTAGAATGTACATATTATATTTGTATAATATACGTGCTAATTTTGAATGTTAAATTTACATATGAAATGTATAATTGGAGCACGGTTGTTAAATGCCATGTTTATGTTAATTAGAAATTCTGCATATGGGAAATCGCATGTGAAAAAACTCATATTCGCATGTCTAACAAAAGCTCATATTTGCTTCTTTGATCATATTGATATTTTTGCACATTTTTGAGTATTATGGTAGAATGTCGCATTAGTTTCATCTTGTCCTATTTAGAATTTATTTCTCATAACTTAGATGAAGGAATTTATATTTATTAATTTACTTCAAATTTATTTTTATGCATAGCTTACGGGGTTCCTATCCCTTAGTAATGAGTCATTGTACAATGTGGCCAAATACGACTGGGGTTCTTTTCTTTCCCATACTTTATTTATTTTTCTGGTTTTTGTTTGATTACAGTTTTTTAAGCACTAATGCGTGGACATTTATATATAATTTAGGGAATACAATTTGAAGATAAAATAAAATACATTTTCATTTAAAAAAAAGGTGCCAATAATTGCCATTAGATAAAATTAGCCTAACAAGATCCTCAACCCCGAAACCTCTTATTCGCAAAAGTAAGACTATCCCTGCGTTTTAGTAGTTTCCGAATTGAATCATAGTAAATTGGTAGCCATTGCTAAACTTAATGTTCGATGAATCAATTGATCAATGAGAAAACAAATTTGCGTTTGGTACGATTTTAGAGACCGTAGCAAAAATTAAGCACCCACTTCGGAAGAGGGACCATTCCACATCTGCTCAGACTCATTCAACCCCTTCGAGTGGGTCTAGACACTTGGTGATGCGAGCAATGAAGATTAAATGAATGTTTAGTAGCGTGCATGGACCGGCGAGAAGGCAAATTCGATACCTAATTTTTATGATCTGTCCCTAATTCCTAGCATACTCTCTGACTTCCTAAAACTGACTTGCCTCTAGTTTCTAAAAGCCGAGGAAGCAATAAAAAATGTGGATACAAGATGGTGTAGAATAATTGTTTTGTTAAGGGTTGAATTCTGCCGTATATCGGCCCATTCGATCCCTAATTTTTATGAGATACATGAATCGCCTACGAGAAGGGAAACTTTAAGTATCAACAAGCTACAATAGCTCCTGTTGCTAAATGCAGGAGGGCGACAAGTAAAGTGAATGCAAAATTATAAGTAAAATGAATGTTTTGGGTTAAGGGTCAACTTCCATCATCGACAGTAAATTTGATCCTTAATTTGCTTGAAATGTAGAAATGATTAAGAAAATTGCCAAAAAAGTTTTAAACATATTATAATTGTATCAATTCAATCAAAAGTCTTTTTCTATTTTTATTATTATTGTCAGTATAGTCATTTTGACCAATT
The DNA here is from genome assembly GCA_030064385.1 of Melaleuca quinquenervia. Taxonomy (NCBI): domain Eukaryota; kingdom Viridiplantae; phylum Streptophyta; class Magnoliopsida; order Myrtales; family Myrtaceae; genus Melaleuca; species Melaleuca quinquenervia. The sequence goes on from CM057723.1 coordinate 14,504,521, forward strand.
TTAAGAGCGTTGACTTATAAGCTTATCGACGGGGGCCATCCGTCCGGCATGACATGGATAATTTTTAATAATAGTTTATATTATCTTTTCTTCCTTCTTCTTGTTTTTTTTTTTTGGGTAATTCTCCCAAGAATGATCTATAAATTAAAATTTATGTTTCAACAATACTATCTGCTTAATGGCTTTTGCATAAATAAGATGTTCATTCTGCACACTCAGGTTTGCATATTAGTAGGTTTTGCTGATTTTATTATTTTCAAAATATCATCGGGAATTTTTTCACCACATTACACATCCCGATGTAAAATATAAAGGTCGTGCGGTATTGCGTAACACTAAAAAGATTAGGACAAATGTACATATTGCGTCGAAAGCTCTCTCAAAATTCAGGAGAGTTTTACGTGATGTCCTTTTTCTTTTCCACGTGGATTTGGCCCTCAAGCCGAGACTCGCCCGTGGAGCACATAAGATTCCACTCTAACCGGGGCACGCTGTCAAGTCAATGTCCTTACCGAGTTGATGGTGCCGCGTATGCTATCTTTAAGCCATGGAGGACTAACGAATAAGATGTGTTTGCATTAATTATCCCCTTACAATTTCCTATTAAGCATGCTGGTGACACGCACTGCGCGTTCGCTCGTCTAACTACTTGTCCCTCGCTCGTCCCACACTGATCCGAGAAATCGATTTGCGCATGGGCCACGAACGATCCAACGCCTGATCCCTAGATCGGTCCATACCTGGCCCATGAATGGGCTAGCGCCTGATCCTTCCATACCTTGGATCAGTCTGCGCGTGATCCGTAAATGGATTAGCGCTCAATCCCTGACCGAGTCCTTGAATTGATTTGCATTGGCCAATAAACAATCCCCGCACCCGATCCGTGAACAATCCCCTGGATCCATCATCGATCGATCCGTGCCGGTCGAGGGACGATCCAGCGCTTGACCCTCGATGATCCATGGATCGATCTGCACTAGTCGGATGATCTAGTCCCTGATCCCTTCAATGGTTCCAAACATGGTCTTGGGAAATTCGAAATAGGTCCCTATGCTGCCTCGCTCTAACGATATACGGCCATGCAACGTGATGGGTAACGGATAGGTGAGCAATGGGCGCCTAAGGCCTACAATGGGACAAGACCCTGGGATTTGGGATTTGAGGAATGGTCACCTAATAAGTATGCACAACGGGTAGCTAACCCGAGTGACCGGCCCTTGTATATAAGGGATCCTCTCCCTTTTTTCGATCATTGATTTGTTTATTGAATGAAATCTCTACATTTCCCTAGACGCTCTTCTCTTCCTCTTGGTTGAGCTCTTCGATCCAAATTGAGCAAAGACTGGCTTGGGAATCGGTTTCCTAAGGTTGCACAAGAACGCCAGAAAGCACGCCTGTGACACTAGCATGTATGATGTCCGTCATGTGCATTTAAAGGGAAAAAAAAAAAAAAGAAACCAACCATACGCGCGCGAGAGAGAGAGAGTGTGTGTTGAAGGCGATTCATAGATGGCCACCTGCTTCTGAGTTAGATTCATGGAAACTCCTGGGAAAGAGTCTTTGTTTGTACAGCGAGGGTTAGATTTGCTACAAATATTTCGACTGCTGGAGTTTTGTCTGCGATGGGAGCCAATCAAGATAATTGCGCAAGACCTCCAGATTCTAGAAAAAAAGTTCAGACTATAAATCAAGTCTCAATTTCATCTTGCTTTTTCTCGACGTCGTCCTTACTTTTTTTAGAGTACTCTTGGAGAAGCTGTATCCACTTTAGTGACGATCAGTACATCTTTTACTCTTGAATCGTCTCTCTTTTCTCAACATTTTGTTTCTATAAGTGACGAAGAGATCAGCGTGAAAGGATCAATGCTCCAGTAACTACACATTTTGTTTTCGCAACTGATGCTAGACCTTGTCCCAATTAATAGTTCATACAGCACACAAGTATAATGTAATTAACTGATCTCCACCTTAATTTGTGCGGGCTTTTCCAAAGTAGGCCGCCTCACTTAATTTGGGTATGGTCGACCACATCACAACGTAAAACATCTTATGAACAATTATGATGAGAATTCTTCTACCATGATAACTTTTGAAATATGTTAATCTAAGACAAATCTATAAAATTTGCACGAAGGTCATAACATCAAAACTTGTTATCAAATGCTGAATTTAGCCGACTTGTTTAAAAGCTCGTTTTCAATCTACCCGATCGTCACATTGTTCTTGCATCATTCCACAATGACACGCCAACCTCGAAACAGTTTGTTCTACTGCCGTATATGAAATTAACCCCAATTTCATCCTCTCGCAACTGCACCAATAAACCTACTTTAGAATCAATTATTGGAAGATTTTTATGTAAAGGCCCTTGGGATAATCTGTCTGTCTGTCTGTCTCTCTCTCTCAAAAATCGTCTTCCATCTCTGACATGTTCAAAGCTTCTCCAAATTTTCCTGATATCTTGTAGATTGATGTTCAAAATAAAAGACACCATCAGATTTGATTTTTCCGAAATCTGTTTTGATGAATTTTTCATTATCTTGTTCCGTTGCCGAATGGACAACAAGAAGATGTAGTCGAGTCTTCGCTTAGTATAGATCCAGACAAAGATGTGACTAGTAGAGTCTTGTTTTTGACACTGACCCTTGAGATTAGGTCATAAACAAGTAATTATCGAGCATCATAGCACCTACATCACCCTTGTCTGTATATGGATCGTGCATTCACTACATACATTTTTCACGAAACTTCTTTGTCGTCCTAACCCTCTCCATACGATTTGACTAACTGTTTTTACACTGATTTTTCTAATCATTGAGCCTTTTTTTACCCCCGCAAATAAGATAGTACAACATAGACTGACATCACTACTTTTACAAAGTTTCTCATCACAATCAGGATGTCGAAGATTCATATTGATGTCCATCTCTTCGACACATCTGTGATCATTTATTGTCCTAATGTTGCGTGCTCTTTTAGCTTTAATCAATAGTAAATTATAGATAATTAAGCTATTAGTAGACCGAAAGATGCGCCTTCCTATGCTTTTCTAGTGGGGAACTTGGAAGGATCTCCCAAATCCTCATGCGACCTCATCATCCCTTTGGCCGTTTGGGGGCAGTCCATTGTAACACGTTTCCAGTTCCTCCTCGTTCGTCCTGAAGTGAACTCACCTGTCAAAATTACCAAAGTGTCATCCTACATTGCTTGGCTATTGTGATTGACTACAAACTTTATGTACATGTGATTTCCCATCATCAAATAGCCTGAATTTTTTTTGTTCAGTTTTCAAACATTGTGTCATAGCCAAATTCTTGCATTCTTCATGCGTCTGGTCTTATTCTGCGTTTGTGTGATTTCTAGTCCTTCAGTTATACTTGTCTTCTTCCTTACGATTTCCATTCGGTTTGTATGTGAGAAGGGTTGTTAAACTATCGCCTTACATCACGTAACTATTGAATTTGATCAAGCCTTATTTATGTACGATTTCTCTTTAATTGATCAAATAATTGTTCATGTAAGACTCTTTAATATAAACAATCAGCGCATATTTAAGATGGATGACATTGTTATACCATTTCCAATGCATGGCCGCACAACTTCTTCCCTCAATCCTTAAATTACATGAAATGTATGAATGATCTATGATGAAAATTTAGGTAACGACAATACTATATGTATACGGCTTAATAAAGAAGTTGTTCGTTCCGCACGCTCAAATACACATACTGGCAGGTTTTGATTATTTTGTTATTTTGAAAACATAATAGGGAATCCTTTCACCACATTACACATGCTGACGGAAAGTATAATAGAGAATTAACAGCTATATGAATATGAAAGGTCGTGTTTTACTGTGTAACATTAAAAAGTTTAGGACTAATGTACATCGTGTCCATAACTCTCTCTAAACTCGAGAGTCTCTGCGATTTCCTTTTTCTTTCTTACGTGGATTTGGTCCTCAAACGGTGACTCGCTGGTGAAGCACCTTCGGGTAAGGATTGCCTCATCGCACCTGGGAAGAGACTTGACTGGGGGATGCTAGCAAGTCAATGTCCCCAGTCCCCACTGAGTAGATGTTGCCGTATGTGCTGTCTTCAATGCCATAGAGAACAAACGCGTAAGATGCGTTTGAACCAATTATCCCCTTATAATTCCCTATTGGCCATGCTTATCAGCACAAAGTTTGGTGTGTGCATTTAAAAGAACCAACCGGACGCTTAATGATAAATGACACGCTCCATTATATTCGCGCACGGGGGGAGAGAGGTGTTGAAGGCGACGTTTTTCGACGTTCTTAAGTCTTCTTCAATGGGCATTTGCTTCTGAGTTGGAGTCATGGAAAACTCCGGGAAAGTGGTTTAGTTTGTACAGCGAGGATTAGATTTGCTGTAAATATTTCGAATGCTGGAGTTTGTCCGCGATGGGATCCAGCCTAGATGATGGTCATTGGGTGAAATTTCACTGCGCAAGACCTACAGATTCCGGAGAAAAAAGGTGGGATTCTAAACCAAGTTCCATGTAATTCATCTTGCGTTTTCTTGACGTTGTCCTTACTCTTTTTTAAGCACTTTCGAAAAAGCTGTATCCACTTTAGTGAACTCACCTAGTTTCGAAGTCTTTTTAAGCACTTTCGAAGAAGTTTTGTCCACTTTAGTGAACTCACCCAGTTTCCAAGTCCCCCCCTTCACCCTAAATTAAACTCACCTGTCAAAAGTGGCAAAACTTAATAGAACCATTCGAATATAATGATGTCCCAAATCATTCAAAACCTTCAGCTTCGTCAATGTCAAGCAAGTTGGTGATTTGGAATTAAAATTTTTGTAGTCAGTGTTGTCAAAGCATTATCCTAATTCACTTGGCTGTTGGGATTGAATATAGACCTTATGTACATGTGATTTCCCCTCCATAGAATAGCCTGAATTTTTTTGTTCAACCTTATAATCTATTATAGTCAAATCTATGCATTCTTCACTCGTCGTGTTTTATTTTTGCTTATGCGTGGTTCCTTATCCTTCAATTACACTCGTCTTATCCTACAATTTCATACATACATATAAGAGGGGTTGGTAAGCCATTGCTTCAAATCACACAATCAGTACATATTTTAATTGCATGACATTGCTGTAGCATTTCCAATGTGAGGCCTCGTAACTTCTTCCATCTGTCCAGTTATGGTCATAGAATGCTTTCTTTTTTGTCCTTTAACACCAAACGGACGTCCAATAGATTCTCGTACTTTTATGATTTCAACTAGTGCCAATTATTTCCAGCGTCACCAACTCCTATACAGCAAAGGTGGACTTTGGTTACACGTCTTATGGGCTATTGCAGCACACAAGAGATCACCTGAAATCCCGTGCATGCCATGAGAAACCATCTTCTCTTGCTATGTTTCTCTCTGGTCTCATCTCTTCCACTTACATCTTCAGTTTATCTCACTTTGCTGGAAGGCTCCTCCCTTTCAGTTGATGAACCGGATGATGTTCTCACATCTAAAAGCGCTGCTTTTTCCGCTGGCTTTTATCCGGTGGGAGAAAATGCTTATTGCTTTGCCATATGGTTCAGCAAACCATCTTGTAATATCCATAAGTGCGCAGTAGTTTGGATGGCAAACCGTGACCAGCCTGTCAACGGAAGATCGTCAAAGCTTACTTTAAGAAAGAATGGTGTCCTTGTATTGATCGACGCTGGTCGTACAATTGTTTGGGCCTCAAGCACCACCTCATCCTCCGGATCATCAAGGAAGCTGCTGCAACTCCTTGACACGGGCAATCTTGTCCTCTGGGACAAGCGGGACAATATTTGGTGGCAAAGCTTTGACTCGCCGACCAACACGCTTCTTCCACTACAGAAGCTCACAAGGAACGCCCCGCTCGTTTCCTCTCGAAGCAAGAGCAACTTTTCTTCTGGCTATTACAAGCTTTATTTTGACTATGATAACATTCTTCGACTTCGCTTTGATAGCCTGAAGATTACCAGTGTCTATTGGCCAGATCCCTGGCGTAATAGCTGGCAAGCAGGAAGAACAACTTATAATAGTAGTAAAGTTGCAATGCTTGATCCCTACGGGAATTTCACGTCTTCTGATGATTTCACATTCTTAACGTCTGATTATGGTGCAATAGTTCAGAGAAGATTGGTGCTTGATCATGACGGTAACGTTCGAGTTTATAGTCAGTCCAAAGGAGAGGAGTGGATAGTTTCATGGCAAGCCAAATCTGAACCATGCAGAATTCATGGCATTTGTGGACGTAATAGTATGTGTACATACCACCCTAAGGACGGAAGAAGTTGCATTTGTGCTCCCGGATATGAAAGGGAAGACCTTTCGGACTGGACTCAAGGATGCAAGCCTAAATTCAAAACCTTCTGTGACAGCAAGGTGGAAACCGAATTCGTCGAGTTATCACATGTCGATTTCTATGGGTACGACACAGACTATTTTCAGAATCGCACTCTCGAACAGTGCAAGGAACTATGCTTGGGTATGTGCAATTGCTTGGGTATTCGGTATAACATGTCTGATTGTTTCCCCAAGTCGTTGCTGATAAATGGCCGATATTCACCCAGTGTTGCTGGGGGCATCTTCCTCAGGCTCCCAAAATCCAATCTCTCCTCTTACAAAATACCCAAGATGGAGTACGCCGCTCTGCATTGTCCACGCAAAGAAATTGTGCTACCAAGGACTTATGTAAAAACAAAAGAGAATTGGGCAATCGAGGTTTTGTTCATTTTTCTCTGGGCAACAGGTGGACTGGAGGCCACACTCGTACTCATGATTTGGTGCTTCTTATATGGAACCCGCCCAGAGAAAGATGGAGCTCACATTGGTGGATACCAAACAGGGCTGACCGGATTCAGACGGTTCACATACGATGAACTAAAGAAGGCAACACGGAATTTCAGTGAAGAAATTGGAAGTGGAAGTGGAGGAATTGTATACAAGGCCGTGTTGTCAGATTGCAGGGTTGCAGCGGTCAAGCAGCTCCATGAGGCTAGCCAAGGAGAGGAGGAGTTTCTGGCTGAGGTGAGCACCATGGCAAATCTTAACCACATGAACTTGATTAACATATGGGGTTACTGCGCAGAAGGAAGGCACCGGCTTTTGATCTACGAATTCATGGAAAATGGCTCCTTAGCGGAAAGATTGTCTTCTCCAAACGAACTCGATTGGTCCAAGAGGTTTGAAATTGCAGTGGGGTCGGCTAGAGGACTCGCCTATCTTCATGAAGAGTGCTTAGAATGGGTTCTCCATTGTGATGTGAAGCCCCAGAACATTCTCCTTGATTCTGCTTACCAACCGAAGGTGGCAGATTTTGGCCTCTCAAAGATACTCAAGAGAGAGAGCCTGAAGGATTCAAGCTTCTCAAGAATCAGAGGAACAAGAGGTTATATGGCTCCTGAATGGGTTTACAATTTGCCAATCACCTCCAAAGTGGATGTTTACAGTTATGGAATCGTTCTGTTGGAGCTGGTGGATGGCAGGAATCCAACGGGAGGGCTTGCAAGGAAAAATTTGACTTCTTGGGTGACAGAGAGGAAGAGAACAGGAGTTCCCATGGAAACAAGGATAAAGGAAATTGTTGATCCAAGGCTGACAGGGGAATATGATAAAAGGAAGATTGAAGTTTTGGTTGCAGTGGCTCTTCAGTGTGTGGAGGAAGACAGAAATGCAAGACCCACCATGAGCCAGGTCGTTGAGATGCTTTCGCGTGATGTAGATGAAGATGAATCATACTAGTATAGGTCCTCTTATTTCTCTATAATAAATTATGACTATAAGGTAATGATCTTTGCATATTTACAAGTATAATTAATAATGGTCGCTGAATGTTTCCAAGTATAAGGTACTAGTCTTTGGAAGTATGAAGTCATGAAAGTAGGTTGCTTTGCCTCCGTGTTTATGCTATTTTATGGGAGAATAAAATAAACAATCTCCAACTTTTTCTTATATTGCAATTTGCACCTGTTATACTTGTATATTTACTGTGCAACCTATACTTTCAAAACACCCAACACATCAATTGATCGAATTATTAGAACCATTGGAAATTTGATGGTGCGAATAGATTTCTCTCATTGAAAACTCATGATGTAAAGTGCAACTATATAGGATCAATTAATGCATCTTAACTTTTCGTGTATCCTATGTGAATCAAAATATCTGAGAAGCCTATAATAAAATAGCCTAAAATATGTAAGATGATATGGAGATTGTGCCAATAGAACTAAGATCAATATTAGACCAACGTTGTGACCTTTACTTTATAATCATCATATCTAGATTATGTTTCATATCAAGAGAGACATATAGTTTACTAGTAGAAGACCTGCAAGTATTAATTAATCTTTTGAATTATTAACCTAAAGATGTTAAACAAAATTCCCTAGTGTGCGTTACAACTATTCTCATTACTCGAACAATGTCAACTAGTCTTTTTAAAATTTAAACCCTTGTTTGTCTGGCCGAAACTCACTTGAACATAATCCCTGTCTTCCTCAACATCTTCTTTTGTACTCGTAAGTTAATCCGTTTTTTACAACGAAATTTTTTTTTTGAACTTATACAGTAAGTATATTCAACAGTTTCATATAACATTGTGGAGCTTTTAAATAAGTAACAAATTGTTTTTATCTTGTACGTTGTTTATGTAACAAACGGGCCTTTTTGTTTTAAAAAGAAAAGGACAGGCCCAAGAGGCCCAATTCTCATCTCTCTTACTCGCCTGAAGCTTTGTCTTCGAAGCCCAGCAAAATAACTTCCTTGACGACTTAAGCAGGATGCTGGACAGAAATTTATAGGAGGACTTGAGCGTTCAAGCTTATATTGCATCGTTCATCATGCTTATGCTTGAGCTTGACTCGTCGTTACCATGAATCATAGTGAATCAACAGTAAATTTAAGTTTTGGTATTGGAAAGTCCAATAAAAAAAAATCCATAGTGTGATGCTACATGAATTCAGGCGAAACGAACCTCCGTAACAAGGTTAGTGCTAGAAAGAACAAGGTCATGCTACTGAGCTGTTCATTGTTGAAACTTATACATGGGCTGGCCTAGAAGATCGACGAATTCGTGACTTGCTTAACTTGCTTTGGCACGTTGACTACCCGACAAGATTTTGAAAGTGGGGAGTGTTTAGATTATTTTGTTAAACTGAAGCTTGTTTGGACTAAACAGAAAAAGATCAAAGTGGTGTTCTTGGTTGCTTCCTCTCTTCTGTGAAAAATGTTGAGATATGGCTTGTCAGGGCCTGCTATGCCCCACTCTTGGGCACGCAATGGCCCATGATTTCCTTCTTTCACTTTGGCCATCAAGTGGCGACATCCCAGAACTTGTCACCGACCTTCAAGTCTTCAACGGAAACGTGGGTCTCCTCCCTCTGTACTTATCCCCAAATCAATCTTTAACCATATACTTGAAAATAGTTAATAACAACGGGATGAGATTAAATATCTCAGTGAGTTTATCCTTATACCAAAATTAGAAACACTATCGTCCTAGGATCCTTATTCACTGCTCAACCTCCAAATAACATTTCCCCAAGTGCAACTATCATCGATATTTCACTCGATTTATCATCTATTCTCATGTCGATAATCATATTCTTTTTTTCCTCGAAATCAATCAATTTCCCTGTTTCTCAAATCCTTCATAATCACCTTGAAATTCTCTTTCACACTTTCTAGCTAACCTCATGCTTAGCCTCGAAGTCAAGCCCACATTCTTGAATAAATCACACTGGTGAGCTAGATCCATCAGTTTATCAGTCCGTGACTGGGACTCGGCCCAAAGCCGTTCAACAATGTCACATTGTGATCACAATTAGTAAATATCATCAAATCGGCATTTAGTGCCACCATAGTCACTAACTAGCCCTCAATTGAGTCGACTTCCAAATTAGAGTAGATTAACTCAATGCCACCCAGCCTAACTCTAGTCTCTCTCTTTGCTAATCAATCTACTTATGAGTCAATCAGCCCGTGACCGAGACTTGGCACTAAACCACATACCTGTCAGTTCAATCAGCCACAATCACATCATACATTCACTTAAGTAATTTAATGCAAATAAATAAAATTACAATTAAAGTAAATAACGAATAATAAATAAATAAATGACTTAATAAATAAAGTGCGCTATAGTAAATGATTAAGATCATTTGCGATCAGTCTGAGACCCTAATTAGGTCTCCATAGTTTATTGTCATTTTCCATTTTCAACCATCGACCGTAATTAATTCACCAACACTAACAACTCATCGGCCAACTAAGTAGTTCATAAGTCTATCACTCATTCATTGAGTTGCCAATTCCATGGTACATTATCTCAAGCCACGACATATCCATTTAGTTGCCAAATCTATGGCACCATTCAATCGCTAATCCATGGCACCACTTAGTCTTAATCGTCCAATCAATGACTATGGCCCATTGCCATATTTTCTTGGCTAAAAGCCAAAATAAAAAACGAATTGGGGTCAATGACTACTCCAGTAAACTTACGAGATCAAAATGGTTCATCGTAGTCTCATCGACACCCAATCGAATCCTGTCGACTTCCAATTTGATTAAGGCACGTCGGCCTCCTAATCCGTTGAATAAAAATTAAATAATAATAGCACCCAAAAATCCTTAATAATTTCTCTTCATCACTTTTGCAGCTCAGCTATCACCAATTGTTGTCCCGTTGACCATTAACCCTTGATTGGGCTCCTGGGGCACATAATCGATCCATTCCTCTGCCATTTCACTTATATTGTGTATCTAGTCCTAATCGGCCACATCCCCAGGCACTCTTTGAATCCCATTGACCTCAAATCAATAATTAGTAGTCACAGGCCATATAATCAGTCATTTCCAATTTACCATAGATTCATGAAACAAATGGCTCAAGCTAGTATTAATCTTAATCATTCAATCCTTCTATCAATCAACATTAAATTCATGGCATGCTAGTTCGAGTCACAAATTGTACAAATCATACAGTAATGCACCAAATCATTGAGATTATTTACCAATAATCTACTAGGACAAGTAATAGTACATAGTCCTCAATACACGGCCCTCAATTGCCCTAATAGTCTAACCACATTGCTAGACCATACAAATATTTTTCAATTAGGCTCACTGGCCTCCTGACCGATCACCCTATCGCCTCACCACTAGTATCCTATACTTTGCCAAACTTGGCTCCATTCATCCAAACGCATAATCCATCCATTCAAATAACTCCAATAATTCTACTAAAGTGAAAAATGCGTTTAATCGATGTATAGAGAGTCCACCCATTTGGCATTTTCTTGTGAATTGGCAGTTCATAGTGATGTGATCATTGCACTTTCGAACTTGTTGTGATTATCAGATCCCCAATTTGACACCACGGACGGGATGGACGAGGTCAGGAGTAGTTTCGGGACATCTCCGATAACTCCGGCGCCGGTGAGCCTCCGACGAGGCTCCCAGAGACGGCCCATGGCCGTGGGAGGCTAGTCGAGCCCACAGGTGAAGTGACGGGGCCCACCGGCGAGCCCAGCAGCTCCGGCAAGGGGTCCACAGCCCCGGTCTTGCCCAGCAAGGCTGGTCAGACCCATTTCGGCAGCCCGCCAGCGATATTGGGTCCATTGGCTGTAGGGATTGGCTCTTGGGTGGTTAGTGGAGCTGTGGGTGGTCGTGGGTGGTGGCGATGCGGCCTAGAATGACGATGGCAAGTCTGGGTCAGCTCGAGCTCGATTAGGGCACGAATCGATCGAGCCTTGATTCATCCAAATCCATACAAAATCAAATGAATCAAGGGCTCAGGGTTTACTCACCAGACTACTACGAGCCAATTGGTGTTGGTGGTGGGGGCTGGGTGTCGTCGAAACAGTAAGGGTGGACGAACGAAGCTCACAGCCCAAACAAGGGCGAAACTGAGCTATGGGACCTCTTTTCGGAGGCTCCTAGCAGCGATCAAGGCCGAATTAGTGGCGACGGTGGCCTGGATCTTGAAGCCGACTTCATGAGCTTCAAAATGGTACTAAGATCAAGCTAAACGGAGCTCAGATTAGGGAGGAATTGGGGTCGAAAGGGAGGAGTTCGCATGGGCACAGTAGTAGGGGCAACTCACGTGAAGGGAAGAAGAACATGTCGCCGAGACACGTGGCGGCCATCCAACGGCCTAGAGGCAGGTCGACGGGACACCTGTACCGTCCGGTAGGCTATGCATATTGCTAGTCGGCCACTAGCCGTGCAGTGGGCCTCGTTTAGCAAAATGCTGGAGAGAGAGAGAGAGAGAGAGAGAGAGAGAGAGAGAGAGAGAGAGAGATCGTTTGGCTGGTTGCTTCACCGGAGTTGGATTGGGTCTGCCCTTGGTTGGACCAGCTCAAGCCCAGTCAGACCGGTTGTCCGTGAGTCTAACCGATGGTCAGCGTTGACTATTGACCAAAAAGTCAACTTTTCCCAAATTTTTTCAAAATTGCCCATAGACCTAAAATTCACTTATTTTGGGGTCAAAATGCAATTATCTAAAGTCAAGGGACCAAAACACGATTTTCGGAAGTTCGGAATCGCCCGAGACGAATTTTCACGGTTTAATCTGAGGCACTCCCTAGGCCAACGGGTCACTAATTAAACATGTAAATTCGTTCAATTAGACCTCGAAAAGGGGGTCCGAAAGTAGACTATTACATAGCTCGTACTCTTTATCAATAGGAAAGCACAAGATTCTCGCTTTTCGAGCAGGAATACGAAAGGGCCTTCTAACATGAGTTACGTGGGGTAATGCTCCTGCGACACTAAAGAGTTTTATTAGTTTGAGTTTGTACTTTATTGATAGTTTGTGTTTGCATCCACAAATAACTATTAAGTATATATAATCTTTCCCTTATAATTAAAAAATGCAATGGGGAGGTGCGATGTGCTAATTATAGTAGAATTCCTTGTTATATGTAGCTTCAGTTTAAGAGTGAATTCGAATAAAATTTTGTGTCTCGATTTCTCTTTGTCGGTTTTATTTTCTTTTTCATTTCCTTTGTGAGTTAAATCTAAACGAGAAAGAGGCGTGGTGAATTTCTAAATATGCTGGGTGGGTCATGAATCCAATCTTTGCTTGTTTGATGAAATCCCTTCTTTGGTTTGTGATGGAGATTCTAGCAGCCACATTCTATGTCGATTACGTCATAGAACACTGATGTCTCGTTTAGGTGAATAAAAATTTCTTGCTGATTTGTATCTCTGAATGTGAATGAAGCATCTTGTGATCAACCATGATTACATTAAGATAATGCAAAATGCTCACTGTGACTGCACGGAAAAATTGATTTATGCTGCCTCCATTTTTGCTTCTAAAGTCTAATTTGGCTTTGATATTCGGTCCATAGCTACTGCATACTAAAGATTGAATATGTTGTTGTTTTTGTGAAGAACAGAAGAATTGACAGCAAAAATTTTAGAAGGAAACTTCTGTACTTGTTATTCAAAAGACTTGCAAAACTTGTTCTTGAATACAAACCTAAAAGACTTAATCATGAACACACGTTGCCCGCTAACAACTTGTCCACAAAACCGGTGACAAACTAACAAACACTCCTATAAAATAGGACTAACCAAGTAACATCAACAACAAACTTATTCCTAAAAAACAGGATATTAACAAACTGACTTAACAAATAATAGATAGTGCAACCTTGATACATCAACATTCTCCTCCTGGATCAAGTGCTGCACACTTCTAACTTTGCCCTTAGAAATTCAAATCAACCAACATGAAACATCTCAGTAAATATATATATATATATATATATATATATATGCAATTTGGTTATCTGAACTGCAATACAACAATTTCACTTCTCCATCCTTTTGTACATCCTTCAAGAAGCAATACTTGATCTTAAAATACTTTGTTCTGGCATGAAATACTGGATCAAGTGAAATAGATAGAGTAGCTTGATTATTCACAAATACTTTTATATCTTCTTTTTGCTTCAAATGCAGATCATCCATTAGTTTCTTCAACCATAATGCTTGATTTATAGCTGCAGTTGTTGCAATTAACTCAGCTTCTACGGTTGATTGAGCCACTAATTCCTATTTCTTTGAACACTGTGAAAAACATGCCGATCTGAAAGTAAAGCAATAACCTGAAGTGCTCAACATATCATCCATTGATCATGCCTAGTCACTATCAGAATAACTTTGCAACTTAAACTCTTGAACTCTGCAAAACTTAATTTCATATGAAAGAGTATCCTTTCAAGTACCTTAACAGTCTTTTTGTAGCTATCATATGCAACTCAATTGCATAATTAAGAAATCTAGACAAGACATTTACTAGAAACATGATGTTTAATCTAGTTATAGTGAGATACATAATATAACCAATTAAACTTCTATAAACTCTTTCGTCTACAAAATCTAATCCATCATTCTTTTGGAGCTTTTGATTTTTAACTATCAGAGTAGTCACACGATTGCACTCCTCCATGTTAAACCTCTTCGTGACCTCCTTCAAGATAAGTCTGCCTAACTTTCATCCTTAGAAAGTATGATATTTTACTTAAATCAATCATCTCAAATATCTTCATTATCTCATGTTTGAATGCATTAATCTGAGCTTCATTAATCCCTGTCACAAGCATATCATCTACATAAAGAGACACCACCACTAAGTCAGTTTCTAACCTTTTAACACACAAGGTTGATTCACTAAGACTTTTTTTCGAAACCTAAACTTAGCAAATGTTCATCTATCTTGTTGTACGATGTTCTAGGTACTTGTCTCAAGCCATAAAGAGCCTTTCTTAGCAAATAGACTTTATCCTCTTGGCCTTGTGTGACAAAACATTCTGGTTGCTCAACATAAATTTCATCCTGCAACACTTCATTTAAAAATACAGATTTCACATCTAACTGATATACCTTCCATGCTTATTGAGCTGCCAATGCAAGTATCATTCTGATTATGTCCAGTCTTGCCACTGGAGCTAATGTTTCTAAGAAATCCACTCCCCATGCTAGATTTTTGGGATAGAATATCCCTTCACCACCATTAGTAAAAACAATTTTTATATGAATAAGAGTATCTTTTTATATGCATCTTGATCTACACAAATATTTCTTCTGAATGTATGGTTCACATTTGTCATTTGTAAATGATACCGAGGCTTGTAAGAACTTGTACCAACAATTGCTGCAAAAAAAGATGAATCTCCAGAGGGATGATTGAAAATCTAGAGACGATGGAATATAATAACAATGTGTCTTTTTGGTTCTGGTTGTCCCTTACGATTTTCAGTCTCAAATAGAGCTTTCCAAGCAATAATAGGTTGGAACCAATTAAGCACCGAAAATAAGTTCTTAAATTTATGAGTGTTATGATTTGATTTTCGAATGCTTTCCCTAAGGACTTTGTAAATCTTTTCAGTTTGAAACTGAATGGCTATGGTATATGAGTTGAACAAATACTAGAATAACCATTTGAGGTCTTCAGGAAAATCTTCATCTGGGTTTCAAGTTAAAGGATGGACAAAAGGATATTCATGATGGAGTCCATGAGACTTCAGAAGTAGTTCACCATAATTAGCAAAGAGAAGATATTCAATATTTTGAAGAAATGTGGGAATCATTTCTGATAGCTTGTTTTCTTCAATTGCATTTTGGACTCATGAAGGATATTCTAAACTTGGCCAACCTCCATTGTGCATAACCTAAGTCCGATAATAATTTGCTAGAGGATTTTCTTGACATACATGTTGATTTCTTGGATCACTTTAGGTTATCATAAGAAATATGCAAGAACAATTTTTTGCCCGGCAACATATTTGGTTTCAAAAAAGTATTTTGAAAACCATTCGTTCCACCACAAGAACTGCGGATGTGGGACCTGCTTCTATTTGAACTTCATCATTTGGGGAAAAGATGCAATGTCCATTTCCACGAGGAAATGGTGGCCAATTAAATAGAACTCAAATTTCTTGATTTCATTTTTGACAGCCAATATCTCTTTAAAAGTTGAATGATAATGAGTCTTAGTTAGAGAAAATTTACCACTCTTGTAAGCGCAGATGTGGTGCTTTCCATCAATTTCTTCAAAGAGAATGGCCGCCCAATATTCATCATTGACATATGTTTGAAGAACCTTTTTTCTGTAGAGGAATTTTAAGAGAAGATATATCTTGTGTAAGTTCTTTGAGTTTGGCAATTGCATCAGTATGTTCTTTGTCCCAAAGTGGTGAATCTTTCTTGAGCATTCGTTATAACGGGTGTAAGAGCATATCAATATTTGGAACAAAATCCTTGAGATAATTAATTATCCCAAGAAATTTTTGAACTTGCCTTTTTGTCAACTCATGCTCAGGAAACTTAAGTAATTCCTTGGCAATATGTGGATCGGGATGATATGTTCCTTGGTCAAGTTGCATACCAAGAAATTCAATCTTTGACTGAGCCACACTCATTTTCTTTTGGGATAACATTATTCCATTATCTTGGATAATCTTTGCAAAACGTTGAAGGAGCTCAACGTGTGATTGCTCATTAGGACAGTAGAGCAAAATATCATCAATGTAGACGGCAAAAGAATCCATGATGGGGCTAAAGATATGACACATAGCCTTTTGGAAAAGAGATAGAGCTGTTTTTAGTACAAAAGGAAGAACTCGCCATTGGAAGTGCTGGGCAGGAATACAAAATTCAATCTTAGGTCTGTCATCTAGATGAATTCTAAGTTGCCAAAATCATTTCTTAAGATCAAATTTTGAGTAAATTCTTGCTTTAAATAGGTTAGAGAAAAGTGACTTTTTAGAGGGTAATGGAAATTTGTCATCCCTAAGGAATATATTAAGGGGTTGGTAATTGATCACTAGGTGCAATTTTCCTCTTGTTTGCTCCGCTCTTTTGTTAACATAGAAGGCTTCACAAGCCCACTAAGAATTAGTTGGTTCAAGGAGTCCCTTTGTCAAGAGATCTTGACACTCATTTTGAGCTAAAGCAAGATGTTCAAGGTGCATTCTTGAATGATTGGCTTTAGTCGGATTGATATACTCATTTTGTTTGAATGAAAGTTTAACAAAAAATTGAGTATTTTGCCAAAGTGGGTGTGAACATTTCTAGAGAAACTCATAATGACTATCAGTACAAGAATTCAAAAGAGTTTGTATAATGGGATCAATGATAGTCATTTCAATGGAGAAGAACCTCTGGATGCTAGTGAATTCTTTAAAGGTATCTTTGAACTTGAGGCATTTTCCACTGATGATTCTGAGTTTGAGGAGTTGTGATAGAATATCCCAACCAATGATAAGATCTTTGTTTGGAATTGGACATCCAAGGATCTTTGTAATTATAGAACACTGAGGGAAAAACTAGATGGTGATGGGCTTAGATCGTACTAAGGCTAAAAAGGTGTCTCCAGAAACTGAAGTGAAATATCAAACATGAGGAGTCTAATATTCTTCAGGGAGAATTTTCAGGTCCAAAAGTAAAGCATGAACTCCAGTATCGATCATAGCAATAATAGCGAAGGGTTTGAAGGATTTGGACAAGAAGATATGTATAGGAAAATAAGGAGGGAGATAATACTCATCTTGCAATAAAATCTCTGAATTGAAATGGAATGAATCTTCATTATCGGAGAGGCCTGTAAAGGTTGAGATCCAATTATGGTTTTGGGCACTGAAGAGAGTGACGAGTGAGCAATTATGGTTTCAAGTTTTGGGTGGCAAGTTTAGGCTGAGATCCAAACTTCAGGGGAGTCTTACTGGTATTTTTACTAATTCTGATTGTCTCAAGGCCTGCAAAGGTTTTGGAATTCAAAGATAGTTTCCTTTGGCCGCTGAAAATGTAAGACAGAAGAGAATGGGCATCGAAGCAAGGGTCAACCATGACTAGGCAAAGCCCTTATCCTTCAAGGACAATCGTCACTTGCTAAATTACTGGGAAAAGATTTTGCTGGAGCCTTGAATTGTGAAAAGTTAGATTGCATCTTCACTTTCGATGAGCTTCGAGGTTGAGCGATTATCGTGGTTAATGAATAATCTTGCATATCGTGCGTTATTAAAAGATTTTCCTGCCTTATTCAAATCAATTCCCACGGAGAACTTGTGGGTTCTTGTGCTGATCCAACTAGATACACATAAAAGCATAAGGAATCCTACTTCTGATATATGAACATGATTTGCCTGGATGAAGAGGAATGTGCACTAGAATTTGCTTGGCTACCCTCCGACGAGATGGCAATACATGAACAAGAAATAAAGGTCCTCGTCTCATTTCAATGAACACCCCACTTCTAAGTCTGTGTATGAGTATGAATATGTCTCTCTAACGAAACAAAAAAAGGAAAAGAAAAATCCTAGCAAGTGACGATCAAAATCTAAGCTGCAACTCTTTGTGCACGAAATTAAAGAAAGAAAGATGAGTCTGGGAAAAGAGAGTGACGAGCGTTTGAGTGCATTAATGCCCAGGTCCTTTTCTGCTGGGTCCCGAAGCCAACTTGAACGCCAGACTCTTCACAGAATTAGGGCGGGTCGTCTCGTTGCTATTCGAAGAGAGAGCGAAAGAAGCCATCGTCCCCATCGAAGCGCGGTGATCTCGATCCTCTCCGCACCCGGAGACCGCATCGGCCCGAAGATTCCGAGCATGGATGTGGCCGAACTGCACAGACACCACCAAGATCACAAGGCACAAGACCAAGCAGGAGCTCTTCATTTAGCTCGGTGCTGCTCTTGACTGGTAACCTCTCGAACTTGCCAGGAAATATTAGGACACAGCGCCGCTTTTCGCGAGTGATGTTCCTTGATCTCGATGATTTGAATGTCTTGGAATTTGGGTATGCGACTCCTATCTATATATATACAAGAGGGAAAGAGAGGGTGGGGTGTGAGGGACGGTGAAGCCTAGCTAAAGCCCCTTTCGTTCTTTGTGTACGTGGAGTGGGGCCTTTGAATCTTCCATGGTGGGATTGGTGTTTTGACTTGGCCTTTAGAAGAGAGAGAGAGAGAGAGAGAGAGAGAGAGAGAGAGAGAGAGAGATGAAGTCACAAGGCGAGCAGTTTCTGTGCAGAGCGCGGGTTTGCCTTTCTCCCTTTGCATGTTCGCAAGCTTCGAGCTCACACGCTTTGTGGACCCCCGAACGTGTGTCATGTCTGATGGCAATCGCTGTCCACCCTCCCCGCGGAGAGAAAAACCTCGGAAAGTTTGAGGAGCGGCCACGGTGAGACTACAGGGAGGAGTGAACAGAGCTGTCCGAGTCCACGTGTTGCGACTCCAAAGATGGTTCGGACGAAAAGGCCTGTGATGGTGACGATGATGCGCTCTTGCCTTTTGGACGTGGGGAAATGGCCGGCGAGCTCGGCGAGCTCGGCGAGCCGTCCATTGCCTCCCCGCGGACGAAGACGGTGCTTATGGTCCGGACTACCAAAATAACCACAGTGTGATACTCGTAGCTGTAGTTCGTGTTGATTCATGTTATTATGAACTGTCTTTTTTGACTAATCAAATGATTGAGTTACTCTGTAATATTTTTGTTATTGTACACGTCAGGTATATCATTATGTCGCACCATACTTGAAAATGATGCAATTTAGATTGACTTGCACAAAATCTATGCATCTTGTCTAACGTGCAATCGAATCTGGAAAGTTTTGGAGGTGGTGAAATGGAGCCCTTTTGGTAATTACTCAAGCAATTTTTGTTGATGTGGTAGTCGGATTTCCGACTAGTGGAGCTTTGAACTTTTAGGCATAGATGGTGGTGAGGTGACGTTGACATGGAACAATGTTAGAAAAAAGTGTTGAAAAACAAGAACAAAAACAGGAAAACGCAAGACAACAAGGTCAAGAGAAAAATGAGAAAAAAAAGGACCAAACATTATGTAAAAAGAAAAGACAGAAGGAAGGTAGAGATGAGATGAACCGTCTGTGGCGGTGGGAGGGGCCATTGTTGGCGGCTCTACCGCTAGCCAACGCTGCGTAAAGGGTCGACCGACCCTTGCGACCACCATGAGAGGGTTGGCTTTAGGGCTTGCGAGCCCTCTCCGGCGAAGTCCTCGGCGAGGGTGGCCGACCTTCACTAAGATTTGTGGGGCGGTGCCCACTCTATGTCTCTCTCTCACTCTTAATGTCCTTTTTAGCTTTTCATTTTTTTTTCTTTATATTTGACCTTTCTAACATGGTGACATGCTAAGTCAACCTATGCTAAAACAAATAAAAATTGACATATCAGGCTTCCATGACGGACCATTAGAAAAACTGCTCCAGAGATTATCGAAAGGAGTTGATGGTGTTGAATTGAAAACGCTTGCGACTTAATCGTTTATTTGCAAACTCCTCGGACTTGGTTGGACGTTAAATGAAACATTTTCCTTCATTGGCGCGACTTTCCCTAATCTATAGTGTGATTGGTCCAATCAGCCGCATCATTTATATTACATCTTTTGTACCAACCAATAAAGACTAAGAAAGAAGAATAAACCGTTCTCAATTTATATCCACAAATGACAACCTCGAACTACTTACCTTTGGGAAACACTATAAGCCACAAGTTCAAAACTGCAGAGTATAGTGATACCCTGTCATGATACATGAGTCTATTTTTCCTTCGACATCCTTTAAGCACCTTATTATTATTGTTGAGATACATATACGAGTTGTATTAAAGAAGTCCGGTATTAGAGATTTGGTGTGGCTTAGAGTCATAATACATCATAAATGATTTATAATTCTTTGATTTAAACTTTTGAGTGAATATGTGTAATATTAGATGTGTAGATGGTTTGAGACTTGAACTTCCTCTTAATGATCTCCAAAATTGCAGGAATTGAGTTTCTGTTGCACAACATAACAAGTGATATAAAAGCCTATGGTTGATTCGTGAATCCCCAATTTGTTCTAGCGGTTGATGAGTTATCTCAGCAAAGATATTTCAAAGGACATTGCAGTGGTCAACCAGAATAGCCACATAGTTAGTCCACCGGGACCACGGTTGAAGGCAAGTGTAGTGATGCCCTAGAGTGCTCTCGAGCAAAAGGATGTCTCGATTTAGAAGGACCATGCCTATTACCATGTGATGGATTTGACTTGAGTTCACCTCCTTACCATCTTTCTACATGAAAGCATTTTGTGACACAATAATTATTACTACACTTCACAGAAAATAGCCAAGAGTGAGTGTTCTCTCTTAACTCAAGCATTCATATGCTTGACCATCGGCCACACATGTCAAATCTCACATAGTCATGCCACATGTGTTTGGCATAACCCTAGAAGCGATTTCTCAGACCAAGTCGTGTCTCAGCTTCAAGTTGTACATTGCTTACTATCCCAGAAAAACCGCTCATCATCACGGTGATGTCTTGGAAAATCTCGGTGTGGTCGGAGGACAGATACTCCTTGGATCTGTTCTGGTCCGGTCGGTGCAGGTCACACGCGTTCGTTTAACGCGTTCACGGCTGAATCATGCTTAGGCGATGTGAACAAGTCCGGCTGCGTAGTCAAGAGGATCTCAGCTGTCAATATCAGGCGCTTTTTAGAGTAGAAAAAACAACAACTTCCAACTTTTCGATGGGCACGCTCGTGATTCCACGCTTTACAATTTGACAGAACATCCCTCTCCGTCAGCAAAATATGCTGCGTTTGACTTGAAAAATGACGATCCTTTCGGGGGGACTTCCTGGCTCAAGATGCTGCAAAAGTCTAATATGTACTTGCAACTTTCGCTAACACCGGAATCATGCGATGCCCACTTCGTACGCGTTCTCTCCGTCCACACTGAAGAATTAGCCACAAGAAAAGGGTAATAAAAAAAAAAAAAGCAAAGTGGCTCTTCTCTTTCTTTACGAGGAATTGTGGAGTAACACTAGACGCAGCGAAATTGATCTGCAAAATTAGCATAGCGATCGAGGTGGCAGACACGATGAGTGAATATATTTAAGCAAAAGCAGGACACATTCGATGCCTTAATGATAAGTTAAGAATCGACTTTATGTACTTTGCATTTCTTATTATATACCGGGCATACGACAGACCCTAAAAAAGGGTCGAGACTCGAAAAAAGATCGAACGGTGGAAAGTCGAACAAGACAAAGCCATTTGTTTTGGGTTGATATTTGATTTTTGAACTTGTTCATCTCCCATGGCGAGCACCGGAGGAAAAGTAGAGAGCGGGTCCGAGCTGCTCAAGGGTCCAATAGTTTCGGTTTACCCGATAATTTGCATATCATATCATGTCGGGTTAAAATTCGATCCATATAGTATCTCCATAGGATGGATAATTCCTTAATCATATCCAATCCACAAAATGTACTGATTTGGATCAAGAGTCACGATATTCGAGATATATGACTGAGTTTGTGGGTTAGGTCGAGTTCAACCGTCTGAATAACGTTGGATTTTTTTTGAAGATTCTCATGAAAAATCGACTTTTTTGGCTTGAGCGGCTATTGCCCAACCGGAAAACGGTAATTAGGTGAGGCATTGTTATGATGTAACTTCTATCAATAATCATTGCTCAAGAAAAACCAAGAAGGCTAATAATATATAGTCAATATTTCACATGGATATAGACTGTATCTATTTAGAAATGAAAACCATGGAAAAACGACATTGAAAAACGAAAATATGTTTTTTTTAATTTTGAAAAATCTTTGTTTAAAATTCATTTAAAATAATGATTTTTTAATTTTTTTCCATCTTTCAAAAAGGAAATAGTGCTTTCATTTTTGTAAAAGGATATACACATTTCGTGAGATATAGACTACACAAGCTAATTCATTAAATATTCTATAAAGTTTCATTGAATTGAATTTTTATGACATAAATAATTTTACGAATTGTAGATGATTTATTTCTTTCTCTATGATATTTTATCAACACTTCCTCATATTACGCTGCCAACAGGCTTGAAATCTAGTTTGGGCCTGACTAATTTTCTCACTTTTAGCAGTCCAACTCATAACCACTTCCTCGCTTCTTTCCATTCTTAGATCCTTTTGTCACGACCCTATGTTTTCCTGTACTCATGTTCCCTTGTGAACGGAACTGAGGGTGCTATCGTGATGTGATAGAGTTGTAGTAGGAAAGATACAACTGTTTTGTGGGAGTATTGTCAGGGTGGTTTGTACTAAGAGTTCATGGATATATATATATATATATATTATATCTCTAAGAGCTCTAAACATGGGTTTGACCTCTTGTGTACAAACTGGTTGGGGGCTGATGCTCTCTCATGATGAGGTCATAGCAGGTTGAAATCAGTTGTTGTGCTAGAAGGATGCTACGTGTCCCATTACGAGAGAGTCCATTGAGTTAGGCTGGACGTGCCATGATCCAATACGAGGTTGCTATTCGCCATATTGTTCCTTAGAACAACTATATGAGAGAAGGTTGGCCTAGAGGCCTTGACCCTCCCAAGCGCTGCATGAGCCTTTTTGGCTATGGAATTTGTCAGTCTGTGACAAATGGTATCAGAGCGGGGATCCCTCTAGTAATTGACCGAGTCGAGGAAAACTTGTGGTCTACCCGGTCCTACAAGGGCAGAGAGTGATCGCTGGAGCCAAGGGGCTCGGATAATGTGTGGCTCTCGACTAGCTTCTAGGATGGCAATGGGGGCATAGGGAAGAACTGATTCATCACTGAATAGGGAGAATATTCTTGGATCAAGTAGGCGAATCTCAAGATAGGGTTGTTGTCACGTTTTCAACAAGGGGGGAATCTCATTGGTGTGTTGTATCTGAGAAGCCTAGTACGCATGGGGGCTGGAACAGCTTCTATGTTGGACAACAACCAATGGGTTTGGTTTATTCTGTTGGGCGAGCGTGGCCATTTACTTGCCCCGAGGGTGCAACGGTGATGGTTGAGAACGCAAGGAAGCGACATAATAACCCGCAACAAGGGTGTTGCGAAAATGAATGGGGGAGAATGTCACGACCCGATGTTTTCCTGTACTCATGTACCCTTTTGAGTGGAACTAAGGGTGCTATCGTGATGGGATAGAGTTGCAATAGAGAAGATACAACTGGTTTGTGGGAGTAGTGTTAAGGTGGTTTGTACTAGGAGTTCATAAATAGATAGATTATATCTCTAGGAGCTCTAAAGACGGGTTTGACCTCCCGTGTACAAATTGGTCGGGGGGCTGATACTGCTCTCCTAATGAGGCCATAGCATGCCGAAACTAGTTATTGTGCTAGAATGATGTTGCGTGTCCCGTTATAGAGAGTCCCTTGAGTTAGGCTGAACGTGCCATGATTCGATACGAGGTTGCTATTTGCCGTATTGTTCCTTAGAACAACTACATGAGATAAGGCTGGCCTGGAGGCCTTGACCCTCCCAGGCGCAGCACGGGCCTTTTTGGCTATGGAATCTGTTAGTCCGTGAGACTTTCATGTTGTACCCAGTGAAGCCGAACACCTCAAACCCAATAAGAACCCAACTAGAAAATTATCTTTATCATATGAATTCAATCATAAACTTTTTTTTTTGGTAATGATCATAAACTTTTTATTATTATAAATTGAATCCTAAATTTATTGACCGAAAATTGTTAACATAAACATTGACTGTCCTACTTAGGGTGGCTGGTGCACGTGAATAATTTTTAATAATATACATTTTTAGATACTTTTTTTTTTACTTATATCTTCTTCTTTTCTTATTCTCTTTCTCTTTCTTTTTGTTTTCTTCCCTTATTCTTCCAGTGGCTAGAGGCAAGGCCGACAAGGTCATGTTGCCTAGCCCTCTCGCTAGTGGATGCAAAGATGAGAGTTAAGTCTCACTGGCTCTTGCTTCTAGTTGGTCGCCAGAAGAAGAAGAAGGGAAGGAAAAAGAAAATGAAGGAGAAAGAAAAGAACAAATCAATGCATAAAAATTAGAGTAATATTAAAATATCATTAAAAATTATCCATGCTAGCACTAGTCATGCTACATAGGATGTCCAATGTTTATGTCAGCTTTCTAGCCAAATTTGACTAGATGTATAGAATTGGTACTAATGCAAAAATTTTGTGACTTGATTGGGTAGAAAAAAATTTAAGACTAAATTGGTGTGATTGCAATAGACTTAAGATTTTTTTTTTTTGATAATTTTCCCCAAATACAATGGCCATGGGATTGCTTGAATGGTTGCTTTCAGCATGTCTGTGGTGGTAGGAGAATTAGTTTCAGGTTGTGGTGAAGGTTCAATGCCCATGGTTGGTGGTGGCTATGGATTCTTGATGGTGGTTCCAAGCGATGGCCAGTGGCGGCGGCGTTGTGGGTGGTGGACTGTAGAAGATGATGATGGCGCTCAAACATTGGGAGTGGTTGATAAAAAGGAAAGTTCTATGGTGGCAAGAAATTGTTTCTTCTATTTTTGATTTATGAAGGTTTGATATGATGAAGAAGATGGTGAAAATTAACTTGTCTCTAGTGTTCTTTAATCATCTCCTACGATCTTTTGAATTAGTAAAATAAAGCATGCTTTTATTCCAAGTAGATCTATATTTCAAAGTTGAAAAATGATGTTCTTTTTTTGCGATCATGAATGCATTAATTTGCTGAAGATATGATCTCGGGAAATTCAGGTTATCTGAATTCGTACTTCTTTTGTCTAAGTTCAAAGTGGTTTTTGATGGAAATCAAGATCTAGCTTGTTTTGGTTTCTTCTAATTCACACGTATCTTTACACTTAGCAAATTTTTTATGGGGCATCATTTAGGAGTAATATTAATAACTTCGTTTCTGGATGAGTAGTAAAAAAAAGTTAGTTTTGATCTATTTTACTTATTCGTTGGAAGTCCTACAACTAATTATGAAAGTATAATTGAGTCATAAATGTCAAGACCCGTCATGCCCCGCCCTTGGGCACGTGACAGTTCCGGATTTCTTTATCTTTTGGCCAATTAAATTGCGACGTCCCAGGTAGGTCGCTGGCCTTCTCAAGCATCAAAGTTTCAACTAAGCGAAAGCGATATTAAAATCAACACTTACAACCCTTTGGAATTAAACCATCAACATCAGCACCTCCCATATACTTACATCAACATATACAGGTACCGGTTCATGTACAAATAAACAAATCAACTCCTAAGGATCTCAATATAAGCTTAGGAGGGGTTCACGACTCGCATCAGTTTCTCCTTTATCTATCCCGTCTCAATCTACTCTTGCTCGATCGGCTCTTTCTCTGGCTCCAGGCTCGAGTCCTGCAATGGATCTATGGTGGGGTG
Organism: Melaleuca quinquenervia; assembly: GCA_030064385.1. Taxonomy (NCBI): domain Eukaryota; kingdom Viridiplantae; phylum Streptophyta; class Magnoliopsida; order Myrtales; family Myrtaceae; genus Melaleuca; species Melaleuca quinquenervia. The sequence continues at coordinate 14,530,703 of CM057723.1, forward strand.
AGATATGGGGATATCTCAGTGAGGGAACCCTAACCCAAAACTAGGAACACCATTGCCCTAGGGTCCCTATTGTGTCTCACCCTTCAATGATCATCTCAATTACATGTCTCTCGTCTAACTCTCGCCTAGAGTTTAACTATTTCTAATCCTTCCAACGAATCATAAACTTTCATTTTTCTCGTCCCCTAATATCTAACTATGAGTTGACCGACTCGTGCCTGGGACTTGGCACTAAGCCCAATAACCAGTCAGCTATAAGTAGTCACAATTATCTAACATACACCATTAAATAGATAAATAAATAAAAATTAAATGAATAACAAATAAATAAAATGCAAAATAATTAAATAATACATACTTAAAATAAATAAATTGCATAATTAAAAGCTTAAGACCGTCCACAACAGGCCTGACACCTAAACTAAGCCTTTTTGGCTCGTCGTCATTTTCCACGTTCAATGGTCTCCATTGCCATCCTACCATCAAATTGGCTTATTGGCCAAACCATTCATTCACATACCATCGCTAAATCCATGGCACGTTATCATCCCGTCTATCGATTCGTTCAAACATCAAATAATCCAAGCCTTACCACTTCGTTGATACCGTGTACTTGGCCATAATTGGCTACATCATTCATTCATGCCATCAAGGCACCCATTGAACTCCATCGACGTCCAATCGGCGATTAGGGCTCATAGGCCACATAATTGGTCATTTCCAATTACTATAGACCAATAATAGTACGCGGTCCTCAATGGCCCTAACCGTCTAATCACACAACTAGACCATCCAACTATTTCATTGAACTCATCCATGCACGCCTAATAGAAGGTTAAAGTTCACTTACCGCTTATTCCTCAAAAATCGCGATTGACAGCGACGGCCCATGGCGACGCACTTCTCATACTTCTGATCGCGCTCGGGCTTAGTGTGGCTTTTCAATCCTCGATCCGACACCACGGACAGGACGGACGAGGTCTAGGGTAGCTTCTAGACACCTCTAGCAGCTTCGACACCGGTAAAGCTCCGGTGAGATTTCGGCGGCGGTCCTTGATCGTGGGAGGTTGGCCGAGCTCATTGGTGGGGTTGGTCGGTGAAGAGACGGCTCCAAACAGGCTGAACGGCGGTGAACAAACCTGGTTGGGTCAATCGGATTGTGAACCGGGTCGACAAAAGGGGTAGTCAGGTCGCAGCTCGATTCGCCCTCCCTGGGCCAAATCGGCAACATCGACCGGCTGGGATGTGTAGAGGAGACTCCCATGACTCTTTTCCGACCAGTGGTGGAGGCTGAGGTGGCCAGAGAAGGGAGAACTGGCTCGCGGACAGTGGACGAGTCGTTGCTAGGGTTCCTGGGAAAGGGTCGCGCTTCGGGGCCAGATCCCGGCGAACGGCGTGGTGCCTGCGGCAATGGCTAGCAGATCTAGGCCCCTAAGACTCATAGCTTTCCATTGCTGGTAGTGGTGGTAGCTGGGTCCCACCGGAGGAGGCTTGGCGGCCTCAAGAAGTTGATGACGGCGAGGATAGGCTCACCGAGCTTCGAAGGTTCCTCCGGCAGCTTCTAGTCTAAACTGGCGGCAACAGCGGCCTTGGCGAGGCCGAGGGAGCTCCTGGGATCACGCTAGAGGCGGTGGCTTGGCCTAGGCGCCACCAGAATGGCTTGAATCTAGCGAGTTCCTCTAGGGTGAACAGGGATGAACAATGACCGAGGGGGCCCTTTTCAAGGGCTCCTAGCGGCGAATAAGGCGGTGACAAGGACAGTGGCACAAGGAATCCAACGCCACAAATGGCGCTTCCAACGGTGGCCGGACGAGGGAGAATGGCTGGTGCAAAGGGAGGCTCTCCCTTGGGTCCCAAAACTGGGAGAGGCTCGCGGTGGAGGAGAAGAAGGGGCGGTCAAGGGCAGCAGGTGGCCACCCACTGGCCGTCGGGATGCCTATGGCATCTGGCAGGCGTAGCCTTTTCGCTGGTCGGCCACTAGCTGTGCGGTGGGACTCGCATGCGCATGCACACCTCTCGCTTGGAAGACGCCAAAGAGAGAGAGGGAGAAAGAAAAGGGTGGGCTGGGCTCCCACGCGGGCTCGGTTGGGCTGGGCTTGGTCCAGTCCGACTTGATCGTCCGCGGGTCTGACCAGCCCCTAGCCGGTCTGAGCGGGCCGTTGATTTCCAATTTTTTTTTCCAAAATTGCCCCTAGGTGCAAAATTTACTTCTTTTGGGGCCAAATTGCAATTATTCAAAAGTTGAGGGACCAAAACGCAAATTCCAAAAGTTCGAAATTGTCCATAGTGAATTTTTGCGATTTAGTCTAGGGAACTCCTAAAGCCAATGGGTCACTAACTAAGTCAGTAATTTCATCCAATTAGGCCTCGAAAGTGGGGTCGGAAGCGGATTGTTACAATAAAACTTTTAAAAAATACAACAAAATTCTAAAATTTATTAAATTGATGCAATCAAATCTCTTTATTAATTTGTTAAATAAAGATAGTTTAATAATTAGTATGACAAATAGAGCCACAAGTCTAGTTCTAGCTTTGCAGCCAAAAGGAGCCATCGGGAGTTGCAACGGTGGCACCACCACGAAGAGGATCTCGTGCGAGATGTCGAGGGCCCCCACACTGTTGCCGGAGATCAGACTATCGAACTTGCCTACAAGCGATGCTGCTCCGCCACGTCGCTGTTGTTGATGGTGGTGGCTCGTTTAATGAGATCAACTGCCGGTTAGATAGCTTTCTTACTTTTTTTTTCGTAAATTCTCACCCCACTTTTCATTTATCCTCTTTCTTTATATTATTGAATTTTTTACCATTTTATTTATATGTTTTTAATTTTTATACTAATGTGTAGTTTAGTGGTTGCCACATCGGTGTTAAATATCTTAAAAAGATAAAATTGGACGGAGTAAATGGAGAGACCTAATTGTATTAATTTGATAAGTTTTACAGTTTTATTGCACCTTTTGAATGTTTGAAAACTTAATTGTGTTTTGGCGATGAACTTTAAGATTTCTAATACTCTTATTCTTATTTTTATCTTCTTTTTCAGCCTTCATTGTTTTAGAATTTAACGTAATAAGGAATTAAGTTCTCATACTTTGATTTTGCTACTTTGGAGGAGAGTTAAACTGTTCTCTTCAAGCTTGGTGGAAGAAAGAACGAAACAAGAAACTGTGAAATAAATAACGAAATAAAAGCGGTAGCTAATAGATTATAAGTTTTCCTTAGGAAAGCTGTAAATACATGTTTATCAAAGTATAAGGCTGATACTACTAACGCAGAAACATATATAATATAAACGATTGAGTATGACCATAAATTTTAAAATGAAATCTGAACTCAATCAAGAGTGAGTGTTGGTTCGAATTCAATTTGAAAATTGGACAAGGCCGATTCCAAGGAGAATCCGTTCGGCTTCGAGTTCCACGAACATAGAACAACCTAGGACCGGTTGGATTTGCTTGTTCAAAAGCTGGAATCGCCTATTCTACCAAGGTATGGGTTCAACCAGTTCAGCTCTTGGAATGAATCGATTCTAAATCTAACTTTGAAGCTTCTTATCCGGTGGTCCGCTTTTGTCTATGTGCCCCTGCAAACACTCCAAGTACCCCGTCAAACACTCGTATGTGTCAATTTTGAATCAAATGGGGAATTCTTTGAGCCATAATCGACGAATCTCCACTTTGCCGAGAAGTCCAACTTTATCCTCATTGATTGGCATCTCTCTTGAGCCCATAGCGGAAATCTGTTCCCCTCAACTCTCCATTTACAAAAATCCACATATGTAAAGGGATACCCCTGCTCCATCGTCTGATTTCCCTGATCTCCTGGAACCCCAATATGGCCTTCTCACCCACTGCAAATGTTGACAAGTCCGAACAATATTGGAACTCGTTCAATGAGATACGCTATGTTAACATGAATCCACGTCTCGTGCACTTTCTCGACTGATGCGGTTCCTTATGATACATGTACTGCCTTAAATTTTGCACAGCAGATTTACGTGGTTCGACAACACGCCTATTTTGAGAAGAGTAATCAATAAGATGATTCCACTATCATCGGCGCAGAGAAGGATTGTGTACATATGGGCCAATCCCAAGTCAAATGCGAAGCTTCGAGCCGTGCGTTGCATGGACTCATAGTCACCCCTGAAGGAAATTTGTTTTTTGGGTCGAAACCCCTGCAGGGAATATGACTGTACTAGATGTGCAATTTATCTAGAAGGTCCTGCATTGCCTTCTCAGGCGGGCAGGACCCATCGGAGCTTCATCCATCGATGTTGAAAGGTAGGACCATTGATTGACACTCCGTGGGCTTCGATTCAATGGCGGAACGAAAGCTTGCAATTGGCAAGCCCTCTCGAATGTGACTCCCCCACTCCACTCGGAATTTTCTTCGGAAAACTTAGCTAAATTATCTATGAGATTTCAGTAACGTTCCTAATCATCTACCTTTCCACCATGCTTTAGAGATCTTGCTGTTAACAGGATCTGCATATGATTCGAGTATTTAGAATTTGTTCGTTATGTAAACTCAAGCGCACATATTGTAGTATTTAATTATTTTGCCATGTTCAAAATACCTTAAAATATTCTTTTTTTTTTTATCTCATTGTCCATAACAACATAAAATACAATGGGAAGTCAACATCTATATATGAGGAGATATTGTGTAACAAATAGAAATTCAAAAATTTAAATATATGTAACCTTCAAAATTCATGAGAGTTTTGTCTAATTTCCCTTTTTTCCCTTCCCGCATGGTTTTGGTCCTCAAATGGGGACTTGCCTTGTCAAGCACGTCAGATTCTATCACTTGAAGCAAGTCAATACCTCATCGCCCTTATGAAGAAATTTGACTCGGCCATGCTACAAAATCAATCTTGCCAAAAAGTCGTTGGCAGCACATGCCAATGGAAAATACAATAAGAAGTTAACAACTTTATAAGAATGAAAGGTCAAGAGATATTGTGTAAGAATTGAAAATGCAGGACGAACGTACATCGCATTTAAAATTTGTGAGACATTTGTCTCATTCTCTCTCTTTTTTTTCCCTGCATGATTTTAGTGCTCAAATGGAGAATCACCCTATCAAGCACGACAGATTAAGTCATTCGAACCAAGTCATTTCCTCATCGCCCCTTGGGAGGAAACTTGACTTGGGCATGTTACCAATTTAATGCGCTATCATTATGCTATGGTGGACAACTGTGTAAGATACAAAGAGACTTCAGGCATAGTATAATTTGCTTCCAATAGCTTATTCTCCTTTCGCAAAGGCAAAGGCAAAAGTCTTTCCATGCTTTAAACATCTTGTTATTAACAGATCTGCCTATGGTTTGAGTATGTAGAAGTTATTCTTTATATCAAACACACACAGTGATGTCTTCGATTTTTTGTAAAGTTCGAAGCACTATAGGAATTTTTTTTATTATCACATTGCAGTCGCCAGGAAATATAGTAGGAAATTAGCTGTTGTAAAAGACCGAGAGCTTGGGAGATATTGTGTAGAAATTGAAAATTTTGTATCACTTTGAGAATTCGGGAGAGTTTTCTCAACCTTTCTTTCTCCCCCTCACGTGGGTTTGGTCCTCAAATGAAGACTCGCCCCATCAGGTACGTCGGATTCTATCATTCGGACCAACTCATTTCCTCCTTGCCCTTTTGAAGAAACTATACTCGGGAATGCTGCCAATTCAATGTTCCAACCACATCGTTGATGCCATATGCACTATCATTATGCCATAATGGACAAACGTGTAAGATATGCTTGGAATATATGTTTGGAGTGAAGAGACTTTCACATAAGGTACAATTTTTGTCCCCTAAGCCTGTTTCTCCTTTTGCAAAGCCAAAGCTCCCATGCTTTAGACATCCAATTGTTAACAGTATCTACATATGACTTGAGTATGTAGAAGTTATTAGTTATGCACACTAAAATTAACACGTATTGTAGTCTTCTATTATTTTGTCAAGTTCAAAACACCTTTTTACAATATTTTTTTTCTTTTCACATTTAACATGCTATCAAAAAATATAATAATAATTTGACATCTATAAAAGAGTGAAAAATCATGTTACAGTTGAAACATAATAGGAAGTTATCAAAAATAAATATACGAATGAAATGTCAAGAGATATAATGCAACGGTTGAAGATTCAATATGAAAATATGTCACCTTCAAAATTTGAGAGAGTTTTGTCTAATTCACTTCTTTTTTTTCTTCTTGTGCTGTTTTGGTCCTCAAGCCAAGACTCACCTGGAAAAATTTTGGGTGGTCCGGGCCCAATGATGCCAGACCAATAAGAGGGGGCCACTTGGCTGGTGGTCCCTACGCGCTCTCTCACAATGCGCGGGGCCCACCAACCAAGTGCCCCCTCCTAAGTGGCCAGGACCATTAGGCTGGGACCACCCAATATCTCCTCGACTCACCTCGTCAAGCACAACTTGATCTGGGCAATGCTAGTTGGTGCCATCTACGCTGTCATTATACCATAGTGGGAAAATGTATAAGATACATTTGGATTATACGTATGGAGTGAAGATTGGCTATATTAATATAATTTGTTTGAGTTTTCTGCAAATCTTCATACAAATCCATTGTCAAGTGATGTTAGATAATTTCTTAACCTCTTTTGATGTGCAAGTTGGATTAAGACCGGCGTGTGGAATTTGACTGATGTAAAGAGACATAAATTGATGCGAGGAGAAACGCCATATAAATATAAATAGTATACATGATCCATTATCAAGCGGTGCGGGATCATATTTGAATACATATCATTATAAAGATTAATTATTTCTCTAGCTTTAGGAGCCGTTGCTTGACCTTCTAATTAATTAGTTGATACCATACAATATTAGTAGCCCATATTACGATGTCACTAGATACGGGTTCTAGATGTATCGTGCAATTTTCATTCATTATACTTAATGTAATTTCTTTGGGATTCATCACCTCTCAATATGATTTGATCAAATATGTATACTCCGATCCTCTTTAATAAAAAGCCTGCCTTCCTGACTGACAAGGTCGTAGAATATAGTCTTGTCTCACTACTTTTATCAGGTTTCTCATGACTATCAAGATAGTCCATCTTTTCAACATGCTTTTCGTTTTTTGTCCTAGTATTCGGCGCACTTTTAGCTTTTAGCAGTAATACGTGGTAGATAATCAAGCTGTTAATACTTTCAAAAGACGTCGCTTTCTATGCTTTTCTAGTGGCGGAACTTGTAAGATAATCCAAAATTCCAACGTGATACTTTCTCATTTTTGACCCTTGAATCGCTTAAAAAACAACTTAACAAAAAAATCTATACTTAAATTCAGGAAAATAATTTTCTATTTTTAAAAAAAATAGAAACAATTTTTCAAAATGTGACTAGATATGGGTGCTTGCACCAAAAACTTTTTGTTTGGACATGAGAACCCCAATGCTTGCTCTAGGACCCTCAACACTAGGGTTAATTGAGGCCAAGATTAGAAAAATATTTTTTTTCCAAAAAATGATCGCTTATATTACTTACAGAAAAATAAATGAATAAAAAATAATTTCATCATTTGCAAAAATAATCAAAATTAAATTGTTGTTGATTTTGTTGATAATAAAAATATTTTTTGTTGACTATATAACCCATGGGAGCAAATTACTCCAATTCTCCCCACTGACGGATGGTGCTATATAACTGAAGTCCAGTTCCTTATCATCTTGCTTGCAACCCCCATAAGAGAGATCACCGAAAACCCATGGCTACCATGAAGAATTCACTTTTGTTGCTTGTTTTCTCGCTATTCTTATCCTTTTTGCACACATCACCTATTCATCTCACTTTGCATGAAGGCTCCTCTCTCTCTGTTGGGAATGCGGGCGACGTTTTGACGTCGAATGATGGGGCTTTCTCCGCTGGCTTTTTTCCCGTCGGACGAAATGCTTATTGCTTTGCGATTTGGTTTAGCAAGCCACCTTGCAGTATCCCTAACTGCACCATAGTTTGGATGGCAAACCGTGACGAACCTGTCAGCGGAAGATCCTCCAAGCTTTCTCTAAGAAAGCATGGTGACCTTGAGTTGATCGACGCTGGGGGAAGAGTCGCTTGGTCCACAAATACAATTTCCTCCTCTAGGTCCTCCATGAACTTGCAACTCCTCCACACGGGTAATCTTGTTCTTCATGAGGACAAGCATGCCCCTTTGTGGCAAAGCTTCGACTCCCCGACCGACACGCTTCTTCCAGGGCAAAAGCTCACCCGAAACACACCGCTCATTTCATCTCGAAGCAAGAACAACTTTGTCTCTGGTTATTACAAGCTCTACTTTGATAACGATAACGTTCTTCGTCTTCTCTTCAGTGGCCCTAATATTACAACCGTCTATTGGCCAGATCCAAGGATCATTAGTTGGGCTATTGGAAGAATCACTTATAATGATAGTAAAGTCGCAATGCTTGATCACTATGGGAAATTCATTTCATCTGATAATTTGACTTTCTTAACAGCTGATTACGGTGCAAAAATTCAGAGAAGATTGACGGTTGATCACGATGGTAATGTTCGGGTTTACAGTCGATCTGATGGAGGGGAATGGATGGTTTCCTGGCAAGCCAAATCTGACCCATGCACAGTTCATGGCATTTGTGGACCTAATAGCCTGTGTACGTACCATCCTAGCGAGGGAAGAAGTTGCATTTGTGCTCCCGGCTATGAGTGGGAAAACCCTCATGACTGGACTCAAGGATGCAAACCCAAATTCAACAGCTCCTTTGATAGCAAAGCCGAGACTGAATTCGTTCAGTTACCGCATTCTGATTTTTACGGGTATGACAGAGGCATCTTCCGTGATTATACTCTCGAGGAGTGCAAGAAGTTATGCTTGGATTTGTGTACTTGCGTAGGTTTCCAATATAAATTCTCTTACTGTTACCCCAAGTTGTTATTGTTAAATGGCCATTTTTCACCCGGTGTTGATGGGGGCATCCACTTCAAGCTCCCAAAATCCAATCTCTCCTCTTACGACATACCGAAAATGGAACATGCTTCTCTGCAATGTACTGCCAAACAAATTATGATAACAAGGACTTATGTAAAAAGACAAGAGAGTTCGGCAGTTAAGATTTTACTCATTTTTGCTGGTGCAATAGCCGGATTGGAGGCACTGGGTGTACTCATGGTTTGGTGCTTCTTATATAGAACCCGCCCAGAGAAAGGTGGAGCTCACAACGATGGATACCATGCAGGGCCGACTGGATTCCGACGGTTCATGTATGATGAGCTAAAGAAGGCAACACGGAATTTCAGTGAAGAAATTGGAAGAGGAAGTGGAGGAATTGTATATAAGGCCGTCTTGTTAGATTGCAGGGTTGCAGCGGTGAAGCGGCTCAATGAGGCTCACCAAGGAGAGAATGAGTTTCTGGCAGAAGTGAGCACCATAGGAAATCTTCACCACATGAACTTGATTGACATGTGGGGGTACTGTGCAGAAGGAAAGCACCGGCTTTTGATCTACGAATTTATGGAACATGGTTCGTTAGCAGAAAATTTGTCTTCCCCAACAGAACTCGATTGGTCCAAGAGGTTTGAAATTGCCGTGGGATCAGCCAGAGGACTCGCTTATCTTCATGAGGAATGCCTAGAGTGGGTTCTTCACTGTGACGTGAAGCCACAAAACATACTTCTTGATTCCACATACCAACCAAAGGTGGCGGATTTCGGACTCTGTAAAATACTCAAGAGAGAGGGCCTCAAGAACTCAATCTTCTCAAAAATCCGAGGAACAAGAGGTTACATGGCTCCCGAATGGATTTACAATTTCCCAATCACCTCCAAAGCGGATGTGTATAGCTATGGAATTGTCTTGTTGGAGATGGTGACTGGAAGGAGTCCCGCTGGAGAGTACGACCAGATTGAGGGTAGTGACGCGCAGGAGAATAAAATGTTGACATCGTGGGTAAGAGAGAAGAAAGGACTCGGAGTCCCAATGCAGACATGGATAAAGGAAATCGTGGATCCAAGAATAAGAGGAGACTATGACATCAGGAAGATTGAGATTTTAGTTGCAGTGGCTCTTAAGTGTGTGGAAGAAGACCGAGATGCAAGACCCACCATGAGCCAGGTGGTTGAGATGCTTCTACGTTGCGAAGATGAAGATGTGTAGTCAGAAAATGATAAAGGCCTTGGTCCTTGGTTGTGTCTGTATATGTCATCAATAAGCAAACAATCATAGGGTCACACCCTTTGCATACCTACAGGTAAGGGGCAGTAGTTTTTGGATACAATCCTTTTGGATTTAAGAAAGCATTAAAGATAGCGTCACTTTGTCAGTTTGTATTTTGCATATATTCAATTGCATATGTAGTAATTTGACATTGCCTTAAATCGAAAAGACACGGTCTAAGAAAATCTATTATGCATCGTCGAAGTCGGAGCTGAGAAAAGCTCCGCTCATGATACTTAACTTCAACATTGTGGTTGCCACACACATTCACTTATTAAATTAGCATCAGTTCAATGGGTTGCCATTGTCAACTTCTATCATTTATTGAATTTAAATTAGAAAAATTATTAAAATAAAGTGTCCTCAAATATATTCATAAATGTACATCAGCAGAACAAAAGTTGCCACTTATTTGAAATTTCTCATTTTATTTAGTTTTATGTACTTTTAATGTCAGGACCCGCCACGCCCCACCCTTAGGCACGCAGTGGTTCCCGATTTCTTTCTCTTCTGGCCAATTTAATTGCGACATCCCAAGTAGGTCTCTAGCCTTCTCAAACATCGGAATCACAATGCTACGTGAAAGCGATATAAATATCAATACTTGCAACCCTTCAAACCACACCTCAATATTTACAAACACCAGTTCATGTACAACTATAAACAACTAACTCCAAAGAACCTCAATACAAGCCTAGGAGGGGTTCACAACTCGTAATACTTCTTCCTCCATCGATCCCATCTCGATCTACTCTTGCTCGATCGGCTCCTCCTCTGGCTCCAGGTTCGAGTCTTGCGATAGATCTGTGGTGGGGTGAGATACGAGAATATTTCAGTGAGTGAACCATAACCCAAAACTAGGAACACCACTGCCCTATGGTTTCTATCGCTTTTCACCCTTCAATGATCATTTCAATTTCTCTCTCATCATCCGACTTTTGCCTAGAGTTTAATCGTTTCTAACCCTTCCAACGAAACCCAAAACTCTCTAGTTCTCATCACCTATTTTTTATCTATGAGTCAACCGGTTCATGACCGGGACTTGGCACTAAGCCCAACAACCAGTCAGTCGCAATCATCATACATTCAACTAAATACGTGAAGGACATATAAAAAAATAAATAAATAACCTTTAAATAAATAATGCATAAATAAATAAATTGCATAATTAAAAGCCTAAGGCCGTTCGCAACTGGTCTAAGATTCTAGCTAAGCCTTCTCGGCTCGTCGTCATTTTTCATGTTCAATGATCCCCATTATCGTCTTACCATAAAAAACGGCTCATCGACCATACCATCCATTCATGTACCATCACCAAATCCATGACACGTTATTATCCCATCTATCGATCCGTTCAAACGCCAAGTCCATGGCACACTATTCAATCCGCCAATTTCATGGCACCGTTCAGTCATAACTGGACTAAATCATCAATCTAATTGATGATTTCTAATCGAGTCTTGCCACTTCGTTAATACCGTGTACCCGGCCATAATTAGCCTCATCGTTCGTTCTCGCCATCAAGGCACCCATTGAATTTCATTAATCTCCAATCAACGATTAGGGCTCACAGGCCACCTAATTGGTCCTTCCTAATTACCATATATAAATAATGCTACGCGGTCCTCAATGACCTTAATCGTCTAATAACACAATTAGACCATCCAAATATTTCCTAATTAGACTCAATGGTCTCTTAATCAATCACCACATCCCCTCATCACCGAAAGTCTATACTCGGCCATACTTGGCCCTATTCATCTAAACACTCATGCCATCTGACTAGTTCATCCAACCCATCCATTCATTCCTAATAAATCTACTAAGGTAATGGCACGCCTAATAGAAGGTTAAAGTCCATTCACCGTTGTCTGTGCATCCAAGCAACGGCTCATGATGACGCGTTTTTCATACTTCCGATCGCGCTCGGACTTAGTGTGGCTTTTTAATCCTCGATCAGACACCATGAATGGGACGGGTCAGGTTTGGGTCAGCTCCGACGACGCTCCGACGAGGCCTCCGATAGGTCACCGTCGACCGTAGGAGTTCGGCGGAGTAGGTGGCTGGCGCTCGCTGGCGATGGAACAGCTCCGTTCAGGCCAAAAACTAGCAAGCAAACTCGGTTTTCCCTAACCGGGTTTGAAATCGGGTCGAGCGAGGGACAGTCTGGTTGAGACTCCGTCCTCCCTCCTCTTCCACCAAATCGACGGTCGAGGCTGGCTGGATCTGGAAGCCAACTCCCTTGTGAGTCGATGGGCACCAGTGGCGTGGCAAGAGGTGGCCGGAGTGGTGAGGGGAGGTGACATGAAGGAGGCGGACTGGAGGTGAGGGTTTCGAGAGAGAGGCTTACTTAAGGGGGTGATTTCTCCCAAATGGCGCGGTGAAAATGCTCGTGAGGCTCCCAGCTGTCTATTGAGGGCAGGGGCGGCAACTAGGTCTCATTGGAGAGCCAGCGGTGACCTTGAACAGCGGCTTGGGCGGAAAATAGGGTCACGGTGGGTCGGGGAGAAACCAGCGGCTTCGGGGGCGAGTCAGTGGCGACGGTGGCCATGGAGAGGACGAGGGGACTCTTGGGGGAGGTGCTAGAGCCAGTGGCCTGGCCTGGGTGTCGTCGGCGAGCCCGTGGCAACCCTGGAAAGCTGGCCACGGCGTAGGCGTGAACAGGGGATGAGCTGTTCGTGCGGGCTCCTTCGCTTGGCTCCCGACATCAACGGCAGAGGCTACAGCTAGTCGGATCTGGAAGAGGGCGAGTCGGAGGAGCTGAGGAAGGAGGTGGTGTCCGTTTTCGTGGTCTGAGTTGCGGGCGGGCAAAGGAAGAAGAAGGCTTCCCGCACAGCCAGAGGAGAGAGAGTGATGGGACGAGAGCAGGTGGAAGTTGGTGGCTGAACCGATCAACTCACGGTCGGACCGGTTGGCTCACGGTCGGGCCGATATACGTGAGAGTTGATTGGTCCGTTAACAGTCGACAGTCGACGTTGACCCTGTCGACGGTCGACGTGGACCAAAACTCAACTATTTCTAAAATCTTCCAAAAATACCCTAGGCCCAAAATTTACTCCTTTTGGGGTCAAAACGTAATTATCTAAACGTTAGGGGACCAAAACGCGATTTTCGGAAGTCCGGAATCGCCCAAAACGAAAATTCGTGGTTTAGTCCGAGGAACTTTTGGGGCTAATGGGCCACTAACTAAACCCTAAAATTCACACTATTAGGCCTCGAATTAGGGGGGTCGGAAGCTGGCTGTTACATTTAAAATCCACTTATTTCATATAGAACTTATATAATTTGATGCATACCTCTTAGTCTGATCTCGATAGAATGAGAGGATGTCTATGATTTGATAATGTTATTAGATATTTTATTATCTTTATTGAATACAATTCATTTATGTCTTCTGATCTAAGATAGATTGTTTGATTTGGGTACAATTGAAGTTGAAATTGAGAGGATGTTCACTGTTATTTAGCTTTTACAATTGTCATGTGGTAAAACATAGGGAAAAGTCTCGGCATGGGGTGCAAATTCGAGCAACAAGTTATGGATTTGTCATCCTAAACTTCTTTCTTTTATTAAGTGTAAATTTAAAAAATGATAAAGAATCTTAAATGATATATTTATTTAGTAGTGTTTATTCATTCAAAAATGAAAAAAAAAATGATGCAATCTATTTTAGTTACAAAATCTATGAAACTATTTATAAAGTATATTCATAAATGATGCAATATATTTGGATAACATATTTTATTTAATGTAAATAAAAATATTTTACTACAGAAATAAATACGTGATAAGTTTATTGTAACAGCCGCATTTCGGATCCCTTGGACCTTATTATATTATTGTCCAAGCTGGGGTCACGTTGTGTGAGCCCAAGAATTTTCCCCATAATTATTGTAATTTCCGTGCAAGTTTCGAAATTTCTAGGTAGTATTTGTAAATTCTCAAAAAAAATTATTTTGAGCGTGTTTTGACCCAAAAATGCTTGAATAGATATTTGGGAAGCTCTACTAAAATTTTGAGATTTTTCCCTAAATTTATTTTTAATATTATTTTAATCATTCAAATTAATTTTATTTTTTATTTTTCTTTTATCCGGCCTTATTGTGAACCGGGCCAAGCTCGCAAACTGCCCCAGCCCACGCACCCAACCGGCCTAGGCGCGTGGTCCCGCATGACTCGGCCCAGCCTCGGATTCGACTTGACTACCCACCAATGTGCGACTCCCCTCTATAAGCATTCTAACGAGCATGTGGCGTGCATGGCAACATAAGGCCACATGTTAGCCTAGCGACCGACCAGCCACTTCTGCCACCTACTTGCTATCCTTGCCCACTTGTTGGAGTACCCTATGGCCAGCGAGAGGCGGCCACGTGGCGCCAGCGAGCTCGAAACTGGCTTGGCTCCCACTTGCTCCCTGCTCCTAAACCCGCGCACAACCCCCAGTTTGACGGGACGTAATTCCAGCTCGACTCTTCTTTGAAAATTTCAAAAACCCACCGAGCTTCAAAATGTGAGTTCGCCCAATCCTTTGATCTAGGGTTTATGCCATTGCTTGAAATAGATTACTAGGAGTTCCTAGATCTTGTTTGTGGCTGTTGATTGAATCAATTTGGTCCCAATTCGACAATTTCTTAGATTAAACTCGGTTTGCCCCAAACCGAACTCGAAAACCCTAGATCTAGGACTTCCACCGCTCCGGCAACATCCACTCGAAATTGATGCCACCAATAGATTGCTGGATGTCCCTTTAGCTTAGATCTGGTTTTAGATTCAATTGATTTCGTCCCAATCTCCTGATTTTGAGCTCGACCCTCTACCCCTTTTCTGGATTCCAACCGTGACCGCTCGGCTTCGTGGCGTTGCTATGCCCAACTCTAGCCACCCTAGCCCGGCCGTCGATGTCATTCGACTCATAAGGGAGGTGGCTTCCAAATTTGACTAGCCACAAGCTCCGACTCGGCCCGTGGAGAGAGAACAGGCCCTTGACCCGACCATGTCTCTCTGACCCGACTCCCGACCTTGTTGTTCGAACCAGGTTTGCATGTGGTCCACTAGAGAAGCTACCAAAGCCCCACCGTCACCGCGAAACCGCCGCCACACAGAATTTCACTGGTGAGTGGACTCTAAACCTCTATTATGTGTGCTATTGTTTTAATAGATTGATTGTGAATAGCTTAGATGATTGAGTGAGTTGGATGTGTAATTGGATGGATTTAGAATGTGATTGGATGGATGGGGCCGATTTATGTAGCATAGATGATATGGTAATTGGAAAGGACTGATTAGGTGGTCATGGGGCCCTAATCATGCATTGGACGTCAATGGAATCCTTTTCGTGAATGACTTGGATGATGGGGTGTATTGTCAGATGGTTGAAGTCAATTGTGGTTTGTACTAGTGTGCCACGAAGTTGTCGTTTGAATGAATCGGTTGATGGGATGATTTAAGCCAATTGTGGCTCGAGATAATGTGCCATGGATTCGGCGATTGAATAGATCAATATTGTAGCCAATTAGCCAATTTGATGGTAAGATGGGGATAAGGATAATTGAACATGGAAAACGACAATGAGCTGGGAAAACTTAGTTAGGGTCCCAGATCGTTGTGGACGATCTTAAGCATTTAATTATTGCATATTTTATTTATTGTGTAATTTGTTTATTTATTAATTGTTATTTGCTTTGATTGAAATCTATTTATTTATTTATTTGACTTGAATTATTTAATTGAATGTATGATGTCATTGTGACTGATTCTAGTTGAGAGATGTGTTGTGCTAAATGTCAAGTCCCGGTCATAAACCAGTTGACTCATAGATAGGTATTTGCTAGCTGTGGTCACGATGTGACGAATTGAACGGCTTTGGGTCGAGTCCCAATCAGAGACCGGTTGACTAACGAGTCTAACTCGCCAATGTGATTGATATGAGCATGTGGGCATGAATTCAAGGCTAAGTGTGGGATTAGTCAAGGAGTGAAAAGAGAATTTCAAGATAATTAAAAGAGTTGATGGAATAGGAATTGATCAAACTTAAGGTGAGAGAGTTAGGTGACAGGAGTGTGAGTAGAGATGGCCAGGGAAGAGTGAGACACGATTAGGATCCATACAATTCAATCATAAGTCTTTTATTATTACTATTAATTTACTTATTTTAACCAATTTTAGTCGGTCAGCTTTGACTTAGAAGCCGATTGACGTGGGCCGTTTGTCCGGCATGACGTGGATAATTTTTAATAATAGTTTATCTTTTCTTTTCTTCCTTCTTTTTTTTTTTTTTGGTAATTCTCCCAAGAATGATCTACAAATCAAAATTTTTGTATCTGCGATACTATTTGCTTCTGGCTTGTGTATAAATAAGATGTTCATTCTACACACTCAAGTACGCATATTAGTAGGTTTTGACAATTTTATTATTTTCAAAATATCATCGGGAATTTTTTTTCACCACATTACACATCCCGACGTAAAATATGAAGGTCGTGTGGTATTGTGTAACACTAAAAAGATAAGGACAAATGTATATTGCGTCCAAAGCTCTTTCAAAATTCAGGAAAGTTTTAAGTGATGTCCATCTTCTTTTCCACGTGGATTTGGCCCTCAAGCCATGACTCGCCCGTGAAGCACATAAGATTCCACCCTTCATGGTAAGCGATTTCCCCGTCGCAATGGCGCTATCAAGTCAATGTCCTGACCGAGTTGACGGTGCCATGTGTGCTATCTTTAAGCCATGGAGGACAAACGAACAACATAAGTTTGCATTAATTATCCCCTTACAATTTCCTATTAAGCATGCTAGTGACACGGACGGGGGTTTCGCTCATCCAACCACTCGTCCCGCACTGATCCGGGAAATTGATCCGTGCATGGGTCACAAACGGTCCAACACCCGGTCCTTAGATCGGTCCACGCCTGGCCCATAAATGTGCTAGTGCCTGATTCTTCTATACTTTGGATCAATCCGCACTTGGTCCGTGAATGGGTTAGCGCCCAGTCCCAAAGGACCGAGTCCTTGAATCAATTTGCATTGGCCAATAAACAATCCCGGCACCCGATCCGTGAACGATCCCCTAGATTCATCTTGGATCGGTCCTTGCTGATTGGGGGACAATCCAGCACTCAATCCTCGACATCCATGGGTTGATCCGTGTTAGTCGGATGATCTAGTGCCCAATCCCTTCAATGGTTCCGGACATGGTCTTGGGAAACTTAGAATAGGTCCCTATGCTGCCTAGCTCTAACGGCATATGACTAAGTGACAAGATGGATAACGGATGGGCGAGCAACAGGCGCGTAAGGCCTACACTGGGACAAGACCCTGAGATTTGAGGAACGGTCACCTAATAGTATGGAAAATGGGTAGCTACCCCCCAGTGGCCAGCCCTTGTATATAAGGGATCCTCTTCTTTTTTTGGATCATTGATTTGTTTATTGAATGAATCTCTTCATTTCCCTAGACGCTCTTCTCTTCCTCTCGGTTAAGCTCTTTGATCCAAATTGAACAAAGAATGACTTGGGAATCGGTTTCCTAAGGCCACACAAGTTGAGAACGCTAGAAAGCATGCCCGTGACTTCGATATGTACGATGTTCATCATGTGCATTTAAAGGGAAAAAAAGAAACCAACCATACGCGAGGGGGGGGGGGGGGGGGGGAGAGAGAGAGAGAGAGAGAGAGAGTTGAAGGTGACGCTTTTCAACTTTCTTAAGCCTTCATAGATGGGCACCTGCTTCTGAGTTGGATTCATGGAAAATTCGGGGAAAGAGTCTTTGTTTGTACAGCGAGGGTTAGATTTGCTACAAATATTTCGACTGCTGGAGTTTTGTCTGCGATGGGAGCCAATCAAGATAATTGCGCAAGACCTCCAGATTCTAGACAAAAACGTCAGACTATAAATCAAGTCTCAATTTAGCCGACTTGTTCAAAAGCTCGTTTTCAATCTACCCCATCCTCACATTGCTCTAGTATCATTCCACAATCATGACACGCCAACCTCGAAACCGTTTGTTCTACTGCCGTATATGAAATTTCCTCAATTTCATCCTCTCGCAACTGCAGTAATAAACCTACTTTAGAATCAATTATTGTATTGCATCTCTGACATGTTCAAAGCTTCTCCGAATTTTCCTGATATATTGTAGATTTGATTTTTCCGAAATCTGTTTTGATAAATTTTTCATCAAAGTTATTTATTATTTTGTTCCGTTGCCGAATGGACAACAAGAAGATGCTTTGTGAAGTTTGCAGTTGAGCCTTCGCTTAGCATAGATCCAGCAAATTTAAAGATGTGACCAGTAGAGTCTTGCTTTTGACACTGACCCTTGAGATTGGGTCATACATAAGTAATTATCGAGCATCATAACACCCACAGGTGGATCTAAGGGAGGCTACATCACCCTTGTCTGTATATGGATCGTGCATTCACTATATACTTTTTTCACGAAACTTCTTTGTCGTCCTATCCCTCTCCATACGATTTTTCTAACTGTTTTTACACTCATTTGTCTTAATCATTAAGTCTCTTTCTTACCCCGACAAATAAGATGATACAACATGGACCGATATCACTACTTTTACAAAGTTTCTCATCACAATCAGGATGTCGAAGATTGATGTCCATCTCTTCGACATCTTTGTCATTTGTTGTCCTGATATTTCGTTCTCTTTTAGCTTCAATCAATAGTAAATTGTAGATAATTAAGCTATTGCTAGACCGAAAGATGCGCCTTCCTATCCTTTTCTAGTGGGGAACTTGAAAGGATCTCCCAAATCCTCATGCGATCCCATCATCCCTTTGGCCGTTTGGGGGCAGTCCATTGTAACCGATTTCGAGTTCCTCCTCGTTCGTCCTAAATAAACTCGCCTGTCAAAATTGGCAAAACTTAAATAGAATCATTTGAACATAATGAGGCCCTAATTCATTCAAAACTTTCAGATTTTTTTATGCGGAGTAGATTTGGGGTGTGCAACTGGACCGGGTAAATCTTGTTCCCGAACCGGCCCACCCTGAAAACAAGGTCAGGAACCGTGTCCTATGTAAACAAGATTGGGCACAGGGTCTAAAAAAGGGAAACCGATTATAACAGGATTGGGTACAGGGTACAAGATCTAAGTCTGGAACCTACCTTGAATCCTGAACGATCTAATCAAATATTTATTTAGTGAAAATTTGGATTTTCAAAGTAAATAAACTTTATTAAATCATAAATGTTGCATATATCTCTAGAGCATGGTTTCTTGTTGATTTTTCTTTGTATATGAATTTTAAGTTTTTGTTAGAGATTTTGTACCATGTGGATTGGCTCACCTGATTTCACTTTTAGAGGAGTTATGCTTGTGCCAAAAATTCATTAACCATTTTAGATAAATGAAAAGTTTCGTGTAGTAATGTGAACATGAGACTAATATTATATCCATATTTATTGATAATGTATATATAATGTTAGGATTTTTGCTTTACCTTATGACCTTGTTTATAATAATTTGCCTTGTGGATTATTAATTTTTTGTTTAGTCAAAAAGTTTACTTACTTATTAATTATTTCAATATAAATTAGAATAACTATGTCATTTTATCATGTATTAACATAAAATTCAAAATCGTATAGGATGAACAGTTGCAAAATATGTTTCAATATAAACATGGTTTGTGACATCCCTGTCCCATATCGCCTAGGGAGGGAGTCATAGGAGGGCTTATGTAGAGATGTCCAACCTTAACTATCAACAACGAGAAGAACAAAGCCGTGAGGTCGAGGCCATAACTGGGTTGATGGTGCGTCCGCGCTAGTGCAGTAGGGCCAAAGTGAACAATATCATTGGTGGTGGGGCTGGGAAGGATATTACATAATGGTATCAGAGTTGAGTCCCGACCACATGTGAGGACCATAGTGGGCACTTGCTGGTGCTAAGGGCACAGTGAGGATGCTATGTCATTGAGGGGGGGAGTTTGTAATATCCATGTCACACATTACCTAGGGAGGGAGTCTTGGAATGGCTTATGTAAAAATGTCCAACCTTAACCATCAATAAGACATTTTCTTGGATAGACCGAAGAGAACAAAGCTGTGAGGTCGAAGCTATAACTGGGATGGCGGTGCATCCATGCCAGTGCGGTAAGGCTAAAGTGGACAATATTGTTGGTGGTGGGGCTGAGAATGACGTTACATGGTTAACCCTAGAACTAGACCAGAAAAATAGGGTGGGTCGGATATAGGGTCAAATGCAAACAGGGTAAGGTGCATGGTCCAAAAAAAGGGAACCGATTATAACAGAGTCCAGGTCTAGAACCTACCCACCCTGTTTTTGCTCACCCCTAAAGCAAATTGGCAATTTGGAATTAAAATTTTAATAGTTAGTGCTGCCAAAGTGTTATCCTACATTACTTGTCTAATTGGGATTAATTGCAAACCTAATGCACATGATTTACCACCATCGAATAGGCTGAATTTTTTTGTTCAATTTTCTAAGATTGTGTCATAGCCAAATTCTTGCATTCTTCATGCGTCATGTCTTATTTTGCGTTTGTGTGATTTCTGGGAAAATTGTCAAATAAGTCCTAAACTTTTTTAAACTTTACCAACTAAGTCTTTTCGACGGATTTTGGCCAGAAAATACCTACCCGGCATAATCGAACCTCGCTGGCGACGATGTGGCAATAATGTGGCAAGACATGGCAACAATTTTTTTTTCTCTTCTTTTTCTAAAAGAATACTTGGTCGGCGAGCTTCATTGACCACAGGAGAGGGCAACGGGGGTTGAGGAGGCCGTTGCTGCCCTTACCCACGACCAACGAAGCCCAAATTTGGGTGGGGTAGCCCTAGATTTGGTCAACGCCCAACTGCCCCATGCCCCGATCTGGAGTTGCCTCGCCTAGATATGGGCTTCATCGGCCTCGCTGGCCGTGGGCGAAGCCGCGTTACCCACATCTAGGGCTACCCCACCTAGATTTGGGCTCTGTTGGCCATGGGCGAGGGTGGTAGCGGTCTCCCCAGCACTCACCTACGGCTGATGAGCTCCGACGGCCGGTGGAGTTCGCCCGCCAATTATTTTTTGAGAAAAAGAAGAGAAAAAAAATAATTGTTGCCACGTCGTCACCACGTGTTGTCACGTCATCGCCACGTCGTTGTTGGTGAGATCCGGTTGTGCCATGTAAGCATTTTCCTGCCAAAATTCGTTAAAATGACTTAATCGGCAAAATTGAAAAATGATTATGACTTATTTGGCATAAAAGAAAGTTTAGGACTGAATCAGCAAAATAAGTAAATATTTAATATTTATTTGACAATTTTCCCTGTGATTTCTAGTCCTTTAGTTAAGGTTGTCTTCTTCCTTACGATTTCCATTCGGTTTGTATGTGAGAAGGGTTGTTAAACTATTGCCTTACATCACGTAACTATTGAATTTGACCAAGCCTTATTTATGTACGATCTCTCTCTAACTGATCCAGTAATTGCTTATATAAGACTCTTTAATATAAACAATCAGCACATATTTTAGATGGATGACATTGTTATAGCATTTCCAATGCGTGGCCGCACAACTTTTTCCCTCAATCCTTAATTTCATGAATGTATGAATGATCTATGAGTAAAAATTTAGGTAATGACAATACTATCTGCATACGGCTTAATAAAGAAGTTATTCATTCTGCACGCTCAAATACACATACTGGCAGGTTTTGACTATTTTGTTATTTAGAAAACATCATAGGGAATCCTTTCACCACATTACACATGCTGATGAAAGTATAATAGAGTTAAAAGCTATATGAATATGAAAGGTCGTGTAGTACTGTGTAAACTTAAAAAGTTTAGGACTAATGTACATCGTGTCCAAAACTCTCTCTAAACTCGGGAGTCTCTGCGATTTCCTCTTTCTTTCTTACGTGGATTTGGTCCTCAAATGGCGACTCGCCGGTGAAGCACCTTCGGGTAAGGATTCCCTCGTCGCACCTGGGAAGAGACTTGACTGGGGGATGCTAGCAAGTCAATGTCTGGACTCCCCACCGAGTCGATGGTGCCGTATGTGCTGTCTTCAATGCCATAGAGAACAAACGCGTAAGATTCGTTTGAACCAATTGTCCCCTTATAATTTCCTATTGGGCATGCTTATCTGCACAAAGTTTGTTGTGTGCATTTAAAAGAACCAAACAGACGCTTAATGATAATTTACGTGCTCCATTATATTCACGCACATTGGGGGGGGGGGGGGGGGGGGGGGGGGGGGGGGGGGGGGGGGAGTTGTTGAAGGCGACGTTTTTCGACATTCTTTAGTCTTCTTTAATGGGCATTTGCTTCTGAGTTGGAGTTATGGAAAACTCCGGGAATGTGGTTCAGTTTGTACAGCGAGGATTAGACTTGCTGTAAATATTTCGAATGCCGGAGTTTGTCCGCGATGGGATCCAGCCAAGATGATGGTCATTGGTGAAATTTCATTGCGCAAGACCTTGAGATTCCGGAGAAAAAAGGTGGGATTCTAAACCAAGTTCCAAGTGATTCATCTTGCGTTTTCTCGACGTTGTCCTCACTCTTTTTTAAGCACCTTTGAAGAAGCTGTATCCACTTTAGTGAACTCACCTAGTTTCCAAGTCTTTTTAAGCACTCTCGAAGAAGCTGTATCCACTTTAGTGAACTCACCCAGTTTCCAAGTCCTCCCCTTCGCCCTGAAGTAAACTCACCCGTCAAAAGTGGCAAAACTTAAATAGAACCATTCGAATATAATGATGTCCCAAATCATTTAAAACTTTCAGGCTCGTCAATGTCAAGCAAATTGGTGATTTGGAATTAAAATTTTTGTAGTCAGTGTTGTCAAAGCATTATCCTACTTTACTTGGCTGTTGGGATTGAATATAGACCTTATGTACATGTGATTTCCTCCCATATAATAGCCTGAATTTTTTTGTTCGACTTTATGATAATCTATTATAGTCAAATCTTTGCAGTCTTCACTCGTCTTTTTTTTTTTTTTTTGCTTATGCGTGGTTCCTTATCCTTCAATTACACTCGTCTTCTTCTTCTACAATTTCATACATATGGGAGGGGCTGTTAAGCCATCCGTTCAAATCACGTAACTACTGATTTTGTCAATACGCTTTCGCTAATTAATAAATAAAGTTTCAGATAGCACGCTTCAATTAAAAGCAATCGGTTCATATTTTAAATGCATGACATTGCTGTAGCATTTCCGATGTGGGGCCTCGTAACTTCTTCCCTCTGTCCAGTTATGGTCATAGAATGCTTTCTTTTTTCTCCTTTTAACACCAAACAGACCTCCAATAGATTCTCATACTTTTATGTTTTCAACTAGTGCCAATTATTTCCAACGTCACCAACTCCTATACAGCAAAGGTGGACTTTGGTAACACGTCTTATGGGCGTTGCAGCACACGAGATCACCTGAAATCCCCCATGAGAAACCATCTTCTCTTGCTATGTTTCTCTCTGGTCTCATCTCTTCCACTTACATCTTCAGTTCTCACTTTGCGGGAAGGCTCCTCCCTTTCAGTTGATAAACCGGATGATGTTCTCACATCAAAAGGCGCTGCTTTTTCCGCTGGTTTTTATCCGGTGGGAGAAAATGCTTATTGCTTTGCCATATGGTTCAGCAAACCATCTTGTAATATCCATAAGCGCGCAGTAGTTTGGATGGCAAACCGTGACCAGCCTGTTAACGGAAGATCGTCAAAGCTTACTTTAAGAAAGAATGGTGTCCTTGTACTGATCGACGCTGGTCGTACAGTTGTTTGGGCCTCAAGCACCAACTCATCCTCCGGATCATCAAGGAAGCTGCTGCAACTCCTTGACACGGGCAATCTTGTCCTCCGGGACAAGCGGGACATTATTTGGTGGCAAAGCTTTGACTCGCCGACCAACACGCTTCTTCCACTACAGAAGCTCACAAGGAACGCCCCGCTCGTTTCCTCTCGAAGCAAGAGCAATTTTTCTTCTGGCTATTACAAGCTTTATTTTGACTATGATAACATTCTTCGACTTCGCTTTGATGGCCCGAAGATTAACAGTGTCTATTGGCCAGATCCCTGGCGTAATAGCTGGCAAGCAGGAAGAACAACTTATAATAGTAGCAAAGTTGCAGTGCTTGACTCCTACGGTAATTTCACTTCTTCTGATGATTTCACATTCTTAACTTCTGATTATGGTGCAATAGTTCAGAGAAGATTGGTGCTCGATCATGACGGTAATGTTCGAGTTTATAGTCAGTACAAAGGAGAGGAGTGGATAGTTTCATGGCAAGCCAAATCTGAACCATGAAGAATTCATGGCATTTGTGGACGCAATAGTATGTGTACATACCACCCTAAGGACGGAAGAAGTTGCATTTGTGCTCCCGGATATGAAAGGGAAGACCTTTTGGACTGGACTCAAGGATGCAAGCCTAAATTCAAAACCTTCTGTGACAGCAAGGTGGAAACCGAATTCGTTGAGTTATCTCATGTTGATTTCTATGGGTACGACACAGACTATTTTCGGAATTGCACTCTCGAACGGTGCAAGGAACTATGCTTGGGTATGTGCAATTGCTTGGGTATTCGGTATAACATGTCTGATTGTTTCCCCAAGTCGTTGCTGTTAAATGGAAGATATTCACCCAGTGTTGCTGGGGGCATCTTCCTCAGGCTCCCAAAATCCAATCTCTCCTCTTACAAAATGCCGAAGATGGAGTACACCGCTCTGCATTGTCCACGCAAAGAAATTGTGCTACCAAGGACTTATGTAATAGCAAAAGAGAGTTGGGCATTCGAGATTTTGTTCATTTTCCTCTGGGCAACAGCTGGACTGGAGGCCACACTCGTACTCATGATTTGGTGCTTCTTATATGGAACCCGCCCAGAGAAAGATGGAGCTCACATTGGTGGATACCAAACAGGGTTGACCGGATTCAGACGGTTCACATACGATGAACTAAAGAAGGCAACATGGAATTTCAGTGAAGAAATTGGAAGTGGAAGTGGAGGAATTGTATACAAGGCCGTGTTATCAGATTGCAGGGTTGCAGCGGTCAAGCAGCTCCATGAGGCTAGCCAAGGAGAGGAGGAGTTTCTGGCTGAGGTGAGCACCATGGCAAATCTTAACCACATGAACTTGATTAACATATGGGGTTACTGCGCAGAAGGAAGGCACCGGCTTTTGATCTACGAATTCATGGAAAATGGTTCCTTAGCGCAAAGATTGTCTTCTCCAAACGAACTCGATTGGTCCAAGAGGTTTGAAATTGCAGTGGGGTCGGCTAGAGGACTCGCCTATCTTCATGAAGAGTGCTTAGAATGGGTTCTCCATTGTGATGTGAAGCCCCAGAACATTCTCCTTGATTCTGCTTACCAACCGAAGGTGGCAGATTTTGGCCTCTCAAAGATACTCAAGAGAGAGAGCCTGAAGGATTCAAGCTTCTCAAGAATCAGAGGAACAAGAGGTTACATGGCTCCTGAATGGGTTTACAATATGCCAATCACCTCCAAAGTGGATGTTTACAGTTATGGGATCGTTCTGTTGGAGCTAGTGGCTGGCAGGAATCCAACGGGAGGACTTGCAAGGAACAATTTGACTTCTTGGGTGACAGAGAGGAAAAGAACAGGAGTTCCCATGGAAACATGGATAAAGGAATTTGTTGATCCAAGGCTGACGGGGGAATATGATAAAAGGAAGATTGAAGTTTTGGTTGCAGTGGCTCTTCAGTGTGTGGAGGAAGACAGAAATGCAAGACCCACCATGAGCCAGGTCGTTGAGATGCTTTCGCGTGATGTAGATGAAGATGAATGATACTAGTATAGGTCCTCTTATTTCTCCATAATAAATTATGACTATAAGGTAATGATCTTTGCATATTTACAAGTATAATTAATAACGGTAGCTGAATGTTTCCAAGTATAAGGTACTAGTCTTTGGAAGTATGAAGTCATGAAAGTCGGTTGCTTTGCCTCTGTGTTTATGCTATTTTATGGGAGAAAGAAATAAACAATCTCAAACTTTTTCTTATATTGCCATCTGCATCTGTTATCCTTAAATATTTACTGTGCAACCTATACTTTCAAAACACCCAACACATCATATGATCAAATTATTAGAACCATTGGAAATTAGATGGTGCGAATAGATTTCTCTCGTTGAAAACTCATGATATAAAGTGCAAATATATAGGGTCAATTAATGCATCTTAACTTTTCCCGTATCCCATGTGAATCAAAATATCCAAGAAGCTTATAATAAAATAGCCTAAAATATGTAAGAAGATACGACTGTGCCAATAGAACTTATCTGGTACGTACATAAAACAAAAGAACAATATCGGACCAACATTGTGACCTTTACTTTATAATCGTCGTACCTAGATTATGTTTCATATCAAGAGAGACATATAGTTTGCTAGTAGAAGACCTGCAAGTGTTAATTAATCTTTTGAGTTATTAGCCTAAAGATATTAAACAAAATTCCTTGGTGTGCGTTACAACTATTCATGTTATTTGAACAATATCAACTAGTCATTTTAAAAGTTATACCCCTGTTTGTCCGGCCGAAACTCACTTGAACACGATCCCTGTCTTCCTTGACGGCTTCTTTTGTACTCGTAAATTAATCTTTTTTCACAACGAAAATTGTTTTGTCTCGAACTTATACAGCAAATATGTTCAACAGTTTCATATAACATTGTGGAGCTTTTAAATAAGTTATAAATTGTTCTTATTTTGTACGTTGTTTATGTAACAAACGGGCCTTTTTGTTTAAAAAATAAAAGGACAGGCCCAAGAGACCCAATTCTCATCCCTCTTGCGCGCACGAAGCTTTATCTTTGAAGCCCAGCAAAGAACTTCCTTGAGCCTACTCATAATTGTTGCAGCTAGTTATATGGCAGAAGAAGGATAGACAGGGAGAGAAAGAAGAATCGGGGAAAAAATTATAGAAAGGACGAGCGTTTGGTTCAAAGTTCGTCCGACATCTTAATGCATTGGATTAACATCGTGTCAAGGCACTCAGTAAAATATCGAAGCCTTAATTAATCTAATTGAAGAAACTGTCTTGGTTAAGTAATAATTCAATTCAGGTTTTAGGTTATTGGGTTTATTCTAGAGATTGTTGTGAAATCATGTTTTAAAAATAACTTTGGTGTTGTGCAACCATGATATTTTACATTAGTTGATCTGGGTTTACAGTTTGGTTGAATTGACATTTTAAACCATTCCACATCGCTAGAAACAGATCCAAATGACGTTTGGCATCAGCTTTCACTCATCACTGGCCATCTTTTGGGTTGCAGACAAGCTTGGATTTTAATTATGTAGAGATTGTTTTCCAATGACTTTAGACTCACGGGAAACAAGCATCAGTAGGGTTAAAATGAACCATTTAAAACAATTCGACATGTAACAGCCGCATTCTGGCCTTCTTTGGGCCTTAGAATATAATTAATTAAGCATGGATCGTGATTTACGGGCCCTTGGAATTTTCCTGATGATTATCATAATTTCCGAGAAAATGTGGAAGTTTTCTAAAATTAATTTTGGGTACCCAAAAATTCATTTTTATGGAGATTTGACTCAAAGATACTTAATTTCATTTGTGGGAAGTTTTTCCGAAATTTTGGGATTTTTCTCAAATTTTATTAAATATATTTTATTATTTTATCGGTTTTTTTAAATTAAATTGATTTCCGGAGAAAATTGGACCCAAACCCACGTGAGACCTGGCCCATCTACTCAAAACCAACCCAGGCCACGAGACGCAGGCCGTGTGGCCCAGCTCCTTCTTTCCCCTCTCTCTGCGCCATTTTGACGAACAAATGGAGGACACGTTGTCGAAGGGACACCCGTCAACCTAACGATCGGCCATTCGCCGGGGAAATCGAGCCTAGCTATCCTACGGTCTAGCCAAACAACACCTTGGCCAATGAGAGGCCTCCACTTGTCGCTGGCGAAGCCGTCTTTTCCTCGGTCACGGCATTTCCCTATTTTTCGTCCGAGTGGGCACTCCCCTTTTTAATCGTGATTTCTCTCTGTTCCGAGTTCCATTTTGCTTACTGTTTGTGCCGTTGGAAACGTTGCAATGCCCTCTTCAAGAATCCGCCAACAGTCACCGCCGTCTCCACCCTAAACTCCGTCAAGAGGCCCCAAAAAGAACTCCTCCACAGCGCAGTGGAGCTTTGTTTTCTCGGTAAGCTTTCTGAGCTTCTATTCTTGATGTCTTTCAATCCTTCAATCTATGGCTTGAATCAATGTTATCAATTGATTTATAGGCACTGATAAACCCTAGATTTGACTAATTGGATTGATTTGGTCTAGATTTGATGGAGTCTCGATCGAAGCCTTTTCCCCCAAATCGTGCAACTGAAATTCTAGATCTAATCTTCACACCGATTTGGTGACACCCACTCTTTGCCACCACTCCCAATCAGTTCATAAATGTCATGTGAGTAGGATTTATGTAGTTAATTTCAGGTGATTCGGTCCAAGTTTGACTAATCGAAGCTCGGTTGGTGCACCCCTTTCACGGCAAACCTCTATTTCCGAACCGCCACCGTTAAGGAGCTATTCCTTCTCTCTCCGACCACCTCAGCTATTGTGGTTGGTACCAATCAGCTCGTGTGGAAGCCAACTTCAACACCCAGCCAATTTCAAGTCACGATTTGGTTCGAGGAGGAAGAATCGAGCTCGAAATCAATGCGCCCTCCCTCTAACCCGGATTTGC
Organism: Melaleuca quinquenervia; assembly: GCA_030064385.1. NCBI lineage: Eukaryota > Viridiplantae > Streptophyta > Magnoliopsida > Myrtales > Myrtaceae > Melaleuca > Melaleuca quinquenervia. Next base: position 14,559,601 of record CM057723.1, read on the forward strand.
TCGTGGGCCATGCATATGATTGGGCCCAAGTTGTGGGCCTCAGTCAATCCAGTCCACCGAGAAAATAAGAGAGAAAAAGAAAGAAAAGAAAGGAAAAATTTGTGGATCACCGCCATCACTTGGGGCTGCAAATTAAAGTGATGGAATTTTCTAAATTATTATTAGTATTTACTGCCCTAGTTAATTTTTTATAAACTTTTGGATTGATTTGATTACATAGGTGGATGATTGGAATTATAAATAGCGAAAATCGAACCGTGAATGCAACGATGGGAGTAGTAGATGCACTTAGGGTATCAGGTGGGTTGTGGACGGCCTTAATGGATTAGTTGCACAAATTTCTTTATTTATTGATTTATTTATCGCATTTATTTAATTATTTATTTAATGTTGGGATATCCAAATGTTGTGATAAATTTTGGCTAACTGGAATTGGGCTTAGACCATAGTGTGATTGTGGATTGATTCACTTAGGAATGAGATAAGCATGGGAGAGAGAGAAAGAGAGGGAGCATAGTAGAGTGAATAAGTACATTAGGAGAATAGTGAAAGATTAAATTCAGGGCGATAGTTGAGGTGTGAGAGCAGATTAGGGACCCTACGGCGGAAAATAACCCTAGTTTTGGAGTAGAAAGTTAACTCACTGAGATACTCACAGTATCTCATCCCAAAACCCCTTCAGGTGCTGAGCATGGAAGACGCGGATGTGGACCCGCCCATGCTTGAGAAAACTGCAGACGGCCGGTGGGTGATTACTAGTTGGACTTATGGAGAGATGATCCCCTAGACAGAAGTATAGTAAATCCATATGTATTCCTTTGATAATTGTATCAAGTTATAAATTATGGTGTAAGTATTAGTTTGTGAATAAAAAACCGGTACGTTGAAGTTAAATGGTGAATGTAATATTTCGGGTTGTATATGCTATAAATTAATATTTATTTACCTCGCTTTTGCTGTGATGACTCTGATGATTATTAAGGAGGCCTCCGACCTACTTGGGCCGTCGTTTCTTGGTCATGATTGAAAAAGAGAAATGAAAAATTAGGGTCTATCAAGCACTCGGAAAAGTGGGGTGTGACACGACATGCAAGTTGTAAAATCAAATGACGAAAGCTTTATTGAAAGAGCCATTGCATGGTATGTTAATTATTTAAAAAATGGTGTTTAGAACATATTTTCTTGAAATAAGCTTAGATCATGAACTTACTAAGTTATTTGAAATAGCATTGAAAAATGTTTCTTTAAATAGATTGTGAGTTAATTATGTGTTAAATAATTTGAGAAATGTAATACAAAATGTATTCAACTTGATGAATTGATTGTGAAAGGTTATAGGTTTTGGTTTCCCAACTTGATTGATTTTTGATTGACTTTGTGGATTGTTGGAGGATTAGTTAGTCGTTTTATGGTCATTGTGACTATATTTTAACCCATTGAGGGGTTGTCATGCATATTGACTCGACACATCCAATTTGGACTAAGCAACTGTCTAATATATTGGAGACCTATGTCAAAGTGGAAATCTTGACAGACCTAAGCAGAGGGTGTCAAGTGTGGCAATAGTTTGATTTTGATTATTAGATTGATTAATGGACCTAACCATTACTATTTGCTTTGATAGTATTAATTGAATGTGTATTTATGATATGTGCAAAGCTCTATTCAAGTGATATGACTTATCTTTGATATTGAATGCGTTGGACAATGTTGACACTTCAATTTTGGCATTTCATTTAAAAAATCGAGGTTTACTTTAATCTCTGAAAAAATACATTATTGCATATAGTTAGTAGGGGCATTTTGCATTTTAGATAAGACCATCAGTGGTGAGTAGACTTTTTTACTTTAACTGGGATAATTGAGTGCGATTGGAAATTTTAATATGTAGAAATTTGCGAAATAAGCTTGGGTTGAAATTCGCTTGACATATCCGCGACAAAGGAAGATTCCACGACAAAGGAAGATTTCGAATGGGAAGATTTCGAATGGGAAGATTTTTGAAGGAAAATCTTAGTTGACATAAGATTTTAGTTTAGATTAGGAATTAATATATGTTATTTCCTACTTTAGATTATATGTTATTTAGCTATGGCTAATTAGGTTCATTAGTTAATTAATTTCTAAATTCATCAAAAAATTGCATTTCATGTAATTTAGAATTGCATTAAGATAGTCATATCTAGGGTTAGATTTTCATCACATGCATTACATATTATATTGAAGATCCAAAAAAAAAATCTTTTTATTTGCTTTGTTAGTTTATTTTTGTTTATTGTTTCATTAAGCATTTACATTGATGTTTGTGCATTCGTGTGATCATTATACATGTTAGGGAGTCAATTTAAAAATCAATTCAAGCTGACTATCAATTCTTTTGAAATAAATGAAAATGTACCGAAAGGGCGTTAGATTTGTCTAGCATAATCAAGTTTCCGTACTTAGAATTCGTAGAGGTAAAGTACAATTCTCAGTACTTTACATGAATTTCTAATCAAACCACCGTAAATAGATTGGTGGCGACTCATTTGAAATCAATTTGCATGTAAAGAAACTGAAACCCAAGTTGTGAATTGGTATGAGCTTGGGAGAGCTTGAGCTCAGTTAGGTTTAGTAATACATTAGGCAAACCATAAGCGGTGCACCTTTGGTGAGGTCGTGACAGACAACCATCCCTATAATATTTTGATGATTCCAAAATTGTCCTTTATGCTAATATAAGTACAAATGCTAGTGGTAGTGTTGAAACTAACTATGATAATCTCAACAATCTCTAATTACGTTGGTTGTCTATATTTTTAATCAAGATATAATGAATGATATGATATAAGAACCAAAGATTTTGTTATATCCTCTTCACTATTTGGTGAATTGCAATAATAAAATCGGATCTCTTCACATCCTAACAAGTCCATAATTTGTTACTAATTAGATAACAAGGTAAATGAACCAAAAAGCTATGCAAAATGAGATTGTAAGAGTCTTTCATGATACTCTTGCCTACTTCATTTTATTTGCTTATTTGTTTATTATTTCTCCTACTTTTTAAAATTTTTCCCCTTCCATTAGTCTCTAATAAAATTTTATAAAATAGTAAACTATACTAAAATACCTAAAAATTTAAAACATATAATAAACTTGTATACTAAATATATATCACTATATATTGAATTTATAAAATAATATAGAAAGAAATTGGCGTATATAAATAAAAATAGGAATATCTTATTTCGAATTTTTTATTATGTACTTCAAATATCACTTATTTTGAAACATTATTTTGATTTTATCAACTCAAGAAGTCTGTCCTCCAAGAAAAATAACTTTTATATCATAGATATTAAACATCATATCCACATTAATCTTACCTCCCTATTATATTTCATTTTATCATGTCTTGAGTAGACACATGATATGATAAATTTTATTAGTCATTCTGCATGGTTGCTAAGTCAGGCAAGATATTGGCCGGATCTTGGTTGTTTGGTCAATAACCTGACATATAACCCAATTCTAGAAATTCTTTGGACCCCAATCAGAGGGGCCTTTGGTGGGAGCTGAGGGCTTGGATTGATCGCCCAATATGCAACATTCGTTAGGATGAGGGACCAGGGTAGACTCCACTAATAGGGCTAACAATTTTCGACACGACCAGTTTATACATACGTATACAAGTATATGACAATGGAGCTTAAAAATGTTCTTGCCATAAACCGGTCGACCAGCTAAACACAAATGTCAACCGTGTTGCTCATGGGTTGATCCTTTCAACCTCAGATTAACATGTTACCTATGCCAACACGATACATTTTTATACATTTAGACACGTTAATACATACTTAAATATATTTTGGAATGTATACAGTTCATATAATCAATATGTTAAACGTGTCGTGTCTTATTGTTTAACCTGTGTGATGTATATGCTATGTTCAAGTTGAACCTAAATTTGATATGACATGATGACACAAGTTGCTAAGATAAATTTCAGTTTTAAATATATTGCACAAATGCTAGTTTAGCCATGAACTTCATAATTCACCAATTTAATCCTAAACTTTTGAGTGAGATTACAATATTATCATTTCAACCAATTTTCCTCTCAAATCGATGACATGGCGGTCTAGTCATTATCAAGCATCCTGCGTGGCACACTGCCATGTTAGCGATTTCCAACAAAAATGATCGAGAAGATTATATCAGAATCTCACTCAAAAGTGTAAAACTAAATCGGTAAAATTGAAAAGTTGATAACTACATTAATATATGGACAATAGATTTAAAATTAATTGAGTAATTTTTTCCACATTGGTAGCCCTACCGACCAGCTAGGCCTTATTGTGGCTTCCCTTCCATGCCAGTTGATTGCCTAGATAAATGTTGAGGTCGGTCTTGCCTTGGCCTTCTTAGAGGCCCTTGAGGACGGTCCTCGCACACAAAGGGAGGATTAGGGTTCGCATGTAACATTTCTATTTCTTCCAAAAATTGTTCTTTCATTCCCTTGAATAAAAAAGGAACGGAAATCCGTTTGATAACGCCAACTTGTTTTTTCGTTCCCGGAAATAGATTTGGGCCGGAAACAAGAAACAAAAGAAAAGTAGTTTCTTATTCCGGGGAATAATTTTTAAAATTAAGCTAATTTTCTTTGTTCTTTTCATTTATTCTTATCTCTTGCAGTGGCCATCTCCGATTGTCCACCGTTGCTGCCCATCACCGGTCGCCAGTGACCCCCACCCACTGCTGGGACTGCTGCCCGCCCTCTGCCGCTCGCTGGTGACCCCCACTCACTACCGAAGACCACCTCCCGCCACTACCGCCACCCGTCCCTCCGCCGCCACTATCCGGAGTGGTTCATCGTCTGTAAGCAATAACAAAAACATTTGTGAATTGTATCAAAGTCATTTCTATTCTTTTTTTTATTCCAAGAGTAGAAATTTTGTATAATAATCATATCCCTTATTTTATTCAGAAATTGTTTGGGGGAGTAGAAATAGAAAAAAATATATTTCTCAAAAGAAATTATTCTCCAAAACAAAAGCGTTGACATGTGCACCCTTGATGACCTGCCAATTTTGAAACCTTGTGAGTCCTCTTTTCTTCCCTGATCTAGAAGATCTCCTTCCACCAACCAAAGGAAAGGGCACTAAATGCAACATGTCTTGTCTTGGGCAAGTCAGTCAAGCAAGGAGGGCAGGAGGAATCCCAAGAGCAACATGACAACCGAAACCAAAGCGTGACTAAATATCAACATAAACTTGTAACAAACGAGATCGCCAAATGAGTACGACTTCAAACTAGGACCTCTTTAAGATTAGACTTTCTTCGAAAAATGATACCTCAGCGAACAATAGCTATTTAAGTTATAAAACAAAGCACAGGACCAAAAAGTCGACATTGAAAGTCGAACGATATAAAGAAAGAACCCATAAACTGTTCACATCAAACCTCTGAATTGTATTCAAACAATTAAAGCTAATAATGCAATAATAATCTCTTGGCATTAAGAATACATTTTTGATATATCATCATCAACTTGCGATTATTGCGCTGTATCATTAGTAGCCAGTGAAATCATTGATGCCAGGGAAAGACCGGCTGGAGCTATATTGAAAACCTATAACAACTGAAACCATAACCCAAATAATGCTAACATAGCTAAAACATGGATCCGATGAGATTGAAAACAAATTAAAATTAACTACAATTGCGAACGGGCTTCATTGGAATTGATTAAATATGACATACGAGCTAAACAGAAATATCTATAAATTTCCAAAGAAGGCTAAGGAGAAAGTCAACGTTGAAAGAAGAACAAAAGCAATAAAGCACAGATAAATCCATTTTCTCAAAAACAAAAAATTAAATTGGATATGAACAAATGCTCACTTAAAATTAAAGATAAAACAAAACAACCAAGTTAAGGCGCAGACTACTAATACAAACCATTTGTCAAATTTTAAAATCTAATTGATAGAATAGTCTATTAGCATAAATAGTACGCTTTTAAAGTTTCATCATCATATATGATTTGACGACACAAAAGGGTATTGTTTAAATTGTCTTCCTATTATTAGGCGCCAAAAGAAATCATTGATGTTAACAAATGACCGACCCCAACTTCAATAAGAACAATATCACAATTTAAACAGAAGCCTAAAGAAAATTAACAAAATTGGAATCCGCATTCAACAAGATGAGTTAACAAGCTCTATTGAGTTTGATCGGGAAAATAATTACACCATAGGTAGCAAGAAGTGTGTAATTCTAAGAATAGAGCTAAGGAGCATGTCAACATTAAGTAGAAAAAAGTTCGGGAAGCTTTGAAAAATCACTAATTGAAGCACTTTAAATTGGATTAGACAAAACCATGATTTAGCATTAAAGACTAACGCGAACAAGATGAATACCACTGGGAACCAAGCTAAAGCATAGAACAAACAATTAAAATTTCATGCATATGGTTGTTTGATTGTAGCCATCAATATAAAAGTAACATCAATTTCAGTTTAAGAAGAAAAAGGGGAGTATCTTATCTTTAAAATGTATTCCAATGTACCAAGACCTTTTATGTGGGTATTTACGGTGGAGGATGCAAAGATGTGTGGATAAATTACGCAATTCATAAGTAATCATAACATGGGCCAGGTGTTCATTCTTCAATTACAGAAGACATCGCAGTTGTCCAATAATGGACATTTTGTTTAAGTCGCAGATCTCGTAAGAGGTTCTCTATAGATTAATAACTCTGATACATCTCCAACCGTGGACATTCCTACGTTAAAAGTTAAAAAAAAAAAAATCTCTTGACATTCACGGATATAAGTAGAAAATGTCACACTCCGTACGATCAGTAGAATATAAGCCGAAGGATAAACCACTTCAAACAACGCGTGCAATAATTGTAGCAACATGTGTAGCTTGAATTCATAAGTAATCATAACATGGGCCATGTGTTCATTCTTCAATTACAGAAGACATCTTAGTTGTCCAATAATGGACACTTTGTTTAAGTCGCAGATCTCCATATGAGGTTCTCTATAGATTAATAACTACGATACATCTCCAAGCGTGGACATTCCTACGTTAAAAATAAAAAATTCTCTGACCCTTCACGGGTATATGTAGAAAATTTCACACTTCGTACGATCCATAGAATATAAGCAGAAGAATCAACGACTTTAAACGAGGCGTGCAATAATTGAATAATTGTGGCATGTGGGTGTCGTTCTTCGATAAGAATTCTTAGTTGTCAAAAAAGTTCGTTTGACTTTTTGAGACGTATTACGTACAGTGGTCTTTAAAAAAATGCCTAGGATAGCCCACTATGTTTAGCTAGACTATGCTGACATCACACGTTAGAAAAAAAAATATAATATCGCGGTAATATACATGTATTTCTATATAAGACACTACTTGGGAAAATAACACAAATAATTTCTAAACATTGAATCAATATATAATATCATAAGTGGACTTTTATTCATTCAATATAATCTTTAAACTACTCCTAAATATTCAATGTTATACTTGAATTTTCATTTTAACTCATTCTAATCTTTCAACATTCAAGTCAATCTAATTGCTGATACTATTCACAAGGTTTCAAAATCATACTATTGCCTAGATTTTGAATTACCCTTCTAGGAGTATAACATCATCTAAAGTAATATTAGATTCATATTTTGAAAAGAATTTTTTCGTAAAAGTATATAATTGAGATATTAATTTATCTATTGATTCTTATAATAATAATATACATAGATCTTGTTTATAATGTTTAGACAAGTAAAAAAATTCAAGTTTTTGTGTTTCGTGTTTTCTCAATTAATAAATTAAAAGAGTAGCAATGTCCACTAAATATAACTATAAAGGAGGCTCTACGGTTACTATTGTTGAGATCATAAACTAAAATGTATTTATATAGAACCGTCTATATTGATTATCAAGATAAAAAATGATAAACTAGTAATAAAAATAAATCCATTTTTTGTTAATTTAGGAAATGGGTTGAAATGGAAACATACTGTCAAATTTGCAGAATTGTATGATTATCAAAGCTTTCAAATATCGTGGACCGTGCTGAATGAGAAGCTAAGGGACAAAAATCAAGCTTTCGATCTCGACGAAGCTCGTGCCAACGAAGGATTGATTTCACCAAACATGCCAAGGGTTTGTGAGAGGTAATGGCAAAGTAGAGAGGATGCCTGCGAGATTCTGTGAGACTGCCCAACTATGGATATGCATGGAGATCTCGAAGGAGGAAGATGAAGAAGCGCAGGCGATACATTATGAAAGAGAGTGTTTGAGCCAAATGAGAGTGGAAAAAGTATTACTTTTTTCTACACTTCAATCAAAGTTTAAACTATTATTCAAATTTCAAAAAATAAAATAAAATAATACATGTGAATCTATAGACGAAACGTGCAATTTGAGCTATAACTACTATTCATTTTACACGAGAACTTTATTGATGCATCACGGGATGCAAGTTAGAATAAAACCTTATATGTCCCACACCTAATGGTCAAGCAGTTTCTCTACAGTAAAAGAATTGAGGTTCACGGGCAGATCTAATTGCTAGTAGTAATCTTGTCAGTAAGTTACAATCTCTCTCTCTTTCATCTTTAAATTTTAAGAAAACTTCAAATAGGGGCCTTAAATGAAATCATAAGTAGACTTTTTTTTCTTTAAATAAGAGCCTGAACTGATCAAGTTCCTCTAAAATAAAGGCTTAAATTCGTCAACCAGCCAATATCACCAGCCAAGAAGATTTGCTGATGGTCGAAAATGGGTACTTCTATCCAAAAAAAAATTTATTAAAACAAGAAGCCCCTAAATTACTTCCATTCTTCCCCATCTTCTTCGTTCCCTGCATCCCAAATTTTCTGCTGCACGATCTCCTTCGTGTCTTTGGTAATCTTGCCATTAGTTACGGGGCCCATAATGTAGCTAATATTGGCAAAAGAGAGGTAGATGTCCTATTCGCAATTGCCGGAGTGAGCGTCTGAGCCACCGCCCTTGTGACTTCCGTCATTGGGACTCGCTGGAGCCTTTGCCATCCCCCATAAACAGTGAGTGTAATGAGAAAGCTCCGCCATTGCCGACGGAAGGCACCGGATCAGAAACCCTAGCTCATCAAAAGTGATGGCGAGAGCGGAGTATTGGGACTGAGTTTTAAATTAACAATCCTCACCTTCTTTGGCTTTTCTTCTTCTTCTTCAATGATCTTGTTTTCTTTTTTGTTTAAGATTTTTTTAACAATATTAGTAAAGTTTTTAAGCCTCCGAGTCATCCATCTCTCACCACTCCACCTTGGCAAGGCAAAAAAAAAAAACCATGCTAATGGAACCGGCACCCAATCCTCCAATGATACCAACAATCGAAATACAGTGACATGAAAATGAGAAGATAGAGAACATAAACATTAAGAAACAAATGAGAAAGGAAGGAAGGAATTTGGAGGAAAAAAAGCAAAAGTAATTGATGATTTTAGATTTTAGAGATTGCAATTTTTTAAAAAATATTTTTTTGGACAAAAAAACCCATGTTCCCATTGTTGGAAAAAATCATGTGGCAAGCATACAACTGGCCAGCATGTTCAAGACTTATTTGAGACTGACTTAATTATTTTGGATCCTTATTTAAAACAAGATCTACTTTGAGTCCTTATTTAATAAAATGATTTTACCTCATGCCATTATTTGAAATTTTCCTTCAAGTTTTGCTAGGGTAGCTATTAATAACTGGTGGATGACTCTTTCCTTTTTATTGTGGGATTTGGAAGTAGAATCTGATATATATAACGTTGAGAATATAATGAGGCACATCAATCGAAATTGGACATATAACTATATGGTTAGCTCATTTGGAGCTGTCATTTAGGTGGCTGTTGTGGTTAGTATGAAATTTGAATGGACAACTTCGCTGGGATAGTACAGATTCAGCAATCATAGGAACTTCTTATATCGTCCCAGAAATGATGTTGGCTTGGGAGGTTGGAAAAAAGAAATATTCTGGTCACCGATCAACCTTTCAAAAGTATGTTTTGGTGTTTAGTCAGAATAGTCTGCTTTAATATTGAATCAAAGCCAATTAACTTCAAATGTTCCCACCAACGGATGCTGCTATATAACCGAAGTACAATCTCTAATCATCTCGCAAATAACCCCCCATAAGAGAGTTCACGGAAAACCCATGATAGCCATGGGGAATTTGCATTTGTTGCTTGCTTTGTCACTATTCTCATCCTTTCTGTTAACATCTTCTGTTCGTCTCACTTTGCATCAAGGCTCCTCTCTCTCCATTGGGAATGCGGACGACATTTTGACTTCGAATGATGGTGTTTTCTCCGCTGGCTTTCTTCCTGTCGGACGAAATGCTTATTGCTTCGCGATTTGGTTTAGCAAGCCGCCTTGCAGCATCCCAAACTGCACCGTAGTTTGGATGGGAAACCGTGACGAACCAGTCAACGGAAGATCCTCCAAGCTTTCTCTAAGTGGGAATGGTGAGCTTGAGTTGATCGACGGTGGGGAAACAGTTGTTTGGTCCACAAACACAGGTTCCTCCTCGAGGTCCTCCACATACTTGAAACTCCTTAACACGGGCAATCTTGTTCTTCGTACCGACAAGCATGCCACTTTGTGGCAAAGCTTTGACTCCCCAACCAATACGCTTCTTCCGGAGCAAAAGATTACCGCAAACACACCGCTTATTTCATCTCGAAGCAAGAACAACTTTTCTTCTGGTTATTACAAGCTTTACTTTGATAACGATAACCTTCTTCGTCTTCTCTTCAGTGGCCCTACGATTACAAGCGTCTATTGGCCGGATCCATGGCTTAATAGTTGGGAGGCTGGAAGAACCACTTATAATGATAGTAGAGTTGCGATGCTTGATCACTATGGGCAATTCATTTCATCTGATAATTTGACTTTCTTAACAGCTGATTACGGTGTGAAAATTCAGAGAAGATTGACGGTTGATCACGATGGTAATCTTCGAGTTTACAGTCAATCTGATGGAGGGGGATGGATGGTTTCATGGCAAGCCAAATCTGACCCATGCACAGTTCATGGCACTTGTGGACCTAATAGCCTGTGTACGTACCATCCTAGCGAGGGAAGAAGTTGCATTTGTGTTCCAGGTTATGAGTGGGAAAACCCTTATGAATGGACTCAAGGATGCAAACCCAAATTCGACAGCTCCTGTGATAGCAAAGTTGAGGCTGAATTCGTCGAGTTACCCCATTCTGATTTTTACGGGTATGACAAAGGCTTCTTCCCAGGTTATACTCTTGAGATGTGCAAGAAGTTATGCTTGGATTTGTGTGGTTGCCTAGGTTTCCAATATAAATTCTCTAACTGTTACCCCAAGTTGTTATTATTAAATGGCCATTATTCACCCAGTGTTGATGGGGGCACCCACTTCAAGCTCCCAAAGTTCAATCTCTCTTCTTATGACATACCGAAAGTAGAACATGCTACTCTGCAATGTACTGCCAAAGAAATTATGCTACCAAGAACTTATCTAAAAAGACAAGATAGTCCGGCGGTTGAGATTTTGCTCATTTTTGCTGGGGTAATAGCTGGATTGGAGGCATTGGGGGTACTCATGGTTTGGTGCTTCTTATATAGAACCCGCCCAGAGAAAGGTGGAGCTCACAACGATGGATACCATGCAGGGCTGACTGGATTCCGTAGGTTCACGTACGATGAGCTAAAGAAGGCAACACGGAATTTCAGTGAAGAAATTGGAAGAGGAAGTGGAGGAACTGTATATAAGGCCGTCTTGTTAGATTGCAGGGTTGCAGCAGTGAAGCGGCTCAATGAGGCTAACCAAGGAGAGAATGAGTTTCTGGCAGAAGTGAGCACCATAGGAAATCTTCACCACATGAACTTGATCGACATGTTGGGGTACTGTGCAGAAGGAAAGCGCCGGCTTTTAGTCTACGAATTCATGGAACATGGTTCTTTAGCAGAAAATTTGTCTTCCTCGACGGAACTCGATTGGTCCAAGAGGTTTGAAATTGCCGTGGGATCAGCCAGAGGACTCGCTTATCTTCATGAGGAATGCCTGGAGTGGGTTCTTCATTGTGACGTGAAACCACAAAACATACTTCTTGATTCCACATACCAACCAAAGGTGTCGGATTTCGGACTCTCTAAATTACTCAAGAGAGAGGGCCTCAAAAACTCAGTCTTCTCAAAAATACGAGGAACTAGAGGTTACATGGCTCCCGAATGGATTTACAATTTCCCAATCACCTCCAAAGTGGATGTATATAGCTATGGAATTGTCTTGTTGGAGATGGTGACTGGAAGGAGTCCCGCCGGAGAGTACGACCAGATTGAGGGTAGTGACGTGCAGGAGAATAAAATATTGACATCGTGGGTCCGAGAGAAGAAAGGACTCGGAGCCCCAATGCATACATGGATAAAGGAAATTGTGGATCCAAGAATAAGAGGAGAATATGACATCAAGAAGATTGAGATTTTAGTTGCAGTGGCTCTTAAGTGTGTGGAAGAAGACCGAGATGCAAGACCCACCATGAGCCAAGTGGTTGAGATGCTTCTACGTTGCGAAGATGAAGATGTGTAGCCAGAAAATGATGAAGTCTTGGTCCTTAGTTGCGTCTGTATATGTCATCAATAAAAATACAGGTATGGGGTTACGATCTTTGCATACCTGCAAGTATAGGGCAGGAGTTGTTGGATGCAAATCCTTCTGGATGTACGAAATCATGAAAGATAGCGTCACTTGTGTGTCTTTATTTCCGTAATTGCACATGTAAAAATTGACATTGCCTTCGACTAAATACAGTCTAAGAAAATCTATTATGTATGTGTAAAGCCGGACATGAGAAAATTCTCACTCCTATACTCGTCATGTGATACTTAACTTTAATTATGCGATTGCCACGTGACTAACCACAGGATATATATACCCCTCCACTTATTAAATTAGCATTAGTTTAGGGGCTTGACATCCTCGACTCGTTATCACTTATTGAATACAATCGAAAATTTTGATAAAAATTGTAACACCCCGTGTCCAAGCTGCTTCTAAGATTGAATTAGATGAAATTAAGGGCATAGTCGGTGGTCTGTTGACCCCGAGGATTCTCCGGACTAAACCGTAAGAATTAAATTAGGGTGATTCCAGACTACTGAAGTTCACATTTTAGGTCCTCGAGACTTGGTTAATTTTATTTTGGCCTTAAAAGAGATGAATTTTGGGTCTAGGGGTAATTTTGGAAAAATTTGGAGAAAGTCAACTTTTGGTCAACGGTCAACGGTTGACCGGCCAACGGTCAACGGTTGACCAGTCAAGAACCGGTCGATTCGTGAGGAGTACCGGACGAGTACCGGTTGGTGCTCTCGTGGACCGGTCCGACCGTGAGAAAGACAGTCCAACTGCAAGAGAATCCAATCCGAATGCAAGAAATCTGGTTCGACCGTTACAGGAACCGGTTCGACTGTGAGAAAGTTGGTTCGACCACGGGGAAGGCCGGTCGGACCACGAGAGAGCCAGTCCGACCGCGAGGAGATCCGGCCGGACCGTGAGAGGAGCCGGTCCACGCGTGTAAACCGGTCCACAAACCACCTCTCTCTCTCTCTCTCTCTCTCTCTCTCTCTCTCTCTCTCTCTCTCTCTCTCTCTCACGTGTTCCGTCGAGCGACTGACGATTGCGTGGCCGGCGAGCCTAATACACGAAGAACAAGCTGCTAGCTGCGGGGGAGAGAGGGCAACTGTCCCTAGGGTCTAGCTGGTGGACACGCGGCGACGAGAATGGCCGCCGGCTATCCCCGGCGAGCCAAACTCCCCGCCGACCCTCCCTTTCCCCTGTTTTCTCACCCGCGCGACCTCCCTTCCCTTCGACTGGAATTTCTCCTAGATCCAATGGCTTTTGGACTCGAGATCGGTGGCGTTGGGAAGCTTACAAAGCTAGCTTCAATTCCCAGTGAGCTGTTGCCCCCAATTCCGGCCTGCAACACCGCCGTGAAGCCCCGAAAACCGGTCTAGGGCTCGAGTTTGCCCTGATTTGGCTGAGGCGTTCGTCTGGCTGCCGTTGTCGTTCCGACTACACCCATCCACCCCCTGTTGGCACCGAACGACTCGTGGGAGTCTAGTGAGTAGAGCCCATGCTTTTAATTTGGTTAAATTTGATCTGGACGGGATGAATTAAGCTCCGACCGGTTTGTGCCCTAAAATGGGTTTGAGCTTACCTGCGCCGTCGACGTCGTTCCAAGGCCACCAGCCGTCGTCCATGGGCCTCGACAGCCGGCCAAGGGCTCCCAGAGGCTAGCTCAACCTTCGTTGAGTAGCAGGGTGCCGACCAGCAGCCTGGTCGGCCTTCGGCCAACTTGGCCAAAGTTGGTTCGGGCCTAGACAGGCCTGGCCGAAGTAAATCCGGCCACCACAGGCCTTCGTGGCCTCAACCACGGGCTGGGCCGGTCTCTCATGACTCCGGGCAGTCTCCGGGTTGCTCGCCGGAGCTTCGCCGGAGGCTTGCTGGAGCTTCGACGACGCTGACGCCGGCAAGCCCCCGGGGTCCATTGGAGCTGTCCCGACATTCCTCACGAGCTGGGTAACGTGTGTGTGGCGTCGGATTGGAGGTCGGATAACCAGGTCAAGTCCGGGCACGACCGAAAGCGCCAGCATCGTGTCGCGGCGACCCGCCGCCATTGACCGTCAGATCATGAAATTCGAGGTGAGTGGACCTTCTAAACTCTAATATGGTACGATTTATTGCCTTGGTAGAATTGTTAGGTCAAATGTATAATTTTAGTGAATGAGATTAGTGGAAGGGTTAGCCATGATTGTATACCAAGTATCAATTGAACGAGATGAAATGGGTCGACTTTGAGTCATAGGCTGAAATAGAATAAATGAGAGGTCGACAGCTTTTCATGAATCAAATGAGAGGCTAATAGGCCTAATTAATTCGAATATAAGGTCATGGTATCTGAGAGAAAGACCGACCGGTAGTTCACTTAAGGTCAAGAAGTAATAAGTGCAAGGCAATAAGGCCTGAAATTTTAAATTGAACTCTGTTGCCCGATAGAAGTCTAAAGGGTTCGAATTATATAACAATTAAGCCGTGATACAATAATAAGATCAACGAGATCAACTAAGTCTCAGACCGAACTTTTACGATCTTATTGTGTGAAGGAATAACTTATTGGATTGTCGTTTCTTTTAGTAAATAATTAGTTATTGCTGGTAAAATACTTATGACGAGACTGGAGGTTGGCTAGGTCTCAGACCGGTCTCGAACGGTCTTACAGTGTGGTTTGAATAATTTATTTATTTATTTATCGATTTATTTACGCAATTGATTTAATCGCCGATACATTATTTATCGCTTTATTCATTCTTTCAAGTTATTAATCATAGATCTGTGTACGGATCAATGTGATGAGTAAGTCTGGAGTTAGCCGATAACGTAGGCTGGTAGACCCATAAACATAGAGAAAGTATAGAAGAGAGAGAGAGAGAGAGAGATTGACAAATAAATAATAAATATCATAGGTGAACAGTTGAGGACTATCTATGCCCTAGGTTTATTGAGATACGAGTCTCGAATAAGGACCATAGGGCGATTCACATACCTAATTCTGGATTATGGGGTTTGTTCACTGAGATACCCCCAGTATCTCACCCCACCACCCCAAAATGTTTCAGGAATAACTACGGACCCAAAGAAGGAA
Organism: Melaleuca quinquenervia; assembly: GCA_030064385.1. Lineage (NCBI taxonomy): Eukaryota > Viridiplantae > Streptophyta > Magnoliopsida > Myrtales > Myrtaceae > Melaleuca > Melaleuca quinquenervia. Next base: position 14,575,310 of record CM057723.1, read on the forward strand.
CCACTGAAGAAAAAGGAAATAAGAAGGAAAGCCAGGTTAATGAAGTCTAGGCTGCCATTGGATGAGGAAGAAGCAATATCAGCTACAGGTTGTCGTATGAAGGAAAGTGATCTTGAAATTTCGCTGTGAAACAGATTGTACTAAATTTTTATATATCATCGGAGAGAATGTAATTAATATTGTCTACCCTGCTTCTGTTGTGATAATCTGATTATCAGAGAAATGTTTGGAAGTAATTATTTAGATTTGTGACGCGCCCGAAGGTCGAGACGTGACAAAAATAATTATCTTCGAATTTTTTCTTAAATGTATTCGTCCAGAAGATATATTCCAACTTATTTGAGATCTCTTATTTTCATTCTCCAAAAAAATTCCAACAATTTTAAGGGTAAGCCTTATGAATTCCCAAGTTGAAACCATGGCCACAGCTGCTATTGCCACCGTTACTATCACCACTACATCACTAATGCATCTATCTTTGCCACTCTGGCTACGCCGCCACCATTACTCTATATGTCCTGTGCTAAACTATTTCCTAACGTACCAAAGATTGCAGTTTTTAATGGCAATACCTACAAAAGGTGTCCAGATAGAACTTTATGCAGCCTGCATTGAAGACCAGCTCCCTCGACCAAGAAAATCGGCCTACATTCAAGCTTGACGAAACCTCTTGTCAATGAAGTTCGATGAAGTTGTCGATTCAATCGAGAAGCCTTATCGATATCTTGAGTCCATCCCGGAAGCTTGAAAGAAGATACATTGGGAGTCATGAAGACGTTATGCTTTTAAGTTTCTAGGTTTTGACTTCCTAGTTTCAATGCTCTTTACTTTTTTTCTAGTTTTAGAGTTCTTTAATGATTTTAAGTTTCTAGGTTTTCACTTCCTAGTTTCAATGCACTGTCTTTATTTCTTTGACAATATAAGCCATCTAACTCCTTGTAAAAGACAGAAGACTTTTGATGAATAAAAACTTTACTTTCAAACAAGTATCGTGAACCTTGTAGGGGTGTGCATGAAGAACCGTCCAACTCGGGAACCGCCCGAACCGAACCGAACCGGCCGGGTTGGTCCGATTCTTCATACTTGTGGTTCGGTCCATAGTTCCAAAATATGGAACCGGTTCCCAGGCAGTCCAGTTCTCAGTTCTCGAGCGGAACCGGATCTGACCGGATCACTTGGACCGAAGAAGAACCAATCTAGCTCTGCTTCTTTTTTGGGAATCCACGGTATCTTTTACTTGTTTTTACATGCACATGAAACCTACATTCCTTTGTATGATAAGTCATCATTACAGTTAGCTACACCATGATCATATGGTGTTATGGTGGTAAGGAAGTTGTTGTGGAGGGATCATGGGACAATTGAAAAAAAAAAAAAGTTCCTTCCCTTTTACATTGTTGTGGAAAAGAAGTAAAATCGATGTTGGGCAATAAAGAAAAAGGTCCCTTTTACATTGCTCTATCCCTCTCCCTTTCCCAGCGTTGGGCAACCTTGCCAAATTCAAGTAGGGAAATTGTTGTGGAAGTTTTGCCTCTTTAACTCTCTGTTTTGTTGTTTTATTCCGACCTCATTAGACCATCCAAGAACCGGACCAGACCAGTTGGTCCAGTCCAGTCCGGTCCTAAATTTAGTTGGTCCAGTTCTCGGTCCTAAAATTCGGGGACCAGTTCTATTGGTCGGGTTTTTCGGTTCCAAGGAGGAACCGGACCGTTCGGGGAACCGATCACCCCTAGAACTTTGCAAAGTTCATACTCTTGAAAATTTAGAAGAATTTTAACTCTGTCCTTGAAGAGTTGAAGCTTTTCAAAATCTGCATCTTTGAAAAGTTGCAATCATCAATCTAAAAGACTAGGTGCCCTCTCAACTTCTTTGGAGACCTAGAAGAGCAACCGATGAAGTTTCTATATATTCTTGTTATATTCATTATTTTCATCCACTTCCAACCCAAACTCGATCATCCTATAGGGCTTATTTCAGAAAACCCTAGATAGAGAAGTTGTAGATCCAGAAGTTTTTGTTCATTTGGCTTTGGAATCAGGTTGATCCGATCTGTATCAATAAAGATATGACTATTTTCCTGAGCTTATACAATGCTGAAATTTCTGTTCGTCCTCTTTCCCATATGTGAGTCATTCTCCATATCCTACTGTTTGAGAAAATTCTACCTTGGCTTGCATCAGAACTTTATCTATCCCAAATGTGCACGAAGTCGCATTTGCACTTATGGAGACCAAATAAACTGACAATATGTCGCTGGAAAAATGGATATGCACCAATAAGATATGTAGGCACAGAATAATGTGTACACTTTCTCCTAAAATTGTTCCATATCTATTGTCCATACAAAGAAGCAAAATAAATATGGGACTCCATGACTGCAAATTAAACTAACGAAATGTGGGCTAATAGAAATTTGTGATCATAAATTATTTTCGGTAGGAAGTGTCTAATAATAAGGGAATCAAGAAACGGATTAATGAAAATTCTGAGAGAAACTTTATGTAAAAAAGGCATTTTGTATTATAGTTCTCTCACTATATTAGAATGATACAATGATGCTTACTAGATCTCGGATTCAAATAACAAAAAACTCACTATTGAATGTGTTTGCTTTGGTGGTGTCTGTGCCATGCGGTCAAAGTTTGCAACTCTAAAATTGGCTGGCAATAAGACGAAGTGGTTAAGAAACCTCTTGGCATATATTTTTTTTGAGAATAAAACCAACACCTTCCATTTCCGTGAATTATGACTGCCAAGTGGCATTAGCCACTGCTAATAATAAAATTTTCAATGATAAAAATAGACACATCTAGATGAGACACGATGTGATAAATCAACCGCTTAAGGTTTGAATTATGTCTATGGATTATGTGAAATCATAAGTGAATTTGGCCAATCATCTAACCTAACCTATGTGGCTAGAGTTCCCATTAATTAAGTTCGTATGGGTAATAACAAATCATTGGTTTCTGTAGTGATGCACTATATATTAGGAAATATCATCCCTCCTAAGATAAGGTGCACGATGACAATGAAATAGAGGTTGAGATAAGCTCTTAATAAGTTTCACATTTATTATTAGTGGTATATTAAATTGCAGCATAGACTTGATGGAATCACCAATGTAAGTGCAAAGTAGGTTTACTTTTTTGAGAATTTTGGCAAAATTTCTAGAGTAATTGTAAGTAAACTAGGCAGGCACGCATGCCCAATTAGCGCAAAACCGCATTAAACAACAAAAATTGCATGGGCATAATGTGATTGGTGAAAATTATAATTCATAAGAAAAAATTCTTGGTTCATATAAGTTTCTAACTTGACCAAAAAATTCTATAATTTCATTCTTTTTAGTTGTGTTTCATCACCCAAAAGGCAATAGTTTCGAGCACATTATTCGATTGAGTTTAACCCAGCATAATTATTTCATTTCTTTTCAAAACCATATAAAATATGTGGGGGATTTTCGAATATTTTTAACAATTTTGTAAATTGGAAAGCCATTGTTTTATAACGGTTTGGACAACCTTCAATTTGATGAAAATTGCGTGATTTTAAAATCACTAGAGTAGTTGATTTAATTTTTTTTTCCTTTACCAACCCTCTCTTTCATTTGCTAAAAATGGAACCTTCGAACCAGTTTTTTTAATCCAAAAACAAACCAAAACTAGAAACTTCTCTCTTCTACTTTCATTTCTTTGCAGGGGTTTTACATGCAACTTTGTTGTTCTCATTCCCTCTATTACTCTGTGTATAGTAAAAAGGAAAATTCGTTGTATCCTATGAAGACAGCCGCTAGAGTACGTTGCACTGAGTTTATACTTCGAATGGTGGAATTATTCTTTAGAACACATGCATGCACAAGTCAGACAATTAATCTTTCTTTCTTTCATCTTCTCCACATCTTTTTCTAACATTGGCAGCCTCAAATCAATGCCTCTCCGCCACCATGGACATCTCAAAGTAGGTTCTCCCTGATGCCTTGTGACCGCTAATCGAGGTTGCGAGCCACGATGAGGCCATGGTCGACCTCCACAGAGGTCACATGTGGACCAGTGGTCGCTGGCAACCCCAAAGCAAATCGTAGTCGTAGGTATATGAATATGGGAGCGTAGCGAGAGAGCGAGAGCGAGAGAGAGAGAGAGAGAGAGAGAGAGAGAGAGAGAGAGATGTACAATGAGCAGAGAGTAAAGGATTTCGGGGGCGAATGAGGCGAGGCGGATGGATGCATACAACGAGCGTGTCGACAGAGGAGCGGGGAAGAGTTGATGATTGTGGCGATCTGTGGTTCTTGGTGAGGGAGTTATGAGTGACGGCTGCTAGGATTTGCGGGAAATAGATCACCTTACCTGCCTCAAGTGCACCTGCCCTAAGTGCAGGTGATCTGCTTTATTTATGGGCTGTCCAATACCATTGAATGACCCTAGTTTTATATTTAAAAAAATAGAAAACAAAGAACCGATCCCCCTATTAAATGAAAACCTTCCGATCAAGAATTGAACGACTTCCATTTAAAAATCATCTGACTCGGATCCCCCTAGATGAGGGAATCCAAATCCGGATTTGCGGGATACGCCAAAGGATTTGACTCAGGAGTCGTCCGATTTCAGATCGAGCGGCTCCCATTTAATATGAGGTGTTTCTGACCTTTTCTTTTTCTTTTTTTTTTGCTTTTTTTCTCAGCCGTCTGATTTCTAGACCTTTGACGTACATCAGGAGATCCTTTTTTAGATTTGTGAGGGACTTTGGCAATTTGAAATGGAGGCAGTGTGCTCTTTTCAAATCGATGGTTATGTTTGGAGGAAATAAATTGGTATCCAAAAAAAACTAGAGGTATTAGATGGATTTTTGGAGAAAACCGAAATAAATCTTTTAATATTTTATAGTATTTAATTGTCATAACGTGTCTAGGTCCGTTCAGAGTGCACCCCTTTTTAGATGACGGTGGATTAGATCTAAGATTCGTCCTTGGGTGCACCAATTATTTGTACGTCCAGAGCACATGAACACTACTCGGGAAATGCTATTAACGAGAGAACGAATAAGAGGGGCATTAAAGAGAGAAAACTATTTCGTATTTCCTTAGTTTGAGAAGTAGGAGTATAACCAAGTCAAGTTACTTAAAATTGTCTCCCCTAATTTTGAGTCAAGCTCAGCTACTCGAGTATCTTTGCGTCGAGGTCAAGCTTGCCAATACAAAGCTTGACATATTAATTATTGGAGTTGGTGAATATTTCAAAGACTCTTATTTTCTATACCGGACATGTCCACACGAGCCATGTGGTTGAGATGATCCAGCGCCATGAAAATAATCGACAGAAGCATAGCTCCTCTTCTATGCATTTATGTACTAGCTAACGATGACAAGGTAATAGTCTTTGGATGCATATAAAGCTAGGAAAGATCAATACGCATGCAACTTCCTTTTCATCTCTGTTTTTTGCTTACACATTTGGTATAATAATCTATCTAGTATGTGTTACTTGGAAAGAGATCATTCTGTTGGGGACTTGGTGTCCCTAAAAGTATGAATGAGAAGTGAATGTGGGAGCCCCACATTAGACAAGAGAGAAAGGAAGATAGAGTATATATATGGATTCCTCACAATTGGGGTTGAGCCCCAAGGGGCACCTCACTTTTATGGAGGAGAGAAGACCTACGCAAAGCCGATAACCGCCACATGCGCGTGCGCCAATTTTTTATTTCCTCTTTCTTTTCTTTCTTCAACGTTGGTAAGGGTCTTCTCTTGAAGTACCACGAGAGAAAGACGAGGTTCGTTCTATCCTAAAAGACATTTTGACGGTGGCCTTGGTACGAGTTGAGGGGGGCAAAAATCGTCTTAAGGACACGACGGCGTCGGGCTCGAACCTACTGCTCAAGCATTTCGGCGATTTTCGGCTTCAATCAACGTGAACGGATCAATCGCAACTTCAAGGTTTTCTTTTATCTTCCCAAGTTGCTGGTTAAAGGAATTGTTGCTTGTGATTGTCGTGACCGAACAATATATTGATTTGCTCAATTTATCTGTTATTCGTTACAATTCCGAGTACTGCCCTGCAATTTATCTAATAATCTTAAGACGATTTCTATTTTCTGCGGATCCAGAGGTGTTTGGATTTGCTTCTATTACTAAATATAATATTCCGTTCGAAGTTCTTGTTTTATTGATCTGGTTCTCGGACCAAATTCACGAACTGCACGTATTTTTGGACTAGTAGTTGTGTTTATTACTTTGTCGAATTTGACAACTTGTTCAAATTATTGTTCGGCTCTCATCTTATTATTGAGTTTTTTTTTATTTGGGTTTGTCCCATAATACTTTCACTATTTAAGGTGGGACGATTTTTTTTTCTTTTTGTGGTTTTTGTTGATTTGATTTCGTGTTGAATTTATTTGTGTTTATCCCTGAAATCTTTTATTTCGGGGTGTTCTTCGATCAACTTCGGTTTTTTTTTTTTTTTTGCTTTCAAAGCTTTCGGTGGCGTTCGGCCCACCAGGACAGGAATCTCAAATTTATTTATTTATTTTTCCCATCTTCGGTCTATTCCACTTAGTGGAGGTCAAGTTGATTTTTGCTTTATGTTTTTACCAGAGTGTTCATTTTTGACTTTTAGTGCTGAATTTCTGGTTGCTCTTCGGTCATTCCTACAGACAATAACTTGGTTGAATTTTGTGACCCTTGATCAAACTTTTTTGTCCAGAAACTTTTGACCGAAGCATTCAATTTCCAAGTTTTTGACTGAGGCTGGTCGAATATGCCTACTTTATTATTGCTCAGTTTTTCTTATCTGCACTTGGTTAGTGTTTGATTTAATTTGTTATCAGTCTTTGAGGCACTAGTTTTCTGTCATTGTACAGAAATGGCTGAAAGTTCTTCAACTTTGGAGACGTCAATTGTTGCGTCGGCTCCAACTCATGGAGAGAAGCCGGAAAAGTTCGATGGGACTGATTTCAAGAGGTGGCAACAAAAGATGCTATTTTACCTCACAACATTGAACTTGGCAAGATTCCTCATGGAGGATGCTCCGAAGTTGGAAGATGGATAGGTAGACAAGGAAAGGTTTGCTGCCATAGATGCGTGGAAGCATTCCAATTTCCTATGCCACAACTACATATTGAACGGTCTGGACAATTCCTTATACAATGTATATAGTCCGTTGAAAACGGCTAAGGAATTGTGGGAAAGTCTTGAAAAAAAATATAAGACAGAAGATGCCGGGTTGAAGAAATTCATCGTTGGCAAATTTCTAGATTTCAAGATGGTGGACCACAAGTCTATCCTAAGTCAAGTCTAAGAACTCCAAGTAATCGTCCATGATATTCATGCTGAAGGGATGACTAATAGTGAGTCTTTCCAAGTGACTGCATTCATTGAAAAAATGCCTCCTCTATGGAAAGATTTCAAGAACTACCTCAAGCACAAGAGAAAGGAGTTGTCGTTGGAGGACTTGATTGTTCGATTAAGGATAGAGGAAGACAACCAAAATGTTAAAAAGAAGATTCGTAGAAATTTCGAGTTGTCTAAAGCTAATGTAGTTGAGGTGGAAGGCTCAAAAGCCAACAAGAAGAGAAAGAGGCAAGGAGGAGGATCCAACCAAGGCCATAAGAAGTTTGTGGGCAAATGCTACAAGGCTGGACATCGAGCTATAGACTGTAGAGACAAGAAGAAGCAGAAGTCTCAAGCTCATGTGGTGGATTAAATTTCAATGGCATCGATGATATCAATCTTACTGCTATGATATCACAATGCAACATGGTGGGAAACCCCAAAGAGTGGTGGATTGATACTAGAGCTACTCATCACATTTGTGCGAGCAAGAGCATGTTCTCATCATACACGCCTATGGCAGTTGATGAAGTACTCTATATGGGTAATCGTCAACCTCCAAGGTGGAAGGCATTGGAAAGGTTGTTTTGAAGATGACCTCCGGAAAAACCGTGACACTAGTTGATGTTTTACATGTGCCAGCCATTCGCAAGAACTTAGTGTCCGGATCTCTCCTTAGCAAGAATGGCTTCAAGTTGGTTTTTGTGGCCGATAAGTTTGTACTCTCCAAGAATGATATGTATGTTGGAAGGAGTTATCTTAGTAATGGCCTCTTCAAGTTGAATGTAATGACTGTTGTGCCTACTAAGGCTATTAATAAAATTTCTATTGCTTATGCCTGCGAGTCTTTCAATAATTGGCATGAAAGATTAGGACATGTTAATTACAAATCAATTAAGAAATTGATGAATATGGAACTTGTACCACACTTTGAATGTCCGAGTGAGAAATGTCAAATATGTGTTGAATCAAAGTTTCCTAGGTTACCATTTCATTCTATAGATAAAAGAGATACTGACACTTTAGACTTGATACATACTGACATATGTGACATGAAGTCAGTACCATCTAGAGGAGGCAAGAAATACTTTATCACTTTCATAGATGATTGCTCTAGGTTTTGCCATGTTTATCTTCTTCGCAGCAAAGATGAAGCAATTGATGCTTTTAGAACATATAAGATTGAGGTAGAAAATCAATTGCAAAAGAAGATTAAAGCAATAAGAAGTGATAGGGGAGGTGAATATTAATTTCCTTTTGAGGAAATTTGCGCTGAGTTTGGCATTATTCACCAAGTTACGCCTCCTTATGCGCCACAAGCTAATGGAGTAGCAGAAAGGAAAAATTGGTCCTTAAAAGAAACAATAAATGCATTGTTAATTAGTTTCGGTTTACCACAGAATTTGTGAGGGGAAGCTGTCTTGACAGCAAATTTTATTCTGAATAAAGTACCCCACAAAAAGACACAACAAACGCCCTATGAGAAATGGAAAGGCAGAACGCCTAACTTGAATTATCTCAAAGTGTCGGGGTGTTTAGCTAAGGTCATGATTCCTAAGCCTAAAAGGGTTAAGATATGACCTAAAACCGTTGATTGTGTCTTTATTGGATATGTTTCTAATAGTAGTGCATATCAGTTTCTTGTTCACAAGTCTGAGGTCCCAAATATATACGTGAATACGATTATTGAATCAAATGACGTTGCGTTCTTTGAGAATATATTCCCGTATAACAGAGTGTATGAGCCAATTGAAAATAATAAGAGACCTCGAGAGACTATGACTACGGACGTTCTTATTGAGAACGAACCTAGACGTAGTAAAAGACAAAGGACCTTTACGTCTTTTGGACCTGATTTTTTAACATATTTGTTAGAAAATGAGCCTCGAACATTTCAAGAGGCTATGACATCTTCAGAAGCCCCGTTCTGGAAAGAAGCTATCAATAGTGAAGTCGAATCAATTTTATCAAACCATACTTGGGAATTGGTCGACCTTCCTCCTGGTAATAAGTCACTACAAAGTAAGTGGATTTTCAAGAGGAAAATGAAAGCGGACAATAATGTTAATAAGTATAAGGCAAGGCTTGTAGTCAAAGGATACAAGCAACGAGAAGGTCTGGACCACTATCTTGGGTCCATTCCATCAGGTTTATTTTGACACGTTTTCACTTGTCACCAAAATTACATCTATAAGGATGCTAATTGCTTTAGCAACGGTATACGGGTTTGAAATCCATCAGATGGATGTGAAAACGGCTTCTTAAATGGGGACCTTGAAGAAGAGATCTATTTGAAAGAACCTGAAAAGTTTATCGTTCCAAGACAAGAAAAGAAAGTATGCCGGCTAATCAAGTCATTATATGGCTTGAAACAAGCACCAAAGTAATGGCATGCTAAATTTGACCAAGTCATTTTGTCAAATGAGTTTAAAATAAATGCGTGTGATAAATGCGTGTACATTAAGGACACTCAACATGGTCTTACCATTCTATGCTTGTATGTGGACGACATGCTTATAATGGGCAGCAATAGTAAGATGGTCAAGACAACCAAACAAATGCTCATTAAGACCTTTGAGATGAAAGATATGGGAGTTGCAGATGTGATTCTGGGAATAAAAATCCTTAAAACAAATGAAGGGTTAGCTCTGTCCCAATCACGCTATATCGAGAAGATTCTTGAAAAAGGCAAAAATCTAGATGTTGTACCGAAAAGGACTCCAATAGATAATAATCTACATCTTTCAAAGAATACTAGTAACAGTATATCTCAAAATGAGTATGCTAGTTTACTAGGCAGTTTAATGTATGTCATGAACTGCACTAGGCCGGACATAGCTTATGCTGTGAGCAAGCTAAGTCGATTTACATATAGTCCAAACAAAAATCATTGGAAAGCTATGAAACGTGTAATGGGCTACTTGAAGTATACTCAAAATTATGATTTCCATTACACAAGATATCCTGCGGTACTTGAAGGATACTGTGATGCAAATTAGATAACCGACTCAAGAGACACTTAATCGACAAGTGGATATGTGTTCACACTTGGTGGAGGAGCAGTGTCTTGGAAATCATCTAAGCAAACTTGCATTGCAAAGTCTATGATGGAAGTAGAATTCATTGCTCTTGATAAGGCCGGTGAAGAAGCGGAATGGCTTCGAAACTTCTTGGAAGACATTCCTAATTAGCCTAAACCAATGTCGGCTTTATGCATTCATTGTGATAGTCAAGTGGTAATTGGAAGGGCAAAGAATGTCATGTATAATGGTTAGTCTCGATACATACGTCGAAGACACGACACTATAAGACAACTAATCTCTAGTAGAATTATCACAATTGACTACGTGGAGTCAATTGACAATGTTGCGGATCCATTAACAAAAGGTCTATCTAGAGAATTAGTTGAAAACTCATCCAACGGAATGGGTCTAAGGCCTATAACATAAGTTTTCATAGCGAACACCCTACCTAAGTGACTGGAGATCCCAAGATCTAGGTTCAAAGGGATAACGAAGTTATGGGGACGGCGTAAAAGTACTGTCAACTATTACCCATTCCTGTGGAAGGACAATACTAACAAGAAGAGGTTAAGCATAAAGCTTTTAATGATACTGAATTGGGTATAATAGATACCACAGAATTCAGGAATCGCCTATGTGAGTGCGAAGTGATGGCCGCTTCTATGAGAATTCGAAAAGGCCGGTTCTCTAAAGCACTCATGAGACCAAGCGGTGTTCATGGTCGAAACGAACACAACAGCGAGAACCAATTGTATTCGAGAGATAATTATGTATTTTCTATTGTCTAGGCTTACATCAAAGGTTGGTAGTTCAAAAACATCAAGTCTATTAACTGACCGAGTAAGTTCGATAGATCTCACTAGGGAAAGTTCAAAGTCTCAGACTACTTATCCCGATGCAACATACTCTTATGGAATAATCGCATACTGCATTTCATTCATTCATGCATCAACGAAGAGTCATGACAATTGAACTTCTCATTCATGTGGGGGATTGTAGGGGACCTGGTGTCCCTAAAAGTATGAATGAGAAGTGAATGTGGGAGTCCCACATTGGACAAGAAAGAAAGGAAGATAGAGTATATATATGGATTCCTCACAATTGGGGTTGGGCTCCCTACTTTTGTGGAGGAGAGAGGACTTACGTAAAGCCGGTAACCGCCGCGCGCACCGCCCGCCCGTCCGGCCGGCTCGGCTCGGATCGGGCCGGGCCGGGCTCTGAATATAATTATTTTTTTCTCTTTCTTTTCTTTCTTCAACATTGGTGACTCTTCGTTGCACCATTTCATTTTCCGGTCTTCGTGACCGTTTGAAAAGGCGCCTCTATCACGCATGTTCAACTGAACCGAATTTCATATAGTCATTTTAGCCATCATTACTGGTTGCAAGTGCGAAATCATTCAGAGAAAAAAAAATACAGTTGAGTTCGAAGGGTCTTCTCTTGAAATACCGCGAGAGAGAGGCGAGGTTCGTTTTATTCTGGGAGACATTTTGCCGTTGGCCTTGGTACGAGTTGAGGGGGGCCAAAATCGTCTTAAGGACACAACGGCGTCGGGCTCGAACCTACTGCTCAAGCATTTTGGCGATTTTTGGCTTTAATCAACATAAACGGATCAATCGCAACTTCCAGGTTTTCTTATATCTTCCCAAGTTGCTGGTTAAAGGAATTGTTGCTTGTGATTGTCGTGATCAAACAATATATAGCTTTGCTCAATTTATGTGTTGTTCGTTACTATTTCGGGCACTACCCTGCGATTTATCTAACACATTCAGTAAAGACCAGTATTACTCTCCTGTTCATTTCATTTCTGCTTTTTACTTAACAAATTTGAAATGGCCATTTATCACTTAGTACTTGGAAAGAGATCATTCAGCAACAAACAGTATTACTATGTCGTTCATATGTACGTTTGGTGCGAATAGACAATGTACCGGTCTTACGTTTTTACCAATTGCAGACAATAATAAGAACAGAGATTTGTTTGGAGACCATACTTGTGGTCATGGCTAGTGAATTACGCAGCAGACAATATGATTATGCAAACGACTTGTGTAGAGAAGTGTCCAAAAGTGGGATTCAAATCTCCTGCCCCGCGTCGGGGGGATTTGAAGGCAAAATGAATGGGGTATTTAAATCGAATGGCTACCAACGGAAGCAGATCTACCTGCCACTAGGGCAGATGATCCATTTCCCCAAAAGTGCATTTGACGTAGGAGATAGTCCACTTCTTTTTGAAGTGTCCAATATAATCATAGTAGGCGGTTTCGTATTCAATTATGAAGATTCACGAGAAAAAGAATACACAGAAAATTACAACTAAACAAATATTCACATCAATCAAATTCTTGAATAGGGTTCAGGAGGAGTTTTACTTAAAATTATTTTAACCCCCACCATTTAGGTTTATTCCCTGGTTAAAAGAAAATTTGAGACATAAAATTGCAAATATTTATTGAATTATAATACAGATAAATGAAACAATTAACCTCGAAGCAGAAATCATAGTTTTCCTCCAATCATTGGGATATTCGCCTTTGTACCATTGACTTTAGTGTGGAAAACTTTAGCAAATTAATTTATGTACAATTTTCTTGGAAATTAATTATTTTCTTCGCTGTTCTCTATTCTTAGAAAGTTAAAAAGTGATATATTTAATTCCATAAATTTCAGTTTCTTTCTATTATGAAAATTCTATCCTTCTTTTCGGTAACCATTTGATATTTTTCCTCTTTTTTTTTTGGCTTGATAAGAGTTGATGGGCATCTCATCATTTGTGACAAAGAGAATTATTGGATGCTTTATAAAATACGCAACATTCAATATATTTAAATCCGCAACCTTTTTTTTTCCCAAGATTGCATATCAAAATTCTGTTAATTTATTCTCAAAATACAAATATTCAAATATCATTCATCCTTTTTAGTGAAAGAATATATTTTCATCGTGCATGAAAGTATTTAGACATAAAATATTATCGCTAATGACTTTTTTTTATTTGCTAAATGTTTCAAGCAATATATGTTATTATATCTAAAAAATATATAACAAATCATTCATTTTCCACGAACAAACCATAAGAACGAAAAAAAAATAGTTAGAATGAGCATCAAACTTGGAAACTTTCAATTAACTAGGGCAAAATTCTTACAAAATGACCAAATTACTCTTAAATTAAAATTGATAGAAATGTCCCTGCAACTCAATTTGATGAACGAACATGACCCAACTCAAATAAGTGACAGTAATTGTCATATGCCAAAATGGTTTCCTAAAAACATTATTTTGGTAGGGACTAAATCCCAATTTTCTCTTCTTCTTTTTTCCCTTTTTGTTCCCTTTTTTCTATTTAGAAATACCCAAAAAATATATTTAAATAAAATGTAGGTGTCAACAGTACCGATATTTGACATACAGAAGCGCCATTAGGCCGATCATGATTTTTAAGAGATGTGCTCATGCTTTTCATGATAAGGACCACGAAGAAGACGTTGTTGGCGGATCCACGCGTCTTTTTTGAACGCACAACAGTTAGTCAGCTAATTAAAATTTGGGCACGAAAAAGCTCCCGCCCTCGTAGAAAATTAAGGGAGTGCTCGTTTCGGAAAAAATTTTGTGATAAAATAGAAAATTTTTTTGGGAAATATTTTTCCCATTTTCAGATTAAGAAATTCATTTTCTTAACTTCATACTTGAATATTTCTATTACTGTACATAATTTTTTGTTGACGATCATTTTTCGGCTAACTAAACAAGTATAAGTCGGGAAAAGCAATTTGCAAAAAAAAAAATCATTGAAATTAACACACTATTCAACCCAACGGAGTTCCGTATTTTTGGTTCACAAGTGTTCGAGATTGGCTCAGAAGCTTCGGCTCAAAAGCTTCATTGTAATAAAAGGGCGCTCGCAGATTTTGCGCATAGTCACTTGAAAATAATGGTATGATGAAAGATGCACGAGCTAAGTAATTCAATAGTAATCGTATTTTCGACCAAAGAAAAAACATGCACGAGCTAAATATCAACTGAAAATAATAGTGGTGAGGGATGTCAATTGCAAATTTGGCAAGGACAAACCGTCGCCCATCGAATTGAAAACCACCATATGGACAGTACATATTATGAGACCACATTTTTTCAATGATGTGATGTCTGTCTGACTAATCAAACACTCTAACTTAGAATGGTCGAATAGAAATTGGGGGACCCAGATTCCGCCCACGTAGATTTGTTTATGAGACCACATGTTTTCTCAATGACGTGATGTCTGTCTGACTAATCAAACACTCTAACTTGGAATGGTCAAAAAGAAATCGGGGGATCCGGAACCCCTGACGTGGACAGAGCCCACGTAGCTATCACCTTGTAGTTCATCATCTTCAGCTCATAGCTTCGTAGCTCAGCTCACAGCTCTTACTTGGCTCAATTTACAGCTCTCGGCTTGTACACAATCAGGTCCTCTGATCTTAGCTCCATTCTTAACACTAACTATATAACACATGAATCATATCGAAAATCATGCTCTTAAGGGAATCACTGAGTGTAAAGTCAATTTTGTTTTCTGTATTTTGTTTTTTTTTTTTTTTGAAACGCTACTGATATGATTTTTAACTAAACCAATCTGAGCAATAACTTCTTGTACTAGGTAGATGGCTCATCGTAGCTGAATGGTAGGTAATATCCATTGATGGCCCTTAAAATAGAGAACGGTCGGCGGACTCGGCCGCGTCAAAGTCGTCGGGCGTCCTTGTCATTGATGAGACCCGTGCGTCGGGTGTCTCCTATGTTTGAGGTAAACGGGGGTCCAAGATTAGGCATGGAAGTTGCCACGGCTCCTCTTCCTTCCCTTCCTCACACGCCATCTCTCCACCGATAACGAGAAAGAAGATTCTCTCGAGACGTGGTTTTGGTCTTAACCACGAGTTACCGGGGGCCTATTTCTTTGGGCTCATAAACAGATTTATTTCTTTTCTTTGGTTTTGAGAAACAAAATAAAAAAGAACAGAAACGTATTTGTTTACACTTTTGTTTCTCGAAACAAAAAAAAAATCTATATTTTTGTTCCTGTAAATAAATTTGAAGCAAAAATAAGAAGTAGAAAAAACTTGTTTTTTTATTCTTGAATACTTTGTTAAGAAACACTATTTATTTTTCTTTTTTTCTCTCTCTTGTTGTTGCAACCTTCAACTGCCCGTTGGCCGCTGCCGCCATCACCGCCCGATCACTGCCACCCACCATTGCCGTAGCGCCGCTGTCACTAGCCGATCGCCACTGCTGGACCGCTCGCCATTACTGCCGTCGCGGCAGCAGTCGATCAGTCGGTCGGTTGTCCATAAAAATAAATAAATATAAAAAGTTTGTAAATTGTACCAAATGCATTTATATTCTTTTTTTATTCAAAAAACACTTTTATTAAACACTCTATTTTATTCAGAAATTGTTCCATGGAGTACAAATATTAAAAAAAAAGTGTTTCTGTTCAAAAATTGTTTCCTGAAACAGATACGTTACTAAACACGCACCCTAGATTGCCCAATTTTCTTGGATCCATAAACTAATCCTGCAATTTCTTAATGCTTGAGCAGTCAGAAGTCTGATTTCCCTTAATATGAGTAAAGAATGATATTACAATTTTATGTCCACCTCCGGTGGAAATGAGATGCTCGCAAATTATGCTTTCTAATAGTACCCATCGACGAAATTATCCGGTCGCCATCGTTATTGATTGCACGTCAGAATACGATGTGGAGTAATGTAACAATTCTGGACAAGAAAGAGAGAGTTAATGGCTAATTTAAGTGCTAAATCAAAAGCCTGAGAGATATATTTACGTTCGAGATTAGATGAATGTCCTTGAGGTCGCCCTCACCAGAAATGTATAAGGACCGTGACTTGACCCTAGGAGCAGGGACCGATCGCTTGGTGATTTGTTTTGCGTGCCGTTTCACTCTATAAGTAAAGCCAAAGATTCCTGAGAATCATATCTCAGTGCAGGCCAAGCCTTAACCTGTTTCCTTGAACGCAATGAGAAACTCGCCTTTTCTCCTTGTGCTTGTTCTCTCAATCCTTCACTTGTCTTCCCAACCTTCCTCAGCAGCACGCATAAATTTGCGCAGAGGTGACTCTCTCTCCGTTGGCAACCCAGATGACGTCCTCATCTCGAAGTCCGGTGTCTTCTCCGCCGGGTTCTACCCTGTCGGCAATAACTCCTACTGCTTTGCCATCTGGTTCAGCCATCCACCGTGCAGCGGTCAGAATTGCACCGTAGTTTGGATGGCGAACCGTGATAAACCCGTCAACGGGAGGTACTCTAAGCTTTCCCTTGAAAAGAATGGCGATCTCGTGCTAACCGACACCAGGCGTTCCATTGTTTGGGCCACAGACACGGCCTCACAGTCGCGGTCAAAGACTCCAGTTCATCAGTTACAGCTCCTAGACTCTGGTAATCTTGTTCTTTGTGACAGGGAAGGCAATGTCCCGCTCTGGCAAAGCTTCGACTACCCGACCAACGTGCTCCTCCCTGAACAAATCCTCACGAGGAACACACCGCTTGTTTCCTCTCGGAGCAACAGCAACTTCTCTTCTGGCTATTACGAGTTATTCTTCGACCACGACAACGTCCTTCATCTCCTCTTCAACGGACCTTTGATCTCGAGCGTCTACTGGCCAGACCCGAGCCTTGTGAGTTGGGAAGCTAAAAGAACAACCTATAATGATAGTAAAGTTGCAGTGCTTGATTCCTTGGGGAATTTCACTTCATCCGACGACCTGAAGTTCCTGACCTTGGATTTCGGCAAGAAAATCCAACGAATATTAAAGGTCGATCACGATGGTAATGTAAGGGTCTATAGTCGAGAAAAAGATGAGAAGTGGGTCGTTACTTGGCAAGGCATATCTGAGTCATGTACTGTTCATGGGATTTGTGGACCGAACAGCGTCTGCCAATACAGCCCAAGTGAGGGAAGGAGTTGCACTTGCCTTCCTGGATATGTGTGGAAAGATGACACTGATTGGACTCAGGGATGTGCGCCCAAATTTGAGAGCTTCTGCAACAAGAGTTCCGATGCACATGTCCATTTCCTGCGTTTGCCTCACCATGATTTCTTCGGTTACGATAAGGACTATTTTCCAAACACTACCTTGGCATCGTGCAAGAAAATGTGCGTAGATCTTTGCAATTGCAAAGGCTTTCAATACAAATTCAACCGGGACACTGGGACCTTCGACTGTTACCCCAAGTTACTGCTGTTAAATGGATATTTTTCGTTGTCATTTATTGGGAGCATCTATCTGAAACTACCGAAAGCCAATCTCTCTTCTTATCAAATTCCCACCGGAAGATTCAACCCTCTGCCCTGTCCCCCAAAAGTTCAAGAAGTTGTCCTCCAGAGGACTTACCTGAAGAGCCACGTGAGTTCGACAGTTGAGATCTTGTCCATTTTTGCTGTGGGGCTAGCAGGAGTGGAAATTGTTGTAGTCTTCTTCACATGGTTCTTCTTGATCAGGACTGATTCAGACAAACGTCGAGGATATGCGAAGGGATATCATCTTGCAGCAACCGGATTTACAAGGTTCACGTACGCTGAGCTAAAGAAAGCGACCAGGAACTTTAGCAAAGAGATCGGAAGAGGAAGTGGGGGGATTGTGTACATGGGGTTCTTGCCTGATCGTGGGGAAGCTGCGGTCAAGCGGCTAAACGAGGCAAATCAAGTTGAAGATGAGTTCCTGGCTGAAGTGAGAACAATTGGGAATCTCAATCACATGAACCTTATTGCGATGTGGGGTTACTGTGTGGAGGGAAGGCACAGGCTCTTGGTTTATGAGTTCATGAATCACGGTTCCTTAGCAGAAAACCTTTCTTCCGATCAACTCGACTGGAAGAAAAGGTATGAGATCGCGGTGGGATCAGCCAAGGGGCTTGCTTATCTTCACGAGGAGTGCTTGGAATGGGTTCTCCATTGCGACGTGAAGCCACAGAACATACTTCTCGATTCTGATTACCAACCAAAGGTGGCGGATTTTGGGCTCTCTAAGCTAGTTAACAGAGAAGGCCATAAGAATACGAGCTTCTCAAGAATCAGAGGGACGAGGGGTTACATGGCTCCTGAATGGGTCTATAACATGCCAATCACCTCCAAAGTGGATGTGTATAGCTATGGAATCGTTCTGTTAGAGATGCTGACAGGACGGAACCCGGTCACAGTTCATGCCATCGATGGAGAAGTAAAAGGTGAGAACAAAATATTGACTTCTTGGTTCAGAGAGAAGATGAGAACAGGAGTGGCCATGGAGACATGGATAAGGGAAATTGTGGATCCCACCGTAAAAGGGCACTACGACATTAAGAAGATGGAAGTTTTGGTCGCGGTGGCGCTCCAGTGTGTGGAGGACGACAGAGATGCGAGACCCACCATGAGCCAGGTCGTCGAGATGCTTTTGCGCCATGAAAATGAAAATCTGTAGTCAGACACAACCAGAAGTGCTTGGGTTCGATCTCCAGATAATGGACGGTGGTGAAGGTGATATTGTTTGGATGCACACACCTAGGAAAAACAACTTAATGTTTGGGGAGACGTCCCTGTCTCTCTGATTTTTTTTCTTCTTGCAGATTTAAGAAAGATCATCATTATGATAGTACCCAGAAAGATAGATCATTCAGCAACAGGGACGCTATTGCTCTCTTGTTAATGTTCATCTCTGTTGTTTATGATCCAGTCTTACGAATACACAGTTCATAGAGTGCCAGAACAACAAATATGTCAAAGCAATCATGTGTATTAATAAATATGTCTATCTGGGAACATAGATGCATACAATCATATTGATTCTCTCTGATAAAAAAGGCTGCTCAGCAGGTCAAGATATTGGCATGGTGCACAACTGGATTTCAATGTGTCTCCATAACAATAATCATCAAAGAATGGTGGCAACGATGAAATCACGGTGATACAGAAGAAATGTCGGATAAAATCGTTTTATCATGTAATTTTTATTTAAAGACAAACATTGAAAGACAACACGTTGACAATCGGCATAATCTATTAACAACAACAATTTTGTTCCCCATGCCTACATACTATCACCTGTTAAGATCATCATCAGTAGCAGCGACGGACTAACTGCACTCTGGAGAACATAGCAAGTTCCACACATGCATTCACAACTGCAGCCAAGGCTCCAGATCGAGAAGCGGGATGGGCTATGTGACATCATGAATTTTCAAGCCCGTCTCAATAAAATGAAATGGGCTTTTCACCGATGCACCTATGGTCCTTTTTCTTGGAGCTAATCACTCACGAGTTAACTAACCTATTAGGTGAAGCCGTTAGGGATATAATCGCGATAAAATCCCTAAAAACTACCTTGTAAGTTGGATTGTACTAAAATTGTGTCTGGTTGATTTTAACCGCAAAACTGAACTCGAATTCAAGAATCGAACTTTCGAGCATGTCACTATTTATTTTTAGGACATCGTCTCATCTTTTGGGAAAATTATGTCGAGCCGGGTATTTTGCCAAAAAAATTTCAAATTGGACAAGAAGAATTTTTGGAAATTCGGAGGAGCCTCTTTAGTTGGATTTTTGGGCTGACAAATTGAGTTAATAGGTGGAGAAATGGTGGAAATTTGTAGGGGCTGCTCAAGGGGTTTATTTGGCCTCCAAAAAGGCTTTGTTTTGTGAAGAAATGAGAAGAAATCAACTATTGGAGGACCCATAAATTTTAGGGGTGGAAGACTTTGTGGCCATTTCACATGAGTGCATGAGATATTTGTACAAGGCTACCATTAGCCACAAGATGGACTTGCAAGGCTCTTTGTTTTCCCTTCATCTTCACCCATTCGCAGCCCCCCTTAAGAGAAGCCAACTTCTTCTTCTTCTTCCTTATTACTTTCCCCTCATATGCTGCCTCTTGCCCTCCCCCTTGCTCTGCGAACTTCTTCGCTAGTCCAGCTCAACCAGCCATGCCCCACTGCTCGCCTTCGCGCCACCATCGCATGAACCGGTTTATTCACTAATCCGGTGAGTTAACTCCCTAATCCTTGATTAGGTGGTTAATTACACTTAGAGAGTTAGATATTATCTTGATTAGATTTGTGTTATGTTAGATTAACAGTAGTGAGGGTGGTTTAGTTTAATTTAGTGGTTTTCTCTTAAATTTGTTTTCCTGGACCCTTGCCGTTTTCCCTTTTTATGGATCGAAATGTGCTAAGATTTTGAGGTCGATTCCTTCTTGAAACATGTTTTATACATCTTCATCTACAATATATATTTTACCTAATATTTTATAAATTTAAAATGACAAGGTTTCAACTTTCTTAAAAACAAAATAGAACCTCTATTTTTGCTAGTATTTGTGACCTTTTGGTGTTCAATGGATTTCTATCAACTCTTATGGTCCAAGTTTAAAAAGAATTCCTTAATAAAAGTTATTTATCACATCTTTTAGTTTAACATATTCAAATTTCAGATCAAAAGGACATGTTTTGGATCTCGAACCAAGCTGGTTTTGAAATACGTGATTTTTGTAAATGGACACAGTTTTTGTAACAGTTTGAGTGATTTATTGCTCTCATTCAAGAGGGATCTGGATCAATGTGTCTTCATGAGAAATATTCATTTAAGTGTCCTTTATAACAATTCAAATTTGAGGATTTTCCTAACTCATTTGATTATGTTTATGGATTTAAACATGGAGATACGCAAGTGGCCCGATTTGTGCCGGTTAGGGCCGCTTATGGCTTTGTGGCTGTTCTTGGTGTAGTGCTTGCTGGATAGTCTTGGTTTGTGACATGCTTAAAACTTATGCGTGATGAAATGTGATTAAGTGATTATGTGATAACTATTGAAAAATGATGTGTTGTGCTAAGGAAATCAAATATGTTTGTAAGGGAGTAAAGGACTAAGTGTTACACTACAACGAAACTTCATATGAGTCACATCTAAAACCTTATACTATTGCTATTCATTGTCAAGGGCTAAGTCACAAATAATAACGTAATTTCATGTGAGTCACCTCTCGAACCTTATACTAATGTTATTTCTGGTCAAGGGCTAAGTGCTACACGATAACGCAACTTCATACGAGTCACTTCTAGAGCATTATACTGTTCTTATTTGTGGACAACTGTTAAGTGCTACGCGATAATATAACTTCATGAGAGCCAATTCTAAAGTCTTGAGTTTGAATATTGAGTGGGGATTGAACCATCTATCCACTCCTAATTATGGGATGAGATTGTGTGGCACGGAACGGGACATTGTCATAATGACCTGACCTCATAACCAGGACCCCTGTGAGCATTTGATGACCGATGTGCATTGTTTCAGTTGTTAAAGATGTTCATAATATGCATATATATATGAGCTATACTGACGTGCAGGGATGTGTCGAGGTGAGGTAAAGACTATTTGATATGTGTTAGGCTACCTCTAAGGAATTTCTTCCTAATAATGAATTACGGTGTAGACTCGCCGAGACATTGTCTCAGCTCATCATGATTTACAATTTTACAGGTCTCCATCATGTGTGATATGGGATCCCATAGGTGATGGATTTTGAGCACACCTTTTTGGTGGACCTAAAGCCTATGGCTGTAAATCTCGAAGTTTAGATAGCTTAGTAACCCCTTTTTGGTTTAGTATATTGTTTATATAAACTCGGGGTTGTTTATAAAATACAATTTGTATAAATTGGTTGTCCTGCTTTTATATCACATGTTTGATTGTTGTCTAGAGATTGTTTAATTCGCTCTCGCATGTGCATCATCAATTGGATTGGTGACGCATCCTGAAAACATCACAATTTAGTCGACCACCGAGAAATGTGTGCGCTCTGAGGTTCAGGGCGTAACAGGCTCTAAGGTTTATTACGTCCATAAACGGTCTGTCGTGGCCATAAGGCTAAAGGTCTGTTGCGGCCATGGCTCCACGGTTCTAGATCTGGACGCGACCATGGCTCCATATCTGTTATGGCCACGTTGCACGGAAGGGAACTCGCTAGTGGAGTCAGAAAGGGAACTCGCCGGATGGAACTCGAAGATAGGTCAATGGAAGGGGACATTAGGGAGTGAGACTCCATGAACATTCGAGGCGGAGGAAGGAAACTGGCTACGACAGCCATGGTGGGGAAGTGGATGTCGAAAATGGAGGTTGCCGCCCCCTGAGCTGTGGATGGAGACTATGGACGCGGCCGAGTTGGGCGGTGGCTGGACAGATGGTGGATCTGATGGGAACGAAGAGAGAGGAAATCTTTATTTTTAGTTTTTTCCTAATCGAGACATGTGTCATTTTCTAATTGCACACATCACCTCAGTTAATTAGGTAGAATTCTCAAACCCACTGAAATTTTCTCAAGTGCTTATTGTTTTCTTGATTCGTTTGATTATCAATAATTGTCGTGTAATTTAAAAACTGTCGATCAAAACTGCTATTTAAATGACACGATATTGTTGGGTGTGTGGCATTTGAAACAGATTTCGAGGAAAAAAAAACAAACATAGATATATTCACATGTGAATTCACTTATAACGTTTTTTATAATATTTTCAACACTTCCAAAATATTCCTTTAGTAAAAGATTGGATAAAAAAAATGTACTTTCCAGCTCAATCTCTAATAAATAATTCGACGCCAACGTGAAAATCATTTGCCTTCCTCAGAGATCATGCTTTGGCTTCTTCATTGTTCAACGTTCATTAATAAAGAAAGACCGTGGTGGATGCCAAGTTGGTCGTCGATGTATCTCCTACCTTAGGACAATTATTTACTTACTTTTAATCTCAACAGTCGAATAGTCCACGGATGTGTGGAATCGGAACGAGTCAAGTCAACAAAAGGAAGAGACAAACTCCTCTTCCTGCCTACTTCCCTCCGTTGTCTTCTTCTTCAGTTTTCATCTTCCTTCTTTGTCCTTTTTCTTTCGGAAATCACGGGCGGGAGAGAGAAACAGGGATGCATACTCTTCATCATTCGTTCCTTTTTTTAAATAAAAAATGATTTTTTTTCTTTTGAGGGTCTTCATTGGCGCCCTTTAATTTCAGTCGTCAAATCTGATCTGACGGCTGAGATTAAAAGTAAGTGTTCCCTCCCTTAGTGGTCCTAAGGTAGAAGATTTAAATCCTCAATAGCCAGTCAAGCCGCCCCTTGTAATACTTGAGAGAGAGAGAGAGAGAGAGAAAAGCGAGAATCTCTCCCTTTGGCGACCCTCCGGCGCAAGGTACCAAACCCTGCAACGATGCTGTTCTTCTTCTTCTTCTTCTTCTTCCTCACAACCACCACCAACCCCTCCCTTGCCCGTCCTCAGCCACTTTCTCCGAGTCCGAGTCTAAGTCCACGCCCCAAAAGCATCTTCCTCCTCGGCGGGCAGAGCAACATGGCCGGCCGAGGCGGCGTCATCAACGACTCGTCCACCGGGTGGATCCAGACATGGGACCGCATCGTCCCTCCTGAGTGCAGCCCCAACCCATCGATCCTCCGGCTCGCGGCGAACCTCACATGGGTCAAGGCACGGGAGCCGCTCCACGCGGACATCGACGTCAACAGTACGAACGGGATCGGCCCCGGGATGGCGTTCGCCAACGCCATTCTGGGCCACGATCGGAGCCTGGGCTTGTTGGGGTTGGTGCCGTGCGCCGACGGCGGGACGAAGATAAGCCAGTGGGAGAGAGGGACGTTCCTGTACGACCAGCTGGTGAGGAGGGCACGAGCCTCGACGAGGGACGGCGGGAAGATCAGAGCGCTCTTGTGGTACCAAGGAGAGAGCGACACGGTGGTGGAAAGCGACGCCGTGCTGTACAAAGGGCGGTTGGAGAAGTTCTTCTCGGACGTGAGGGCCGACCTGCAGTTGCCTCAGCTACCAATCCTCCAGGTGATTGAACTCATCTTTACATGCTTCAAATCTCGGAGTCGATCCCCATTTTTCACTTGTGACGATTCAAACAGTGAGTTATTTCAGCTTGTTATTTGATCAAACAAGTGGCGATCGTGTCGGTGCGGTGAGTTCTTGGTCTATTATTATTCAAGACCAGACAAATTATACATGCATTATTTATAGTAGTAGCTTCCAAAATGGTCCGCGGGATACCATGTGAAGAAACAGCACACATTTAGGATTATCTGTCTTGAATAGCTACGGGATGCTCACGTGGAAACCTGCCGGCCTTGTAATAAAATCGTTGCTGTTCGAATGCCGCGTCAGGTTCTTAGTTCTCGACGTCGAATCTAAAATTTCGGGCCAAATTTTCGAAAGATTTAAAAGAAATTTTCCCAGAAAATTACTTGACGAGTTAGAAAAATTTTTAAAATTGGGCCGGCAAATCGGACCTCAAGATAATAGTAGTATTCACGCTAAGTTCTCAGGAAAAGAAATGTACATTATCTTTCGTTTGTAATTCACCCCTAAATGTCGCACGTTTTTCGATTAGACTCTGTTCGTTCCACAGAAAATAACTCTTAGAAAAACGGAAAATAAAATAGTCAAGGAAAATGTTTTTCATTTTTTTAAAAATGAAAAATATTTTATGTTTTCTTTATTTATCTTTAGATATCCTGACTTCTAGCAAACTGACGGCCTCTAGCAGCGCACTAGTGCCATCTGACAGTAAGCTCGTAGACTTTAGAGACGAGCTCGAGGCTTGCCTTATGGTAAGCCGGGAGCTCGTTGGGGGTCGGTGAGACTTATGGCCAACGACCAACTAACGTAAAACAAAAGACAGGAAGAAAAAGATTTTAAAATCGATTTTTTATAATTTTCTTAAGTTTTAAATGAACACTCAAAAATATTGTCATTCTTTCAGAAAAATAACTTTCTAAAAAATATTTTCTAAAAATGTTACATTTTTCGTGAAAAGAGCGGAACCTTAATTGCATTTTTGTTTCTGCATTTTGGAGTAGGTGGCCCTTGCGTCGGGACAGGGACCTTTCATCAAGAAGGTGAGAGAGGCGCAGCTCGGCCTCGGCCTTCCGAACGTGCGAACCGTCGAAGGCAAGGGACTGCCTCTCGGACCCGACTGGCTCCACCTGACCACCCCGGCCCAGGTCCGGCTTGGCCAGATGTTAGCCAGGGCTTTCCTTCGATCCATTACTCAGCTCCCCGTGGGTGGTGAGTGAAGCTTCCGCGAGCGGTCCAAATTTGGTAATCCATGTTCTGACGCTCTTCGTGTGGAAATTTATCATGTCAGCTTTTGATGAACTGGTGATAATTCATGATTGATTGTCTTGGACTCGATCGAAAGTTGCGATTTAAAAGTTAGACAAAATTACTACTTCGGTCCTAAGTATACTGTGCAACTTTCAATTTACTTTGTATGTCCTCATATTATTCCTATGTTGTCCTGAGACTTTGTGTGAAATTATAATATGGTGTTCCAGCCAATTATCACTTGAAAATTGCTGAGACGGTGGTCTTAATCATCTTCAGTGGTCCTACGTGTCAACAAATAATGTCACCCTCCACTTTTCTGACAAGTCAACAGATAGAGGTTTCTTAAATTATACAATGATCGAGAATGATATTAGCTATATTTAAGTTGTCACTGAATGAATGTAGAAGAAGACATCGTCGTTTTTCTATAAGCAATAAATTAGGAAAAGCCATAGAGATTATATGTCACAACGCTCTTTTTCGTTGATGTGGGTTGTTGGGGAAAAGACAAGGTTTAGAGGCATTGCCCAAAAAACGAGCTAACGGCCCTCAACTAGACGTAAGCTCTCCAAAATTCTTACTTTACGTGACATTGCAATTCATTTTGAATTTGATATTAGCCTACGAATATTCTATGTTGATGGAATTATGAGCCGCTCAAAATAGGTTATGTACCTACGACCAGCCCAATTGGGTCAAGCCCAATACTGGCCCATAAATATCGGTTATGAGAGTAGTTATTAAGAACATATGTTTTTGTTGTTGTTCTTCCTCCCGGATGTCGGTCTCTGTCACTTCTTCCTCTCTCTGTGGATTTTTCGAAGGAATTCTTAGGCCGCAAAAGGGGCATATAATATGTGGCTATCAAGTACGTTCGATTATGTGATGTGCTTTTCGATCGATGATATAATAGATTTTGGGCTTTTTCATTGTGTTCGCAATCAAAATTCATTTCTGATTTTCAAGGATTTTAGTAATCCAAAATAACTCAACATTGATATTAGAGCCAATTATGTTGTTTCACGATCGAAGGTGTACATGTTTTACTTGAAAATCAGCACATTATAAGTGAATTAGGGCTTGGTTTTTCCTTCTGCCGATTGTACTGTTCATAGGGTTTAATTTTTCTTTTCACTGGATGAAATCGTGATTTGATTGCACATTTAACAAACAATCTTCAAGATGAGTGTTTTAAGTGGTCAACGGTCCCAAAAGGCCATTGGAAGAGGCTACATGCGCCCCACGCACCACAATGGCATCGGCCCCAAGGGCATCAACGGTTTTTCTTATTTTTTGAAATATTTGATCGAAATACATGGTATATACATATATCAACAAGACGGGCTCATCAATACGAGAACTTTGGTGGGTGGCCCGTCGCGAGAGGAGGTCGAGAAGGCGGCGTATGCATTGCAGGAGCATCACACTGACGCCGCCTAGGGCCGCGAGACAAAGGCCCATGGATCCAATGCCTGTGACCCGACCTGTTTGACCCGCAAGCCCAAGGCTCACAAGCCCCAGATCGTGACACGACTCGCGAGACTAAGGCCTCACGTGATCCAATTCCAGCCCGAAATACTGTCCGGCCCAACCCGGTTTGTGACTCGGCTCAGGATTTTCGGGGCCCATGAGCTACGACCTAGATTTGGCCCGTGAGATTAGACCCACGGTCCACAATCCGAGAGCCTATGGCCCGCGTAACCCAACTGGTTGACCTGTGATTCGTCCGAGGCCCAAGATCCTACCCATTTGACTCCGACCCGGTTGACCAGTTGACATCGACTATTGACCGTTGATTTTGACAGATAACCGGGCGTTGACCATTGACCAAAATTTTTTTAACAAAAATAAAATATTTTTTTCTCTTTTGGTTGACATGAAGGATTTGTGTAATCTTTTACATTTTGCATATATTACAATAATGATGTTACATATTTTATATGGGGCACCTATGTGAGATCAATGTAGTGTCAATCTATAACAAGTTTGTAGAAGCTTTGGTCAAGGGGTACTATAGGTTTGAAACAACGGTTGAGGACTAATTGGCATAAAATAAGTGTGTCATAGAGAAACTCTGTGGGCGAATTTGAAAATTTTTCTTAGGCTATGTGCCAAAGAAGGATGTTAAGCTTTCCCTAAGTTTTATTATTACATGATTTCGTTCATTTTAGTTTAATGAATATCTTTTTTTCTTGAAGATTATTATTGTTATTGTTCTTATGAAGTATTAATATCTTCAAGTAAATATGATTTTCTATGTGAAATTTGTAATTATTCATTGATATTTTTAGTGCAATGATAGTGGAATGTTCTAAAAGTTTTAGTAGCTTCAAGAAAATCTAGTTTCATGAAATGATTGTGCTAGTGGCGATTTCAAGTTGGGATTTTAAATGATTGTCGGGAATATAGTGAACTTTTGATTTTGAGAAAGAGATGTTATTTGTAAATATAGTTAGTTTATAAAAAAAAGAGATGCACAAAGCAGAGGTTTTAGTGATTCGTTCACATGTATCTAATATGTTTAGATACAATGGCATAAGCAACTAATAGAGTAGTCGTTGAATAGAACAAAATAGAGAAATATAACAATGATAATTATGAGATGTGTCTTATGAAAATTCAATATGTGCTGGAAGAGCAAAAGACTCTTGGAGTTCTTAACCTAGTTATGGCCAAGCCTAAAGATGGAAATGCTGCTTAACATAAATAAATAAATATTGCTGCAAGAACAAAAAGAACTCTCTTGCTTGCATCACATCACGTTACTGAGCAATATGAAGAACAATACCATGCGAGAGTTTAGGTACTTTGAAAACGTCAAAAAAATGTGATAAACAATGGCAGCAATGTTTGGTCATATTTCGGTAATTAAGCTTAAACAACTCACTATTAAGACTGACACATACATTTGCTTGAAGGCTTCTCGCTGTCAAACCAACTTCAGTCTGGCTTTGTAATAAACCCTAAACCAAGTTTTTGTTCTTTTCCCGGTTGTGGTCATTTAATTATTACCATAAGCACTGTTGCTTAATTTGGAATATTTTTTTTATTAAAACTGTTATTCAAATGAGAGGATAGTGTCGGGTGTTGGGCGCTTTCTTGTGAAGACACAAACATGGGCATTCACGTGTAGATTCACTCGAAAAATTTTCCATAAATTTTTTCTGGAATTTCGAAATATTCGTTTAGAACAGATAGGAGGAAAAGAAAAAAAAATTGGTCTTTTATTGATGGGACGGACGTAGACCTAACTATAATTTTACTAGTTAGAGCGGGGAAGATCTCCATGCATGTTTTATGAATTGAAACTAACCATTGGGTGCTAGGAGGGTCAAACCAGAACATCAAATTAACTCGAAGACAACATTCCAATATTTGGAATTCGATTTCGAAATCCTTTCGGAGTCGAAGGGTCTCGATTGCAATTGTCCCCAAAGTTGAACAACCTTCGAAGTTTCTCCCCTTCCCTTCCCTTTCCAGCTCCACCTCTAATAAATAATTCAACGCCAACGTGAAAATCATTTGCTTGTCCCAGAGATCATGCTTTCGCTTATTCATTGTTCAAGGTTTATTAGTAAAGAAAGACGTTGATGCGAAGTTGGTCAATATAGAGCAACCCAAGCAGCCTCTTTAATGCCTGAGAGAGAGAAGCAAGAGTCTCTCCCTTTGGCAACCCTCCGGGGCAAGGTACCAAACCCTGCAACGATGCTTTTCGTCTTCTTCTTCTTCCTCACAGCCACCACGAACCCCTCCTTCGTCCATCCTCAACCGCTTTCTCCAAGTCCGAGTCCGCACCCCAAAAGCGTCTTCCTCCTCGCCGGGCAGAGCAACATGGCGGGCCGAGGCGGCGTGGTCAACGACACATCCACCGGGTGGAACGCCACGTGGGACGGCGTCGTCCCTCCTGAGTGCAGCCCCAACCCATCGATCCTCCGGCTCGCGGCGAACCTCACATGGGTCGAGGCACGGGAGCCGCTCCACGCGGACATCGACGTGAACAAGACGAACGGGATCGGGCCCGGCATGGCGTTCGCCAACGACATTCTGGGCCACGATCGGAGCCTGGGGTTGTTGGGGTTGGTGCCGTGCGCTATCGGCGGAACGAAGATAAGAGAGTGGGAGAGAGGGTCGTCCTTGTACAACCAGCTGATGAGGAGGGCAGGAGCCGCGACGAGCGACGGCGGGACGGTGAGAGCGCTCTTGTGGTACCAAGGAGAGAGCGACGCGGAGGAGGAAAGCGACGCCGTGCTGTACAAAGGGCGGTTGGAGAAGTTCTTCTCGGATGTGAGGGCCGATCTGCAGTTGCCTCAGCTACCAATACTCCAGGTCATTGAATTCATCTTTGCACGCTTCAAATTTCGGAATCGATCCCATTTTTCACTTGAGATGATTGAAGCAGGATATGATTATAGAAACCAAAACGAAAGTAGCCAATCAATGATCCTGATTAGCTTTGATAAAGAATTGTTCTGGCCCTTAAAATGGGGGAAAATGACAGAAAAAGCAGGAGTTATTCCAGCTTGGTCTAATTTAATTCCTGACCAGACAAATAATAGTTAAAATATGCATTTTTATACTAATAGCTTGCAGAATATTCGGTGGGAATCCATGAGAAGAGTTCATTTTTCTATTTAGATGAATAATAAAAAAGAAACCTTGGTTCCTACCAAGGCAGGGGATCCATTTCCCATGTGAGAACCTGCTGGCCTGGCAATAAATCCGGCGCTATTCAAACGTCGCATCAGGTTCGTTGTTCTTGATGTCGAAGCTAAAATTCTGGACCAAATTTTCGAAAGATTAAAAGAAATTTTCCCAGGAATTATTAAATGAGTTAAAAAAAATTCAAAATTCGACCACTCATCTAATAAGATTAATAATTCGTACGTCAAGAAACAGTAATATTCACACTAAATTCTCGAAAAGAATACGTACATTTTCATTCAATTTTTGTTTCACCTAAATGGAGCACTTTTTCTTCTTTTCTTTTGCTTATTGCATGTTCGTTCCGTGTTTGGGAGCAGGTGGCAATTGCATCAGGACAGGGACCTTTCACCGAGATGGTGAGAGAAGCCCAGCTCGGGCTCGACCTTCCGAACGTGCGGACCGTCGACGCCAAGGGATTGCCTCTTGGACCGGACCGGCTCCACCTAACCACCCCGGCCCAGGTTCGGCTCGGCCAGATGCTGGCCGACGCCTTCCTTCAGCCCATGCCTCGCTCCGTGCTGCACGTGAGTGAAGCTTCCACGAGGGGTCTAAATTTGGTAATCCTTGTCTTGGCGTTCGCCACGTGGAAATTTGTTAGAGCAATTTTGATGAACAGGTGATTGATGATATCTTTTTTTTCATTGGAAAAATGATTGATGATTGATTTTTTTGGACTTGATGGAAAGTTGCGAAAGAATCACAAGATTTAACTACCTTTTTAGATTAGAAACTTGATAGGGATATACATGAAAATGAGAGCATTGTTATTTCAGTCCTAAAGCAATTGGACAAATATAATTTAGTTATGGTGACATTTTTGTTATTTCTGTGTGATCCTAACTAATGTTGCGTATCGTCCTTCTGATTAATTGTTACTTAAAAATTTCTAACAACAACAATCTAATTATTCATGACCGTCCTACATGTCATGATCAGTGATTTTACGTGTATAATTCTATTTAAAATAACATCATTTAACTTAGCTTTCTAAACTTTCTAATTCGATTGCTCTTTTTTTTCATTTATTTTTTCTTTCTTTTCTTTACTTCCGGATCATCTTCAACCAATGATTGATGTTCTATCATCACCATGTGCTCTTCATCATCCCTTCGTCACCCACCAGATCGAAACCATACGCCAGTCGATCCACCCCATCAACAAGAGTCACCTGAGACTCAAACCCTAACACTGAACTATCAAAAGAAGCAGATGGAAAAGGGGAAAAATCAGAGGGAATTGGACTTAGGTATCGACGACAATGATTTAATTATATAAACTTCCTCAAGGATAAATCATTATCTTGCCCAAATAATTGATTGCATTGATAAGAAATTGAATCGAAAATAGGTGACAATTTCGATTCTCGAGAATCGAAATTGAAATTTTCACCCATTCTTTTGATGAATTTTGGCATCCCAATAATAGCTTGTCACTCGCCAAAATTATAATTAGGAAGGGTGGCGGTATCATTCCTCCATTCTTGATGAATTTAGGGTGTGAAATTATTGGTCCCGCTAAGTAGGAATGTGACTATCGTTATTGTGTTGATAAGATTCTCGAGTGCCTAATATTGGGATATCTAGAAGGATCACATTGACAAGCTATCAAAAGAATTAAATATCCCAATCACTCACCCTCAACTTGTGTGCCTAACTATAATTTTGGCGAGTTTATATTTCAAGATTAAGATTACAAAATAAAAACAAGACAGGGACTGAATGACATGGGTGAGCGATTTTAAGGTAGTCCATTTTTAGAGATGGAACTTGGAACTAACTCTATAAGTCTAAAATCGAGGTTTGAAAAATGAAAGTACCAAAAACCTAATTGAGTACATATAGAATCGACCTAAAAAGTTTCCAAGTGGACTCAAGAACTTATTGTCCGTTTTTTTCATGTCAATATATATGGGACTTAATTTCCTTTGGCAAATGAGGTCAAGTGAAATCGAGGACCAAATTGTACGCAACTTAGCGCCTAGAAAGTCCATAAAGATATAAGAGTGGAAACAAAAAGATACTCTATCTAATTTAGAATGGAAATTATTTTTTCTTTTTTTGGTGACCGAGAACTCCACCTGGGCCCATTCGTGCTCGGTAAACGCTAAAGAACCGGGTGTCCAGCAGTTAAGTCACATAGCGACGTTGCTGGAATTCAAACATGCACCTTTTGCGAGAAGCACAAGACTCGAACCAATTATATATACCACCACAACGGGTGGTTAGAATGGAAATTATTGATCCCCATATAATCTGATTCTTAATCTGTCTTGAACTTTAGTGTAAAAATTCACGAGCCACGAAATAGATTATTTCCACTTTAGTATCACCCATGTCATTCAATGCGAATGCTTTTCTTGGCGCTTGAGAAGTTTCATGCATCTAGCCAGGCAATCACCACAATTTTTAAACTTTTGTTGACCTCGACCGCTGACCAACTTCTTACTAGCTCTTTCCATCTCAATATGATTTATATTTTTCCCCAAATAACCGTCCATGGTAAATTAATCACATACATCAAATGTAAAGATTATATTATGTGGTACACTCGATAGGTGAAAATAGGAAAAGTATAAACTTTGATCTTGAACTCGAGCAATATTATCATTTGCCTTACAAAAAAAAAAAAAAGACTCAGATATCATGTACCATTATTGAAGAAATACATTTATGCGTTCTTGATGGACAAATAAATCCATCATTTCTGATTTTTCTCTCGATTTCGTGTATACGTGATATTTTAGCATGAGTTTTTCCTTATATTTCTCCTTTCGGGCTCAAAAATTACCTTTTAGGCGAGAAAATTCGAAATTTTTTTGCTTTTGACTCGCGTCATCGTGCGAGGGCAGATAATGTATGAAAAATCACGATTGGCCTGGTGTAGGTCTGTTTTTCTTTGTTTTTTTTCCTTCCAAATCTTCATAAACTCCGCATATACAAGGCTAATTACTTCTCTTTTTTGGTCAAATTTATTTTCCTTATGTGAAAAGGAAGACGTAAAAAGATTGTGGAATGCATCTTTTCATAGATTTTTCTTATCAAACACCCATTAGATAAAAAATAATTGTTAGGCTCACTGTCATTATAACAAGAAAAATCTATTACACATTCATCAATTGACGAATAACATTTGCATGTAAGTTTAATATGTTGACCAAATTGATTATAATAATCACATAAATTATTTTTTATATCAAGATGGGCTTATTCTTCCTAAAAAAATAAAATCGCACGACCTCTGAAGATGATTTAGATTTTTTTAACAAAAGAAGAAGAGTAATAAAAGTTATCAAACACTCAAATTATATTCACTGTGCCATATTTACTATAAACATTTTCTTCTCACCCACAAATCTTGAATTCGCACGTCTATGATACACTCACCCTCTATCAAGTTTATCAATGAAAACCATTAAAAAAAAAACATGCTTATATGAACGCCAGATAATAATTGTTTTGGTTGGAAAAATATGTAACGAAATTTTGATAGAGGAGGAAAATATTCTTATATAAATATACATTTGAGATTTTTTATGTCATAAAAAAGTTAAAGTAAATACAAGTATAATTTAAGTTTTTTTTTGTAACCTTTTTTCCCTTAGGAAAAAAAATACGAGATATACTGGAATCGGATGGTCAACGCAACACCATCGTCATCAACTACCCCTCGTAGTAAAAGAATAAACAAAAAGTACCAGACAGAAGCCCCATTGGCTTCGCCAATCGAATCCCAGTGGAGCAGAGCAGAGCAGTGCACTGAGCAAAATGGCGGCTATATCTTCATGGAATCTCGTGTTCACCCAACCCTCCAGCAAGCGCTCTCTATCCTCCTTCTCGTGGACCCGCTCTCCCGCGCCCTTCGCCTCCAAATCCCTGTTCCGCTTCGCCCGCGGAGGAGGAGGAGGAGGAGGAGGAGGAGGAGGAGGAGGAGGAGGAGGAGGAGGAGGCGGCGGCGGCACCCCTGCAGGACGCGCCGCGTCTCTCACGGTCCTCTCGCTCCTGGACGCGAAGCCCACCGTCCTGGTCACCGAGAAGCTCGGGGACGCGGGCCTCGACCTCCTCAAGGCCTTCGCCAATGTCGACTGCTCGTACGACCTGAGCCCGGAGGAGCTGTGCACCAAGATCTCGCTCTGTGACGCCCTTGTCGTCAGGAGCGGCACCAGGGTCACCCGCGAGGTCTTCGAGTCGTCCGGCGGGCGGCTCAAGGTCGTGGGTCGCGCCGGCGTGGGGATTGACAACGTCGATGTTTCGGCCGCGACGGAGCATGGGTGCCTCGTGGTCAATGCACCCACCGCGAACACCATCGCCGCTGCCGAGCATGGGATTGCCTTGCTCGCTTCCATGGCGCGGAACATCGCCCAGGCAGACGCTTCTCTGAAAGCCGGTGCGTGGTTTTTTGGGTGCTTCCGGGTAGTGTTAATTTTTTACAAGGTCCCGGCGTGGCATTTCTTCGAGCAGTCTGGGTGCGATGTGGGGCGGTTTTGAAGCATTTAGAATTGTTGGTTACGTGGGCGGTTTGTTTCTGCTTATTATAAAGGTGGTGATTGGCAGTGTTAGATTTGGTTGAGGCTTTTTGAAATTTTTCTCTCAGTTACAGAGAATACAGAGAATGCTGTAGGCTCATGATCAAACGACAGTTCTTTCAAATACTGGAGGGGAGCCCATTTTGTTTTGCAAGATGTAGACTTTCAGAAATGCTGGACCTCTCACTGTCTGGGTCACTTTTTTTGTTTAGGGAAGTGGCAGAGGAACAAGTATGTCGGTGTTTCGCTGGTGGGGAAGACTCTTGCAATCATGGGGTTTGGGAAGGTTGGATCAGAAGTTGCAAGGCGGGCAAAGGGTCTTGGCATGCATTTAATTGCCCATGATCCATATGCTCCTGCTGATCGCGCACGTGCAATTGGAGTGGAAATGGTGAGCTTCGATGAAGCAATCTCGACCGCAGATTTCATCTCCCTGCACATGCCTCTTACCCCTGCCACATCCAAGATGTTAAATGATGAAGCTTTTGCTAAGATGAAGAAGGGCATCCGAATTGTTAATGTTGCTAGAGGTGGTGTGATCGACGAAGAAGCTCTTCTAAGGGCTCTAGATTCTGGAATTGTTGCTCAGGTTCTGATTTTCTTTGATCCATTCGCTGAACTTTTATGATCTAATTATGCAATTGGTGAAGTAACGGTAGTTCTCATTTTTGTGCAGGCTGCACTTGATGTTTTCACGGTAGAGCCTCCTCCCCAAGACTGTAAGCTAGTGCAGCATGAGAATGTGACTGTTACGCCTCATCTCGGTGCCAGTACAACTGAGGCCCAGGTAAATTTGGCTAACATCTGTTGGCCAGTTCTGTTCTTTCCAAGCTGGATTAGTTTTATGACCTTGAGTTTCTTTGTGGATGTAATCAGGAAGGTGTGGCCATTGAAATTGCAGATGCAGTTATTGGGGCATTGAAGGGTGAGCTTGCGGCTACTGCTGTGAATGCACCCATGCTGCCTGCTGATGTAGGTTATCAAATTCTGCTTTTGTACTTTTGTTGTGCTGCATTCCACATTTAGGACAGGATAACTTCATCAGCCTCGACTGCTTGGTTTCACAACAGTTTTACTTGATTGACATGGATTGACTAGTTGCAGAGCATGATATTCACTTATGCGCTGTCTCTCGATTCATTAAAAATGTGCAAGCATAACCATGCGTTGGGTGCATGCTTTAGGAATTTAATTGAGCTTGAGTTGCTCTTTCTTTTATTTTTTTTTCATATTCTCACAGAACTTATTTTTTATGAGGATTGTCAGATCTGGCATGTTATAGAGAAGTGCCTCTTAGTGAGAACAACACAAAAACCATATACTCAAAACTAAAGAGTGTCATTTTCATTCCCCAGAGTCTCACTATGTCTATCAAATAGTCATTGTCAGGTCTTCCTTGTTCATTCCATTTGTTCCAGATACATGCATCAGCTGTTCTAGTACTACATTACGTAACCCACTCACATTCTTTGATGAAAGTGAAGCTCAAGTTCATTCATGTTGCTCACAGGTTATAACAGAGCTCACTCCTTATGTTAATCTAGCGGAAAAGCTCGGAAGACTAGCCATACAGCTTGTTGCAGGTGGAAGTGGCATAAAATCAGTGAAGGTGGGATATGCTTCAGCCAGAGGTCCAGACGATCTCGACACACGGCTGCTCCGTGCTATGGTCACCAAGGGTCTAATTGAGCCTATATCCAGCGTCTTTGTAAACTTGGTCAATGCTGACTTCACCGCCAAACAAAGAGGACTCCGGATCACAGAGGAGAGAATCATATTGGATGGATCGCCTGAGAACCCCCTTGAATACATCCAGGTCCAGATTGCCAATGTTGAGTCGAAATTCGCCAGCGCTATCTCGGAGTCTGGAGAGATCAGAGTGGAAGGGAAGGTAAAGGATGGGAAACCTCATCTAACCAAGGTTGGGTCGTTCGGTGTAGATGTGAGCTTGGAAGGGAGTTTGATTCTGTGCAGGCAGATCGATCAGCCTGGCATGATTGGGAAGGTGGGTAGTATATTGGGAGAGGAGAATGTGAATGTCAATTATATGAGTGTTGGGAGGACAGCTCGGGGGAAACAGGCCATTATGACTATTGGTGTGGATGAGGAGCCAAGCAGGGAAGCCCTAATGGCTATCGGAGATATTCCTGCCATCGAAGAGTTTGTTTCCTTGAAATTGTAGGAGATAAAAGATCGAAATTGTAGGAGATATTCGTGAGGATATAGTTTTTCTGTGACAGTGTTATAAATGTCAATGAAGTCGATTCTTAGCTATTGCAATTGACATAGAGTCATCTGGTATCAATGATGCTTTTGATTAGACTGTCATCTGGCATCTGTTTAGGTTCTACACAGGACGCCGATATATCTCCTCCTTCATGTTAATTTACATTCCCTGGCACATCCAATGAAAGTTTCTTCTCTCAGTTACATGGCTGCACTTCCTGTCTATATAAATGTCCATGCTGTAACTGTGGAAAGCAAGGTTGCTTTCACAATTTTTCTTTGGCAGCGTTGCATATTGGAATTCTCATGCTTAGCTCCATCTTTTCCACGATAATCTGTCTTCGCGTGCTTAGTTTACTTGGGTGGGCCACAGCGATCACTCCAGGAATTCGCACCGATTCTGCCTTCTGCAGAATTCGCTACGCAAAACCCAATTGCCTCCATTTTGTATAGACTTTGTCAGTCACTGAGTATTACTCCGATGAGAATCGGTTGCCACATCGCGGAAATGCTGTTTCACAAGAAGAGCCTTGACATGTTCATGCTCTACCATTTTCTTAACACGCTTTACATTTTCCCGTAGCTGCTACTTCAAAGTCTCAGACGCCATGTCTTGTCTTGATTGCAAAACAGAGCGTGCCGGGAGACTCTTAATTTTTGGGAGCTTCTTTGTGTCCAGGATAGAAGCAGCATTCAATCGCTTCCATCAACTTAACGATTCTTTAACGGTATCGTAGAAATTTCCATAGCCAGCCACAACATTACTTCTCTCGAATCAGTCAAATGAGCCAGCGCTGCGCTTGTCAATCATTCAATAATACCCCAAAGCACTATCAATAGAAACACTTGCATGTTCATAACAAGTTAGGGGAGCGGACATTCAACCTTACATACTAAACTAGAACAGAGTTATTTCGCAAAGTCTCTACCTAGTAGAACTACACTTAAACAAAAGAAAAGACAAGATCCATCACCAACATATCCGTCCCCCACAAGAAGGCTGGAGGTCACGACCCACCCGGAAGCTCTCTACCAAATCCCAAACTCGACGAGCCCATCTTCAGTTGCAAACCCCCTGAACATCCCATTGGTGTTAAAGCCACAGGCCACTTCCCCGTTCCGAGACACGGCTATCATCCCCGCCTTCCCTTCGTCAAGCCTTTCCTTGACCACGAAATCGACCGCCGCCTGAAGGCCCAGGCCCTTGTACTCCATCACGGCCGCCACGTCGCGGGCCAGGGTCCCGCGTATGATCGCCTCCCCCTCGCCCGTGCACGAGACCCCGCAGAGGCCGCACGCGTAGGTCCCGGCCCCTATAAGGGGGGAGTCCCCGATGCGGCCGCACATCTTGTTCATGAGGCCGCCAGTGGAGGTGGCCGCCGCGCACCTCCCCTGCCCGTCGACCACGACGCATCCGACTGTCTCCGGCGCATAGACGCTAATCGGGAGGCCGTTCATCTGCAGGGGGTTCTCCACGCTGGCGCCGCACGTTTCCGGGAGGACATTCGGGATTCTATAGTCAAACTGTTCGATCCAGCCAAAAACCGAAAAACAGAGACAAACATGTTTAGCCCGTTGCCAGGAACGAGACGCAGAGCATTTGGGTGCCAAGAAATCATCAAAAATCAAAAGAGATTAAGAATGAACTTCACCATTATTGTGTTTGATTCTTTGGCTAATTTCAACATTCCCTTATTGTCTTCGGTGATAAAATAGTCATTGTCCACCACCTCAACACCCTGCACACGTCAAGAGTCAGAAAAAAACTCAGGAGGGGGAAGACTGACAGCAGTCATCATCTCACAATTCTCGTGCAAACTAGCAAACATGGCACACTGCACGACGACTGAAACTCTCTACAGAAAACCAAGGACCGCACCAATCTTCACAGGAGCCACGATGCCGACAAGTCCAAAACATAAATTAACTTGAAAACCCACGGGTATAATCAAATAAAACAAGTGACTTTGAATATTCAACCTTAGTCACACGGTGAGTCTTAATCTCAAGAAATGGAAGAAAAGTAAAACTGAAAAACCAAAATCCTTATTAAAACCCTAATAACAAGAGGCAAGAGAACCCGGTGCAGGCACGCGCGGAAAAGACACGACCGCCAGGTCCGAGGTTCCTGCACCAGTTAAAAAGCACGTGGACGGCGAGACACCGGAAGATTGATTGCCACTGATATACTTTTTGTCTCTAGCAGCTGGTGTTGGGTCCCAACCGCCGTCTATGCCAATATGATTTCTTCACCAACATTCGTTCGAGAGAAAAGATGTTCATTTCGAATTTGCAACCGAACATTTGGACGGCGGAGATCGTTCACCGAGGCCGTCCATGAATCAAAGGGCACAGAAACGCTTCTCGAGGAGAAGTATTATGACTTCACGAATCGCATGCCAAGCCCAAATAAGCAAAGGAGAAGCAAAACTACGTAGAGGAGTAAACAGAAAGTACAGACGTGGAGGCGGGCGAAGTCCTCGGCGCCGGAGAATGCGAGATAGGAGTGGGGGGACTTGTCCATGACGAGCCTGGCGAGGGAGATCGGGTTCTTCACCGTCGTCACCCCCGACACCGCGCCGCACCTCCTCCCCTCCCCGTCCATTATGCTCGCCTCCATCTCCACCGTGCCTTTCTCCGTCAGGGCCGATCCCCGCCCCGAGTTGAACACCGGATCGCTCTCCAGTTCCCTCACCTTTTCACATCCAAAAGAAAAAGAACCGGCATGAGACCGGGCAGAGGTAATCCATGATGGCAAGGTATCGAGTACACATTTCATCAGAATCGGTGTTGCATGTCAAAAAAGAGAAGAGAGCGAGAGAGAGTGTGCGCGCGCGAGTTAGCACGTACGACGAGTTCGACGACGTCGACGGCGGGGAGAGAGGAGCGGAGGGCGGAGATGCCGATGTTGAGACAGCGGGCGAGGACCTGTTTGGCCTCCTCCTGGCGGTGTTGGGGGAGATTCGGGTCCACCCCAGCGCCGCCGTGAACGGCGATTGCCCACCCTCCCATCTCTCTCCCTCTTTCTACGGTTGGCGGGGGGTGGTGGTGTGTAACTGGTGGACGTCTCTCTCTGCGTGCGCTCTGTCTTCTTATTACACAGAGAGAGAGAGAGAGAGAGAGAGAGAGAGAGAGAGAGAGAGAGAGCCGTGGAGAAGGAGAGACTGCGGTTGCGGTGTTTT
Source organism: Melaleuca quinquenervia (assembly GCA_030064385.1). Lineage (NCBI taxonomy): Eukaryota > Viridiplantae > Streptophyta > Magnoliopsida > Myrtales > Myrtaceae > Melaleuca > Melaleuca quinquenervia. The sequence continues at coordinate 14,615,429 of CM057723.1, forward strand.
ATAAGGGAAGTTTCAGGCAAGGCAGCAACGGCCCCTCTTAATTATGGGTTCAGATTTTCATTTTTTTTAATAATCCCTTGGATTTGGAGACTTTTTTTTTTGGGTGGGTTTTCACTTCGTTTTTATTTTCTTTCCTTTTCGGGTTCCGAGACGGAATCGGACTCTGGATTCATGTTTAATTGGAGTTTGCTCACGAGATTGCCCCGAAGGAGGGCGGGTCGGGTGTCGGGTGACCCGATGGAGGCTCCGATGCTTGGCATACTCTTAAGGAATTCCTAAATTAGGGTTTAGTTGTGACAAAACATGTTAGCGAAATCTTTTGTGCAACGACGACAGCCCCTCGTTCTCTTCTTTTTCTTGATGAATCAAAGGGCTTATTCAATAGAATGAACAGGAGATCTTCTTCTTCTTCTTCTTCTTAGAATTATATACACCAACTTGAGAAAATAATAATAATAAGGAATTGGGAGGAGATTGCCAGATTGATCGAGAGCGACGCCTCCATTTTTTTTCTTCTTTTCCTTCTTTTTCTTTTAAGCTCCCGATTATGTTAGATGATTGAAGTTTCCACGAGAATGTCTCCGAAAGAGATTTATGATATTGTTAAACGCGAGATCGAGACTTGAGAATCTTCGCGGCGTCCGTCTAATACGATTGAAAATATGTATGTACTTCATGTCACGTTTCCTTGATTTTGCAGTGAGAGTTTCCGTTGCTCCATCAATAAGGGTAGCCCGCATCGTCGAATCACGAAATCTGGCGTCGTCGCTGTCCATCGCCCCTTTTCCGATGCGCTCGAAGATAAACTCTGAGGGTGAATGACCGTATTGCAAACGTCTAAGGAGCCTCGGAATTACAGAGAAATATAGAGTTGTGTGAAGATGTTGGTGAAGATCAAGGGAAAGAGCTGGAAGCCTTGGACGCAAAGGGAGCAGGATAAGCATTTTTCCAAAAGTCGCGTCCTCTTGCCTATCTTCTTTCTCTGAGGCTGCATAGCAATCCTCCAGCGTGTATATGAAGATCGGGTCGTTGCTAATCTTTTTCAATTTGGAGATGTTGCGAGACCAAAACTCATCCCCAGATTAGCCATTACCAAGGTCCAGTACTTGGAATTTTTCAATTACATTCGCACATGTCAGAGTCCTCCAATTGGCACCTGGGGGAGGAGTTCACACGATTGTGATATATTATCATATTGTTGAAACACGCAAGAGAGAACTCATGATCAGCTTTTGAATCCAAACGTTACTCATCCAATCGCAAGCATACCCATTTCATGACAGGGATAATGGCACAAATTGTTCATAAATTTTGACTCGATGTGCAATGCAGTCCTTGAATTTGCAATCTATTCAATAGGGTTTCTGAAACTTTTGGTACATATTCGAAATCGGTCCTTGAACCATATGAAGATTCAATATTGTATTTCCATTTATTTAAGTTTGCAGATCACATTGCGCATTTGATTAAAATTCAACTAGTATTTCGATCGGTTTTCCCATTATTGATATGATCATATAGGGTTGATATGATCATATATTTATGCGTCCTCCTGTCTATCTTCTTTCTCTGAGGCTGCATAGCAATCCTCCAACGTGTATATGAAGATCGGGTCGTTGCTAATTTTCAATTCGGAGATGTTGCGAGACCAAAACTCATCCCCAGATTAGCCATTACCAAGGTCCAGATGCATGTACTTGGAACTTTTCAATCTCATTCGCATGTGTCGAGTCCTCCGATTGGCACGAGGAGGGAGGAGTTTACGCGATTAAAATATTATCATACGGTTGAATATACTTCGATTGCGAGCATACCCATTTCACAATAGGGATAATAGCATAAATGATTCATGAATTTTGACCCGATGTATCGTGTAGTTCTTGAATTTTCAATATATTCAATAAGGTCTCGAAACTTTTGATACATATTCGAATTAAAATAAGAAAATATTTAATGTCATATTTCCATCGATTTAAGTGTACCGAAAACATTGAGCATTTTCATATAGTACATGGACCAGTTTGAATACGTACAAAACGTAGAGATGATATCGCATGTCTGGTTAAGCTCTATGAATTTTGATTAAAGTAACTCGTGATCAGGCTTTGGATCCGCACGTTGCTTCTCCAATCCTGAATAACACGCATTTCGTGATGAAGGGCTCCGCCGTCCGTGTGGTGGACGACCCCCGTGATCAGGCTTTGATTAAGCGTCGGCGCCGCTTTCTTGGAAGTTCCTTGGGCCTGAAGCATCGGAAAGAGAAAAGAAGGGGGGGGGGGGGGGGGGGGGGGGGGGACGTGCCTGAAGCATCGGAATACGAGGCGTGGCTTTTCTGTTGATATCATGCGAGCGCCGGGGAAGATGAGCCGCCACGGCGGCCGGTCCAACTGGATTCCCTCTGTCTTCTCAATCTTTATCGGATTTCCCACCCTTAACGTCGGGACGTGCTGGTGTAAATGTTGGAACGATTTTAATTGCAACCGTCCAATATGCGCGCCTTAATTTGCTTAAAATAAAAGGCTAATTTTATACTGAATTTATTATCTAAAAAAAAATCACCAACTTTAATTAAAAACATATGATGGTTGATGTTGCTTTATATGATGGTGATGGTGTTGATGAAAACTTGGATTTTGATGATGGACCTCTAAATAGCCCTGATGTTGATAATCTGGAAGAAGTCGATGATAAAGTTTTCGCGGGTGAACAGATCGAGACTAGAGTTAAAGTTAGACAAAAAAAGCAATTTATGGTAGGATTGAGATTTGTTTTGAATTTATGAATTTCTTTTTATCGAATCTCATTGAATTTGACAACTCGCGGGTATTGAATTCACCACAGTAGAGTAAATGTAATCGGAAGAGTTCGATTTTACTCCACTAGACAGAGTAAGAAATTTTCGAAGCGTTGCATTCCAAGCATGGCACAAGCCAATTTCCTGTCCGGGTCCATAAATTTTAATGGTATCATGTGTTGAGTATAAGTAAAAATAAGAAAGATTTAAAAGCTAAAGGTAAAAAGTATAAATCGGAAGCTAAAAGGGGAAAAGTAGAAAAGTAATACCCTAATGTGCGTGTCCGAATCCACAGGCGGCTAATGATCTTTACCAAAGATTCTTCGATCGTGTTCCCTTTAAAGGAAGATCGCACTTAGATTCTTGATTGACTATGAACATGGGATGGAGACAAATATGGGCTTGAGCCACGAGATCTGTTCTTTTGAGCCTAAACATCATTTCTCGTTTCGAGAAATTAATGCTTATTTTCACTCCACTTGTTTAGACGTTATTTGCGAATCAATGTACGGATGAGATGTTATTTGATCTTCACTCCTAACTTGAGTAAAGAATAGATCTTGGGAATTACATTTCTATCCTATAATTATCATCCTTAGATAGATTACAATGTGTATCACTTGCTGCAACTTTATTTTCCGAACTACCCAAAATAAACCCAATGCTCACCCCCGTTTTCGCTGCTTCGGAGGATCATGCCGACCTCTTATCTGAGTCCGACAACGATTGCAGCAACAGTTTAAGGCTAGCTCGACCTTGACCTAGCTACCATGGCTGAGCTCTGCTACAGAGCTTGCATTGCTTGCAGGCTTATCATAGAGGCTCACAGCCGACCACAACCGAGCAAGGCCAACCTCACACAGCCCTGGCAATTGGGAGCCATGGGCGCCTTGCCCTTACGAGCCACGACGATCTCGCTATAGATAGAGATAGGGATGCAAGGAGAGGGATGCAAGCAGCAAGTAGGTGCGAGGTATCGTCGTTAGATCTGAGGCGAGCTATGGCGTCGAGCCGCCACTCAGCACTATGGAGGTGACTCTGGATTGTGTTTGTGCTCTAGTGTTGTTCAGAACAAAAGCAAAGGAGAGAGAGAGAGAGAGGTTTGCATGTAGGTTTCGGATCTGCATGAGAACAGATAGGTCATTTTTAGTTCGGGGAGGAGTACAATGTTGGTTTTGAAGAGCGTGAGGAGGGTGTTCATTAGGAAGAGCAAAATTGAGAATGGATGTTGCAATTATTCCTTAGATCTTTGAAGGCTTTCGACCAAGGGCAATGTTCTGCTCGAATCCCTAAATTGAATGAAACTTCTTCCAGCCATGTGTCCGATTGGTGAATTACAAGTTATAACCCACTAATCAAAAGATCGATTCCACCAGCCAAAGATGAAGAGATGAAGAGATCGTACTCTGTCGGAAAAGTCCTTTTCATTTAGTGCAAATTGCTTCTGTGTCGGGTTTTCGTGCTCACTCCACTATCTTTCCCTCAAGTTTGTGAGCTTTTTTATCACATGCCCTAGACATCCATCCAAAACAAAGGTCTCTGAAAATCGAGCACTCTCTCGAATTTGGCTTGTTGAGCTCTGTATAACTTTGTGTATGAGTTTGTGGGAGCATAGGCAAAGCGCATGGCCAAATGGGCAGAAGAAAAATTGAACTAATTTCTCTCTTTACTTTTAATTTTTCTTATAGAGAAGAAGGATGAGAGGCGTGACGTGTGTCGGCAACCCCCTCCTAAACATATCGCTAAGAGTTTCATGCATGCAATGGAATGTTCGATTTGAACAATAAATGTTGCTCGTTTTGAGCGAGCCCGACATTGCAACCTCACTACCGAACTAGTGAGAGTAGAGTCAGAATTTATCCTTGGTCTTGCCACGGACGAAAATAATCCCCAAGATGAATCGAGATCTCTGAGGTGGAGAAGCGATTAAGAGATTAGAAGAAACTGCTCGGAAGGTGAGCCCAACGCCATCAGACCAGTCCACCGCAGGGATCCATTAGGTCTCTGCTACATACGCATGGCTAAGGCACAATTTAAGATCGCACGTATCTGGACAGACATTAGCCACTCGCCCAAGTAACCAAGCAAATACAAAAACTCTCTGTCTCTCTCATGGAGCAATTATCTTCCTCAAATTGCCAAGTGCGAGACACGCAATGTCCACATGACGACATGCATTTGAACCTGACGTGCCATCTCTTTCCCTCCTCGTGTTTTGGCTTCATCATCGCCATGCTTACTTTAATCTCTTTCTTCTTCTTCTTCTTCTTCTTCTTCTTCTTCTTCTTGGTCTGCATGGCCCCCGCGACTTTTCCAGCATTTGTTAATGGGGAAAAGCAAGCTCGTCGTTGAGTCATCGGCCTCAACCTAACCCAGCCAATCACCGTTCCTATCTCTTCCTTCATCAAGATTTTATAAAATTTCCAATTGTTGGGAACTCCCTTCCAAGAATCCAGCAACTGTGGGGGCCCATTTCAACTTTTTTGACCTTTTTCTCTTTCTGTACTGTCCAAATCACGTGCTCTCTAGAGTCGGCAAAATTTGACATGCATGAATCCATTTTTTTCTTCAAGCTCAATTCATTAGGTCATGTGGATTGTGATCTTTCAAGAGTTTTTTTTTTTTTTAAATACAGTGTGACCAACAAAGAGCAAAGCCTAAAAGATATGGATTTCAGTGAATTGTCAAGCTCCACGTCCACGCAGTCAATTTTGCAATTCATGAATCGAAAGTCGATATTGTTTATATTCATGAACTGCGTACAGACTTCTGGGTCTCGTTAACTTGCACAAGCCAAAAAGGTCTTGAATTAATCGGCTTATGGGTACTGCGGGGGGTTTTATGAATCTCCAAATAACCAAATATAATTGTTAGAGAGATAAAAAGAGAGAGTTTTTATTGAAGTATGCGACACTGAACGCACACCATGTGAAAGCGCGGCGAAGAATCATAAATAAAAGTTATATAATACAAAGATACTAAAAGAGAATATTATGACTTCGCTCGCATCATAATCACTGGCCAAGCTTTAAAGGTGTGTGTAAGCACTCCATGAAAACGATTTGTTCACACCACCTCTTTTTTTTTGGCACATCAATCGACAAGAAACTGTTTATAAAGCTTCTCGAATTACTTTTACGTTGTTATTGGATTTAAAAGCATAGTGTTGAAAAGGAAAAAATATTATTCGATCGGTCATAAACTTATCGTACGAATATTAATTCAATCATGTCACATTAGTGATATACGAAGTGGTGTGAATGGGATGATTACGGGGGTCACATTTAGAGTCCCCTTTTTCCTTGTCTTTTATCGGAATTTAGGTATCAACAATCACGCGGGTCCAAAAGGGAGCACAAAATGCCAATTCGAATTGGTACGCATCACAATCAAACATCCATGATGCGCCAGGGAATCTTCAGGATCCACTGTGATTCTCCTGTTCTTCCCCCCATCGCAAGGACAGCCAGCCCCCTCCGTGCGCTCTGAAAGGATTCCCATCTCATGTGTTGCATGCTGTCTAAGACAGCACTAGCAGTATTTCGATAATAAATTTTCGGTTGTGTATATATGATTTCATTCTTTAATTACTATATTCCATTAGGGATAGTTGTTTGCTTGAATTATTTTTCCTAGGTCCTAAAAGTAATGCCCATTTCGCGAGCGGGTTAGTAATGGATGTCCTTGTCTTTGCGAATGTCCTCCTGAAGACAGGATGAGAAAATATGATGAGGCATCGCCAGGCACTTCGCATTATCCCAAATAAATAATTGAACAAGCTCGGTGGCTCATCAACTTCATCGATACTCCGACACTTTCGGCCATCTTTCTTGTCCTTTTGCAGATGCTCTTAGAGCAAAAGATGAGGGGACGAGCAAACGCTAACAGGGGTGATTTGCCCCGAGGACAAATGCTTGTGCCCAGAATTGTCTCTTTTTACTAGGGGTGAGCAATGGACGGACCGGCCCAACTTGGCCAGTTTTGGTTAGGTTTTTAAGACAATCGGGTCGGTCATTTGTCCTAAAATTTCTAACCCTGTACTGTGCAAGTTGGTCCTTGGTCCTGTAAATTTGGGTTGGTCCGATATATATTATACATAACATATAAATAATTAAAATAAGATGAACTAACTGAACCGCCTGTATAATACATATTGTGCACAATGTAATACATACTATGAAGTGTCGAACCCAGACCAACTCGACATATATTATACATAATATAAACTGAGTCGCCCTATATTATACAAATTGTGCACGGTGCAAATAGGAGTTTCACTCAGATGCCTACATAATACTTACTATGAAGTGCCGAGCCCAGGAGCAGATGAGACATTCTTCCTTCTTTTTCTTGTCGATCCCTAATCTAACAAAAGGACCTCGCTCGCCTCGCCTCGCCGTCGCCCTCGCTCCCCTCACCGTTGCCCTCGCTCACCTCGCCGTCACCCAAGCTCACTACTCGCCTAGCTCATCGCTCACTTTGCGTCACTACTCGCCCAGCTCGTCACTTGCCTTGGCCTCACTCCGCCAACTCGCCGTTTGTCTTGGCTTCACTCGTGTCGCTCCATTGCTCATCTAATTCTTCATGTCTCACTCATCTAGTTCATCTCTCATCTCAACCTCACTCACTTTGCCGATCGCCCAACTTGCCGCTTACCTCGGCCTCAATGCATCCTTGGTTTTGCTCCCCTAGTGGTCTTAGGGTGACCTCAGAACCGGACTGAACCCATAGGATTGGTACAGTCCTTAGTCCATGCTCAACAAGGTCGGCTCTCGGTCTTAAAAATTGAGAATCAACATTGTACAGGTTGCTCCTTGGGTTAGGTGCTGGACCGAACCAACCTGGCCTATGTTCACCCCTACTTTTTAACGATGGGTAAAGTAGAGACAGATGACCTGCTTAGCTACTTCAATGGGTTCGAAGCAGAGCTCATTGTCTAACTCTCGATATAGGAGCCCATCACCATAGTCCCACTAACACACTAGGAAATCTCTCCACATTAGCCGTTGCCCCCCAGCACAAGCTGGCTAGCAATTTGGTCAGGATACAATTAAAAATGATCCACTCAAGATTGGCGAACCCATAATGAATTGAAATTTGGCGAATCGCACGAAAACGAGCTGCTAATCAAAACTCACAGCTATGTCGTGATTTACGTCATTTTTTTTTTTTTTGCTTCGGAATAGTTTAAATGGATTTTAGGGTAATTTTTGTTATTCTAATAGCGTTTTCATAATAATTAGATTTTCCGATTATAGTATTATCAATTACAATTAGGTTTTCTTTTGTAATTAGATTTACTAGTATAATTAAATTTCCTATTGCAATTAGGTTTCTCATTGGTGTTTTAGAATTTCGAAGGTGTGGACTTTTTGATACTTTGATTTTAACAATCACGTATGAGAGAATAACTTGTTTCTTTTAGTCAACTTTCTATTGCGTTTCGGCTTCACAAAGTCACCCCCTCTGACCCACTTACCGCTAGGCTGCCACGGCCCGGCAGCAAGTGAAAATTCACTCATCCATCGTACAAGCATTGCGATGAGCATTTAGCAACTTCTAACCGATACATCGATGGCCACCGATCCACCGTAAATTGCAAAACGACGGCACATCGCTGAAATAATGGGGAAATGAATATCCCAAAGGATCGAAGATGACCATGCTCACGTCCCACAACTATCTCTTCTCTTTCTAAGTTCCTCTATTTCTCGCACACGTTACGTGGTCGCCTTTTCTGTGACTGCGTTTGAAGGAAGTCTTCCCGGAACAAACACCACCTGATGAAGCTTGGAAGATCCGTGAATGAACTTCTGGTATTGTCATGTCATCTCCTTTTGAGATCGAGCGGTAATATCTTGCAAAGCGGATATTTCGAACTCGGGCAACATATGCTCCCAAAAATCTTCGTTCTTTTGCCTTCTCTTAACGGACCTGCGCGCGCTTTCCGAAAACATTTTTCGAGTTTGGATTCCTTGACATAACTTGTGAAGTTTGGTCGAATTCCAATTTGCTCGTGTCTCATTCAAGATCTCATTTTCCATGTGGGTCGTCTCTTCTTCTTGTTCTTTATTCCGCATTTGGTATCCTCCATCCTCGAAGCGTTCAAATGTTTGGGTTTCGAACCTTTGAGGGCCCATCCAGGTCCACTTGGGCTTTCTTTCCATCCCCTGCCATGCTTGGGCTTTGTCCTGATTATAATTTGTAACTTACCCCTTTTTGTCACCGTGCATCTCGAGATGATTGGGCCTAATCGATGGAAAAATTTTGAGACCGCCGCACATTAGTGAAGATCAATAGACGAAAACCTCCTTCAATCTCTTAACTCATGGGAGAGATAAAGAATGCTTTCATGCCAAGAAGGAAAATATGGATGAAGACCATATTAATGTATGCTCATGATAAAATATCATCTATGCTGGATTGTCCATTTTGTTCAAATCGTCACACACATGATGTATCCCCTTTGCTAAGAACGTGGTCTTCACTTCCGTCGTAATTGTTGCCACATCAAATTTGGCTAATTTATATAGAAAATGGCTCCAATCATTCAAATGGATTAAACAGCTGATTTTTTTCCCGCATTTAAATTCGCCCCACGATTTGGATTAAAAAAGTTTCATCCGATGTTTTTTTTTTAATTTGAATGGATTAAAAGTTGATTTTTTTCAGCATTTAAATTGCCCCCCCCCCCCCAAAAATCGATAAAAAAATCGCCCCCCAAAAGGAAACCTAAAAGTAAAAATTTAGCCAATGTTCTTTTGTTACCCAATGTCATTAAGAGATAAAATGTGGAAGTTTAGTTCCGTTTATTTCACGAAAAATTAATAATTTAAAAAATATTTTTTTTTCAAAAAATGATCTCTTATATAAGATTGTGCCTACATCAATAAATATTTATTTCTAAGTATTTTCCTCGATGATGAAAATATTTTTCATCTATTCATTTTTATGAACGGTATAAGTGGTCGTTTTTAGAAAAAAAAAAAAAGCTTTTCAGATCATTTGTTTTACTCAAGGAACTTTTCACTGTGGGTAGCTACTCGTGCAAAATTCTCATAAATAATGGACCATAAATTCTGTCAGCCAGACTTTTCAGAAGCATGCGGTGGTGGTGGCTGCGCCATAGCCAACACACTGCATGGAGCTTCGTGAAGGACTAGACTCCTGACTCTTTATTAATGTCAAAGTACGTACGTTGCAATTTGCCATTTGCCATCCTGGAACAAAACTTGCGCTGGTTATCAGACAGCCTGTGCTGGCAAGTCGAGCTTTCTCTATACCAAAAAGAAAAAAGGGGAGAAAAATTTTCAAGAAATCACTGTAAATTAGGGACATAATCAAGGAAGGATGGGCTTTCGAAGCCCTGGATGTCCCCCAAAATAGGGTGAAGTCCCTTTCTTTCTGCCCTCGGGGAGGGACACATGAGGCCTGAAACTGAGTTGCTTCCCCTATGAGCTGTAAGTCTCCCACTTACCCAAGACTTATATATAGTATGAACAGAACAAAATAAATGAAGGAGCTATAACTCCATGCAGTGCCAAGGACCACCCAGAAAGACTCTATAACACAATCTACATACACTCCCAATCCTAAATGCCCATAAGCTCTCTCTCTCTCTCTCTCTCTCTCTCTCTCTCTCTCTCTCTCTCTCTCTCTGTGAAAGTTCCTGAGAATATTGGTGCCAATGGCCTCTGAACATATTAAATGAGAAGAAATTAACTTTCCCTGCCTTTTCAGCAGAGCTTGATGGAGCACTATAGTGACAAGACTCCAGCAGCACCTCTTCACGGATCCATATTTTATGGGTGCTTTGCCATAATGTCCCCCGGCATAATTTCTTGCTTAGAGGGGGGCTGCCCTATGTAATTCCATGCAAATTATTTGACTAGTCTTCCTGGCCCTAGTGAAGGAGTCAAAGCCATGAGGTTGGCTATGAGCAACACCTCCCTCCAAATGGAACCGGTGGCCCATCATATTGCCCATTTCGAAAGCAGGAGGGAGTTTTCACTGGGTTGTTAGTCACTTGTGGGTTGTGACAAAACATGGGTTTTTTCCTTCTTTTCTCTGTCATTTTTCCAATATGGTGCTGTGGTTTCAGAACAATTTCATTTAAGAAGCCCAACCATTCTTGGGGATTGGGACCACAGTTGCATGATCTTATCACTGAATGTCTCAGGCTTATGGAATCAGAGAGAGAGAGAGAGATATGTATATTGGTTTCCCCTCAAAGTAGGTGCAGATGGGAAACTAAATGCAAGGCTTGTCTCTTACCTGTCACAGGGAGGCCTGCACAGTGAATACTCCCTTTGGCATTTACCTGAGAAGGTGACCCCAATTGAATGCGTACACAGAGGAGGTCAAAAAGCCCAGCCAACCCGGCCCATTGGATGCTCATCCTCTGGGCCCACCTCCAGCACATTGGGTCCACAACCAGAAGTCTCACCAAATATTGGGTGAAAAGGCGGGACACTTTTGCTGTTCATCTCTTGCGCCCGGTCCTCGCCCGATCTCATCTACAGTTGATAGTGATACCGCTCAAATGTGTCGCGGGCTTCCAATTTGGGAATCTTTTGATGGTACTGAACCTTGTATGCGTGCACAGGCTCATCGCGGACGAATGCCGGCGATCCGGATGAATCTCGTGTGTTTTCCGAAGACAGCCGACGTCGAATTGAATTGTGTATGTGCCGCGCATGAAATGAATGTCGTCGAGGGATGGCGATAAGAGTTGCGATGTCGAGAACGAATTGATGGACCCGAACATTTGGGGATCGCGGGATCGAAGGATCCTCTGCAATAAATAACGCTCACGCACGAAGTGTGCAAGCCTCTGGCGAGGAGCAGCTGCGGGTCTGAATCGAAAATGTTTCATGGATATTCATGTTTGCGTTCATACAATAATTGCGTTCAAAGCGGCCCCATTGCTTCATTAAATTCGATACCAATCTTCCTCCTTTTTTTTTTTTTACTTTAGTTCGGAATGAATTTATGAATCATAAATTCATCATTTTTTCCGGGCCCATTTGGTAATTTAAGAAAGAATCTCGAAACTCATATAAATTAAGAACGTCGAAAGAATTCTCCGCAAATTATGTTTCCGAACTTTCGTGCATTTAGTTTTCTAAAAGTGGTTATCAACTAAAAATCATTTTAAGATCGAAGAGAGCATGCATGCTTAAAGTCAAGAAAACGCATCTCTCAATCTGAAATGGGAAAACTTTTTTTTCTACCTCTATGCATTGCTCTTTCTCTTTCTCGATCCGTGAACTAAATTGCAACTCGCTATTCAAAACGATGATTTGACGGATTCGATGAAAATTATCGGCGAAATAAATAGATGGAGCATTTATATTACCCATTAGTTGTTTATTATATCTCCTTTTTCTGCGGATAGGTCAGACGGGTCCAGTGAATTAAGTGGATAGTAATTAAGATAAAGTGTAATTTCAAATGATACGAGCAAAAATTCCTGAGCCAAAGAATTATTGATATCGAGATTAGTTCATTGGGCATGAAATGTTGTGGTGAAATTATGGAGCCGACATCCCGATGGAGGACGCTCAATAACTTCTGAAGCTTGAGCCGTAGATCTACAGATTGGGTGGTCTCTTTGCCTATTCTTTTTTTAGGGCTTTAATTTTTCATCCTTTTTTTTCCTCTTTTGGGGATTTGAATTTTGGCCATTTGTGAATTATTTTGTCTTTCAACAGTTGCGTTGAAAGTACCATTATGCAGAGTTTCTTTCTTTTTTTTTTTTTGGTTTTGGGGGGGGGGGGGGGTCCAGGGTGGATGTGATCCTCTAGGGTTTAATTATTTTTATTGACCATCATAGGAGAAATTTAACTCATTCCCTATTTATTTTAGTTATTGTTGTCATTTTGTTTCCTTTTTTATTGTTTTGGAACAATTCCTGGAATTAATTAGCAATGACTTAGCCGGAAGAGTCGTTGGCTTTGGCATTGACTTGACTCCACCCAAGGACATTAAGAGAAGGACCCATTTTCTTGTTCCAATTTCTTTTTTGTCGGTTCAAGAACTGGGCGTCGCGTGTTCAAAACCCGCCGATCGCAATACTCAGACTGTGCATGATCCGTAGGATGATTGATGAACTCTTAACAAATTTTCCGTGCGAGGAACTGAGAGACCTAAGACCTCGAAAAGGAATGCCGTTTTTACGACTGTGAAGTCTTAGTCTCAATAGAATCGTGACATAAAGGTCCAAGAGATACACTGATGCGTTGAGGTTTACTTAGAGAAGATAAGAATAACACGTATTATTCAGGAAACCATCTATCTTTATTATACAAAATAAACGTGGTCGATGAGTAATTGAAAAGGAAAAAAAAAAACAGACGACAGGAATAACGTGAACCATGTTCTTCACCCTGTAAATATGGCCACCAAGAATTAATATTTATATTCCCCCCAAAAAAAAGCTACAATTCAATTAATCTCAATATAATTTAAACCTCAATGTTCCCTGGGTCAAAAGGGACACCCCGGAGGAGCCTAAAAGATGGAAGTACCGTCCAAAGATGTTGGCCAGAAACCAATTACCTCTCCCTCTTCTAAATTCTTTTCTTCATTTATTTTGTTTTATTTATTTATCAACTCTTTTTTCCTTTTTCTTTTCTTTTTTTCCATTCTGTGCCAACTAAATATCAAAAGTGCACCTAACGGTGGATAACTGTGTTGATTAAGAGCATATCATTTATCACCGAGATTACAAGTTCGAAAAAAATAATTGCTAGCGTCTTAAGTGAAAGGTCACAGTGTTTGGTGATGAGATCATGTGTTAATTTCTCTCGAAATGGCATTTTGGTGTCGTCCGGACACGGAAGCACGTCATGGATTTCTGGTTATAAAAAAGAAAGGCGCTCAACTAATAAAAGAGAGAGACATCGAAAGGATAGTGTCCCCCAATTTCAACATCCCCATCCTTAATTTAATAATAAATTTCACTTTTTTCCCCGTTGGGTGATTATTTTTTGCTGCATCTACTTGTCTCTTTTGGATCTTTATGAGGCTAATTGCTGCTTAGTCTTCTCGTGTCTAACTTTCTTTTTGAGTCGACTTTCCTATATTCCCCCCCCCCCCCCCCCCTTTTTTCCTCTTTTTTTTTCTTTTTTATTTGGTTGTCAATCCATCTTTTCTCGCCAACACAAAAGTAGTGGGCATATTATCTTGCATTTTCCAATGAAAAAAGGGTGATAAAAAAAAAACGAAAGAGGTTTCCTTCTTCTTTGTCCCATTTGAGTTGAAAATTTGGATGGGTCCTCTCATCCGGCTCGAGGGTCAACCAGAAAAAGTTTGGGAATACATATAGTTCCGTACATGTATGTATTTGTACACTTTAATGGTCAGCAGGTATACAATTTAGAAGTGAGAGTCGGTCGATAGGGCTGACATTTCTGTCTCCCATGTCATAATCATGTGATGTAACGCGCATTAGTAGAAGGCATCACGATCCTATTTTAAAACCTAAAAATAATTAGACTTATATATTTAAAAAAAACGTGTTAATTCATGTCGGTATACAAATTAGATGAATGTGTCGTTTCATGTCTCGTCTTGTTTGTGACGTATTTGGATTTCATATTTGCAATGTGTGTTGTGTCCCGTATCGTGCTCGTGCCATGGTGTCTATATTCAAATTGTCAACTCAACTCGACACGAAACCCTTGTCGAGTTCTTCGGAGAGTAATTACAAAAAAGAATCACAAATACGTATTATTCGAATTTTAACACTAAAAAGGAAGGCATTTGAAATTTCAACCTCTCGAATCTCTTGCAAAAATCGAGTTCGATTCATACCTAACTTAAGTTCTCGGAACCGGCCCATAAGATATTTTCAGTTCCTAGTCGTGATTTCTCTGTCCCGACATCTACATCCAATCGGATCGAGGAGGAAGATCTAGTCCGATTCCGAAAAATTAATTCAAGAAATCATTTGGAAGCAGAAACCCAACAAAAGAAAAAAGAAGAAGAAGAAGTAAAAGTAAAAAATAAATAAATATTAATTATTCAAAGCTCAAATCATAGACTTGATTTGAGGCAAGAGAGAGAGAGAGAGAGAGAGCACTCAATGGCTACACGAATGACAATGATAAGTATGACATGGACGGAATTGAATTGTCGATTCATGTGACTCCGACATTCGCGGCGCCATGTATGAAAGACCAAATTGTTTGTGGATTCGAGATTGTGCAGCGAGTGAGCCAAAGTGAATTCTCATTCTCATTCTCATTTCTTATTTGTATCTACTTGGCCTTATAATATAAAGTCCAGATTGAGAGAATAAAGCCAAGTCATGATTCCAATGACCTTTAATTCAAAGGGTGGAAAGCACATGCAACCCCCCCTTGCGCATGTCTTCTTCTGTACTCCCAACAACTCCCCTCAGTCACTAACATATTACTCATTTATTTATCTCATGTTCTTCCTCCTCTCTTTTTTTAATGTGAGTTCAGAGGGAAATTGAATTCTTGCTTCTTGTCGTGAGCACCTTGTGCTGATAGTCTTCCCCTGTTTTGAGAATCTCTGGCCGCGCGCGCACGAGACTTAGTGCTCGTTTGATTGTAGTTAATTGCAAATCTACGACGGGATCGCACAATTCGATCGTTAAAATAGATATTGCGTAGCGTCCATGTGACACTTTGGTTGTTATGATAAATTTTTTCTCCTTTGAAAAGTACATCTAGTTAGGTCGTTCTGATCGACTAAGAAACGGAATCCATGATCGATTTGTCTTAATCGAAGTTTACGGTCTGAGTTTCGACTCCTAAGTCACGTCCTAATCGTACTAATATAAAGTATTGAAATGTCATACACCGTTCATGCATCATCTTTGGTTGTTATGATAAATTTTTTCTCCTTTGAAAAGTACATCTAGTTAGGTCGTTCTGATCGACTAAGAAACGGAATCCATGATCGATTTGTCTTAATCGAAGTTTACGATCTGAGTTTCGACTCCTAAGTCACGTCCTAATCGTACTAATATAAAGTATTGAAATGTCATACGCCGTTCATGCATCATCTTCTTCCACGTGTTAGTTTAAATTTTTGAGTCAAACTTTCCAACATAACATCACATCCGAGAAACTTCAAACCCATGTTCCTAATCATATATATGTGGTTCCCCTCTCCCGATTTGGACGTCCCGACATGAACCAAATTGGGTTCTAAGCAAACAAATAAAGCAAATTTAGGGTCGGAAAATTTGCACTAAACTGTTAAATTATTTCACATTGGAAACCCTAAGAAAGAGGGGAAGGTGCGTGGCTCCTGCCCTAGCGCACCATGTACGATGAAAACCACCCAAGTATGATTTACCAACGTAAGCTAAAAACGGATCAGACAAACAAGTTGATGAGGATCGGGAGGATCTCGAGGCTGATTTATCCTTCACAGGGGATCAATCCGATACAAAGTAACATCAATTTATGGTACATTGGAAATGTGCGTAACGAGTTTTTTTTTTTTTTGGTTGGGAACTCCCACCAATTTTGATGTTCAAACATGCAAATAGACTTCCAACTAAAGGAATGTTCATTAATACCCAACAATTAATGCAACTTCCCCTTTGGCAAGTGCTCCTCTCCTTGGACTTCCCCCACTTCCTCAGATTGAATACAGATTTAAAAACCGGTGTGTATTTATTAAACTCCTAATTTTGTGTTTTTCTTTGTTTTGAATTCTTTCGTGTCGATTTATGATGAAGATGGGTGGGGGTGTGGATTCAGCTTAAAGAAACAGTGCATGATTAGCAGCGTCGGCTTTAAGGGGGCCGTTCTCGAGCTTTGTTCTGCTTAGAACGATGGGAAGTCATATAAATTGCATAAATGATGGGATATATATAAATTATGTTTATATTATATAAATAGATATGGATATATGTAATGGGTTTTCTTAATTCTTTTACGGCCATTTATGGGCTCCAGCTGGGCACGCCTAGTTGATGAAGTATGATTGTGAAATTTTTGAAATCTTTTTTTGTTTTCCATTGGAAATTTCTAAAAATCACCCTTAGGAGGGCAAAGTAGAGATATTTTCGAAATTTCATCGGCATGGTAATTATTAAAAAATCACATTGAGCGACAAGCATCAGATGGTCAACCAACCCTCATGTAACAAACCTCTCCCCTCTATCGTATAGAGTGTTATAAATAAGAGTTCCAGATAGAACCGATATTATATAGTCAATGTCGTCAACTCGTATAATCAGAAAAAAAAAAAATTGGTAGGACAAGTGTCTTTTCTTCATGAAATTGGTGGAGCATTCAAATTTCATTCATGAATAAAGTTTTGTGAATCTGTTAGAAGTTTTATCACTTTTTGCTAATCTAACAAGAAAATCAAAGGTAAAATTTTATGTGAATATAATATGATTATCATTTCATATTCTGTGCAGGTGAAATTTGGCATGCTACATGACATGACGAAAGCAATCTTACTCAAATGCAACCCTCTGTAGGTTATTGCCCACATAGATAATTATCAACAACGAGATTTATACTAACTAATTACTTCAAGTATTATAAGAAATTATTTTTAGAAAAATATTTTTCAATTTCTTCATTATTCTTATTTTTTTGGCAAAATAAATGGAGCTTGAGCACATTCAATCACTTTTCTTAACAATTCAACCAGAAATTAGTTCTTCCAAAATTCGTGGCCTTGTTCCATATGCATTGCTAAAAAAAGGTGTTATGGGGTGATCTTTCACAATGTTCGAAGGATTTGACTTTTCTTTCTAAAAGATAAAGCTCTCTCCACAGAAACGGAAAAAGCTAAGAATCACTGGCCATGTTTTGGAGCTTGAACCTTTTTCAAAGGTGAGCCCACGGGAGAGAAGTCAAAAAAAAAAAAAAAGGGTGCATCCGGGCTTTTCCACCATTGGATCGAAAAGCGAAAAATAACCATTTTCCGAAGGATCGAGATCCCTTCATATTTCAATCCAACGGCGAAAGATTATAAGCACGCTCGACCTAATTGCGGACCGCGAAATTCGATCCGAAAAAATATCCTAACGAAGGAGCAAAATGAAGATATTCGAAAGAGTTTTTGATGAATTTTGTCCAAAGGCACTATCGGAACAAAATGCTTGCCCTCATGATGACCTCTCTTATTTCAAAGTACCTATATAGCTGAAGTGCTTTGATACAGAAAGGGAAAGGAGAGGAGGGAACCGTACAGCGAAAAGAACCAAAGGGAACAGCAAGTTCACCCCCGGCCCCCTCCAACTATTTGCTTCTCTTCATCTGTTCATAAACCCTAAAGCTTAAATCCGGATAAAATGCCAACCATCTCCCATTCCACATACCAGGAGAAAGCCTAAGAACCCAACAAATACAAATCCCAAGTCGAGAACGATTTGGCCGTTCCAATGGGTCTCAGTCATCTGGGATTTTAGGCTTGGAAAAAGAGAGATGGTTGGCAATTTAACTTGCACATTACATGAACATATGAACTGTTATTTCCCAACATATAAGAGTATAATAACCAGAATTTTGAAGAAGGTACTAGCGAGGGAAGCTGAAGAGATCCGCGCTCGCGTGGCCTCCGTCCTCGAGCCCCCGGATGCGCCGATCTTCTTCGACTTCTTCGCCGGCTCTGCTCTTCTTGGAGTGGGGCTCCGGGGAGGATGAGACCGAAGCCGCCGCGGCCCAAGAGTCATTGGAGCTGTCGGAGCTGAAGCACATTTCCATGACTCCCCTGGGGCTCCCGGGGACTGAGCCAAACTTGCGTTTGTTGTGGGAATATCTCTGGCCTCTTGATGCGGGGTCATTGATGAGCTTGTAGCAAGCATCGATCTTGTCCTGTTCAAGGAGTGATGATGCCCAAGCTCAGATTTAGGATTATCTATGTATGTCCCTGTTTTGAACGAATCGAGAACGTGCGGGTGGGTGAAATGAGATTTAAGAGAGACCAACCATGGCCATTCCTAGGATTCCCAAGAGCTGGGTTTGGTCTTCGACGCCGAGACGAGGTTTTAGGCCATTGATTACGTGCAGCATTGTGGAAGCAGCTATCACCGAAGGAAGAAAACACGTGAATCTGCAATCTGTCGAATGAAGGAATAAACGGCGAGTCAGAGAGAACAACGAATAAAAAGCGCAACTATCCCGACAAAATTTCTACGACGGAAGAATCGGCTAAGCAACGGAGTTGGGCATTTTGGAATGACCTACCTGAGATTACAGAGAGGAGGACGTGCTCGCACCTTCTAAGGAACTCCCAGCATAGATAGCCCGTAAGCCCGAGCCTCCTTGTCATGTAATCAAGGAACGATAGTGGGGTCACCGGATTCATCTTCCATTTTAGCGACGAGAGCACCAGGAGCTCCATTCTCTGTATGTTCTTCGCCTCAAAGATGGGGCTACTGTCCTCCACCTGGAAAAGAAAGGAATTACATGAAACAACCGAACCCACATTGTCAATTAACAAGCAAATCAAGCGACACCTTTTCTCAGAGGCGTTCTATCGGATAGCTGGAGGAGGGACACTATCCAGCGACGTACCTGGAAATCAATGAGAAGAGGCACTTGGGTCTCCTCCACTTTGGCAGCGAGAGAGAGACAAGCAACAGCGGAGAGCTGGGTCATCCACGGTTTCTCTTCCTGCAAACGGAAGCTGCACATGAACCTATCCCAGTAGTTCACCGCGAGCAGAGCCGTGAGAGCGGAGAAAGCGTAGTGCGCGTGGACTCTCATTATCCACTCCACAGCCTCACGTCGAGCATCGGCAAGAGACGGGTCATTTTCCAGATTCGAATGCATGCCGTTCGGCTCTTCTTTGGAGAAGAGGGAAGCCAGCTCTTCGACTTCCCAAAGCAGGTCCTGATCGAGCAAGATTCGCGGGCTCAACAATCTGTGGTCTCTCTCTTCTGCCAGAAGCCCATCACTCGCTAATTCCTCTTCTTCATCTTCTTCTCCCCAGTGTTCCTCCGAGCAGTAAAGGGCGTCGAAAAGGAGGGCGCTTTGGAGTCTCTCTTGCTCTTCTAGTTGAGAGCTCGACGGGTCGTGTTGATGAAGATGACCATGGCGGCCCTGATAACTTGCCTCCATCTTCTTCTTCTTCTTCGTCGTCGTCTTCTTCTTCTTCTTTTTCTTCTTCAGAGAAGAAGAGGGTCAAGGCACGAGAAGATCATTACTCCATCAAAGGGGCAATGAAGATGGTATACATAAAGAAGAAAGAGAGGTCCAAGAATGGCCCTGCTCTCGGAGCCATCTCTCTCTCCCTCTCTCTCTCTCTCTCTGAACAGCTCTGGGTCTGAAGGTATAGAGGGGTAGGGGAGGGAACTGATGAGTTCCTCAAAAGGATCTCTGGCTTATTTGTGGGCTTCGAGCTGCGTTTCTTTTTATTGCAGCGTGTCTTTTAGTGCGCAGAGAGAGACAGAGAGAGTTTTCATACGGTGCTAAAACTTATTTAAACCATTTTGAGAAGAGTAGTTTCATGATTTGGGAAATTAGTCAAATGTCCAAATTGAATGTTAATGGATGTGAGCTGTGCTGAAGTAAAGATCATTCAGACTTTACAGTGTATTCACATCGAAGAGGACACGTAACTTCGGACGAGACGAGATACCCAGGAGTCGTGTGTAATAACATCGTCACATGGTTTCTTTTTCTCCTCTTCTCTTTGGGGGGTGTTAGAAGATGTCCCGTGAATTCGCACCGGTTCATCACAGGACGATGTCAAAGCGGGCATCCCTCCCGCCCATTGGTCGATACCCAACTCTCCAAAGTCGTCTCGGTCTGAGCATTACTCCCGAGGATGTCAAGTCGGGTCCGCGGGGACCAGCGTCGCTTCACCGCCCAACTCGAGAATCATCTGAACCGGAGCGGACTGGCCGTGTGGGTCCGATTCTTGGGAGTGTTTGTACGGTTCTCGATTCCACGGCAGTCCGAGTCCTAGTTCTTAAAAGGCTGGGACCAACCGGACTGGACCGATCAAATTTAATAAGAAATTATGATTAATATACGAATGATCGAGCTGTTAGAGTCGAGTAAATCATGACTCTCGCCAATCAAAGCAAAAGGCTTGAATCTTCCATTTCAAAAAAAAAAATCTCATTTTTTATTTTTTGTTCAACTAGTTTTACAAGCACTCAAGATTGATCGAGCATTGGCGTTGTAAACCTTTAGGTCATTCTGGGTTTAGTGATGGAAATCATGAAAAGCTCAAGTATGCATTTGGCGGTTGTTCATGGCTTCGGTAGCTGACCACTTTCGATTTCCGTCGTTTGTTCGTAATTGTGTACGGAATATATTTTTGTTTGAATTTTTTCATGAGGTCACTAAATTTCTTTTTTTAATTAGAAATTTAAAATTAAGAAAGGGTCCGAGATTTAGTGGGCCGAAATAAAGTTCAATTCCCGAATACGGCGTCGATGGGCCGAGAGTCTCCCTAAGACTCAGACGGCGTATTTGTAAAATATCGATATTGCCCCTAAGTTAAAAAAATGAAATTTATATTGAGAAAAAAAAGGCTTCTGGTGGGTCTGCGTAGTGCTTAGCTATGTTAACTGTCTGGCGATCTTTCAAAAGCCGATGTGCGAAGTAAGAAAATCGCTTAAAATATTTGTCATGAATTTAAGTATCTCTAATTATGGCTCCATTTTTTTTCACAAAAAAATATAGTATTTCTGAAAAAAATTTCCGAAAAATCATTTTTCATGAAAATAATAATATTTTATAGTGTTCGTTTGTTAAATGCTGCCGACTTGCCGGTTTCAAGCAAGATCGAAGTATATTATTAAAGATTACGATATTTGAAGGCAAACAAAGAAGACGGAAAATGTTTTCCACATTCGAAAAAGCGGAAAAATATTTTCTTCATTTTTGAAAGTATTTTTGAAAGTGTTTTTTCATTGGTGGAAATATTTTCCTTAATTTTTTTATTTTCGGTGAAACGAACGTCGAAAAATTTGAAAATTATTTTCTTGAAAATTATTTTCGGTAAAACGAAAGGAAACTAAGAAATTTACGATTTCGCTTCATTTTTTCCCCACAGTTATGTATGTAAAATCCGTGGGATTTGTCGGATTTACAAGTCACTCGCCAATGGCCTTTTAATATATCCAGTTAGAAATTGCAACAATAAAATAAAATAAATAACATTGCAATTTGTCTTAATTATTTTGTCTGGACTAAAACAAAAAGTGAAATGTAGTCTTTCACTTTCTTGCCTAAAATTTTACAATGTTATTCTGTCTTCATAAAATCACCAAAAAAAAAAAATTGATCAACATCTACGTGTTGTGAAAGTTTCAACCAGTTTTGGATTTTTTTAAAACAAAGAAAGCGCGTGAGTCACAACCCTTAGCATTTGTTTGTTTTGCAGAGAACAAATAATTTGAAAAATATTTTCTCAAAAATGATGGTCTATATTATTTATAGAAACGAATGAACGAGAAATACTTTTGTCGTTCACAAACATTTTGGACATAAATGGTTTCATCAGTGGAAATACTTTTCAACGATTGATTATCTCGAGCAAATATAAATGATTATTTCTAGAAAGAAATGTTGTTGGAATCATTTATTTTTTGCGAAACATAAGAACTATGTGAACTATATCTAAAGCAATGCGGCTAAACTATATTTCTAGAGGAAAGTAAGCGGATATATTCCCAATATCTTTCTGCTAGCTTTACTCACGAACTGAACTATAGACCCCTTAAATTCGACTTGATTTGTTTCTAAAATATGAATTTTGATTGAGTAACAAAAAGGCGTCTCTATCCATTCTTTTCTATCATCAATGCATGCACATGAGACGTGTGTACATACATATATATATATCACGATAAAAGGAAATACTTTTCAAGAAATTATTTTATAGGAAATTTTTTTTTCCATTTTCAAGGTAGGAAATTTCGATTTCCTTATCTTTAAGCAGGCATATTATCTTTGGTAAAATTCCAACTGATTGAACTGAAGCAACCTCGTTTTCTCAAAAAAATAATCTAAAGTTAACCATGTTTCAAATGAGAGCCCAAAATGATTAATCTCAAAGAAATATATAATCTTATTGGCCAATCAATCTTTCGACCCATCAAGGGGATTTTTGTCTCTATATTTTTTGAATTTATCCTTCTCTTTTTCCCTTTAATTATTTTTTAAAATTTTCATCTCTTTTTTGTAAAAGGCTAGTCTCACGCGATGATTGGCCACCAAAGAGAGCCATGGTCACCCTTGCAGGGCACAAGGGAGGGATAGCCTCCTCTAGGCCTTGCCAATCTAGCAAGGGCTGCTCTTGCCGACCACAAGAGAGATTGGCCCTCGCACAAATTTGGCGAGGGTCACCACCTTCACCGGCCACACGACAATGGGAAAACAAGAAGAAGGAATTGCTTTGGATCGATGGTAAGCTAATAGGGTCAGGTCTTTTACTTGAAATTGTCATAATCACTTCATATTTTTATTTGAAGTAAGCTCACATTAGGCCTTCTTTTAACAAAATGAGGACACATGAGACTTGCGAAATTTTCCCTTACTTTTTTAACCATAAATTGCTTCCAATTCGGTGATAATTTTCAGCAAGCTGAATGAATGCATGAAGATCCAAAAAAAAAAAAACTAATTTGCAGATAATTACTTTAACTTAAATCCAAAGTACAAATCCAAATTTGTTGTAGCTGTTTCTGCAAGAACAGAACTGTACACAGAGAGAGCGAGAGAGAGAGAGAGAGTGGCGTGGGGGGGGTGTGGGAGTGGGTGCTGAATCCAGCTTTAGCAGCTCGCACGAACCTCCCTTTCTGTTGGTAAGTAAGTGCCATGCCAACAAAAAGCCCGAACTGTTGCAGATCCATAGTACGTACTTCTTGCCTCAATCTCGTCGATCCTTTGCCTATTTACCCCGGGCACAGAGAGAGAGACAGACAGACTACGAAGTGCACCGCGAGCACTCGAAGACTCGTCAGGCCTTTGCTTTGCTCGACGGGGCAGAACTGAAACGTCGCTCTCTCTCCTCCCTTTTTCTTACCACTTCTTTATGGGCTCGATCTCCAAGAAATGCAAGCACCTACTCCGTGTGTGCATGAGAGAGGGAAAGCGTTATGAAATGACAGAAAAAAGTGCAACGGGTGGTGGAAGCTGTGCAGAATCCATGGAATAGAGATATGTATAGAGAGAAAGAGAGAGAGAGAGGGTGGCGATGGAGATGGTGAGATGATGCACAGATCGCGTTTGGGGCGATTGATGGTTTCGACTTCCAAGCTTCTAAAGAACCGGAAAAGCAGGGATAAGGAAGCCTGTCGAGTTCTCACCACGACGCTGTTTCACAATTCAGGCATTACTTGTGCAGTAACCCTAGGTCTAGCGAATATCTCTCGCTACTTTTTCTGCTGGATCTCGCAAACATGCGATCTGGAACTCTAATATTTAGTGATGCATTAGCTGTTTTTGTGAACCATGCTATCGATGTTTCCATATTCGTATCCTCTGAATGAAGATTTTCTTCCCTCTCATCAAGAAAAAAAAGAATGGTAATCTTTTTTCTTATGGAACATTACTTAACAAGTGCTTTGAGACCCCTTTTGTGTTTTTAGGGGTGCGAGAAGATCGAGTTGAATATTATAATATGTGAGATCCGATCCATGCACAAGATGGTTGACATTCGCCCAATATGCCGTATCCAACGGTTCAAAGTTCTACGGAAGTAATTTTTCATATCCTTAGCATCTCTTAGTCGTGGTGACGTGTAGGACGCCATGACAAAGTGAATACAATGAATGATAAAAATGATAATCTTTTTTCCTTTTGTTCTAAAGGAGAAGTGCGTTAACTTAAAGGACTCAAGTTTGTCTATTGTTAAGCAGCGGGAGAAAATTTAACTCTACGAAGATTCATATGATAAAATAATAGCGAAAAACTGTGACCAAAATGATGCCATCACTCTAAGACGCAAGGGTGCATAAGCTTCGCATCCCTAAGAGTCTCCAGCAGTGATGCACAATCTCAATAAGTTCTGCATGCGCATTGTCAAGAGGAAAACGTTCGATTAACGACATAACAAGCCTGGCAAATTCTGTCTCAGGTCTCTCGATCTATCTATCTTTTTGCCAGAAGGCAAATACTTGTTTGATAAAACTGACTAATAAAAACTGAAAACTCAAGCACTAAATTCTTAAATGTCGATACTCTCAAGCACTGAAAAATAAAACAGTAACTGTTGATCACGAATTAGAACTAATGTCTTATCCAACATGGAATCGTAATGGTAGGTTTAACAATGTAATTGATAAGATTTAACATCATTAAATTCTTAATTCTTAATTTTCAATTGGGATTACTAAAACGGAATCGTTCTATCTTAGTTAATCTATATATCTCAAACATTAACTGCAACACCATTAAAAGTATTTAACGCGTTGAACGTTGCATGACTATTCAAGTTTTATAAACGTGATAAAAATCCCAACTCACTTTGCATTTGAATTTACTGAAAGAAGTATAATTTTACCTAGATCGCTTTCTAGCTTCTCATCGTCGAATACAAATCCTTGATCTAATTGCTTGGGTAAGTGAGGATATTATCATATATAAACATATGTCTATTACAAGATAAACTCTTAAAATTTGAGGAGGATGAGCCATTCATATCCATGACCTTTCAAGCTCACTCATGTTTATCATTCTCCCACTTCCGTGCACATGATTTCAGGATCATCTCCCTCTTTGCCTTTCCCAAATCTCAGACAGAGAAAGGTCTCAGAAAAAGAATCAGCAGCTCCATTTTCATCAATGAGGTTAAAGATCAGAAGAGACGCCATTCTCTCTGCTAGAAGAAGAAGAAGGAAGAGAGAGAGAGAAAGATGTTTCTGATGTAAATCCATGCCAATCAAAGCACCACAAAAAAAAGCACGATCTCTTTTTTCTCATCGGGACTCGTCGAGCTGAACTCACCCTCCCCACCATTCACTTTCCCCACGCTCCTACTCTCTTAGACCGTACCTGCTTCATATCCCCGTCGTTTTGACCCAATCTACTGACCTCCACTTTATCAAAGAGTGGTCAATGTCTTTTTAAACGCACAACTTCCCTCGAAGCAAGCTTAACTTTACAAAACCTAATTTACTAAATGATGTGACGGACTGCAAATGATCGATCGAACGAAATGCACCTTCCAATTTCATAAGCGGCTCCTGCGGAACATGGCATTTCTCTCTCTAGGAGATTTCATGGTGGGAACTTATTCTTCTTGGTGAGATTTGGTGGGACTTTTTTCGGACAAGGGGAGATTTTATGATGTTTTGTTTAACGAGAATTACCAAATTGCAGAGGCCCCACTAACGAGGAACTCATCATGGCTGCGGTGCAAAGGGTGTGAGGACCCAATTGGATGTCTTGCAGCTTCCAGCTGTCCAGGAGAGATGCTGTTCCAGTGTATGTAATGATGATGCTTCTCTCCGTAATTGTAGGAGAGAGCTTGCGTAGTAGTCTTTCCCTTTCCTTTTGGATTGAATGGATTAAATGAGATTGCGTACCATCTCATTTGAACGAGTTATCATTCCATTCTTCTACAAGCTGTTTTGGATACATAAATCAACAATGTTTGACATTGATGTGTCCGCAAAGACAATATTTACGGATGATATTCTTGCATTGATGGAGTGAGAGAACGAAATCAAGTGGTTTAGCTGATAAGTGAAGGCATTAATTGGATATTCAAATACTATTCTCATTTATGCGCGCGCAGGACTTTGCTCTACAGTTATACACGTGTGTTCTACTTTTGAAATGTTGCGCGGATACCTATGTGAGATTATGTATAACCATTATCAATTATTCTAAAAGATTAAATAAATAGAGGAAACCATATGTATATAAATAGCTTATAAACTTCACAGTTAAAGTTATATGGAAATTTGATAGTTACTTGCACGTGTAGGTCGGATTATGATTGACACGTGAAATAACATGTGACCATTGCCAAGTATTCTAGAAGCTTAAGTAAATTAGTGAATACCTGATCTAATATTTAAATACTCTATCAATTCCCTTCAGGTGTAGGCTAAATTTTGGCTAAGATAACATGGTAAAGATATGTAAAAGAGAGGCAAATTAAGGGTTTGGAAAGTTAAACCTTAAGAACACCTACCCTGGCATCATTTGAGTTGATATGAGATTATTGCTAATGGTTTTAAAGTTTAAGTTAGTAGGTAAATAAACACTACATGTATATATGATAGCATATTAACCCCGTAGTTAAATGGTGTGAGATATTACATTCTCTCACCTGCAAGTTAGATTATGAATGACACATCAAACAATGGGATAGATGCACACGCCAAATAAATTGAGGCAAAACCTAACTCTAATTTCATATGACATTTGATAGGATTACTACTTACGTTTCTACAAGTTTAATTTCATCAATGGATATAGGACACAATACTACAATAAAAGAACTCAACAAATGAGAATTTTTCTATTATCAACAATCGACCAAAATTTACCAAACGGTAGGTAGATGTGTTGGTCGAAAGCTTTCCCTCATCGCCGAGAAATTAAATTTGAAACCCGCAGTTGCTAGTGTCTTAAGTGACGAGTTATAATATTAGAGTCATATACTAGTCTCCCTTAATGTATAGGGGTTCAACCCTTTGGTGCCGTTCGGGCACGAGAGCCACATGATGACATCATCGGTTACCAAAAAAAAAATATCAGCCAAAATCTAAGCTTACACATTTTCATCAATTCTTCTTTCTTGGCATAAGTAATATTTCTATTAAAAAAACAGTTTCAAATCCACGATCCTGTTTGCAGAAGACACCCACCTTCCAATATGCAATGAATTGATTATAAGCCAGGGTGGACTCGAGTTGAATCCTGCAACATAATGATTTAAAGGGTTGACCTGTTGCTACACATCATCAACGTCACGTTCATTTCCTCAGAGACTGTACGATTATTATCTATGGAGATCTGCCCATTTGATCAACTTAATTAATCCGTACGGGTGATTTGGCTAATCAGAAAACTAGAAGAGAGAAACACTAGCTCGCCAAGTACGGGGAGAAATGTCAGCCCGACAACCGCTTTTAACAAAATCAACGGTGCAAAACCAGGGTCCAAGGGCGGAGAAACGAATTGCGGAACAAAAGAGGGGCAAGAATGGAACGATATGGAAGGAAGTGTTCTAAGGATCACAGTACGTAGCTTTTCACAGATACCGGCATTGTCTCCTCTTCTAATCAAAACTCCAACCGAGGACAGCTACGACGACGGCTTTGTACATTTAGCTGTCTGCAATGTGAATTTTCATCTCTAATTAGAGACTATCTGTCGACTATACAAACTTGAACGTGGATGCACCGTCCGCAAAAGAATGAGTGGTTTTTCTACTTTGAGGATAAAGAATGTCGATTCGCCTCCGAACTACTAAGAAAAACTGATAATTTCGCAAAAGCAAACTTCCGCCCACAACATTGTCACATCTCTCTCTCGAACAAAACTATTTTACCGGACACAAGACACAAAGAGTTAGAAGAAATTAAGTTGGTAAATCACTTGAGCATCATCAGATCGTGGACTACTTATCGCGCACTCGAAGATCGAGAGTGACGCTAGACATATAGCAATCACCGTTAAATTGCTAGACTAACCACATGACAGAGGCAAACTACAAATGGGCCACAATCAACTGTCCATAATAGTCCGTCGCATTCATTAAGTAAAATAAATTTATTCCACCGGTAATCACATACTCAACATTTAAATAAAATCAAAACTTTCGGGGTCATTTCACCGGGGTCATTTCACCGAATCTAGAAATGATTTATTACATTGACTGCCCTATAATTGCACTGGCAGCCCTCAATTCCTTATTAGGAGATATGGTAGTTCACCCCTCATTGTCAGCTGGACAGACTTTCTTTTCCCCGGTGGAGGTCAATGCGACCAATCATCACTTTCAAGGGCAAATCCTGAAAGTGGCGTTTACTAACCTCTGCGACATCTGTCGGGTTGGACATCCGACGGTAGAACAAAATATCAAGTGCCGACAACTTCAAAAAAAAGCGTCATCCCTGAAGAAATACATTAATTTTCCTAACCAGTTTACAAAACCACTGTCCAGGAAAAGTTCATCAAAAGTTAATTGAACACCGGAAGACGGAGATTTCAATTCGATATCACTATGACGGGAATGGAGTTTGTTAATTCAAAAGGATGAGCATCAAATGCCAATTACAACCCTGCTAACAAGCATAATAGAAGTGTTCATGCACTCTGATCAATCAAACTATGTGATCCTTATGTTCAAGAGATGGAATGGAACTTCCTTCTCAGAAGAAAATAGGCACTGTTCCAATCCAACGAACCGAGCCGAACTTAAGAGTAAGAAGATGGGAGTCGTGCCATATGATGCTTTTTGATGTCCTGGGGTAGAGTTTGAACAATTTCTTGGCCATGGAGGG
The DNA here is from genome assembly GCA_030064385.1 of Melaleuca quinquenervia. Taxonomy (NCBI): domain Eukaryota; kingdom Viridiplantae; phylum Streptophyta; class Magnoliopsida; order Myrtales; family Myrtaceae; genus Melaleuca; species Melaleuca quinquenervia. Next base: position 14,644,651 of record CM057723.1, read on the forward strand.
AAGAGAAAGGACAAAAGTTCAAGCAGGGTTTGTCTAACTTCCAATAGGGGGCTGTCTACTGGAAATGTATCAAATCGCCTATTTGCTGAAAACACAAAAGAAAAAGAGATATGGGTGTCCTCCAACCCCGGGACATTATTTGCAGTCTTTTCAGAGCTGGGCAATAATGGATCCCCCTCCATTGACTTTTGCACAATGAAGCAAAGCAAGACCCAACCGAACAGCGACTCCCCCCCGCTTTCTTTTTTTTGACTCGGTTCTTGACTCATTCACTCTGATTTCTCTTCCTGGACCACCGTAGGAACTTCAGAAGTCGGGCTAGTACCATCCATAGTAGCTCATTCTTAAAAAAAAAAAAAATCACCTAATCAAGTATCGACCTTGAATCATCATTGATTAAGGTAGCTCTACATCATCTATTCATGTAAGTCAAAAATATTTGACCCTATGCTCACTCATGGTGTCCCTTCACAGACAAAAGAATTTAGATAGCTGGGGGTTGAGATCGAGAGAGAGAGAGAGAGAGAGAGGGGCTAACTACCAATGTCCTACCGAACACAAGTCCTAAAGCCAACCAAAAAAGAAAAAGTGGAGTTCACCTTCAATCATGTTCTTGTCCCCACATGTGAACAAACAGTTGAACTTGAAGTGCCGGTCAAAGCAGCATCTGCTCCATTGACTAATGACATAATGTAAAGCGCATGAGCATTTCTTTAGCCTCACGGCCAATTCGGAATATTTTATACGAGCCAACGACCTCTAGTGATTCCAAAACTGTTGTCGAACTTACAGTATGAAGCATGCGTCTGCAACATGCATTAACCACTCCCGCGTTTTAAATGTTGCCGGATGAACCTTTCGGCATAAGACGGGTACTTTGATCTGATGTATGCTCGGAGACACTTCTGGTATGAGAAATCTATCCATGCACCATTGGTTCTTACGACAAACAGACACCTTGACACTCTAAATTGGGGATGTCGCTCGACCTTCATTGAGAGGAAAAAGCATGTTAGATCATTTCTTAAATTTTTCAATCATGCCATGAGATGTTCTGACAAGCAAGTATTTCTCATGTTTATGTAAATGACAAGCAATAAACTTCACCATAAAAGCATAAATTACTATGAGCAATTGGAACAACTGTGTGGACATGGTTCTGCTAAAATTAGAACTAGTAATGTCGTTTTTTTAAAGGGCAAACTACATATAAATAGACCTATTACCACACCAGAGAGAAACTCTGCAGTACAAAAAGCAATGGGGTGGAAAACAATGGTCATAATCTCTCACCTCAAATTCAAAAGCCGCCTTTAGGGGTCATACACTTAATGGATTGCCAGGTAAAAGGGGCATGTGACGGTAAACCCAAGAAAAGCTAAAGAATATAATCAAATAATGTCTCCTACAGGCACTCAAGTTGACAGAGAAAGAAGAAAGAGAACTTTAGTGAGTTAAATAAAGGACAGCTCATAGTGCTGAAAAATTCCAAAAGCGAAAAAAAAAAACAGAAAAAAAGGTAAACCATAAGTCAACTTAATGATAATTTGATATGTCCAGTCTGTTACTTACAGCATGGGATGTTTGGGCAATTGGAGCATCATTGCAACTAAATTCTTCTACCATAACACCAAAATTCCATTTATATGATGAGTTCTCTTGCATAGTTTCCTCAGTACTTGTAGTCTCCTATTGAGTTCGTTCTTCTTCTGTGATCTAACTATCACCAGTACATATATGATATCTGTGCGTGCAACTTTGTCGCTGTTAGTTTTCTCTAGGATTAATAATTTCTTTCTCCTTATGCACGTATTTTGTATTAATCTACATTCATTTCACTCAAACAACGGGGCACTAGATCCTTGGAAAGCAGAAGGAGTTCCTTACATTAACCAGGCATAATATGCTAGTGGCATAAACTCATTCTCTCATGACCAAGTAGACTCGGTTATTTTTCTAAAGAATGATGACAGGCCTATTAAGACTAGTTTATAAAATTTATCTAATTATGCATCAGACTTTAATCAAGTGTTGACGCAAGTAATCTTTACAAGCCCACTTGCAGTCTGCACGTGAAAATTATTACAAGAACCAGCATCGTTAAATATAGCAAGTGTACTGCACTTCAACATTTTACTAAGACAACCACAAAGTAGAGCAATAGAAACATCAGCAATTTGGCATTGGGCACAATTTAGGCCGTTAAAAGAAAGGGGAAACTGTGGCAATATCCTAACTAGGGAAATATGAGATGCCAGCATTTCCTAGATATGCAGAATCAGGAACAGTTAATGGTCATCAACTCTGTGATATAAGTGGATCCAACAGATTTACATTCATAGTGCATGGTTTGCAGCTGAAAATGCAGTAAGAGGAGAATACAATCAAAATTTTGCAATAGATGCACTTGAAATTTGTGGTTTAGAGAAAGACTAAATATCCATTTATAACATCAACATCTTAACAGTTGTATGAGTTCGATCTTCAACTTGGCTGCTAAACTATATTTTCTTTTTCCTTCTTTCTGAGGAAGGGAGGGAAGGGGAGTGGTTGGTTTATAACTTCAACTTTTATTAGCAGCTTAAACGCTAAAAAATTAATTTTCTGTAACATAAATATCTCTCAGTTTTTCTTTTCTTTGGAAAAAAGCCACTGAAAACTTCGTACTGTGCCCAATGTGGCACATTTATCCTGAATATGACACCAAAAACATCAAATTTGCACTTGCATATCCTTCATTATGCTTCCATTATAAAGCACTGTTAAAAGTTCTACAAGCAGCTGACGTGGACGATGGAATGCAAATGGTGCTGACATGATGCCCATGTGAATGAAATGGAAGTGGATATTAACAAAATGGTGCCATGCTCTTCATCTCTCACGGTGCTCTTTGTCTTTCTCATTTTGGACTCGGTTTGGGGGCTTAGAGTTCTTACTGGGGTTAGTGATCATGAAAAGAGAGGGCTTGTGAAAAAAAAGAAGAAAAGAAAAGAGTGCGCAATCCATGGACCCTGTAGAATGAGAAGAGGAGTAAAACAGCACAGAGGAGAAATTTGCCTGGCAATTAGCAATAAGAGAGCCAGAATGAGGAATGTGAAAAAATCTGACACATAATATTACAGCACGTTTCAAGGTGTTCACTCAGATGCCACATGGAATGGAGGGGAAAATGAAATTGCAAGATATTATTTTACACTCATAGTCACAGTCCCAATCAGTCTCCCTCACAGTCATAGTCACACGATGGAGAGTCGTAGTTTCAGCAGTCGCATGGACAGTGATGGTGGGGGAGACCAGATGACACTGCCTTCCACAGTGAAAGTGGTGAAGGAGTCAGATTCAAGCGTCTTGCGCATCAGTGATAAATGAAGATTAACAGGTGGAACCAAACCAAGCCACACCAGGCTATCGAACCAAGTCAAAAACCAGAAGAGGGGGCAAAACCCAAAATCAGAACAACACTAGACAGCACTAAGAACCATGGATTTGGAATAATTTGAACTCATAATCACTTGCCTAAGTTGAATCCAACCTCAATTTGGACAAATCTTGGTCAAACAATCCCAGATTTAGCCAGGAATCGAAAGAGAGGTAAACACGAACAAAAAACCCTAAATTTCACCCAAATCAACTTCAGAAACCAAGAAAAGAGAACAAGCGGCACCTTTGTGGTCCACATAAGCCATCGAAATGACATCACTTTTATCACTTAAGCCATTTAAATGCCACATCAACTCCATTTACATTCCCTCGTCCACATCAGCGGCCCCTTAGCACTTCTAATGCTACTTTCAGATGGAATCATAATGAAGGGTAAATGAGTCACATGGGTACTAGTTGGGGTTTTTTGGGTGTCACAAAAAAGTTTAGGATAGATGTGTCATGGAGGCCATAGCTTGGGGTTTTTTTTTAATGACTTTTCACTTTTTCTCAAAGCAAATATAAGTGCAGAAGAGCTTACCATTATGTAATCAAGTCCACAACCAATTTTGTCTTCAGCATGTGGATGATACATGAGAAGCTTCTCTACAACAGCTTTCTCATCTTCAGCTGTCAGGCGTTCCCCGTCCAAGTACCTGGTAGCCAAACAAAAGAATTAGCAAAATAGGGAACTGAGAGCACGCTCAACTCACCAACTGATGCATAAAAATGACTTTGATAGGTACATGCAGTTAACAGTGAAGCAACTATGAATACCTTTAGTGTGATGCAAATGTTTTCATCGATGGACTTCTAAAATTTGTTTGAATCCAAATAACTCTTAACCTAATCATGACTGTGTAACCTGAAAGCCCATTACGATGATCCCACTCATAGTCCACCAAAAGGATAATTTGATAACTATCAAGCAAGACAAATAATCCTCTTCACTTACAATTACCATTAGCTTCAAGTACCACAAGTTGTAGAGGTGAAACAGCTTATGCCTTTTGCGAAACTATTAATCAAAATGGGTAGCTAACCACCAAATAACTGATGCTGGCCAATTTTAAATCAAAAGACTTTTCCAACATCTTATGTTAGCAAAACCAATCTAGGGTTCTAATTAATTCTATGAACGAATATTTTTTAATTGAATTTTTTAAAAATATTATTGCTCGAACTGTAAGATTAGAAATGTCAAAGTGAGAATTTGATGAAAAAAGAACCTCGTGTGGGACTAATAGTTTTCATTTCACATCTCATGGAAAACCCTTTTCGCTCCACTTAGCCCTATCCCCCTCTAGGGGTATTTTAGTGCTAGGTTCTATAGGAATTGGACGATCCTACGAAGTGCGGGCAAGATTCAAGCATACGGTAGCGAATGACACCATAATACCAGAATACAGAGTAGAGTTTATAAGGAGAGCTTGACATGATTTAGAAGCTCCACCGAGTTCCTAGCCATTAAGAACAGAATATGAATAATTATTGCGGGAGATAGAAATGAATTTAACAGTGCAACGGAGGAGGAGGAAGATCTTAGCTACTGGGATATCACGGAGTAGATTAAGCACATTTATTAAGCTTAGAATTGCTAAAGGGAATAACATATTATGCAATGATGGCCACTGTCAAATGGTAAATGCTGTTTGTCATAAGGGCAGGTCCCATTGTTTAAGCAATGAGAAAAATGTTGGGAAGATAGGAAGCCTTCCTAATAATCTTAAGTCTAAAACAAACATGCAGATAAGCATGAGATGTCATCATGCATAACAACCTAAGACTTTTGTAGGCTATATTTGAAAGACTGTAGGAGAGGAAAACAAGTCACGAAAACTCTCATAATTATACATTTTGCATCCTTTTTCTTCTCACAGGAATTTTAGATTTCTCATTGTTTTCCACTGCAATTTTCATTTCCCCTACTTTCCTCATTTCCCAAACATAGCATTAGTGTCACCACAACAATCACATCCAAAGTGACTCCATTTGTACCAATGAAAATGTAAATACCATATACATCTATGTGGATATGTTATTACAAAGTCTGTAGATTGCCAGATTGGGCCTCTCCTTATTGCATTATGTCTATGTTCATTTATTATTTAATGAATTTAATACTATTGCATGGATGTACAGGATGGACATTTAGAGTTCCCAACAACAATTATGGGAGATAAAAGATAGTTCATTCTCTCCTCTTGTACTGATGAATGAGGGGATAGTTAGTTGTGGTTTCACTGCACATCCAATGTCCAAAATTTGATACTTGAACCAGCCAAGCCTGAAGAAGTGATAGACCAAGAAAGATATCAAAAGGCTTGTCGGTCGACTTATTTATTTATCTCACACTCGACCAGACATACCGTTTGCTGTACGTATGGTAAGCCAGTTCATGCACTCACCAGGGCCAAGGCATTTTGAAGCAGTATATAGAATTCTATGTTACTTGAAGGGAAGTCCAGGTAAGGGTCTAATGTTTGTGAAACATGGACATCTAGAAATTGAAGTGTTCACTGATGTAGATTGGGCTGGAAGCACTATGGATAGGAGATCTACTTCAGGCTACTGCACATTTGTTGGTGGAATTTAGTTACTTGGAAATGTAAAAAGCAGAGTGCTGTGGCAAGAAGCAGTCCGATGCTGAGTTTCAGTCGGTTGCACATGGTGTATGTGAAATTATGTGGATTAAATGTATCTTGGATGAACTATGGTTCCAAAGTTCCACACCAATAAAAGTGTATTGCGATAATAAGGCAGCAATCACAATTGCTCATAATCCCGTGTTACATGAATGGACAAAGCATGTGGAAGTTGACAAACACTTCATCAAAGAAAAACTTGACAGCAGACTGATTTGTATGCCATATATTCCTAGTGATGAACAAGCTGCTGACATTCTAACCAAAGGACTAGATAGAAAGCATTTCGACCATCTAGTAAGCAAGCTGTCTCTAGAAGATATCTTCAAGCCAGCTTGAGGGGCAGTGTCAGAATGTGTTGCTATTAATTACTGTTTGCCTAGAAATAGGCGCATATAACGGAGCTGGAACATCGACCCTTCTATATTTGAAGTGGAGACCCACTCTTGATTATATCTAGTATATGTTTGTCGTTGTTTGTTTATGTAACCAAGTCACCCTTCCACTCATAATGATATACTTGTCTCATGAGTGCAAGTTTTGTGTCGGGTTCTCATCCTTGTAAAGTTTAAATTGGCATAAGTTAATCTTACGTCTTACTTTTACCAAAAAATAATTTACTGTTTGCTGTCATTGTTGGAATGTGTTGCTATTAATTAGTGGTAGCTGTAATTGTATTTAATTAGGTCCTAGTTGTACCTATTAGCTACCAACTACCTATTAAGTAGGTTCTTTTTCCAACTTGGTTTGTGATATATATAAATAGAACCTCATTGTATCTATAGTGATCAACAAAATACAGATATTGGTATTTCTCAACTGAAGCATTATGTCAAACATGTCAAGTGCAAAATGAAAGGGCTGGAGTAAATTCAGCACATTGTAGTCAAATTAGACCACAAAAATGGTTCCTCCCAAAAAATTTATGCATGCAAGTAATCACCGGTCATTACTTGATTAAGATGATTATTTGTCTATTCTAGCCTCGCAAACATGGACATCACATACAGAGAGACAGAGAGAGAGACAGAGAGAGAGAGATTGATTGATTGATTATTCCATCTTTTGTGAGGACATACAGAGACCGGAAAGAGCTCATTAAGGGAGGTAGAACAAGCACAATAGATGATTCTATGGGAAAATTATCTGATTACCTTCATCAGCTAGGTAATTTCAGTTGGAATTTGTAGTGCTTTAGCACTCTTATTCCTAGTAATGTTTCCAAACAAAGGAAATGGCTTCTCAGAAATGGGATTTCATTTCCATAGCAAACCAAACAAGGCCACAAGAACAAAAGGAAATTTCTCATTATTTAACATAGAAGAAGTCACAAGTTTGATACATGCTGTCGTCAAATATGCTATCTCTACTGGATCTATCCACTGTCAATGTCCGGTGAAATTGCTAAATGAAAACAAGAGATTGACGTGTCCTGACATGGTCAAATATATCTTTCATAAAAAAGCACGAAAGAGCATTCATAATGATCACTTTATATGTGAAAATGAAATATAATTTTGACCGCCCATGTCAGCTTCAAAGATAACTTTACGAAAAAGAGCAGATTAGCAGATGCAGGGCAAACCATTCCAATTGTTCAGCATCTTTTCACTTTCACTTTTTTGAAGTCCATTTCTTAATTAATAACTCAATCTTTATCACCACGTTAGCCCTATGTTGAGCCATATCGGCAGTTAGTCATGTTACTAGTGGAGTACTGATGGCTGGCTGACATTTAACTTCGTGGTAGAATAGGAAAATCAGAAATTAAAGGTAGAACTGGAAAGGTCCTGGATTAGTATTATTTATAACGTTATTAGACCTTTTTCTATATATAAAGGAAAGCTTACATCCATTGCTAATATTGGAGTGAGGGGTGGAGGAGGAGAAGAAAAGCAAAGATAAGGAAAGCAGAGAGAAATGGCAGATTGGAAATTATCCATCTTTATTTTTTTATCAATCATCTTTTTTGAAAGCATTTGAATGTTCAGGCATGGAATGATAAGAACATCATATGAAGACAGCACAACACAACTGCAGATTTGTGAGTAGTAAGTCATGGTTTATCTGAAGAGAAAGAGCATACAACACAAGAGTGGTTGGTTGTTCTGAAATTGTACTCAAGAGTACCAAGATCCTGAGATGAGATTGACAATACAAACTGAAGGAAAGAAGATGGTAAATAATTTAACACAACAACCATCATTGGAACCACTTTCATCAATTAGTGGAAGACAAAAAATAGTCAGACGAGAGAAGTGGCGGGAAAAGTAATAGCTAAGCACAAAATACATGCACAGAGAGAGAGAGAGAGAGAGAGAGAGAGAGAGAGAGAGAGAGAGCTGTAGTAAATAAGGACAAGCAAATCGGTTGTCTGAATGAGATGTATAAGAATGCTATCACTTTTATTTCTGGTTCCTCTATTGATGAGAAATCCCAACAGGTTTTCAAGCAAAAATAAATAAATAAATAAATAAATAAGGGAAACGAAAAAAAAAAATCCCAAAAGGTGTGTTTTCATATTTGCATACAATTCTCCACCCAAGAAGCTTGGTGCTCAAAAAGGATGCTTTTATAAATTCATAGCCATTATCAAGTTCCCTAGTAATTAATCACAACCGACTTTTGCCTTCCAAGCTATGTAGACTCAGTTCTACATAAAGAAAGAACTTATTGAAGACGTTGACGGCAAGGCGAAACTCACATAAGCTGGGTGCATGCAAGCTACGTTCCCGACATAGATGCATAACAAACTGTAAATCGAAACAAGCCTAATATGCACGTTTCAGGCATCAAGTGAATTTGCATCCTAATCGAGTCAATTCCTTTCCAGTGGCACGATGCTCCATCAATAAGTTCATGCTCTTGCACAAAAGACTGAATACAGGAAATACGCACATTTCAGTCAACAAAACTGAAGAAACGCTCGAAATTATCTGAAGAAATTCTACTTGAAAGTCTAATTACTCAAATTCCGAACGCAGTCAAATAGTGAACAATAACGAATTACCAGAGCAACTTTGAACTACTTCATGCGAAATGAGCTATTAACACTCGCATATTCGCGCTACGCAAGAATAATGAGAATTGACAACACAGGACATCCAGTTTAAGTAATCCTTGTGCTGTGTGTGTGAGCCAGAGAGAAAGAGAGAGAGACCTATCGGAGTGGAGAATCTCCTTAGCGAGGGAGACTATGGGCTCGATGTCTCGCAAAATCTCATCCTCCTTATCCTTCCACTTCCTGTAGTCAGGATCGTCCCACCTGCGGTACTTCGGCAGCTCTTTGGCGCTCAACGACACCGTGCTCGCCTTGTCCTCCGGGGACACCTTCTCTCCCGGCGAAGCCGGCTCGGTCGACGCGGCCGCCGCCGCCGCCGCGGCGCACAGCAGGCGGAAACCTCCTGCGAAGAGGCGTTGGCGGAGGTGGAGGTGGAGCCGGAGTCGAAGAGCCGGCACGCTCCTCAGAAGCAGACGAGGGGGGGCTGCCATGAGCGAAGCTTCAATGGGAGCAGAGCTCCCCGAGGTGAGAATGTTGATGATGGCGAAGGTGACTCGATGAAGGTCTCGCTCGTGGTGCCGATCCTTCTCGAGGAGGGGATCAGGGTCCCGCGAGGGGCCCACTGCGTTTGGGCTCATCTTGTTCGTCCGAGAGACAGACCTATCACCGGTTTTTCATTTCATTTTATTTTATTTATTCACAAAAGAGTGCTCGATCGTCGCTCTACAAAACTTATGGACATTGCAAATCACATTTTGATATTTTTATAAAATTCAATGGTCACGCACATCCTCAACCCCTGATTTTAAAAAGGGAAAGTTACAAATAAGGACCCGAAGTAACAGCGTTTTCTCAAATAAGAATCTGAAGTGACACTATTTTAAATAAATACCCGAAGCACCCTTATTAATTCAAATAAATACCTAAAATAAATATCGTTTTAAATAATGACCTAAAATGAATTAATCAGTTTCAAAATATGAACTAACTACACCCACTAGTGATGCAATTTTCATCTTTTTATTTTTTTTTTTCATTTTTTCTCTTATAAAGAAGATATAGGGGAGGGCTCACCAACCTTCACTAAGGTGGATAGGGCGGCGACCACAGGCAAGAGGACTCTAGCCCTCCCCCTGTGTTTCTTTTTATTATTATTATTATTTTTTTAAATATAAATATAATTAAAATTATTTTTTTGACAAAATGCCCTTAATCAACTAAAATATTGTAGCTACCGGCAAACCGATGATGTGAAGTCATTATTTGAAATAATTATAACCACTTTATGTCATTATTTGAAACAATGCCCACTTCAAGTCATTCTTTGAAAAAATCTTAACATTTTTTTGTTTTTATTTGGAATTTTCCCTTTAAAAATTTATCACATTATTTTGCAACCTATTTATTGGAAAAATAACACTTTAGACCATGCCTCACCTTTATGGCCACTTAGAGGTGCGCATGATAGAAATTCTGGTCAGAAATTGATTTTTGGAACATAAATAGATTTTTTAATTTTTTATTTTAGAAATAGAAATCCGTTTGATAACAAAAAAAAAATTATTTCTATGACATCTTTGTTCTACATTGCCTAGGGAGGGATAGTGAGGTTCACCATTAACCATTGACAATTTCCTGGTTTGTGCGTTCGTGAGTTACTACAAAAGGGCGCGAGGATGGTGGACTCGAAGAAAAATAAGGCCGTGAGAGCAAGGCCTAAAATGGACAATATTTGTCAGTGGTAGGGCCAATGAGGACGCTACAAAGGGTATTAGAGCCAGGTTCCCGATCGCATGCGGTGACCATAGTGGGGAGCACAGCGGGGATGCTATGCCATTAAGGAGGAGTTTGTGACATCATTGTCTCACATTGCCTAGGGAGAGAGTTCTGGGAGAGTTTATGTAGTGAGGTTCACTCTTAATTATTAACAACGCATTTTCCCGAATTACGCGCTCGTGAGTTGCTGTGGAAGGGCACAAGGACGATGGACCCAAGAAAAAATAAAGCCGCGACGACATGACTCAAAGCAGACAATATTATCGGTGGTGGGGCCGAAGAGGACATTACAGTTTCTATTTCTGTTTCATTTTAAAATAAGATTTTCATTTTAGAATTTACAAGATGTTCATTTCTAGAAATATCAAATGTTTATTATTTAGTACAAAAAATTAACAAATTTCATCACATTTTCTATTATCGTGTAACTTTACATTTACTTTAAACACGTTGATTTCCTTGTTAAAAGCGCTACTTGCACAAAAGGAATAAATTTCAACCTAAAATAAATCCACTAGGAAAAATAAAAATTCTTTCGGTCAAATCCTTAATCGTCTAATTAGTGGCCAAAGACAAACGACAAACTTCTTACGCATAAGAAATACGATTTCATCTAATAAAAGAACAAGCCTCAAGGAGGCACCAAATATCATTTGAGATAAGAAATCATCAAGTACCAAAATAGTGGAAAATACATTACAGAAGTCAAGATGGGGAGAGTGAAGATTGTGATAATGTTGCATTGATAATGTGCATCATATGCAATTTAGTAAGAGAAACAATTTATGGATTTCTCATTCTTGAACAGAAATCACAAATTTTCAGTTTATGATTTTTGGAATAGAAATCTAAACCACAAATAGAATAAATAAATATTTCTATCAAACGGATTTATGTTCCATAATGAGTTTTGAGATAGAAAAACTCATTCTTCAACAGAAATTATGGCAAATCATGCCCACCTTTAGCATGCCTCTAGTCCCGAAAATACGAAAGATGTACGTGAGTTTTTTTTTTTTAATTTTTAAATATGGATAACACTTTAAATCTTTAATTTTAGCGCCCGCCTGAAACGCTCGAAACCAAAACCAAGCTCGCCCAAAACGCTGAGCAAGGCACTGAGAGGGATCCGCGAGGAGGGATAATTTGGTCTTTTTGCGGTGGGATTTTACTTGAAAGTACAAGATCGATTGGTATTTGGAGAAACAGGGGCGATAGCTGGTCATGGAGCTAAAAGTAATGTACGGCTAGTTTAGGTAATTTCCCTTCTAAGTCTAGCTACAGAATTATATGAAAAAAACTTATTTGAAAATCACTACCGGTACCGAGGCTCATGCTATGTGCGCTCTGTGATGGTTAGACTTTTCGAAATAGGCCGCGGATTCATTTCTTAATCCATGTTTGATGTATTGTATTGTTGTATGAATTTAGTCTTATAAATGATAAAAATTCAAAATAACAACGGTGTCAAACAGGCTTATAATTTATCGAGACTCAATCCATCCCAACAGCTCTTTTTACGTCCTCTCTCGCTCTCATTCGGTCTCCTGATCACTCATTCCGCACTTCCGTCTCGACTCGACTCGTTATTTTTTCTTAAATTGGATTAAACATAGATCCGGGGTCGAATATGGATCGCTATCGTCATATGACATTGAAACGAGTTAATTTGGATCCGATCCGACCCGACCCGTTTGGCAGGTCGAAGTGGTCGTCGAAAGGGATGTGTATAAAGAGGGAGACGTCGTTATCGGTTACGGGATGGGCCGAATCTCGAAGTCATGTCTGGCAGTTGAATGCCGATGCCGGGCCCAGTCGAGTCTCCACTCGATGGGCCGATCCCTGCGCGCTTTGACTATTCAAGCGCGACAGATCTTCTGACGTCTTCTCGCCTCGCCATCTCTAAAGCCAGAATAGCGTCCCAGCCACCAACGCTAAGCTCTGGTGACCTGGAGTCTCTGCACCCAACCAGCGGATAAGATAAGCCACCGGAACCATCCTCCTCCTCCTCCTCCTCCTCCTCCCCCTTCCATCTACCCCCGTTCCTGCCTCCGCCACCGTTGGCGATGGGCCAGTCGCCCTCCTCGACGGCATCCGTGGTAGGCCACCGCGACCCCGGCCCCGGCCCCTGCCCCGGCGTGGGCGGTCACTCTTTTACCAAGTCGAAGGCCGTGATCTGGCCGGTGCTCGGGGAGGCCGCCGGCTCGTGCGCCACCCCTGATCTCTCCGTCTCCATCTCCGATCTGCCCGACGAGTGCCTGGCCTGCGTCTTCCAGTTCCTAGGCTCCGGCGACAGGAGCCGGTGCTCCCTCGTGTGCCGCCGCTGGCTGGCGATTGAAGGTCAGAGTCGCCATAGGCTCTCCCTCAATGCTGAGTCGGAGCTGTTGGACGCGGTCCCGGCGCTGTTCGCCCGGTTCGACGCGGTCACGAAGCTCGCGCTCAAGTGCGACCGCAAGTCGTTGAGCATAGGCGACGGCGCGCTCGAGCTGATCTCGCGGAAGTGCAGGAACCTCACGCGCCTCAAGTTGCGTGGCTGCCGCGAGCTCACAGACAAGGGGATCGCCGTCTTCGCGAGCAATTGCCGGGGGCTGAGGAAGCTCTCGTGCGGATCTTGTGCGTTTGGAGCCGAAGGCATGAACGCCGTGACTGATCACTGTGCCTCGCTCGAAGAGTTATCTGTGAAGCGGCTCCGGCGTCCCCCTAAAGGAGCTACGACCGAGCCGATTGGGCCGGGTGCGGCTGCTGCTTCCCTCAAAACAATTTGCTTGAAGGAGCTTTACAATGGACAGTGCTTCGGTCCCCTGATCATCGGTTCGAAGAATTTGAGGACATTGAAGCTCGTCAAATGTTGGGGAGATTGGGACTCCGTGCTCCAAGTTATGGTGGAGAGGGTCACCAAAATAGTGGAGATCCATCTGGAGGGGATCCAGGTAAGTGATTTTGGCATTGCCTCGCTATCTAGTTGCTCGGATCTTGAGATACTGCATTTGTTGAAGACACCGCAGTGTACGAACTTGGGGCTCATATCGGTTGCCGAACGTTGTAATTTATTGAGGAAGCTCCATATTGATGGATTGAAGCTAGACCGCATTGGCGACGATGGTTTGATTGCTGTCGCAAAGCATTGCCCTAATTTGCAAGAGCTTGTTCTTATCGGTGTCAATCCTACCGCGTCAAGCTTGGACTTGCTAGGATCTAACTGTGGCACGTTAGAGAGACTTGCATTTTGCAGTAGCAATACAGTTGGAGACCCTGAGATTGTGTGCATAGCGGCTAGATGTACGGTACTAAAGAAGCTTTGCATCAAGTATTGCCCTGTTTCGGATGAAGGAATGAAAGCATTAGCCTCTGGTTGCCCTAATTTGGTGAAACTGAAGGTCAAGAAGTGTAGTGGAGTGACTTCTGAGGGTGTAGGTTGGTTAAGAACGAGGAGACAATCGCTCGCATTGAATTTGGACTCCAGTGGCCAAGAACAGATAGATGCGTTTGCCAGTGATGGCGGAGCAGAAGAAAATCACGTGGAGTTTCGGTCCGTACCTAGTGAAACAGCTGGTGCTCATATTGCATCATCGAGTGGCACCAGTCGGTCATCTTCCTTGAAATCAAGGTTGGGCAATTTGAGTGGAAAGAGTTTGATGGTGTGCACATTCAGAAGATGGTCTAGTGGCCGTAAAGATTCGTAAAACAAGATCTTGGGGGAATCTCCAAACAGTCAGGGAAAACCAATGACCGTCCCTCGGCGCATCAAATTTGAATTGTTAACTTCATAGGCCTGAAGATTTTGAACTTCTATCTTCAGATGGTCAGCTTCATGCTTTCACCGACTGTCGTCCTAACACACAGAAACCTGTTCTAGTTGGTGTCGGTCCCACAAAATGGTGCTTGAGTTTGGTGGAATTGAATTGCCTGAGTTTAGAGTGGTTTAGCAATCAATGGTTAATGATGCCATTCACTCCACTAAAAGTACAGCCCTGGAGAAGCTTAGTATTTGAGAATTTCCCAGTTTCAATTAGGTGCAGATGTACTAGTCAGCTGTTGGCCGAGCTTGTTGATGGCGAAGCTCAAAAGGTATAGACTGTCGTGGAGTGACTAGTGAGATGCTGTTTGTGAGGAATGCTCATGTTTGAAATTTGATTCTCTAAATTGAAGAGAACCGTCTTGTTTTGTTGCCAGTCGCTGGCCCACTAGTATACGCTCTCGAGTGGCTCGCGATATCCTCTTGCTACTCAAGGTTTACTGTCCAAAGAGGTATTTTCTGTTACCGT
Source organism: Melaleuca quinquenervia (assembly GCA_030064385.1). Taxonomy (NCBI): domain Eukaryota; kingdom Viridiplantae; phylum Streptophyta; class Magnoliopsida; order Myrtales; family Myrtaceae; genus Melaleuca; species Melaleuca quinquenervia. Next base: position 14,659,758 of record CM057723.1, read on the forward strand.
ACTGTAGCTGTTTTCTCTGTGGTTGCTTCATGGTCTCGGTAAGCTCACGGAACTTGCCGAGACGACTTTTGCATCCCAGGACTGCATGGTCCTAGAAAGGCGTATTCTGAATGTTTGAATCTTGTGTCAAGGTTTTGAGCCGGTCGGCCTGAAGAGGCTGCGCAGCAATGTTTACTTTTGGCCGAGACTTCTGTATGTTTTTGATTCCTCGTACGGCTAGGCTCGAGCGTTCTCACCGGTGAGAGCTCCCCCTTTGATTTTGGGAGGAGTTGGTTGTCCTTTTGGCTGTCCATAAGTTTCGCTTGGGGATTACTCTAGTCGAAATTAGACTGCTTGACACGGCCGACCAACCAACGTCGCTCGATTGCTGGCGTCGGCCATCGCCAACCGCCATAGCCAACCGCCGCCTATTGCCACCGACTGTCGTTGCTGGCCACCACCGTCTGCCGCTCGACCGCCCACCCGATCACCATTGTTGGCCGGTGGGCAGTGGTTGGGCGGCGGCGACAGGCTGGAATAGTGGTCAGGTAGCAACGAGCGGCGGTGGTAACGTTCGATCGTCCGTGAGTAAGAAGAAAAAACGAAAAGAACAATAAATTTGTAAATCATACCAAATGAATTATTTTATGTAATTATCAATCGTCTTATTTTATTTAGAAATTGTTCTGATTAATAGAAATATGAAAAAGGTATTTTTTAAATTATATCTCAGAACAAAAAACATTATTAGTTGTACTTTTGAATTCTGTAGAGGGAAAGTGATCATGGACCTCACCATCCTGGCCCTTGCTTCAAAGGGAATCGAATCTCGTTTTTCACGTAAAGATGGGAGCCGGCGGTCAATTGAGGGGTCACTTCTAAACCCCACCTATGCAGGTCCATGTCGAAAGCTTACATGGAGGCTTTGATGTGCGTGCCTTCGATCCGAATATTTCTTCGTAATCCTTACGCTTCTTCATCTGTCTCGTCCTCCTTTTTCTGGCTCCTGTTCGTTCTTTCTTTAGTTCATCCAAAGTCGGATGGGAAAGGTGGAAAATGAAATTAGGAATAAAAGGTGCAATGGGGCAAGCATATTCTAAATCGAAGGACAACTCGATGCCTTTTGTTCTTTTTTCTTTTGGAGAGATTATCTTATTGGTTCTAAATTTATTGTACATGTATCGATGTAGTCATGAATTTATTCGATTTTGACGGTTTGGTCCCATTTCTTTGCGTGAAGTTTCGAGGCAACTCTTCTAATGCATTGCTTGGATGGCGGTCGATTTCTCTCATCTTCTTTCTTAACTCGTGACTAGCGTCGGTCAAGTCGGTGATGAGATGTCAACGTATGAATAAAAAGGAGATGTCCCGAGAGAGGGGTTTGCCTAATTTTCAGTTCTTGCCTTCCGGAGCCATCTGAAGGACCAGCGTCTTTTTCAAAAACTTCCGAGGATTGAAGGCTCTAACCATTCTTTGTTTATCAACCTTAAACGATACGCCTTGGATTCTTCTCACATATACGTAAGCGATGATGCAATGAACTAGATCCTGAAGTGCGAGCGAACCAAGATCCACGGTAATTAGGCTCGACCCAATATGTTTTTCTCATCTTTGTCTTCGATCCTTGCAATCCAGTGCCAAAGAAAGTTCTAGAACTTCTATTGTTGTGGTAAAATGATGAATAGATAAGAATAAAAAGCTAAGTATCTATTTACTAGTTTGCTATGGTTTCTATTTTTTATGAAACGTCACTTCCCTTCTTGGAGATTTAGTTGTCTTTTGTTCTCCTCGTTTTCTACTCACCGGGCGTTCGATAAGTTTCTGAATTTTTTAGCTTCCTCTTAGACTCTGTTCGTTTCACGGAAAATAACTTCATGTTGTTTGTTTCACGGAAAATAAAACAATCAAGGAAAATATTTTCTATCAATGAAAAAATACATTTAAAAGTGAGGAAAATATTTTCTGTTTTTCAGAAAGTGAAAAACATTTTCCTTTTAAAGATCGTAGGCTCTAGCAACGGGCCTTTATCTTTAGCAGCCTCTATTGGTGAGCTAGCGGCCTCTAGTAGTGAGCTGGTGGCTGACAACTTCTAGTAACGAGCTAGCGGTCTTTGGCAAGAAGCTCGTGACCTCTAGAGGCAAGCCAAGTCTTAGGTTGGCAAGTTCATGACTTATGGTGGCAAGCTAAGAGTTCGTTGGGGCTTGGTGAGACTTGTGGCCAACGATCAATCAATATAAAATTAAACACAAAGTAAAAAAATTTGAAAAATCGATTTTTTTTAACTTTCCTTACGTTTCAAACAAACATCAAAAAATATTATCATTTAAAAAAATAATTTTATGGTACATTTTCCGTGAAATGAACGGGATCTTAGTATGCAAACTAAGAAAAGATCCAAGTCCGAGCATCGTATCCAGAGATAAGAAAACTAGCCGACCACGACCAAGTTTTAAATCACGTTTCCGTTCGAGAAACTACTGTTTCTTGAAATAGGATCATTGACACATCCTGCCCTATTTTTCCTTCCTGCCTTTTCTGTCTTTCATCATATCTCTTCGAGTTCCTCCAATACCTACTAACCTTGAGACTTATTGAAGATTTTGGTTGATCCGGAGAGACTTCAATACAGAGTAAATTAATAACGAGTGATTCCAAGTTTTGTCCAGAGACTTCTCTAACGTCATCGATATGTTCTGCCCCAACCAAAAAAGAAAAGAAAGTAAAAAGACAAAACATAGACGAAAAATAATACAAAATGACATAGATAATCTCTAAGTTTTGACTGTATATACAATATTATTCTTAAACTTTACATTCGGTCAAACACAATTCTTGGACTATTTTTTAATATTTAATGTAGTGCTCTTGTTTGATCAAACAAGAGCAAGAATCATATGTGCGATCTAATCCTTAAAATTTCGATTTGTTCGGTCTAATCCATCAACTTTTTATAATAAAATCGAATAAGTCTTTCAGTGCTATTCACAAGTTTTGATGATCACCCTACCATCTTGATTTTATAATGCCTACTTATTTCAATCCATATCCTCAATCGATAAAAATATTATTTTCTTTTATCACCTTTCTTACTTTTCTGATCTTTATAAGATTACAATGATTTCATATTTTAGCTTACCAATAGGAAGATAAAGTATCTTTTGGTGTAAAAAGAGAGAACCACCAACAGGAGATGGAGCACAAAATACAGACTTGAAAGCATCCCGCACCAAAGGACTTGCATTGCACCCCTGTCAAGGTTTCACCCAACCCCAGTTGTTCGACTGCTTGTGCAGAAGCATTTCACAGTGGAAACACGATTACCATGGCGGTTTGGCCACGATTACCATGCAATGCGATCTACATGTTACTTTCTTTTGGGATAAGCTTTAGAAGTAATCGCCATCAAAAGCTATAAGAAGCCAAGATTCTACAGACTAAGAGTGGAATGGTAGACCACTTTTGGTGGGCGCATAGATACATTCTCTATGCTCATCAAGATCACTGACCGACGATTTGTCCTTCGATCCAAGAAAAAGCTAATTACCTGAGATACGCTCCCCAGGATGACGATTAATCTCTCCGCACTATTGATCGAACCAGAACATACACAAGAAGTACCTGCTCGAACTCCAGAGGCAGGCTTGCTACTTGACTTTCTTCTCTCTCTCTTCGTGCGACTTGCGGTAAATGATTATCTGGCTCAGGATGGTGCCATTTGTCACTACAGTTCGCAGTGAGCCCAAAACAACTGCAGCAGAGATGAGGACAGAGAAGTTGACAGGCTCCATGAGAAACAAGGAAATAGCTGAACAGGCTGTGGCGGATGCAAAATTTGCAAACGGGGTGCTTTGTGAAACGGTGTGCTGATTTTAACTTTGACCACATCAAATCAGTAAGAAGACTTATAGAATATCCATCATTTTGGATCCATTAACGATGGTGGTTCATATTTGTCTGCACTAAGTGCATTGTTCAGATATTGGCTGTGTTCCTCAGTTTTCCTCAAGGTACTTTATTCAAGGAGCCCCTTTTATTAGCCGCTCTGGTGGACAGGTAAGGATAAAAAATTCTGATCACTTGAAGGGAAAATAAAGTAATTTGACCGTATAGAAACAAACTAAAGTTAAGTTGACTTTAAGGCCATTGATTCTGCAGTGACGTTGCTGCAGAAGCAAAAGCAAATCATGACTCATCTAAGAAAATGTTAGACACAAAGGTTAGCTGAACCTTTTGAGTCCCAGTAAAGCCTGACCTATGATTGAATCTTCTTATTTCTTATAGATCTTCTTCAAAAGCAAAAGATCTTAAAATGAGAAGCATAAGCAAGACAAGAAAGGGTTACCGCTCACTGGGGCCTTTTCTTGTATGCTGGTGAACACTCTTGCTGCCACAAGGAGGAATTTAAAAATGTCCCGTTAGATTCAAAAAGTAAATTATGTCCTATGGTGCAGAGCTATTCAACAAGCGGTCTAAACTCACCAACAGAACCTCCAAAATTCATGAAAGATGTCAAGGAGCTAAGTTGCCCTGTACTCTTGGTCTGCTCAGCAAGAAATTTCTTTTAGTAAAAGACATGGTGAAGATATAATAATGGTAAGAAGATGGCAAGATTAAAAGTGCAAAAATATCAAACACGGCAGCTTAATGAAGCACCGTACTACCATTAACCTCTTCAATATATTAACACAGAAGAGATGCACCCAATTTATTGCATGCTCATTACTGGAAGGACCAATAGAAGAGTGAGTCCCCCCAGGAAAATCCTTTAGAACTCACATATGTCATTAATTAGCCCCTTAAGAAATGCAACTGAAAAGAAAAAGGCAAGGAAAATAACAGGTAAGGTAATTCTCTTGGCTCTAACTACGAAAAAGAGAGATGAACTTAGATGCAAGTTTCCAACCATCATGGTCATTTCATATGGAAAGATAATCAAAACCCTATATCTCCATCATCTCAAGACAAAGAGATGCCCCTTAGAATACTCTATTAAAATCCAAACAGAAGACACCACAGTTTCCTTGAACCGGGATTAACTAGCATTCTTCAACTTGCAGTGAAGTCACACCCAATATAGAAAAACTTACAGTGAAATTTTTCCATATTTGTGGAACTCTGGCACAGAAGAAAATTGCATGCTGGGATGCCTGTGTTTGAGGATTCCAGTTTCATGTAAAGTTAAAATCATATAGATGTAATCTCAGGCAGAGAATACCTTAAAAAAAAACATATACATGATGATAGCATAACAAGAACAATGGAAAAAGGAAATCAACACATGAGACGGTAGAAGAAGACTGCAGAGTGACAAAATAATTTGATACTCACATATAAAGCTTCAAAAAGAACAGGATCAACTTTACCAGAAAAAATTACCGGTGCCAAAGCAAAGTACCTGTATGACAACACGTTAAGGAAAGAGATTGAAAAATCTAATCATCAGGGAACATCAACACTATGTCCATTCAGGAAAAGACAATTCAGCTGGCAAAGAAAGGAGGATACAAGAATGTCTTGGTCCATGTCTTGGCTGCCAGAGGTTGTGAGTAATAGTATATTACAGCAACCACAATTATAGCTGTGAATTATGAACATCAAATTAACTTGGAGTTTCATCACGTAACAGGGCATTTGGTTTTACACAAGAAAAGTAAACAGCAATAATTCCATTGAAATATCTAACAGCTGCCGAGGGAAACACTGCAGAATACATCAGTTGCTTAATCAAGTCAAATTTCTAGGTCAATGCTCAGCATTATGAACATAGGAAGCAATTTTAGTAAAGATGAGCAGTAGAATAGTTTGTGCTATGGAAAAAGCTGATCCTCCAACAATTGTTCTTAGACATAGTTGCCACTCTGATTAAGTAAATGGTCAAAAAGCAGTTGTGGAAGATACTAAGTGACCGACAGAGCTAAATACCTTTTATTTACTTAAGGTGCAGTTCTGCTTTAACGTATGAGCTCAAGATAGATAAATTGACGAGATAAAAGAGAACCCTCCAACTAAAAGAGGCACTGAAGATGGTGAGGAAGCCACAATTTCAGCAATTATCACGTAATCAGGCATCTCCATACACAGAGGCTAACTGGGAGGAAAGCCGACTGTTTGTTCGGTTAAAGAAAACTGTCAAATGCCTGTAGCAAAAGGTGTAAAGCAGTTTCTTTCCCAGTTTTTCTGGAAACGAAATGAAGTTATCCAGAAGGCTAAAGACTAAAAAGAACTGTTTTCTGAACCTCCAAACCAAAATAAACAGAAATTAGTGTTCTATTATAACGAATGACTATCATGCTAGGCAGATTCTCCATGAAATGACGACAAACGTCATAAAGAGATGCAACGTGGTGGAGAGTGAACTCAATGCATTAAGTGAAACTCCCGGAGATTTGGACAAATTGTCCAGAAACAAACAATCTCTAAGCTTTCTCCAATGGCTCCAGATAGTAACATACATTGGATCAGGAGAAACACCAGCTCGCCATAAGCAGAGAAGTGAAGCCCCTTGTGGAGGCAATATGCCAAAGCGATTGTGTAGCCGACCACGTCAAGCTCGAAGGATAACATACTGAGCCCCCTCGCACTCCTATGCTTCAAAATCTTCAATATCTGCGGTTACCAAAGTAAAGATTCCGCCACCAACGTTATTGAAAGAGTCTTGCTATCACTCCCCAACAAAGCAAGCAACAGAGACGGCATTTGATTATCGACCTTCAAGCAAACCAAATACCAAATCCAAACAATCTGGAGCTCGAAAGCCATTGGGCTAGAGTTCGCATGTCGTTGGAAAGTGTCCAAGTCGAATCATTCTCAAAAGGGTCCGTTCTTTTCGACGGATTGTTCTTGCAAACGGTAGAAACAGAACTGTCCGGACTTCCTCACCAATCACGAGGAACGAGACGCGATGTGGGTTCGTTTCCATTACCAAAAAGAAAGAAAGCGACGAGATGATGCACCTGAGGGAGTTTGACAGTGGTCGAAGCAGCGATGAGGCAGTACCCGACGAGCTTCGACAGCAGAGGCAGGACGCAGTCTCTGTCTGGGACTCTGACATCGCGCAGAGATTCGATGGCGCAGGTGAAATCGATCCCGAGAAGCGCCATTCCTTGCGCTCGCGGACGCGAATTGGCAAAGTGGAGAGGCTGGGCGCGCGAAGCTGAAAAGAGGCGATCCGGTATCTCGCAGGTGGCAGTAGATTTTTCAGTCCATTTTCCTTTTCCTAGTTCAGAACGTGCTGATAAGCGGACAAGACATCGTGAGTTTTTCACGTGTGTCGGGGAAGACGAGGAACCAGCGCCGGCAATTTTCGACGTCACTTGCTTGGATTAGGGTAAGCACGGTCCCCATAGAATCAAAAATCAGACCAAATCGGCTGTTAAAATCGATCTGATTTAGAGTTCGAGTGAGAATATGACCTAATTTCAAATCAAATTGATTAGAATTGTAAGTCAGAGCAAACATAAATTATATAAAGTTTTGACGAGTAAAAATATTTTTTTTTTCAAAAAGTGATTCGTTAATTTTTAATTTTCAGCGTGGTTATTGACTTTTTCAAGAGCATGATATTCAAATTTGAGTTACCCATTTTGAGATTTTATTATTTTATTATTTTACGTGTTAATCTTTAATAGATTATTATTTGACAAATAATTATTTTTGTTATTACATTCATTTTCATTACGAGTAACTGAAAATGAAATAGAAAAAGGAAGAAAAACTGAAACATAAAGATCGAAATTGGAATCGATTGACTTTCAGGTACCAAATCGGACGGCTGACGGAAACGGATTTGATCATCGTGTTCGCAAGAGCCATGTTGAGTTGACAAAACAGAAGGGAAAGAAAGTAGAAGAAAAGAGGAAAATGCAAATCGTTCATATTCTTCCTAGAATATGAATTATATAATGCAGTTTGCTGTGTTGCACGATCGCGAGGTCTTTCTTTGAACTGAGTTGACCAGTTGCTGATCAGTACGGTGGAGGCGGGTAAATTCCACACGGCGGACCTGCATTGTTGCGGAAAAATCCATTAAGCTTCAATCCGATATATATGTAACTCTTGACATTCTCCATTCGTGAGAACAAGCAATCAAAAGGTGTGACAATTTTCCTGTAAGCGCAGTACTCTCATCCTGTGCAAAAAGGCAATTGACATGGTGAAGATTAAGATTTACCTGGAGGGTAACAGGTCGAAGCTGGAGGCGGATACTGCGGAGTATAACCTGCAGCAAGAGCAGGATAGCCGGCTGGCGGAGGAGGGTAGGCGGCAGGTGGTGGATATGTGCTCAAAGTAGGAGGATATGCCGAGTAAGTAGGTGGGGGAGGATATGCAGATGGCGGGTATGTGGTTGATGCAGGAGGATATGCCGGTGCTGCAGTGTATGGCGATGGGGTTGGATAAGGAGATGCGGTCGTTTGGGTGTAAGGCAGGATGCCTGGCATGGTCGGGTTTGGAATTCCGCATGGCGGAGCTGATGGTTTGGCTTTCGGCCTCGACTGCTGGTAAAAGATCACAAGAAAGAAGAATTTTGTGATCCTGTTAGTTTCATTGTTCAACTTGCCTATTCATGATAATGAATGAGAAGAGCTAGTTCGTTGACTCCTTGCGTTTTGGTCTCCCAAACAGATCCTTTCTATCTGTCAAAGTACTTCTGTTTTACTCCGTCTTAAGCAAATTCTTTAATTACGTGGAAGAGCAGGCTGCATTGCTTAGATTAGCGCTGAAAAGACACGATCGGTGTAATGAACCCTTCTGGTAGAAGCGCAAAGCTTAGATCATTGGATCAGAATGGTTTCTCACTAATAAGGGTACATTTGCGTCCTAGGTAAAAGTCATCGTTTTCAGGTTTCTGCGCATGCATTGCGTGAGAGAGAGAGAGAGAGAGAGAGAGAGAGAGAGAGAGAGAGAGAGAGAGAGAGGTCACATTAGCAGCTGAATGGTACAGTATGAGCCTCACTTCGCCGGAGTACCTGGCATTAAGAACGCAACATGTGAACTAAGAAGGGTAACAAGGCATGGAAGAGGTTTAGAAAAGCTCATTACCTGCCACATTTATCCTGAATTGGCCATGCAGTGTCATCATAACCTTGAGACAGAACTTTGTACAATTGAATCCTGGCAAAAGAACCCAAAAGAAAACCACTCACTTCAGGACTAGATGTAAGGTTAAGGTTCGTTGATATCTTCTTCATTAGGACTTCAATCTGTCGTTTCTTTGTCACAGTCTGGTCAAAATTATAGAAGAACGTGCCCATCAGCCATCACCAAGTACCTTCCGTTGCCAATGAAGTCATCAGCAGAGAGAGTGTTGCTATTCCAAACCGTAACATTCAATTCTCGCAGGCCTTCAATGAGGGTGAACACAAATTTCTCCTGGAAGATGGGATTCCTGCCTCCGTCTACGCATATCAGAAGCAAGTTCAATCGTCGTGGATGAGAAAAAACTACGGATACTGTGAGATTGGCCTTGGAGCACAAAGTAAAATGGCAAAAAAACACATAAACGAAGGCACGTCCGTCGTATTACCTGTACATGTTTTGGTTCGGAACTTGGAGCTACCATATTCGAGGCAGATGTAAGGGTCTTGCCTAGAGATCCATTCCGTGTCTTTTAAATTGACACACCCGACGACTGGTGCATGAAACAGAAAAGAAAAGCAAGTCGGCATTCGATAAGCTACAATGCTGATATCAAAGGGACGGTGGTAACAGAGAATCGAACTCTACCAGTGACCTCCAGAGGTAGTCCTTGGATTCCGGAGATGGACATGGTTTCTCTTCACGTGAAAAAACGAAGCAGAGTGATGGAACTTTTGAAGGCCAGCATTTTATAACAGAGACTTCAAGATGTGATCTGACGAAAAGAGTTGACGAAGACTTAAGCCATTCCCTGGTATTCACCAGCTACATTGGGCCCTGATATGATCACAACCAGGTAAAGTCAACCATCTGCAAAATCAACGGCACGGTTCTCGTTCATTTTGAGTGTTAATCAAGGAAAATCGCCTGTTCAAAAGCTGGAAGAGGCACGCAGGAATGAGCAATGGAAGCTGATAAAGAGATTTCTCTAAAAGATAAATATCTAATTTTCATATGTTTCGATTTTTATTTAAAAAAATTAGCAACATATGCACATTGCACAGATAATGCAGACTATATATTATGTATCTTATAATCATTTTTAGTAAAATAGATAAAAGGTCGAAACATATTAATCATTAGGGAATAAGACGCCGAAAATTGGATGAGCTGAGATGGTAAGAAATTGCCTGGCTGATGCAATGGAGCTGATCTAAACCGGGTTCTCAAAAAACCGTTGACCAGCAAAGAGTTTGACCAAAATTTGATTGACTTCGATGCGATGAAAGTCAAAAGGATGAATTTAATCGAAATGCCAACGAAGATGTGCTGCAAGCTCTCGCTCTCTCCCTTTCTCTCTCCATGTTGACTCCACCAATTGATGATCCATGAGTCATTCATTATATCAAGAGTAGTCCGCTGACAAAAGAAAATGCAAAAAAGAAAAGAGAAACTGCACTGAAAAAGAAAATGAAGAAGAAATTTGTCATTTGAATCTATGGACGGAAATGCTTGATGTCGCGGTAAGGTGTTAGAAAAGCATTCAATAATAAGAATGTCTCCATGTCTCCCATTCTATCTAACTTTCTAACCTATTTGATTCCAGCAAATGAAGAACTCTTCTCGTTCTTTAACCTTACGACAATCTCAATAGATAATGCAGAGGCCAGTGCTGAACCAATGCAGCACCGGACACCGATATACTAGTGAAATTAGCGATATGGAGGGTTTTCTCAAGGTTTAATAGTTCGAAGAACACTGCAGAGTGATGACATAGCAATAAGAGATTGATCTTGACAACTGAAAAGTCTAGGACGTTACTCTTTATAATCGTGAATCTCCTGACCTCACCCTCCGTGTGTGCGCCCGAGAAGTTTATACGGGATCTGTCGAATCGTGGAGGCCTTACAGAATTACAGGGGAAAGAGTATGTACTCCTTCACTGCTCAGGTGGTTCTAGCAATACATAGCCATCGGACACTCGCATTTCAGAAGATTTCTTGAAATCCTAGAAATGTTGCGGTGGCCCAAGAGGAAGAAGGAAACCAGGGACTGGCGCGTTAGGATATATCTCACGTCGCACCAAGGGCCAATGCAGATTACAGGAGTAGTTCGGCCTATTTAGATGACTCCATCTAGACTAACCAATCAACCCAAGGCCCTTCCTGGCTCAGCCCAGGGTCAGGTCTAAGCATTCATTATCAGTACAGTGCACCTCAGAATACAGAAAGGTCTATGACTGTTTGGCATCGAGTTGTCCACTTTCAGCGCATGTAGTGCATGTGGTGCACGGATCCATGGAGCCAACTGCTGGATCATCAAGACATAAATAAAATGAAGCAAAAGAGAACATCAGCATTCGATGTCCATTTCCAGTACAGTGAAGGTATGGCTTGTACTTGTTACGACCTGCAAAATCTAAATTTCGTGCTCCACATCTCCAAGTTGGAAGAATGCACAGTTTCTTGTTGCCTTCGAAAGTCTTATCGGGCGTTCTTGATCGCCAAAAGAATAGCATTTAGATAGCCTTTCCTTTTAGTGGGGGGAAAGAAGCTTATATTAGCTTGCCAAGTCTATATATTTTCGAGATAGATTCGATCATCCAAAGGGTATAATTGTTTAAAAGATTCCAAATCTATTATGTTGCTGCTTAGTTCTAAACCTTTTAAATGCATCAGTTAGTTTTACATTTTCATAATTTATCAATTTAGTCATAAATATCTCTTTGTATCAATTCAGCTTTAATATTTTTAAAGATTTATCAGTTTAATCATAAATCTGGATATTTGGTCCGAACGATTAGGAGTAAAAGCTTATGTCTAAATTGACATAATTAAAGATTTTGGGACTAAATATATGAATTTTCAAATGGTTAAGAAAAACAGTAATACCATTACAAGTGTCTAGGATTGAGTTGGCTTCCATGCACTAGGTCTAGTAGTTTTTGGACAATTTTCCCATCTAAATTGCATTTAAGGTGAAGACTTAACCACCTTAAACACTTGAATAATTGCCGAGTCTGCCTCCATAGACTTTATAGCTACTCCTCCAAAGAGAAAGGGATCTCGTTTTCACTCGATTTCATTAGGGTGTCCAAATTAAACTTCTGTCTAACCCCACCAGATCTTAAGCATGAACTTTAAAACGATATGTCATATGTGTCCTCGAGTCGAACCAAGTATGTCATATCGACCTGCCATCCGAAGATTTGCCATCTATAGAGAAAGCCATTGTCGGCTGGGAATTCATTAGATGGTGAAGAGGGCATTGTTCACCTCCTTGACAGGGCTCTTTCCCAGGTAGGCCAAGCCAAAGAAGAGACAATGGATATGGGCAGGATGCGTTCATGATGGTATGCGTGAACGAATGTGCATCTTGCAGGAACCCACCAATAGGAGTCTGAGGGGGTCAGAATCTTCTATCCGAAGGGATAAGAGAGAAAGAGGCGAAACGAGGAGGGCCATGCCAATGCCATTGGAGGTGATACTGTTTCGCAAAAGAAGAGGGAGGAGGGTTGCGTGATGGGCTTCGCTCTTTTTATCTCTGGTAGCTGTCAATCAGTTTTCATTTGTGGCGGCTTCACGATAAAGTCTGAACCTGGACAGCAAAGTCCTCCTCACAATGCAGGGTTCATCTCCTGTGTCCTCTTGTGAATTATGAATCCAAGACCAGTTGCTGCTGAACATTCAATCTGGCTCTGGGTTCGGTTCACTGTCAAGATTAGGAGGACGAGGAAAGTTCAGCATGGAACAATTGCAATTTGTTTATATCGCCGCCAACGCCGGAGGACTTTTTAGCAGTTATGTTCGCTGATCATATTCAATCATTGTCCCGATCTTCTGACAGTCCGAGCGATGTTTAAGTCATTTCTTCGCCAGAAGCCATAACGAAATAATAAGGTCTAACCAAGCAAGGCTTAACGGCCAAAGCGCCTCAAGAGTTCAATGTCTAGGAGTGGAATCAACTCGCTCACCTTCATTAGGATTTGAGAGAATCTGAGGAATGGAGGAGAGTTTTCCCCTCTTGTCTGACCAAGCATTCCATCGAGAAGAGGCGTGATGGAGAATCGATACATGGTTCTGTGGAGTCGGGGCGAAGTCGGGATAACCATTGTTTAGTCCCGTTTCATAAATGACCCAAGAAACATAAACACGATTATAGTATAAGCAAGCGTGGATCTTAACACTTCGTGGATCATGATTTTTATTGGGTAATGTTTTCCTCGATTTCACTCTGTTTTCCGTATACGAATTGGAGTCTTTGTCCTCAAACTGGATTGTCCGACATGGACTTCGCCTCGAGCAGCATGGGTCAGGACAAGAGGGAACAGAAGACGCGAAAAATCTTCCCGTGCAGAAGTCGATTTGGTTCTTTGTGTCGTATATCTTTGTTTATCAATTCAAGTCGGAGGACGTTCTTGCACGCACAACTTGATTGGTGCGGCCGCGAACGATTTTGGCTGGCGCACAAATCCAAGACGGAGCTTCTTCGACAAGTCACGTCCAAGGGACCAGAGTGTCGAAGCTAGTAAATCTTGTGATGATATTTGCCTTAATTATTTTGTGAGATGGAGAGATTATTTCGTAAAGAATCGTGAGGCTTGATATCGTGTGAGTTACTGAATGTAATTGATAGTTAGAAAATCTTGAGAGTGTTTAAATAATTCGAATGTTGTTATAGTTTCATTTGTATCGCTTAATTAATAGTAATACTCTTTGCTACTCTCATTGTGGATGCAGATCGGTTGACTAAGTAAAGTAAATATGATATCTGATTTATTTTCTTTCTTTCTTTTTTTTGTCTATTTTGTTCTTCGATCTCTTGTTTTTGCAACAGAGCTAATGAGAAAGGAAATAGAGAATTCAAACAATTATAAGAGAAAAATAATAAAGAAACGAAATGGACAGATTAGGTTGTGCTGTTTTATGGATACAGGCGAGACAAATGAGATACAAGGAATGGATTACGACTGTAATGTCCTTTTTTGATACATTTTGATTTTATTGGCCTTTGGTGCCCTTATAAATTAAAGGGACCGTCAAAAAGCTGTAAATTATATCTATTGTGACATTAATATCATAATTTTTTTAAATTACATAGAACTGTAAATTATGTCTACTATAACATTAATACCCCAAATTTTATGCTAATAAAATCTCTATATTAGTAAGCACATTGGTAAAAAATAAAAATAAATGTGAGGAAGAATCATGAAAAAACGATAAATATCTTTTCATTTTAAACCTACGATGGAAGGAGCGCGAAATCGATCTTCACATAGGCGAGCACCATGGAAGCTCATGAAACGAACGGGATAAACACATAAACGGGGCGAAAGATAATTACAAGATCGCATCGGAGACGTCGGCATTGAGGCCATCTCGAGAATCAACACCTAGTCTTTTGGTCATGAAAGCTCATAGCACTACTTACTTTCACCATAGTCTAGGATCTCTATCACCAACCTGGACATGCTGGGCCTAAAGGATAACCTCAGGATATGAAATGAAAGGCAATTGATGGGGGCAACAAGCGCAGTGCAATACGGCACACACGCACCCTACCGGGGGTGGCCGTGTTGACCGGTGGTGTGGACCAAAGGTCTTTTATGGCGCTCTCATTTAATTGACAAAAGGGATCGACGAGGACCACCTTTCCTCCTTTGTCAGAGAACGGGGACAATGCCCCACGCCTCGTACACGTTACGATGATCTCTTGGGAGCCTGTTTTGCTTGTCCTCATACAAGAGATGCGTTGCACTTCTCCTCTTCTACGCTAGGAAACAACGTATTCATTGAAATCGAGACGTGTCGAGTGAATCTGGTGGCGATGTTTGGTGCACTCAATAATGCCACGACATGAAATGCACGTCCGCAACTAGCTATGTTCTGGAGGGAGGAATTGTGAGTGAGTGATGTTATTGTAAATTGAAATTAAATAATTACATGATACGTGTAAGCATTGTCTTTAAGTATAATTCCGCTCTTTGCAATACGAAACTCGATGGTTAAGATTTTAGCAGCTATCGTCTCAAGATACAATATACCTTTTCTATACTCCGCTCTAAATGTTAGGAGAAACATGAATAACTTTATATGCATCACCTAGCTAAGAAGGAAAAAAAAAGAAGCGAGAAAATATTCTCTTCTTGAATTCAGAGAGACAACATTGCGGCTTTCATTTTATTTTATGTTTTAGACGAATGAGCTATTGGTAAAAAGCTGTTAATCATTACTTAGTAAATAAAAATGACCATTATATAATCGTTACAAAAAAATAAAAAGTTTATGAATAAATAAATCATTGTTATATGACATCAGAAAATCGTTATATGGTTGTTGCAAACCCATTATAAAAATAATGACTCTTATGGTAGTTATAAATTCTATAGAACATTTCAAAACTGTTGAAATATCCAAAAATGCCTCACATATTTCAAAAAAATTTGAAGAAGAAGAAGAATGGACTATTAAAGTGTAATGCATCGAAATTTGTGCTTGTTAGACTTTGAACCAGCAAAAAATGAAATATAATCCACAAAATCATCAATAAAGTTTGAACTTTTATGAAAAAAAAATGTTTTTTTGTTTTTTTGTGTTTTTTTTAATTATAATATTCACCAATCACATAATACTCCTTCGACCAAAAAAAAAATCACATAATACTCCCACAAAATTGTTGTTCGACAAAGTTTTACACTAATAGGCCATCCGCGTGCTTGGTTTATCCGTGTAAGTGCTCTAGAGATTATTGCTAATAATTCTCATAGGTGCAGCCACTCCAATTGCCACTCCGATACTTATATAAGTGATTCCATCTAGTTTATTCTCCAACATAATACATCGCCAATAAAGGCTGTGGAATTCATTAAGTGCCTAGCTCAGACTATTTTTCCTTATAGTTTTGCACTATTCTCACCTTGGAAGGGACAAAAGATTTAATAGTGCATTACTAAATGAACAGGTAATTTGTTCTTACCTATGTGAACCTAATTAATTGGATCGCTAATCATAGGTTGGGTCACCACATTGTTTATTTTATTCAACTGGCTTAATCTCATCTATCTCGATATATCATAAATCAATTTTCACCCCAGGGGTTTTGTTATAGGATTTACCAAATTCATTTATGACTTTACATAATTGATGGATATAATTTTATCTTTAAACAACTATTTTATCACATCATGTCTCAACTAGATGTGTCCATTTTTGTCACTGAAAATTTTATCCTTTGCAATGACTATTGTTGCTTAGCAACCACGATACATTGACACTAAGGTGTTGTTTTCATTCCCAAGTGAATATCTGCTAAGAAGTTTCTTAGCCACTTGGCTTTATTGTTAGCCAATTCCGCAGCTACAAACTCTAAGTTCATAGTGGATTTAGCAGATATTATTTGTTTTGCTAACTTCCAAGTTACAACACATCCACCACGGGTGAACAAAGATCCACTAATGGATTTTGTTTTTGTTTTAATCTAAAATCTAGTTAGCATCACTATATCATTCTAATACAACAAGAAATCCACTAGATAAAATATAATAGTTTATTGTTTCTCTCAAATATTTCATCACTCTCATCAAGGCAGTCCAATAATCATATTTAGAATTTTATGTATATTTGCTCAATCTATGTATGGCATAAGCTATATCAGGTCAAGTATAGTTCATCAAATGCATCAAACTCCTAATAATCTAAGCATACTCAGACTGAGCCATACTATCCTTTTTAATTCTCACTAAATGGATATTAGTACTCACAAGTGTGATATCAAAGTATCCATATTTTTCAAATAACCTCTTTATGTGATGCTCTGGAGTAAGCACTAAGCCACTGTAATTTTCTATGATTTTGATAGCCAAAATAACATTAGCTTCTCTAAAGTATTTCATATTGAATTTAGAAGTCAAGAAACATTTTGTTTCATTCACAACATCAATACACATATTAAAAATAAGCATGTCATCAACATATAAGCTAGTAATTATAGGTTCATCATCAATGGTTTTTGTGTACATACATTTATATACTCTAATAGAGAAAATTTCATTATTAACTAGAATCATATCATTGCTTTAGTGCTTGTTTTAAGTCATATAAGTATTTAGCAAGTTTACGAACTTTGATTTCTTGGCAAGGAAAAATGCAGCTCTCAGTTGCACCATGTAAAATTCTTCTTCTAAATCACCATTTAAGAAAATCGTTTTAATATAATTTGGTAAACAACAATTTTGTAAATAGAAATCAACGCAATTAAAACACGAATAGATGAAATTCTAGTAACTGGAGCAAATGTATCAAAATAATCAACATTTTGTTTTCAAGTAAAACCTTTTGCCACCAATCTTGGTTTATATTTATCAATAGAACTATCATGATTAAATTTCCTCTTAAAAATCCATTGCAACCAATCGGTCTTGCGCCTAGCGGTAAATCAACTAACTCCAAAGTTTTATTTTGTAAAGTAGAATCAATCTAAATTTTTATGGCTTCTTTCCAAAACTACTTTCTCAAGAAGAAGTTACTTCAGAATAAGTCAAATGATCATTTTTGATAAAATAAGTATAAAAATCATTTCCAAAAGAAGCTTCTTTCCTTATTCTTTTACTCCTTCTCAATTCATCATTTGAATTTTCAAAAATATTGAAGAGCTGTATGAGAAAAGAGAATCAATTCTTAATGGAAAACTATGTTAAAAAAATTCTGCATTATTCCTTTCAACTATCGTATTACTATCAAGCACATCGATTTTTAATAAAAGAAATATATATATGCAGCACTATGTTTAGCATAACCAATAACATGCAGTCAAATGCCTTATAGCCTACATTCCTTTTCTTAAAACTAAGAAGCATAACTTTAATATGGCACCCCCACACTTTCAAGCATTTAAATTAGGACAATAACTTTTCCATGTCATAAGGTGTTTTACCAATTTTCTTATGAAGTATTTTGTTTTGGATGAGACATGTAGATGGTAGTGCTTCTCGCCATAAATTGTCAGGACCTTTACAACTAACAAGCATAGAACTCATCATTTCTTTCAATGTCTTATCTTTCCTTTTTCCCTTATTTTTCACAGAAATCGTTAAGCAAGATATATTTTCCACCTCTACGTGATCTAATTCTTTTTATCCTTTTATTCAATTGGTTTTCTACCTCAACTTTGTACAAAAGAAACATATCAAAAGCTTCATCTTTATGCCTAAGTAAATAAACTATAGTATATCTAGAAATAATTTTCAATAAAAGCCACATAATTATGTTGACATTTTGTTTTAAATCTCCTAGAGATCAGTATGAACTAAATTCTACAATTTAAGTTCTCTATTCACTAATATACAAGGCTTTTTTGTTAATTTCATTTTGACGCATGTTATACTTTTATTAAAACATGAGCTTTCAATTCCACAAATCAAACCTTGTCTTAGCATTTTCTTAATATAAAAAACATTAACATTTCCTAATCTACCATGCCATAAATCAATGGAATCAACCATGTAAGCGAAAGAAGTAGCATTTTCACTGATAATGTGAAAAATTTTAGCGACAAAAAATCCTTAATTACAATAACCCTTTCCCACCAAAAACGTTATCGTTTGTCATCACAATCTTATCAGATTCAAATGACACTTTCAGCCCAACCTTTCTCAAAAGAGCCACCAAAACTAGGTCTGCCCTTATAGCAGGGACATGAAGTACGTCATTCAAGGCCAAAGTTTTGCCAAATGGAGCTTGAGAAGAATTTTCCCTTTTTTAAGAACTTGAGCCGTTCTTGAATTACCAAAGTAAATTAATTCTTCTCCTTCTCCTCCTGATGTGTACGTAAGAGGAAAAGGCATTTTTGTTTGCACAAATATGCCGGTAGCACCTAAGTCTACCACCCACTCTTTCACATTGGCCATAATGTTTTCTTGGGAAATGATTGCAATAATTATGTTTTTAGAGTCATTTGCTTCAATCAAATTAGCTTTTAGTTTAAAATTTTATTATTTCCCATTTTTCTCTTTCTACACTGTGCTGCATGATAACTGGTTTTCCACAAATAAAGCAAGAGCCTTTCTTTTGGAAGGGGGTAAGCAAGATTGGGTTTGTAATCGGGTTTTTTTTTTGCTATTATATTTGTTTTGGCGATATTGGGATTTGCCTAGCACCAGATTTTTCCTAGTAGCAATCTTCTTAGCTTTGGCAACTTTGATTTCCTTGCAAGTTGTATCATCAATGATTATACGTACGACTACATCGGCAAGTGACAACTGCTTATCTTTGTGTTTGAGTTGTTGCTTTTAGTCATTTCATGATTCAAGCAACTTTTCAATAAGTATTCCCCCCCCACCCAAAAATATCTTCTTGCAAATTGATTTTTTCTGCCTTTGGGTCCTCCACCAGCTTGTGATATTTTCATTTGTATTTCGATTCCTATCACAAGCTTTTGTCTGCCAACATCCTTGGCATTATACTTTGCAGTTATGGAGTCCCATATCCATTTTACTTCCTTCACGGATAGTAGACATCAAACAATACGTTAGAAAGGATACAAATAATTATTTGCATATATGTCTTATTAGCATGTTTCCATTGTTCCTACAGCTTATCTTCAGTTGGTTCGGCCTTTATAAGTGTGAAAGGCCATGCCATGCACATCAAGGATAGAGATAACAATTTATTGCCACCTTTTGAGTTTAGCATGTCCGGAAATGGTTTAGCATAGCACATACGTGGCAATTGGTGGCAGCGCTACCGGAGTGGCGGAGATAGAGGCATCATTGGCGACAGCGACCATGGTGAGGGCGACATCAACTTGAGAATCTATTGAACTCATCCTTAAGATTGTTATTGAAAATTGAAAAAATATAATAATAATTGTCTAGGCATGCGAACATTATCCTTAAGAATAATTCCGCTCTTAAAAGTACAAAACTTGGTGCTTAAGGCTCTAACTGTTATCCTTTCAAGATACAACCGACTTTCTTCCATACTCCAGAGTGAATATTAGAAGGAACATGAAGAATGTTATGTGTATAACCTAGTTAAGAAGAAAAATAAAGAATGGAGAAAATATTTTGTTCTTGAATGAATTGTCACTTTTACATTTTTTTTTTATTTTAAATGAAAGAGCCGTTGGTAAAGAGTCACTAATCATTAATTAGTAATTAAAAATAATCATTATATAGCCGTTACAAAATAATAGGAGGTTCATGAAGAAATAAATCACTGTTATATAGCTGTTAGAAAAATCATTATATGATCGTTGCAAAACCATTACAAAAATGATGGCATTGATGTGGTGGTTACAAATTCTATAAAATATTTTAAAACTGCTGAAATATTCAACATGAGAGAGAGAGAGAGAGAGAGAGAGAGAGAGAGAGAGAGAGAGAGAGAGAGAGAGAGAGAGAGAGAGAGAGAGAGAGAGAGAGAGAGAGAGAGAGAGAGAGGGGAGGAAGGAATTACCCAATCAATTTCAAACTCATGAAACATATATTAGCTCAGTCTTAGGCATTATAATTTTATTAAATTAAATCATAAATCAAAAGTAAAAAATTTAGAATTAAATTGGCAATCGTACAATTGGTTAGACAATTTCCCTTTGATAGAGGTGGTCTTTGACTCCAATTGTCACTTCATGCTTTACAGAGAAGACAAAAATAGTTGGATGATCAAGCTAATTTAATTACTCTATCGATCACGCGTTGGAAAGTCGGTCCGACCACCTAGAGCAATTAACTAGCTAGTTACTAGGCGCCGGACTATGTTTGCTCTATCAAACCCCCTCCAAAACAAGAGTGTCTTTCCTTGGTGACTTCGCATGGATACGTGAAGCGTCATGATATTCGTACTTCAACATTGTTTAAGGTCTAAGGCAGAGGCAGATAGTAATGTCCACAACAACGGAAGAACGAGGGACCACGATTGAAGGACAAGATTTTATGTGCTTTTTGTAAAGATATGGCAAAAGCCAAATAGCAATACCACTTACAAGGACCACTGAGTAATGAGAATCGAGGATGGGTTCC
Organism: Melaleuca quinquenervia; assembly: GCA_030064385.1. Classification (NCBI taxonomy): domain Eukaryota; kingdom Viridiplantae; phylum Streptophyta; class Magnoliopsida; order Myrtales; family Myrtaceae; genus Melaleuca; species Melaleuca quinquenervia. Next base: position 14,680,831 of record CM057723.1, read on the forward strand.
TAACGTGTACAACATCATCAGCTCCTATGATGTCAAATTTCATGCCCTATGTTTTCGGCCTAATCCTTAAAAAAATCATAAATATTAGGTTTAGTCCCAAATATATCCCAAACTTTTTTTGCCTCGAAAAAATCTCAAATTTTAAGATTAGTTTCAAATATATCATGAACTTTCTGTTGTCTTGAAAGGAATCACAAACTTTAGGTACAATCCCAAATCTACCCTGACTTTTTTTTTTGTATAAGAGAAAATTTTAAATTTGCATTTTACTCCCGAATCTCCTAAGATTAACTGTTCCTCCAAAAGTCACCATTAGTAATCCTAATTTGCATATTTTAGAATGGTTTCATTTTTAAAATAACATTACAGGTCACATTATTGCTATAAATTTGTTGCCGATAAAAAAATGCCACGTCAAATTAGGACTGGGTCATATGAGTAAATATAAGAATAGGTTAAAAGTTTGTGTTTTTTTAGATAAAACAAAGTTCAGGACAAATTTATGACTTGATATAGATTTTATCTGAGACCAAAAAAAAAAAAAGTTTGTGACATAGTTGAGACTATATCTATAGTTGGAGTTTTTATTTAAGAATTGGGCCTACATTATCCACGGCAGTTAAGGAGAATGAATGCGTCAATCGAGAATTCAACTGCACATTAAAAAGACCAAAAGAATAAAAAAGGGAGAGAAATTTTAGTTTTTGTCCACGAACTTTTACTTTACACATTGCATGTCCATGTTGCTAGACTTGACTGCAGTTTGTGTCGGAGCGATTTGACTAGGCATTTTGTTTAAGTAGAAGGATTTGATGAGAAAAATCGAAACCACACAACCTTGAAAAGAAAAGAAATGAAAATACAAGCATAAATGAATTAAATAAAACGTACAAGGATGAAAGTAGAATTTTTTTGGGAAAAAAATGAAGAAGAGATGACTGGCTCAGCTTGTATTATGCAGAAAATGATTAATTTGGAAAATATTTGTTTAAATAAATACTTGTGTCATTTACAAACACGGACGAACGAAAAATAATTCATTATCCACAAAAAAAATTCAAACATAAACTGCTATAGATAATTAAAATGATTTTCATTAATTAATTATAACTTTTAAGAAAATGTTCTTCAAATTATCTATTTTCTATGAAACAAATACACCCAGTATAATCAACCATTAGAATTGAAAAAACACTTGGGTAAGCAAGTTGTCATTTGTAGGATGGTCAAGAAACATATAATGCTTTGGGATAATATCATAAGAGTTATATAAACTTTGACTCAATGTTCAATGTAATCCCCGAACTTAATTGATCCATAAACTTTCAATTATTTTATGTAGTCTCTAAACTTTTAGTACATGTTCAAATTAATTTCTCAATTATACAAAGATATTCAATTTAGTCCTTCCATTAATTTAAATTCAAAGATCAAATTAAACATTTTCATATAGTTTAGATGTTAGGTTTAAATATACACAAAAAATTCAATGATCATATTGAACAAATTAAAAGTTCATGGACCAAATTGCATATTAAGTCAAAGTTCATTGATCATATTGAACAAATTGAAAATCAGAAATCACATTGCATATTGAATAGAAGTTCGATGACCATTTGCGTCATTTTTCATAATACTCTAGAATGTTGCCTGCACACATTGGGGTTCACCATAGTGGTTGCACGAGATTCTCAGCTCGTTGGGCTAGTATGTTGGGGTTCGGATTCCGAGCACAGAAATTATGTCACCCATACCAATCTCATCAACTGATTGCAAATTGCTTCGAGTCGGGGTCACGTGCTCAGGTCAAATTTTTAAACTTCACCTGTTCATACGAAACTTGAAACGCATTCCTTAAACCTTTTAAGTGGTCATGTATCTGTGCTCCTTCTCTCGAATTAAAGAGAAGGAAAAAGAGAGAGAGTAGGGAACAGGGTAGCTCTCAATAGATCAGCTCCATAGCATGCGACAATGCCATGTCGTTGTTGACTGCGGCAGTGCTTGTTCTGGCCATGTACTGTTTGCTGCAGCTCCATCGCCATGGAGGGAAAGGCTGAGAGAATAAATGAGCCAAACGTGGTGGATGGGAGGCGTTGCAAAGCCGAGGCAATCGCTGTCTGTGCGGATTGGATCTTTCTCAAACAAGACATCCCTCACTTTGCCGTGTCTCCAACTTTGCATTGGCCTGAATCAGAAGCCCCCATCATCATCATCATCATCATCACCATCTCAATGTCCTCTCTTCTTAGTCCGATTTGTCATTTTTCCACCGACCCCTGAATTTCACCGCGCGTTAACGCTCTAGTTCCCGGACTAAGGCCAATCGCTTCCCTTGACGACGTGGAAAATTGAATGTGACATCCCAATCATTTTGCAGTATTTTCTCAAGTACAAAACTGAGTCAAGTGAACTTTTTGAATACTGATTTTTTGAAAGAGCATACAGCAGACAAAAGGGTTGGTAGCATATCGTAGTTTCATGTGTTCATCGCGTGTGCACAGGTTAGAAAAAAGGTAAGTTTGACAAACGTGCGAGATGATCTTTTGAACCAACTGCTATTGATTGACGCCGGGGAAAGCGGTTTTACAAATCTACATGGCGACGTCGCACCACATCCTGATTCCTGGCTCAAAGAAAACGGGCCGGGGTCGACACAAAAGGACGCCGCATGGGGACGTGCCGAAGCTTCTTCCGACGTCGTACTCAGGAATGGCCTCTGATCTAGAACGGGCAGACAGGAAAAAGATGTCCGGTTTGTCAATTAAGTGATGTACTTTGTTGGACCCTAAACACCCATTTGATTGAAAAATGAGGTATGAATGATAACCGAGGTCATTTGACGTTCAAAGTGTGTTTCCAAGCACTCCGTTTCAAGTGCATGGGGGCCACAAGAATGGTAAAGAGTCAGCTGGTTCATCTTGATGTGTCGGATAATATCAACCGTCCAAGAAATTTCCTATTTTGAAATAAGATCAATTCGGTTTGCTGTTTTTCCCTAAGAAAAGAAAAATAGTTCACGTAATAAATATAAGTGACATCTTGAATTATTGTGTGACATGTTTTGAACTAAGAATTTGACTGAAAAGTTAGTAAATTGCGTATTTTTTGTAAAGGAATATACCATCTTTTTTTTTCCATATTCACTAGCCAGTGTAATTTTCATTTTGAGAGACCAATAAAGCCAGAGTACGATGGGAGCTCTCCAATTGTATCTCCTTCCTCTCTCTCTCTCTCTCTCTCTCTCTCTCTCTCTCTCTCTCTCTCTCTCTCTCTCTCTCTCAGAGATACTCCCACACGCAGAGTGAGAATGGATGGTGGACTTCCAATGCTGAATTGTCTGCTGCAGCACACATTGAGGAGCATTTGTTCATGTTCATCAGATCATTCTAATTCCTCCAAGTGGGTTTATGCTGTTTTTTGGAGAATCTTGCCTCGGAACTACCCTCCACCAAAGTAAAGATACAAACATTAATCATCAGTTTTTGTCTCGTAAAGTTTGGTACGTTTTACTGTTTCTTGATCCATGTTGCTCCGTTGCAGGTGGGAATTTGGAGGGGGTGCCATTGACAGAGCAAAAGGGAACAAAAGAAACTGGTAAATGTCATGTGATTGAGTGACTTAAAAGAACTGGAGACCCTCTTCTGATCTCCCATCAACTTTAGAGTTTTTTATTTGGTTTCTGAATCAGGATCCTTGTTTGGGAAGATGGGTTCTGTGATTTCTGCGAGTGTGAGAAGGTGGGAGGCGGATACAGGAAGGGAAGTTTTGGACCAGAGGTCTTCTTCAAAATGTCTCATGAGGTCTACAGTTACGGTGAAGGGTCGGACTTTACTCAAACTCCCCTCGCATTGCCATCTTTTTCTGTCTCTTTCTGGGCAAGAAAGAATGATTTCTTCCCCTTCTTGTTGCAGATTGGTCGGGAAAGTGGCAGCAGATAACAGTCACAAATGGGTGTCGAGAGACACCGGGAATGAGAGTGATCCAAACTTCCTCTCCTCGTGGAACATGTCAATTGAGCCTGTAAGACAAGTAACGCAATATCACTGTTTTAGAGTAACTACTGTAGATGCAAGTCTCGGTTTCAATAGTTCTCCTTCAAGCTTCATTTGCGTGAAAGTTTACTTCCTACATTGCAGCAGCCAAAGGCGTGGGATGTTCAATTCAATACAGGCATTCAGGTCGGTGTATCCCAGACTTAAAAAAGCAAAACGAACTCAGTTCTTCTTTTTCCTTTTACAAATGCACATGCAGCTAAATTTCTTGATTTGCAGACAATTGCTGTTATTTCGGTACGAGAAGGCATAGTGCAGCTTGGATCATTGGATAAGGTCTCCCTCTATCTTCCTTCCCTTTTCTTTGCCTTTCGTCTTGATTGTTGTCCAATATGCTCATTGGTTTCACCAGATAGCAGAAGATCTTAATTTGGTGATCGGCATTCAGAGAAAGTTCAGCTATCTCCAAAGCATTCCCGGCGTTTTCACTATTCAGAGACCATATCTACCTCTCCATGATCCCTACCTCCCCAAATCCCATATCTCGATCACCGAACACCCGGAGACTTTTTACTTGGAGGATGAGAAACGCCAATCCATTGGCACCAAAAGGTTGTTCGAGGAAGCATCGGATAGTTGCCTGGTCAAGTCCATCAATCTCGGTTGGAACACTCCGCAATATGGCGTCCAGGGCCCATCCATGTGGCCAATCCCGCCTCTTATGTCGAAGCTACCTCCCATGATCTCACCTTATTACCCCATCGAACCTCCTGATCCAGCTATCATCGACAGGAACAGCATCCCCAGTGCCTGCCAGAGACCAAAAGCGAATGAAGACCAACTTGAGATTGGTGACGTTAAAGTGGAGCCTCTATGTCACCTGGATGCCGTTAGTGAAGAAAAGCCAACGTCCCCAAACTGTGAATTCGATGTGAAAGATCAGGTACTTGTTGGACTAGGATTTGAGCCTCTTAGGGATGGAGAATAGTCGCCAAATCTTAATTAATTAGGAAAGCCAAAACGCCACATCAATATGAAGAAGACATAGACCGAGCACTTTCTGGCTCGAGATGTCGATTGGTAGTACATTAGTAGTTATACATCAGCTATCCATCCGTTTATAAAAATGAAAAGTATTTATTCAATAAGCTCACGCATTATGTACGTATGCACAGTCCATTCCAGTGAAGCCAAAATTATGCTTCTGGTACGTACTGAAGGCTCGAATAGTAAGACAAGTTTCAGAGTCTTAGATCGATTTAGCAACCAGTTCTTCTGGATCATGATCAGCTAATCTCGCGGCAGATCGCACGGCATCCACCATCCAGGATTTAGTGGAACAATTGGGTTGGCCCAATTCCTCTCTGTTCCATCACTATCGTTGTGGGATACATGACCTCCACCATTATGTGATGGTCCCCATGAAAATACTGATAGGAAAAGGACACTGCAAATTGTTAATCGGATGAAGTTGTGTGCAACATTGAGAACTTTCCAGGGACAGACTGAATGGTCCCATTCTCAACCATTTGATTTTTTTCACCTCTTCAAATGAGAGAGAGAGAGAGAGAGAGAGAGAGAGAGAGAGAGAGAGAGAGAGAGAGAGAGCTGCGATTCATGTTTGAGATATAGCTGCAGAGGGATAGGTTGGAAAATAACATGCTTAAACTGGTGAGTTCGGTGATCAGGCTGAAGTTCATAAAGGCTAGAAGTACCCTTCTCAAACGTGCTACATAATCAGATCGAGTCACCTCTTCACTCCCCTTCGCGACGTGATTTTCACGAGACTCCATTACATTGATCTTATGTTGGGGACAAAGAACAGCACTGTGGATAGGCTTTCTAGGAAGAATAGCTCAGATCTATCAATACATACAGGGTATAATACTCGACTGTAGCAGCAAAGTTTACTTGCATCTCCTTAAGGAATTGGAGAGGAGGTATCAACTTAAAAAGACAGGACATACTCTGCTCAAGAGCATAGGTGGATCCTGAGACTAGCACACTCCCTCACTGTCGGTAATATATGCTCATTTTATCTTCAAGCACTTGAATTCGAACCATCATAAACTCACAATGATGTCCATTCTCAGCAAAGGAATGTGTGATCTCTCAAAGGCTCTGCTTGTTCCATGAAAAATGAATGAATGATCACATATAAAATGGAATTACCCAGTCAAGAGTTGCAATCCGTTCAAGACAGGCCAGAAGCGATTCAACAGAGTAAAGCAGCTTTCACACCATAAAATGATATTAACGAACCAAATAACAGAATAACCAGAGGTGAGTAGTGAAAGGAAGCATTCAAATTCTATTGAAACAAGGGAGCTATTCGAGAACCCCTCGCTGAATGAAGCCTGGATTTACAGAGGATATTTCAGAAATTTGCAGCGGCAAAGTCTGTATCTTATGCCGGATAAATTTAGAAGTCTATTTACAGATACAGTACCTAGACATACTTTACGAACATGAAGAAAGGGGTTCTCTGGATCTGCAGTTTAATGAGAATGAAAAGAACATGAGTTGCTGCAATTTTCTCGACTCCCCCTAAGAGCCTCCATCGACAGCTACCAGCTCTGAGTTCTTTTTTCACGCACTGCTCTTCCGTCCATCGCTCTCAAAAGCCCAGTGAAATTTAGCAGGAGTGCGCTTCAATGCCTTGACTCCTAGAGGATTCTCCTTGCTCTGTTGCACAAAAACCAATTAGAAAGGACATGTAGGATTGTTAATGATGAGGGCACTTTGAAGTAACTTTTATATGTTCAAGGTCAAGTCAGATGCATGCCCAATTTCAGAAAGCCGTACATAATGAAATTGAATTCAGTCGATTGTGCTTACCATCTGGCAGGTCCCAGCGTTTACATTACAGACCGGGAAGTCATGAGGGCAGCAACTATAGTGGTCTTCACAGCAGGTGGCCGCCTCGAGAGGGCAGCATCCCCAGGCAAAGCAGTAGTTTGCATACTCATAAACGCAGCAGCAGGTGGTGCTCTCGGGACAAGAGTAGTAACTGTCGCAGACGGTCGGGGGTTTCACTGGAGATGGTGGAGACGGGCCGGGATTGGGAGGATTTTGGCTCTTTTTGATGGGGTACGAGGACTCTATTGCTATCCCACATTTGCCAGTGGGTGTACCAGCCACATTACGTGCCATTCTGATGTAGCCTTGCTCTCCCCAGCTGCCACCCCATGAGTTCTTCACTATCCAGTAATCAACTCCATTTTCTGTGCCATATCCAACGGCAGTGACCCCATGATCCAGAGCTGTCCCACATTTGCCAGTAAATATACCCTGTAAGAGTCAGAGGGCACAGTTAGGGCCATAAAGCCTTTTCGAGAATCGTCTACGCTTGCTCCAAGAATATTGTGTTTGACAGTAACATTCCAATAGCTCTCACGTTTTCAGAAGCAAAAGCTTCTGTGAGTATCATGCCAGTGCACTCACAAAAAGGGGCCTAGTAGACCTATAATTTTGAAAATATTAGTTCATACGATTATTGAACATAGGCTATCAGCCAGAAAAATCATTACTCGGAAGAAGCTAATCAATTCCTCTACATGATGACTTTCCGGGTAAGTAGTGTGGCTGACACTCAAGCTGCAAATGGAAGAGTTGAAATCTAGAGTGAAGTTGCAAGCAACACTCCTCCTTGTTGATGGATATGCCAAAGCTTTTCTTATGATTCAGCATGCAATATTTTATTGATGGACCAACTAAGAAGCTAAGATTGTAAAGTAGGAATATTACTGAATCGTAAAACTGGAATTCCCGGCCTCCTGCTTCAATAGCCACGCTCACTGGTTGATTAGCAACTGCCTTTTGCAATGCTTTCTCATCATTCTCTGGAACATCTTCATAACCATCGATTGTCACAACCTTTGCGTTCTTCTGCAAAAGACGGCATAAAGGAAATGACAGGTTATTACCTACAGGGTTATTATGATGCCCATAATACAATCAGATGATCAATTGTGACACAAACCCTGTATTGGTCGCAACTGCTATCTACAGCTCTATAGGGATAATCTTCCTCACTATCGATGCCGCCATTGTTGATAATAAATTCAAAGGCATAATCCATGAGCCCACCATTACATCCTTCATTGTAGGATGTATCACAGTCCACAAGTTCCTGCTCGGACAGAGAGATCAAATCACCAGTCACAATCTTGTTTATCCCCTCCACAGCAGCAATTGTAGAGAACGCCCAGCAACTCCCTTCAGTAAGAAATAAACACCCAGTCAAGCAGGTTTAGATAGAAGAATCTCAAGCTCATATTTTCTCTGAGTTCACAGTTGTATGCATCAATAAAGTAGTATATCATCAAGGCCTCCAAGGAGATGAATCATACTGTCATTAGATTCACATCTTTAGCAAATTACTTTGATACATAAAGGCATACAGATTTTATAACTTATGGAGATCAATAGGAAATGAAAATATATAGAGAGCTTACAGTGTTTCCTCCAAGGAGATGCGCCATACTCTCATTATGTTCATATCTTTGGAGAATTACTTTGATATATAAAGGCATGCGGATTTTATAACTCATGGAGATCGATAAGAAATAGAAATACAGACATGCGTGTGTGCGTGCGTGTGTACATATATATAGAGTTTACAGTGTTTCTTCTGGTTCTATTGGAAAAAATATTCAAGTTACCGCATGTTATAAGAAGTCTTTTTCCTTTCCAGACTGCTAATAATATGTGAGATTCTTCGAGAAATATTTCAGGAATTTAATTTTGCCCCCACAATGAGCTATCTCCTGTACAACCTTAATTTTTTGAATTTGGATGTCAAGTGCCAGTAGTTGTTTCTCTGCCCCACCATAGCCTTTCCATTGTCAGATTTTGCATTCAAGTTTGGTGGATAAGCTGCAAACTTGAAGCTAACCTTCCATCCACACTTCGTTTTCATTGTCCAAAGTAACAGATACAAAGATGAACCAACAAGACATCAAAACTTGCTGCTGCCAATTAATTTCCTAAATATGATCATGTCTCAATACATAGATAAACACAATCACCCCTTTGAAAACTGGCGCTTCAAAGTTTGTCATCAATCGTTCGCTCATAAGCTTTTTGTTCATTGGATTTCTAACATTCCTAATGACCTCATGCACATGTACATGTATCCTCCACTGCCTACAAATTCAAACTTTAGGATGGGATTACTCACCATTGTTAAGGTTGTCCAACATCATTTATTAATAGAGTTTTCATTAACCTTATCTACATACACTTCTCCCCAACTAAAAGATAGCTGAATTATTTAACCATTGATAGAAATTCTCCCACGAGAAATTCTTTGAGAATGAATTTAGTAACAGTTAAGATGATTGCTTTGATTTGAGGAATCGATTGAACAGATATTGACTACTTTTTCTTCCCAAAACCCTATTGCACTAGCTGCTACAATTGTGTCAAAAAAAAAAAAAGTTTCGCACCAATTAGCTTTCTTTTTTTCCAAGTAAATTACCATTTTCACTTCAAATCAATGGACAGTGACTTTGGAGAAGCTTGTGCACAAATGGCATTTTACTTTTGGGCCAAGCTAGGAAATTCTCAGTTGCTTGATTCTCCTTATTTTACTTAAAATTCGGCATGCATAGCAACAGCCCCGCTAAAGCTCCCTCATGCTGTGAAATTTTTGCAGCAACAAAAGTGACTCAGCAAAAATAGGAAAATTCGAATGAGCAAAAACATTTGCAGTCATTACTATATCATCATACGCTTTCTAAATTTCTACCAAAAAAGCAAACGAAAATGATTTCTTTCCCCCTGTGTATCCTCTCTTAGCAACTCATGCCATAATCGAAAATAGAGTATACTTCTTCTATACGATCAATACAAAGCAATTTCAAAAATATGAAGAACAGCTGATAAAATTATCATGAATGAACTGTAACAGAGTCCATAAAAGGATGTAAACCACGTGATCAACCCAAAAAAAAAAAAACAGAAGGCAACCATGGAAATTGGTCCAAAATGATGGAAGTTACCATCAGACAACCAAAAGCACGAAATACCGAACGAGCAAAAAAGGGCTAATTCTTAACGCAAGAATCGTTTTTCCCCCCCTACAAAGTAAATTAGCAAATTACCAGTAACCGCAACCTTGACCACAACATCAAGTTCCTCTTTTTCTTTCGGTTTAATGTCATCACGGATGCATTATACAAACGAATCGTATCGTATCCCCAATGAAAAGCAACGTAAGAACAATCATCTCCATTCCGCACCAAAACATCAGAAGCAGTACAAATCAAATCAAACAAATGCATATGTGATATTGAAAGAAAAACTCACCACAACTTCCCTGGTCCTTGACGTCGACAACGGCGCCTTCCTTCCTCCAATCGACGGACGCCGGCAACTCCTCTCCGGCGACCACCGCGTAGCGATCGCTGCGAGCCTTCCCGAGCCGCCGCCTCGACCGATCCATCTTGGCACCCAAATACATGGACCGGTACTCCTCGTTGGTGAGGTCGGCGAACCGGTTGAGGCCTACCTTGTAGGTCCGGTTCTCGGCGTTGTGGTCGTCGATGAACCTGAGGTTGTCCTTGAACACCTGGAAGCGCTTCTCCTTCTCGCCCAGGGCGTTGTAGGCCTTGCCGTGCTTGGCCAGCCAGCTCTCGTAGATCGCCATCACCTCGTCGTCGGTCCTCCAGGCGGCGGAGGAGGACCGGTCGCCGTGGGCCCGATCGTAGCTGACGATGGACATGTCGAGGGCAGACGCGACCGTCAGGAGCAGCGCGAGGGCTGCGAGGATCGCCATGGGCGCCGGCGGGGACTTGAGATCCATCTTGTGGCTTCTGTATCCGATCGGAGAATCAGAGGAGAGAGAGATTTGGTAATCGAAGTGAGAGGGGAATGAGAGGGATCGCGGTTTTATAGAAGGGCGATGGAGAGAGAGAGAGAGAGAGAGAGAGAGAGAGAGTCGCAGAGACGGAGAGAATATAGCGGGGGGGAAATTGTCATTGGCCGGAACGGGAGCGGACGAAGGAGGAGGAGAGACTGTTTTTGACTATGTTACAGCCCCCGAGGGAGGCGAGACGTGATTGGCTGGAGGGGGAGAGAGTGGGCCCCATGGAAAAAGACAATCGGGGAGAGGGGTGAATCTCACGCGCCCTCGCGCGTGGAGGGGGAGAGGTACTGGGGCACGTAGACATTTTCTCCTTCTCCCATTAAAGTTAAACTCTTAAATATTTTCTAAACGGGGATGTAATATGAGCCAGTCATCATGGGGTTCGTTGGCCAAAAAAAAGAAAATTGGTGTTCAATTTCGATTTGGAGACTCAGATTCCGGTCGATTCTTTTCGAGCTTGCGCTTTGGAAAACATCATAATCGTGCGGCCTGGCAATCAATGATTGCGCCACGGTGACTTCTACATATAACTGTCTTCGTTCGTATCCCTAAATCTTTAAATACAATTTACTAATGAAAAAGATATATGAACCTAAATTCAATTTCGATTGAATCAAAAAAATTTCACTTTGTTTCGCCAAAAAATTCATTACGGACAGAAATCATCTTCGAAGAGTACAGTTGGTTTTCATTCTTTTTAATGAATTATAAAAAGCGATTTCCTTCGGTCCATGGAAATATTTTTAAGAAAATGAATTCGATTATTCATTATTCAAACATCGAACAAGTCGGAAAATACAATGGTTGTCGTTCAAGCAAACGGACCGCAAGTCAACATGCAATTTGCCGATGGATTTCCCACCTAATATGTGCTCCCACATTTTAGGGCGATAGATTTTGTTGTTATTTCTAAGGAAATTCCGGAAAGGGTCCGCACCGCATGCGATCGTGATAAAACGCCGTGATTTGGGAAATCAAAAATAAATAAATAAAAAGAAAACTCCGACACGTGATGTTGGGGCGGGTGGGGCCCGCGCTCCAGGGGGATGTCGTGTCTTACTTTCGTGGGGCGGGAGTCAATTATTTCGTCGCCAATCGCTGTCCGAAAAGGTCGGGGAGAGAGCGGGGGGTGGAGCGGGGGGCACCTCCGTCTCTGTTTTGTAGGTTTCTCAGTAAATTCCTGATGCGGGGGGGCGCTTCTCTCCTTCTCCCTACCCACCGCGACACGAATCCTCCATGGAGTAATGACCGAATCCTACGAGCTCATGATTTGTCCCGCATAATCTATGAATTTTAATCCAAAGTGTAATATAATTTATAGATTTTCAATCCGCTTGATGCGGTCGTTGAAATTTAAATTGAAGAAAAATTTAAATTAAAAAAAATGATGACGTTGAAATTTTTTTACATATTTTAGATAATGCTTTTGAGCATGTATTTTAAAAGTTTGATTATCATATTTAATAAATTGAAAGTTCACAGGCAATGGCATATATTGAGCTAAAGTTTAATTATCACATTGAATAAATTAAAAATTTAAAAATCGCGTTGTATGTTTAATTATAATGATGCATCGTTTAGGTCATTTTCCCTAATTATAATCGATTAACTACCATCTTCTCCAAAAAAAAAAAAACAAAAGGAAAGGTACCATTGGGTTGTGAACCCAAAAAAAAATTGAAAAATAAAAAGGTACTCATAGCGTTACCAAATGGAAAAAAAAGAGAGATGTTTTTCCATTGTGGGCAGAAATTTATGATAAATAATCTACCAAATTGAAAAGATAAATAAAAGGTTCTAAAAAGATTCAAATTCGAGATCTTCCTCACCGCTCGAGGTCTAGTGAAACTGTCATTGACAGTTTAAAAAAATTAAGTCAGTGGGTCGAGAAGTGATGTTAATACTTCAAATAGAGTTTGATCCTTACTCATCTCTAAGCTACAGTTTGCACATAGACATTAGGAAGGTCAGAGCCGAATACTCCATAAATGGTGGGACAAAAAAAATGGAAAATGACATAAATGGCACATTACATAAATTAAAAGAGTTAAATCATATTGAATAAAATAAAAGTTTGGGAATTATATTGTCTATTTAATTAAAATTTATGAATTTGTGTTAATTTTCTTAAAAGAAATTGGGAAACAAAAGGTGGGGACAAATACGGTGCATGGACAGAAATAATGATGCTCCATTGGAATCATAGCCTGTGTGTGGTGGTGGTGGAGGGGTCCCACGCGACGGATTCCGATGAATCTTTTGTCATCGTGAAAATTGTCTCAGTAATCACCATTGATTAAGAAGGGGACAATTCGATGATGTGGCCACTTGACCATGACCTTTTTGTCATCATTATTATTGTTATTATTGTTGTTGTTATTTATTATTTATGTGTATTTATTGCCGAGTTACTCTCAATCGCTATATCCCGTCGATGTTACCCAGACGCTATTGCGCATTTACCTTTTCCCGATCACTTTTAGCAAAAAAATTAAAATTAAAAATTTGAAATAACGGTAAATTGCTTTCACCCTTTTTGTGAATATGATGGAAAAAAGATGTGTAATGGACAACTCAATATGAGAATCATCCGAATCGGAGTGTCCAGGTTGGTCTCATTCTTGGAAGTTTCAATCCAATTCATGATTTCTAAAAATGGAATCGATTTCCGAATGATTTAATTCTCGGTTCCTAATAGGGTGAGACTGAATTGGATCACTCGGACCAAACCACTTGGAGTCTTGGACTGACCCTTTCTCTATTGGTTAGGTCCTTTAGGGTCGAGAGAGAGAGAGAGAAAACTAATTGGGTCCATTCCATTATGAATTGTTTAGTTACGACTATGCATGTCGGGCTGATTCCTTTGCATCTTCATTGCAAAAAAGAGATAGGTTGAGCTTCAAATTCTACACATTCAAGGGTTCAATTGCAACCTGCAATTTATCAAGTTTTCTCCTATGTGCATTGGCCAAGTACTCACATAGTCTCTCTCTCTCTCTCTCTCTCTCTCTCTCTCTCTCTCTCTCTCTCTCTCTCTCTCTCGTGAGTCTCTCTCTTGACGACGGAGTGTTTTGATATGCTCAAGACAGTTATATCCTCTCTTAGTCAAGCCACTCTACACTTCGTCTCGCGCTCTCTACACTTCGTTATCTTGATTATTCATTTGGGAACTTTGAATTTTTCCCGGTTCTATTGAATTGCCCAAGAACCGGTCAGTCCAGTTTGGTCCCTAATCCGGTCCCCGATTTTGGGAGGGAACGGGACCACCACCCTGGACTATGTACATCCCTACTCCAAGATACTAACTTTTCATTTTCTAACCAAAATTTAAGTAGTTTTAAAAATTATAGGAAAAAAGTATATGAGGGTTTGAGCGGCAGTAATTTTGGTCATGCAAGCATTGAAAACGAAAAGCGTTTGCAGATAAATCTATATTTTCCTTTCTTTAAAAAAATTGGCGAAAAATAATTTAAATTAGATATGACTGATGTGATTGAATAAGTCTTTATTCATTTTTTGACGAGTGAAGTGTCTTAATATCCACTTATGTTATATCAGGTATTTGTTCCTCTCGGTTGTTAAGCCCACATATTACATGACGGACTTCTCTTTTCATTCGAAATTACCCGAAATAGGATGATTAAATGTTGTTGGAAAGAAATGGGCATGATTAGATTACGCATTAGGGTCTCTTCTCCCACTCTTTTCTCTCGTTATTCTCTGTGCTCAATAGACTACACATCAAAGGACTCGCGATGGATGAAAGCTTAAAGGCTTCTCTTCTTCACAATGTACAGATTGGACGAGTCCGGGCCTACTGTAGACTATAATGTGCATCGATAAATTCTTTTTAGCCTATCAAGTCAAATGAATTGATCCGAATCGATCCTATCAATTCATTGAACCTAACTACCTAACTTTGCTTAACAGAGATAAACTATGCAATTTCCCATGTAAAAGATCAAAAAGAAAAAAAATTAGATCACAAACAAATATTTTTTATTATTTCGGATTTATAGAAAGTCAAAAAGTCTCCAAAGCTTGTATTCTTGTACGAGAGTTGGAATCTTACACGCCTTGAATAGTAAATAATATCTCACGGGAGCATCGAGCCATCCTTATCGCATGTCGCTTGGCTTGATCAAGGACGAAACGAAACGGGTGGCCAACCACGACAATTTCTATGGGTCCAAAGTCTTTGTCGTGTTTCGACAAGGAAAATTATTTTGTCTTGTCCCTGAGAAGTTACATGTGTGAATTTTGGATCCTTCACTCGATAATTTTTTTTTATGATTGAAAAATTCACCGTGAATCCGTCATGCTCAAACGGCACCAAAGGACTAAATCCCTATACATTGGTAGAGACTAACACAAGACCCCAATACTATGGTCCTTCACTTAAGACTTTATCAACTGTGGGTTTTGAACTCTCGATTTCAACGATAAGAAAGAAACTCTCAACCAATATCCTATCGTTGGGTTCATCCAACTATTCATCATGTTTTCTAAAAAAATTTAAAAAAATTCACAAAATATTGGGGGGTGGTGATTTATTTGAAATAAATGGGAAATTCTGTTTTGGGAACGCATAAAAAGGTTGCGTCGTGAACTTCCCTCTCTCTCTCTCTCTCTCTCTCTCTCTCTCTCTAAACTTGGACTTACTTTTGTCAAATTTGCGTCCTCACATTAAATTGTTGCTGAAGCCTCATTATCCCATGACGAGGAATGAAGGGGCGGTCTCGCATTTCAAGCAATCCTTGTTCCTTGGATGACGTTCCTGTTCAACCATTTGAAGTGCGCAAGGCCTCGGCCTTCGAACAACTTTCACTGCCGATCGGAAATCGCCGGCAACCGATGACCGGCGATGGTCTTGACGATCTTGATGGGCAGTTTTCTTTTTTTTCTTTTTATAATTCAACGATGCCCGGAACATGAAATTGGAGTCTTGATACCCGATTCCTCTTGTTGAGGTAACGTGTAGCGTGAGAAAATCCAATTTCACATTTCGACTTATTTGCATATTAGGATCTCATTGCTTAATGAATCCGATTCCGCATTGAATCGAGGAGCGTTGAGATTATTTTATTTTTCGCCCGATGCTCACCAGATTTCATTATATATCTGTCTGCTCAATTACACAATACAATTTCATATCAACCCCCGCTCTTACTTCCTTTCTTCCTTTCTCTTTGTTTCCCATTCGAGGAGCTTGGCCCCTCCGCCAGCTCTCACACGAGAGTGCTCCCTCTCTTTCGTTTGCTTTGTTTTGGGCCAGCAGCTCCTTCGAGCCCATCAATCTGAGTCGAAATGGGTAAGCCCAAGCGCGCGCACAAGAGCCTTGACACTTGACAGTTCGTCATTGACTGGCCCAGTTACTTGCTCCGTAACCACAGAACGTCGGGCATCACATCTTCCGATGGAAAGATGGGTGGATGGATCGATCCCGAGTATTCTCATGGAGATAGCATCGTTCAGAAAGACTCGGCATATTGATCGAGGGTCTTCCCCCACTGTAGGACGACGGCACATTGCATTCAGGGAAAGGAGATGCGTGTGCGTATTGGCTTCGCTAATTGGGTTTTTCACGAGGCCAGTGTTCACAAGTGAACAATGTTCTTGCGCGCCCTTCCTGCAGAACTTTCGCCATCATCGTTATCAGAATGGTAGGGTTGAACCTTTCTGTGCCAAGAAGAGTAATCCTGCAATGGCGGGTGGGGATCGCGTGGGCCTAAACGAGGCTTGAATGTAATCATTGGTGTACCTGGTTAGCAGAAGCGGCGTCCCCCCTTAGCCCCTCTTCTCCTGTGCCCGCCCCAACCGTCTCTCCCGCCTCGACTCCGCCACCCTCCTCCCTCTCCGCCTCTGCTCCACCCGCCGTCTCTACCTCCGCTCCGCCCGACGATGGTTTCTTTCACCATCTGTCCACCCACCGCCCCAGAGACGCCGCCCCCATTCCCCCCTCCTGTCCCTTCCTCGCCTCTCATCTCCAATTCCTCCCCACCCCCACGTCCCTCTGTTCGCCGCCCAAGTCACGGTCTTTCCGAACCATGGCCTTTGCCCCTGTCTCGCCCGTGACCATGTCGTCCCTGATGCCCCGAACCTTCAGCCTCTCCTCCTCAAGGCCTGGCCCGATCGCACATGTTCCGTTACTTTCTTTGGTTAGTTCTCTTCTGGGCTAGTGCTGGAGTGTCCGGTACATGCAATTTCTTCTACGCCCTCTCATATGAGGCTAATGCCATGTGACAGACATCTTCGAGTGGACAGAGAGAGGATTCGTTTTCTGGCTTTCGGTTTCTGGAACGTCTTCATGTCAATCGCATCAGTAGTACAGAAAGCAATCCCAAAAAGATACAGGTCAAGTCATCCCATCTTTATCCCACATCGAAAGACGATACTGATTTTTTTATCTATAAAAACCAACATGTTTAGCATGAAGGTTGTCTCTTCGGAGACATCCGATAAAATTGGAACGATACAGAGAAGATTAGCATGGCCCCTGCGCAAGGATGACACGCATAAATCGAGAAATGGTCCAATTTTTTTTTTATTTATTCAACGATATTATTTTACTTTCTTTAGTTTAATCCTCTTACATTATCAGTCTTGCATATAATTTATAATTTTTTCCTTTTCTTTTAATATTTCCCTCATATCCCTTCGTTGATTGCTAGGTCTTGACGATAGCTAGGGGATGTCTCTCCATCGATAACAAAATTTCATGGTTCCTTGGCATATGATATTAAGTTGGGATAATTATGAAAAAAGTCTTAATTTTATTGTGCATATACCAATTTAGTTGCAAATGATGCCAACCGTAACATAATCATTGTTAACTTGAACAAATTTTGTAAACTTTATAAAAAAATTGAATTTTTCTTTTTTCTTTTTCTTCTTAAAATATTTTAAAAATGCAATAAATGTCTACGTTAATTCCGGTGAAGCTACATAGAATGGTCAATTTATGCATCACGATTTTCAGTCAAAATTAAATAGAAAAATTACATTAAAAAAATCTTCAAAAGTTGTTGCCTAAATTGTCGGATCTTAGAAGTCGTCTTGCTGTTGCTCCGTCTTTGAGTTTCAGTCTTCTGTCGTCTCTTCAACTTCTAGTGGCATACCCTTCCCTCCCCTCCTTAGTTCCTTTTTCCTTTCACTTTCTCTTACTTCCCTTACTCTCTCGATCTAATTTTAGATTTGGATGTTTTATTCTCCTAATCTTAAATCGAGGAGCTTTTCTCTTTGTTTTAATTCTAGATTTCGCAATTGTAATGAATAAGTATTTCGCCTCCATTTGAATGATGCCCAGTGTAATGCCAATGTCAAATAGACTCGTTCAACATGTTATTGTTAAAAGATTTGGCATTTTGCACTTGCTAAACAACATCCTCTCACAAGTATATGAACTTATTCAGCATGTTTATATTGTCTCCTTGTGATGATGATGTCGGCGACATCAAATCTAAGCGCACACGACTGAAAGGTAAGTCATAACTATAGATGGAGATCCTAACACATATTCATCACTAATGATGATATGTGATTTGGTGATCAGTTGTCGATCATTTTAGTCAAAGATTTATATCTGAAGGACAAGTGCACGATTTCCTTACCAATGATATACCTTGGTTTTTGGTTTTTAATTTGTTTTGGATCTCTACAGGCGTGCCTTGTTATACTGGCTTTTGAGTCTTGCTACTGATCATTTTGGTAATGGATGGAAATTTCTTTTGAAAAAAATGTTACCAAATTAAATAATTTAAGATTAAATTGATATTCATACTATACATTTAGATTTTTTTTGTATATTTTATCCACATTAAATCCTAGTAGATGGAAAATGAGTCAATTTATTCCTTTCAAATTAGCCGTTAAAAGAACAGCATGATATGACATAAAAAAAAAGCCCAAGAAGATCAAAACAAAAGGGATCTCCACGTGCACGCATCGAATGATTTGTGTTCCACCGCTAGTCAAGTTCAACCATGATTGTCAATGATGAATCGATGACCATTCGTCGAGCACAATGTTTGTGGTTGTGGCAGTGCAATCGATGCTGAAGGACTAGTAGTTTCTCTCTCCCACTCGTGAGTTGAATCTTGTGCTAGTGCTAGATCGCCTGGTACATGCACTTTTCTTATTCGCCTTCTTATAATTTTATTCTTAAAATATAATAATAGTAATAATAACGATCGTGTTTCACGCCTTTTTGTTATGATTTGTTGAGTGAATAATTATGTCGACCGCATTTGTGGGACGGGCGGTAGTCTTCATAAAATAAAAATTCCACGAGTCATCCCATCTTTATCTTATATTGAAAATTGATGACAGCTCTCTTTGTCAAGTGTTAAACGATGAATTTGTCACTTTGGAGGCACTTGACAAAATCGGAACCGTAAAGAGAAGATTAGAACGGCCCGCAATGATGACACGTACGGATCGAGAAATGATCCAAATTTTTTTTCTACTTTTACCCATCATTTGGGTTTCCCCCCCTGCCTTAGCTTTCCTGCCAATATCAAAACTTAGGGTCCAAAGGCCAAAAGAAATGCTACAGAAGGAAAAAGAAACAATATCAAAAACACTAGTCCATGCAGACATGATCATCTAATAGTAGGTTCATTGAAAGATCCACAGCTGGACATGGGTTCTGAATCTTTTTACCCACAAAAATCAAAGTTACTGCAAAATCATATAGGTTCAATGACCACGGATTGCATCCGATAGCAATCATACATCCCACCGTATCACTTATTATACCAGCCACCAGTGCAGATGCAGACGCTTTATCTCCATGAACGTGCGGTATACGTGATCCAAGCGTTCGTGAACATATTTGTTTGTTCAAACTCATCAATCATGTAACATAAGCATGAAATATTTTCTTGTCAAAATTTTTAAAGGGTCTACTTCTAAAACAATGTAATCTTTCCGTTTAATTTCGATCGTCCTCGTGCTTTAAATAATTGTTTTATGCAGTGGTATTTATATGCACTGCAAAACTAAAAAAAAAAAAAACTATTATGCAGATTGACCTGGAATTTGTTTTCCTAAGGCAATCGATTCTTTCCTAAAATTAAACATCCCGGCTGATGAAAGCAGTCATCGGGTCGTCCCATTTGAAATAGCGGTGCAAAGCGGCCCGGAAGTCTATAGACGTAGCAACTCTTCTTGTTGGAAACTTAGCAAAGATGACGGAAACGGGGGAAGGTCAAAGGAAATGATGAATCAAACCAGATTCTACCAACGAAATCAACATGAGTTAGGCTGGATTTCGACCGCATGCACCTTTCATTTGCTTTCAGGTTGGTCCATTTTGGTTAATTGTTTCAAAGCTTTTGACGCAGTCCTTTGATTATGTCGCGCATGCTAAGGACCGACGAGGGTTCAAGAGTCGGTCAACCAACGGCATTGAACAAAAGTTGAGGGTGTGCATGGCAACATTTTGTTTCGGGGAATAATTTCTTTTAGGAAACATTTCTTTTCTATTTCTACTTTCTGGAATAATTTCTAAGAAAAATAAGGCGTTTGGTAATTAAATAAAACTTCTACTCTTGAAATAGATAAAGAATAGGAATGCGTTTGGTACGATTCATAAATTTTTTGTTCTTTTTCTTTTTTTTTCTTGCTTACGGACGACGGACCGTCGCCAGCCACCGCCCATTGTCGGTCGGCCAGCGGCGGTCATCGACTGAGGGCAACGGCGGGCAGGCGGGGGTCACTGGCGAAGTGCAGTGGTGACCAACGATGGGCAGGTGGCGATGATGGGTGGCCGCAGCAAGAGATAATAATAAATGAAAAGAAAAGAAGAAAATTAACTTATTTTTAGAAATTATTCCCAAGAACAGTAAGCTACTTGTTTTTGTTTCTTGTTTCTAGCCCAAATCTATTCCCACGAACAAAAAAATAAGTTGATGTTACCAAATTGATTTTTTTTTTGGTTCCGGGAAACAAATAAAAAAAAGAGAAATAGAAAATTACCATGCGCATCCTAAGTTTCCGTTGCCAATCCTACCTATGACCTATCGTGTTGAACAAGGAGGTATAATGCTTGACCAAAAGTTTGGGCGCACTATCCAATTATAATGTGTTCTAGAACGTAGTTAGTGTTGCGCTTACATTTGAATTCACATTATTTGGGCTGTGACAGTCTGTACCATGCCCCAAAAACCTTGCCTACTTCAAGTAGTTACTTCTTAAACCGATCTTTAATATTGCCTTTGGTTGTACGAATTTTTAAACAGAATATGATTAAATAATATGATAAGAAATTCATGGATTTCTTCATATCCCATCCATCATTTGGTGAACTTCGAATTTAAAATTGGATATCCTCATATCTTATTAAATTTATCGTTTGGGAACAGATGGTTATCATGTTGAGAGAAAAATGGCGCAAGCCATCCCATAAAAGACATGCGCGCGCACGTGCTTTGTGCAACGTCCGTTCGTCCATAGAGCTGGAATGGAAGAGGATGTGGTTAGGCAATTGTCATTTTGCTGAATTTTCTCATCTTGAGCGTCCTCTCATGACGAGCCTGCAAATCAGCACAGACCAGTGGCGGAGGAAAGTGGAAAGCGATAGGAAAACAGAAAGATGGAGCTTCTACTAAAGACCATCCTGGCTGTTCACATTCTGCACCCTTTGAATTTAAAGAAACAACCCTGTAGACAATGATGATAAGATGACCAAATGCATGCGACAGAGTTATCTTGACTGATGAAACAGCCGCTAAATTTGTTTTATTTTAGTGGACTAAGTGGGTTTGATCAAGCACTCACTATCGGCGTGGGTTGGTGGGAAGGCATCGGTTTCCTTTTTAGTGGGAGTCACAAGCTAAGAAGCAAGTAGTGAACATTGCAGGTACCAGAACACATTCTAGCAGATTCGAAGGTTGTTTCTTTCTTAAAGCCCCACCTCGACCTCCATTGCCTCCGCATCTTCTTGCTGTCCATTTCTCCACAGAGCATCTGAAATTAGGAGAAAAAGCATATAATGATCACCAAGGTCTCTTCTGTTGCAATTCTCTCACTACTCCATATCCTTCCAGCTTCTCTCATTTTGTACGGCAAAGCAGCTTCTGCCAGTAGACACACACTAGAGCTCTCCATTGGCAGCGGCAGCGGCAGCTCAAACAAAGACTGTGGCGATAAGCTTCTTGAGATCCCCGACAAATCTCAATGTCAGGAAAAAATTCCTTTGTTAGGACCAGTTATACAAGCACCCCTGTTAGCACCAGTAGTACAAGCACCAATTGTACAAGGGATCCTGAACTTTGTTGACCAGAGGCTTGCACTGGTATACCCAGTGATCCAGCTATTCAAGTCCACAATCACATCAGATCCTCTTGGCATCACCAATTCTTGGGTTGGCGCTGACATTTGCAAGTACAAAGGCTTTTACTGTGATAGCCCACCTGACAATATATCAGCCGTTACTTTAGCTTCTATAGACTTCAATGGCTTTGGGTTAAGTGCTCCGAGTCTAGATGGCTTCCTTGATCAGCTCCCGGACGTTGCGCTCTTCCACGCCAATTCCAACAACTTTGCGGGGACCATTTCCCCGGACATCACCAAGCTTAAGTACCTCTACGAGCTCGACCTTAGTAACAACAGGCTCTCCGGCCCGTTTCCTATGGCGGTTCTCAGCATGACCGAGCTCATATTCCTAGATATGAGGTTTAACTCCTTCTCCGGGGCTGTACCTGCCCAGATATTTACTCAGGATCTCTATGCGCTATTCCTCAACAACAATGGCTTCGATCAGACACTGCCAGACAACCTTGGGAACACCCACGTGTCCTACCTCACCTTAGCCAACAACAAATTTACTGGTCCGATACCGAGAAGCATTAGGGGAGCCCTATCCACTTTGACTGAGGTCCTGCTCTTGAACAACCGGTTTAGCGGTTGTTTGCCCTATGAGATTGGTCTGCTGGACGAGACTGTGGTCATAGATGCGGGTAACAATCTGTTGACAGGTCCGCTTCCGCTCTCATTGTTCTGCTTGGAGAAGGTGGAGCAACTGAACCTTGCAGGGAATTTGTTCTATGGGATGGTGCCAGAGCCGATCTGCTGGCTAGGATTGTATCGGAACTTGGTGAACTTATCTTTGTCAGACAACTATTTTCAGCACGTCGGCCCTTGGTGCAGAGCATTGATCGAGAAGGGCATACTCAATGTGAGAAATAATTGCATTCCCGATCTTCCATTCCAAAGGCCGGTGGCCCAGTGTGCACAATTCTTCGCGCACCCAAAGCCGTGTCCTCGGATGTGGTCGTACTCCTATATACCATGTAATCATGCTCATCTGGATTCATTGGTTCCCAGCATTGCTCCTTCACCTTGAGAATCTTGCTGGCTCCTCTTTTCTCTTCAAGTCCAAAGATTTGTAATTTAAGAACTGTAGTAAAGTACTGTAAGCGTGATTCAACTAAGAATAAATCATTTTCCTTTTCAAGCTGAGTGCTGATGTTTCTACATTAAATCAGCCTCTCTCTCTCTTTTGCTCTCTCTCTCTCTCTCTCTCTCTCTCTCTCTCTCTCTCTCTCTCTCTCTCTCTCGGTAAACCGTGTTTTTCATATGGCTATACAAGGAGCTTGCCCTATGTTAAGACGACATTGGGCTCAACAATCCAACGAAACACATCTCTTGTCATTAAACCCCAATATATTGCATCTCTATCTGTTAGGCGGAGAGTTTAAAGTCCTCGTTAACGACTCCCGTGCGACTGCGATGACTCCTGCTACAGCAAAGGGTGATGTACACAAGTGGTCTTGCCTCTTGAAATTCGAGTGACTATCGTCTGTCTGACGTGTGGACAGATTGAACATGTTTCCACACATATTGTGTTGCAGAAAAGCAAATCCTTTTAGATGTCAGGTTTCATTTGATTACTAAAACCTGAAAAACTCCAAAATGATGCCACGGAAGACCGAGACTGTATTCACCTATAACAGAAATTATAGCTCATGCTTCGTATCATCTTTTCATTTTTTCCCACTTGACTGAAGTCCAAATTTTCAGCTCCATCCCTCTTAAATGTCCATAAAGCCAAACGAAGGCAAAAGAACTTGCAAAACTTGTTGCTATGCCATACTATATAGGGTGTACCCAAAAGTCTCAAGTAGTGCTGCGGAAAGTGCAGATTCCCATTATGTAATTGTCCAGAACTTTGTCCACACACAGACATGAAAAAGGGGGGAGAAATTACAAAGGGAAAAAAAATGTTTGATATTGAAATCAAGAACTTGGTGCGTTTGTGCCTCTTTACTTTGTGGGACAGCACTGCTTCCTAAACCTGCCAAGTCTAGTGTATTATTTTTCTTTTACCTCTTCTAATTGTTACAGAGAATGCATTAGAGTGAAAGAAAAATGCGGACCAAAACCTAACTTTTTCCACTATAGCAGGAACATTGTGGTCCACATTCTATCCCCTTGGATTCTAAATTCTGGTGGACGTCTCACTCACATCCTTGTCATTGGCCACCGTTTCTGGTTTTAATTGAATTTTTCAGTTGTCTCTGTGCAACAGCTTACCCGGAGCGAAAAAAAAAAATCTGCTCTTTGGCCGACATGCTTTCAACACAGGCATTTGATTTGCTTTGTGTACAACGCATGTAAGCCAAAGAATCACAAGACCCGTTTATCATCATCATGTCTCACAAGCTTCAACTTAATCACTCAATCTTGATAATCTGTTAAATAGGTGGGTCGGATTGGATCGGTTTGAATTAGGTCGAAAATGGTTCATTTCAAATAGACCCGTTTTCATCCATTTTTTAGCAATGCATTCTAGTGACATGTGCTTGACTTAACTTATATTGCTAAAATACTTTTAATACTAAACTGAGGTGAGAGTGCGAGATCGAGTGAGCATGAAAGAGATCGAAAAGTAAGTCATTAAAGTTGATTGAGTATAAGTAAATTATAAATCTATTTATGATTAATTTAATATCCATATCATGTTTAAACTCATTTATGATCCATTTTTCGAATATAACTAATCTATATAATAACTCGGCTCATTATAAATGGATAAGAAATGGATCCGTCATCCATTTTGACAGGTTTAGAAATTGAGTCCTCGACTAATCTTATCATTTCTTTGTTCATTGATCTCATTGCTCATTTTCTTGTTTATTCACAATCAAAAGGACCGGAAGTCTAGTACTTTCCCACGGATGACTTCTCTATGACTGGTTTGTCCTTCACTTTTGAATCATCACGCGACACATTTCTTCATTAACCTACATTCCTACGTTGCTGGTTTGTCTCCAGTAGTAAATTCCTCGGTAAATGGTTAATGAAGAGTGTTAAAAAAATGAGTAAACCTGAACTGCAAGATGATAAAAGCGGGGCAACTGCTACTGTACTATGCAATCACGAATGGATCAAAGAGACTAAAATGAAGAACGGATCCATTGACATACTGTTTTGTGCGCTCTTTGAATCTCACGATCTGTAGAAAGATATCATGAACTTGTCTTCTGTTGGATGGGTTGATCAAGTAGAGGACTGAGGTTTATACTAGATGTAAACATGGATGGGAGCACCCTTGGAGGAGGCCTAGAGATTGTACGGACTGGTGCTTTTATCCCCTCTAGAGATGTTGTTCAGGGCCAAATCCAGTAGAGACTGACTGCAGATTGGGAACCTCACAACTTTTAACTTATGAAAATTGAGTAGGAAGTGCGGTCTTTACACTACTACTTAAGTGAAAACATGGTAGATTCTGTAGATTTGTTAGTTCATCTTTTATTCCAACATCAAGGCTTTTAGCAACATGAAGAACATTCGAGATGTCCATATAGTGAACCGGTATGAAACCAGCTCCTGTTATAAAAATAGGCCCTGCAGTCCCTAATTCATGAACCACAAATGCGGGATTCAATTCTTTCCTTGGAAGATGCAAAAAAATAGGAACTCAACGGATCCTAACTCAAACTTTTACCTACTTCAATAAAATTTGGATTCATCATAGAAAGAGAGGGTCAAAGTGAGTCAAGGTAGCGCCAATCTCGTGCTAAATTAAGCTCCTACCTTATCGAATTCTTTTAAGTGATTTCAAATGGTAACTGTCTCGTCTATGCTTAATTTCATCTATATTTTCTTTTTCTTTTTTCTATTGGGCGATAATAATGCGTACGTAATGATTGAATTTAATAGATTGGAATAGTTACCTTTAAAGTTTATCTGAATGGGCCAGAAGCGAGCCCGTTCAGTCTGACATCCTTCCCATGAAGCCCAAGAGCTCCATTAGTCTTCCCTGTCATGAGCATGGAGAAGAGAGGAGGGGTCCAGACCCAGACCAGGGGAACGAGACAGAGAGCGAATTGGAAGTGCTTTTTGTGGAGGACATGAAAGATCTTGCCAGACCCAGAATCGTCTAAGCCAAACTACTCTCTACGCTTCACCAGAATCTTCATCAGGAGTTGATAGCCGAAAGCGAAGGGAAAAGGGAAAAAAGAAAAAGGGAAAAGCCCCACCTTTTGTGTCATCGGTGCGATTCACGTTCGTCCTGTATCCCATCGACGTTGCTGAAGCTGAAGAATTTGAGTGGAAACAAGAGAGGGAAGAGTGAGAAGGGTGACAAAGGATGGCAGGAGATCCAGTGGAGGGAGACACGCAGATGACGGAGACGCAAGGGAGCGAAGTTGGGTGGGAGTTGCTGGCCATGGCTCGCCATCTCATTGATCAGGGCAAGCCCTCTCAGGCTCTCCAAGCGGTGATTTTTCTTCTCTTTTTGGCTGCTAGCCCATGATTCTCTGTTGCACTTATTTTTGGGAAACTGCGGATTTGGATTATTTTGTTGGATTTTAATTGTTGATCCGTTGTTTGAGTCGTGTTTCTGAGTATGTTTAGGTGTTTCTTCATGAGCATTGGCTCGTACAGTAGCTGACATTATGGTTAGGCACTGTGTGTGAAATGCATTGATGGGGTTGCATAGAATGGGTCTTGATCGTGATTGATGGCTGGTGCACTTCTTTAAGTGGACTGCCAACTCCCTAATTTTGGTATTCTTGGCTGGTGCACCTCATCGACAGTTGCATAAGCTGGAATTCGACATTGAGTCAAGCATTTTGATGCTGTGAACCTTCTGTGGTCACACTATTCCATGGGATCATCTCTGGCTAGTCCAATTATGTCAAGTTTGATGAATGTCGGCCAACTGCTGCTTCTCCATAATGTGCGGAAGAACCAGCTAGCTTTGGGTTCGAGTGACATCACCCCCAATAAATAGTGGTCTTAGGATATGAGGAAAAAGAAACAATGCGTAAGCAACCTGAACAATCTTTGTAATGTATCTGTTTGTTTATGAAGGTGTGGACAGAATTTGGGTCACCACTTTGTTTAGTATTTGCGGCCTCTCTTAGTGGAATGGCAATTCTTGTTATTTGACTCTGCATAAAAGCTCTGATGTTGCATGATAGTTTTTTTTTTCCCTTAATGGCAGCACTCTAAATGAAGCTAAATGGGGTGCTTCCTTTGAACATTGGCCACCACCTCTACTGTTACCTTGGAATGATTAGGGAACAACATATCATGTCACTCTCATATTGAGATGTCAGATTGTCCTTTACAAGCTTAGCGAGGAAGGACAGGGATGGGAATTGGATAATGAGAATATCGTGATCCCAGAGGAAGTTCAGTGGAATACTTCCTTTGAAAAGTGTGACCAAGTAGTAAGTTTTTCAGAAAAATAAGTACTCTGTCTTTGCCATAATCAATTCAACTCGCAGTTATGCCTTCTATTACCTTGAGCCAACGAGTGAACTTGCATGTGGACAAAGGAAAAAGTACCTTAAGAAGCAGAATGCTGGAAAGTATTTCTTAACAGAGCGTAGTGGACATAGTGGGTTTTGACTTGGCTGAGCTGTTGCCTTCTGAGTTAGCGAAAATAGCGCTAAAGGAACAGACTCAACCGACTTTTTCATGAATAGGAACAGTTCATAAGAGCTGGCAGATCATCCAACTTTATCATGAATAGGAACAGTTCGTGTGAGCTGGCAGATATGATTCAGTTTGAGAATGATATTGAACGTGTTACTCTTGTTATTAAAACATCATCCATCCTCCATATTCATGACAACGCATACACCAAACACAATAAAAATTCAGTGCCGATTGCTTCTCTTCCATCTGTACTCTGGTCCTCTATGTAGTTATAGCAGATGCATTGTGGAAAATGCTTTGTGGTGGTGCAAGATTATTTTCATGTTGATATTCCTAGTCATGCTTAAGGGGGAGAAGTTTCAACAACCTTGGTTCTGCTTGGTTGTCATTTTGTTGTATAATTTTATGGTCTGTGTCTTCTATATAGCAACTTCTATGGCTCTTCTCTGCCATCGACTGATAATTGTGTTCAGTGTAAGTAATATTTTTCTATTTGAGCTGCAAAGAGATACTGTCAAGTTTTATAGTTAAGAAAGAATATGTGAAGTTTGTCAAAACCAAGGCTGTAAAAGATATGCTAATAGATGGAGAATACACCTCATTTGTTGGAGCTAATCTGGTGATTCAAACAGGTGGTGATGGCAACAAGGGCTAAAGGAGGGGACGGGGCGGTGTTAGAATTCTTGCAGCGTGCCCGTGAGCTATACAGAAGCAAACTCCAATCAACTTCTGCAGTTGAACAGCTGGCTTCATTGTTTGCCGAGTGTGCAATTGCTGAAGCGCATCCTTTAGAGGCCAACCCTCCATCAATTACTGCAAGTGGCCCATTAATCGAGCCAGATGCTCATGGAAATTCCATTCTGGCAGAAACTGGAAGGAATCAGATTGTACTAGATGCATTTGCCGATGGGAGCAGTTTCATCTGCTTGCAATGCGGTGGTCTTGTTAGTAACCATCGTAGAGATGAGCACTATGCCTACTGGTGCGGTTGATCAGATGCTTGAGCACATGCACCATCTTGGTTGAAGTTGCCTGAGCCTTTAATGGATTTGCTCGTTTAACTACATCTATCTGATGCCAGAAATTTTGACTAAGATGCTGGATGATGGCAACTTGTGAAAAAACCATTTGGTGCCTTGTGTGCGATTGGGTGCTTGTAATCTAGATCAGCTCAAAGCTCATGCAACTTCTTCCAATGAAGTACTAAAGGAAATTATTCTCCTGCATTACAATAGTAGAACTCTGAAATAAGGACATAGGATTAAGAGGGTACAGTTTTCCTCAATGCAGAGTTTGTATTTGTCCGGTCTGTTATACAGTGAAATCTTCTGCATGAGCTTTCAGATGGGCGTCAGCTTTATTTTGGTTGGGCTGTACTCCATACTATGCAGCACATTGAAAAATGTTGGTTGCTTCACCATCTTGAAGTACTGTTGCCATCTAGTTTTGCATGGTTCTAAGCTTATAGTGACTGGAAGTTGCCATTTTCAACTTTGGCCAAGGGATTTTGTACCAGGCTCCGTTGTATCCACATCTTGGCAACACAATTATGATCGCTCCATGTGGCCACAAGAAAGATTGAGATGATATGGGGAAGAAAAATATTGGATGTATACGTTCAATTGGCCAATGTAACAACAAAGCCCGTTTCATAGGCGTTAAACTCTAAAAGTGAGTAGTCAAGTAGCCGACCAAAGTTATGACTGTACTCTACTTATGAATTTAGATCTCATTTGATACGGGACTCAAGCTGTTATATTTACACAGTTGAAGCCAGTAATATCCTTGTTTCTTTCACGTGTATGATATATGGCAGTATGGTGCAAGTTTGGTGAAACGGTACACGAGTTTAGAATGTCCAAAAGTGAAGAATCCTGAACACAAATAAACAGCATCTTGCATATTCAAGACAAACTGGCTAAAAGAGAATTCATCACTTTCTGGACAAGAAAAGTATTACAACTTTGGTTCACTCACTCCACACGCGGATGTCAAAAGAGAACAGCAAGAAAAACGTATGAAAGAATATTGGTATTGTTGCAATGGCTAAAGGAGGCTACAATCTACAATCAATACAACAACAGACACAAACAAAGACAAGCCTATAAACAGGCTCGGCCAAAAACACTAGAAAACAACACCTAGTTTAAACCTTCAATATACATCTGACTCCAAAGCAATTCCCTCAACTTTTGTTATTGACTTGGAAAGAAGCACCAAAATTAGGTGTCCCCCTCCCATTGGTGATGTTATGTTCAGCTACTGTCTACTTGCATCTTTGCCCCGTAAACTTGGAAACTTTTCAGCAGCATCAAACCTTCTGTACAAGATGCTCCTGATGAAGAAACAGAAAAACTTTCAGGCTTCCAAAACTGGCTTGTACAACTTCAACTTGTTCGAGATACAGTCATAAGCAAAAGATCCTTGACAACCAGCATCAACTGCAAAAGTAGAGGAATGTATTAGGTAGTTTGCAGCAATTGGCATGCGGCTAAACCGTGACCATGCTAACTGCAATTGATAAACTGGAAAAGAAGTTTATGCTCTCTCAAATTTTTTATGACGAACAATCTCCTTAATATCAATTGAAGCTGAAAACTCCATGCTAATGTAGTTAATACTTGCATATTCCTAACACTGGAGTTGCATGAACGGTCTAACAACTCGAGAGGAAATTGCTCTGTCAAAGAATTAGCTGCTCATGTACTTGCATTTGGAAGCTACTTCCAGGTGAACTTTGGCCACAACTAAAAGTTGGGTGCTAAACTAGCATGTCCCATGGGTTTCGGATGTCTGTACCTTCTACCAAACTAACTATTTCACCATCACTCCCCACAATCTTATCAAACTCATACGAAATTACCTCCTGCCACGTGTTGGTATGCAACATGCTGCATGCTGCAAGTTCCAAGGAAAAAAGATCAGGCAATAGCTGGTGACTGCAATCTTATCACATCATATCTTGTAGAGCTTGTGGGCGAGGCCTTGCTCTCATGATGGTTTCATCACTGTGCCTAATCCATTCAGAAAGTCTCCATGGCTTCTGCCACTTCCACTTGAATTGCAAGAGCCACTGGTGATGACTTCTCTTCCATCTCCATAACTTCCCAGCTTGTCCGATAACTGCCAATTTTCTCATCGACAATTGCCCCATTGGAACCATCTGCAGCAGTATGAACATCAAAATAAGTTGGGATAGGAACATCCAACTATTAAGTCACTCTAGGAACATCAAACTTTTAAGTACACTACAAGGCATATAACAAAAAAACCAGATGATACTGGCCTTTCGTGTCTGATCTAAAAATGCTGCTGAATCCCGGATTGAGCCATTTACAATCCCTGGGGTATATTTGAGCTGCTTCTGTGCAGGTAGAGAGATTGGAGATAGAGGACCACTCGCCTCATCGGAGAAGTGTTTCAGTGAATTAGGAGAGTTTGCCTGTCAATGCCAAGTTCAAAGAGTTAATGGGGTTTAACGAATTGACACCAGAGAAAATGATACTGAGCCACAGCTCTACACTGGAACTTGAACAAGGCTAATTGGAAACTACGTAGCACATGTGGAAGTGAAATCGTTGTTTGAATTGGATGTTTGCCAGGACCAAATTGAAAAAGTTTCTCATTCATAGAAAGTTTAAAACTAATTTCTACATTTTTTCATGAATTAGGGCAGAGACTGTTTCCAACATAATCATCATCTCAATTACATAAAGATTAGAAAGTTTGACATTGGATGAACACTTACTGAAGCTGATGTAGCCAACGCAATTGCAATAGCTTGTTCTCTCGATTTTAATTCCTTTTCGACTTCTTTTCTTCGTAACTCACTCTGCCGCAGTAAACCTACGAGTTCTTTCAGTTGGTCTTTCATTTCGTTGATCTCCATCTCCCTCTCCCATAATTGGCACCTGAAGACAAAAAGAGAAGGCAGAGGTGCCACTATTGAGAATGTTTATTTTAATTGATGGAATTTATTATGGAAACCGACAAAATTACTAGCATCACAACACGTTCTCGAATATTTATATTGGTCAGGCCAGTGATCAATTTCGCTGTTCTTTTTTTTCTTTTTTTTTGGTAATTGAGGACTCCACCACGGGCTCCTTATGCCCAGACCTGGACTGCACCGAAAGGCCGGGCCCCTATACCTTAGGGGAGAAGCATAAGACCTCAACACCATGACTCCCTACTTAAGACACTAGCAACTACGGGTTTCGAACCCTTAATCTTGGCAATGAGGGATAAGCTCTTAATCAACACAGCTACCCACTGCTAGGTAATTTCGCTGTTCTTTACTGACTATTGAAATGGAGTGCGGTACAGTGTTGTCATCTTAATCTGCTAACGGTTGCGCCCACTACTCTTTTGGCGGTGCACACATTAACAAATATCGAAGATGGTAATATAGATCCACTTACATAAGATCCGATAACAGTAGTAGGGTAGTGTTTCTACTAAAGCAAGGACGTGAGAGTATGTCTGCTGATAATAGCAAACTGGGCCAAAAGAAGTACCTTGTATCGGCAAGAGAACTGAACATATATTGAAGCAAGTTCTTTGCATCTCCCATTGAACGCAACTGGTTCCAACGGCCACGATTGGTGAAGCCACGTTCCCGCTCTTCTGCCTCTGAAAGCTGTGAAGCCATGGCTACAAGTGAGTTGGATGATATGCTTAGCATGCTCTCAAGGGAAGATATTCTGGCCATTCTTGCATTTGGTGACATGGAGGAAGCTCTGGAAAGCAAAAGCAAACATAAAAACATTCAATATGTAAACACAGGCATGACAATTGGCATTCTCGAAAGCTATCATGAATCACTTCCACTTACCTCGCAAAGCCATTCCTTCCTCTTGGAGGGCTAAGCCCCTTTGAAGCAAATTCATCCACTTGCTTCAGGAGGGATAACTCTTCTGCCAGTGCAGCTCGCCTACATTGAACCATGTATTGATAAAGCTATCAAATTACTGCAGCTAGCATCAAAATTCCTTTCTGAATAAGTGACTCACACTTGACTTTGCTTCTCATATTCAAATCGTACTTCATGGACATTCACCATTACTTCAAGCTCATGGTCAAGCCAGCGTTGTAGGGACTTCTCATTGGTCTGAAGATTCAATACTTGTTGGATTAACTTCAAGAACAGGAAATCATAGGCTAACGTTGGGGCGGTTAAAAAAAAAACAAGCAATAAGACCACTACCTGCCCATTTGTTCCGTTGACATTGCTCATAACTGGAATAAAGCATCAAAAAATGAATTAGAAGGCAGAAAGAAAGACCCCTGATTCCAAGTGAAGCCTTCAGATACAGTAAATTCATGTACAAGCATCTTTTTAAATGCACTTAAACAGTAAAGAGTATTCATGATCCATGAAATGGACCTTGTGTAAAAAAAACCCGTAATTTCTGCTAAATTCTCACAAGACTACAATGAAGATCATACCTGAGTTGTCACGAGCAGAAGATTTGCGAGCTTCCAGTAACTCTTTTAGCCTCTTGGTGGCCATCGCAGCTTCTTCTGTCTTTCTTTGAAGAACCTGGGACAAATATTTCCTTTTAATTTTACCAAAAAAAAATTTTCCTTTTAAGTGATGAGACGAAAAAGATTCCAACTTTCATCCTCTCAATCTTTCACATGTCAGCATAAGCAAATCAATGGATTTTCCATTTAATTGCCAGCTGTCATGCATCTTCGACTGGCAAGTCATTTGCACAACTAAAAAATTGAGGAAAAAGATAATACTGAAGTTTGCATATTGTCTATAGCTTACTAAACATGATGGTCAGCAAGATACTGATAGGTTTTGCAATGCTGCTTAATTTTTTCTTTTGGAAGGAAAGGCTTGCTACTATGATAGCCATAAAATTAAATCAAATTATTAGTGGATGCAGCAAGACAATCAACATCTTCTCGTTTATAATAAAGCGCACAGATTTCCTCAAATAGACTGACCACTGAATTAAATATATTAAAATGTATATAGCTGCATGCCATGTTAAATGCTATATATGATCTGCATCTTGGGCATAATCATTTTCATAACTATAATTGAAACTATAGGCCTTGACCAAAAAAACAATAAGCATGGTATGAGAATACCATTTTCTGACGTTGATTTAGAGCTTGCAACTTATGCCTTTCATATTCATTCCTCCTCCCCTCCTTCCGCAACTGCTCACGCAAATGGAGAATTGACAACCAAAAAAATTTCCGAAATAAAACATTATTAGAGCATGCTATAGTAGTCTGAAAAGAAGATGCAAACAGATCATTTGTCCTTCAGGAACATAATAGTTAAAATAGACTGACAAATAAAAAATGTCACAAA
Source organism: Melaleuca quinquenervia (assembly GCA_030064385.1). Classification (NCBI taxonomy): domain Eukaryota; kingdom Viridiplantae; phylum Streptophyta; class Magnoliopsida; order Myrtales; family Myrtaceae; genus Melaleuca; species Melaleuca quinquenervia. The sequence goes on from CM057723.1 coordinate 14,714,921, forward strand.
GTTATGCATCTGACTTCTAAATGCAAAACTATTCAACTGCAGTGCAAAATGAATTGGTTTTGTGGACATTTTCTACAAGTGCTTCTGTGCAACTGTACAATTCAATGGAAGATACACCTACATGTCTGCATTTGTCTTCCCATCCTAGCGGTGTTTAAGATCTACAAAGCATTATTCCCTCTAATTATAAATCCCCACATAACTCAAATGGAAAGCCAATTGATTGATGCCCTTTAAAGTTATAGACATTAATAAGCAATTGGTGATGCTGTCGATTATTTGTACAAGCTTGTTCAGTTTAATCATGGTTGCGTAACTTTGCAAAGGAAGATATTGAGGAAGCACTGAAGGGAAGGTCTCATAAAAATAAAAGGGTGAATATGGCATCGTTTATGGCATGAAGAGTGAATGATAAATTAAGAGTTTCCATTCATTCTCCTAAGGCAGGGGAAGACTCAACCAAGAGAAACCCTCGGAACTGCAGCCCTTTTAGTTGTAGTTTGCCTCATTAAAGTTAGAGATACACTATGATATATTGCCTAAATTCATTTTGGTTTCTTCCTGTTATGTCAAAGAAAAGGAAAGATTAATCAATGGCAGTAGAAGCAAGGGTCTTCGGAAGGACTACACAGAAAGGGCATGCATACCTGCAGCAGTTCTTTCTCCCGAGAGGCCTTCCACTGCCGAAACTGCTCAGCTTCTTGTTTCATCCTATGTTGGAGTTGAACCTAACAGATAGAAACAAGGTTAGAAAAATGATGAGCTCATGGACTTCGGAGTCGTAGAAGACCAAGTGATGTTCCAACCTTTTGTGCCTTTATAGATTGAATTTCTTCCTGCAACCTCTTTGCTGCTTCATCACTTTTTTGTTTTTGCTTTAAAAGCTGAACCTGATTTTCTTGTTTTTTCTTGAGATCAGAAATCTGTTACACATAGGCAGGAGTTCAATAAAAGTTTATTATCCTGAGAAGGCACGTTTTTCGCGTCCATCACACAAAGTAATGTGTGATCAATTTTACATCATCACCTGAGCTTCAAGCGTCTTAAGTTTCTGAGCATGGGTATCCTGCATCTTTTGGTTATGTCCATCAGAATTAGCAGCAAGGTTCTCAACTTCAGCCAACAAGCGATCTCTCTCTTGCTGCACCCAACATTCTTGAAAGTTAACATACATTACACTCAACTTTTCTACAATGAGCAACATGTATAAACTGAAGAGACCATATTCTACCTGCACAGTTCTTTTTTCATCCTCCAACTCCATGATTTTCTTGCCAAAGTGTTGCTTGAGTGCTACAGTATCCAAGCCTCCAAAAAGTTTCATCTCTGACTGTTGATACTCAGTTTAAAATGAGCCAAAAGTCATAACGCTTGCATACTGAGGAAGAAAGTAAAAAAAAAAAACAATGCAGGAACAAAGGCAAAAAGACTGGCTGATGGATTCTTCCTTTCTCCCATTTTCTGAGTAAAACACGATGATATGTTAACCAAAAACCTCTCTTACAAGATTATAACACCATCACTAGGGGGGGGGGGGGGGGGGGGGGGTAATGATTACAGAGTCATTAAGCAAAAGGTCGGTCAAGCTTGTAAGGCAGCATCAAATAACAAAATCCAGAGATAACTCTTTTTCATATGCCAGCTAAAGCATCAGCAGAGCTAACAAGAAGCAACTCAGAGCTATTTGTAAGAACAAACTCAGAGATAATCATCCATATTTTTCTTTCTAAACAACCCCCGCCATTCCTTCTGAAGAATCATAAATATTCAGAGTATTACATATAAGATTTGTTAGTATTACTGCAATCTCCCGATTAGGCAAATAAAAAGGTCTTGCTACTTTGGGAAAGCATTGGAAGAATGTTTATCAATCAAGAAATTTCAAGTGAAAGAGTGTACTGTCAATAAGCCATTAATCTGCAGCCAAAGCAAATGTCAGAAATATGGACAGACTATCGTACCTCCTTCTCCTCTAAGCGTTTATTCAACTCATGCAGCTCTTTGTCCAGGGAGTTTTGCAGAAGAGCGTGTTCCCACTCTTTAGTGACTTCATCTATATCTCTGGAATCACCTGCTATAGTTGGAAATGGGGAAGGGGAAATGAAGATAAACAGACAGAGAGCAAGGTAACATGAGAAAGGACAAAATTTGATAAACGGTAAATAAAAGTACTAGAGAGAATCATAATCACGAGAGGATAGGTCATACTGCTCATGGTTTCACCCATTTGGAAATCACACGTCTCCATGCTTTGCAATCCTCTTTTAAGCCCATCACTTTTCACAGAGCAGGTATCATCCTACAAGAAATTTCTCCGGTTCACAAATGTGGAAGCATAATTGTGCATGTGATATCTTAACAAATTCTGTCTACAGGATAAACCAAGTCTGAGAGCACTAGAAAAAATGAGCATTGTTTGACAACGGGTTGGAGATTAATGGACAAAAGTGCATCCGTATCAGAGCCCCTAAGATGGACTTTGAAAGGTGGCAGAAAGGTATGCAGCTGCGATGCTTTGTTGTAAGGAAGCTTTTCATGGTTGAGCCATGATCTTCATGTCCCAATGGACGGGTTTATCATTGAATAAAGACTCACCTTTATTAAAAGGGCTGTAGCAGTGAACTAGTTGAACACTAAAATAGTTCTGACGCATGCTAGTATCATACCTGGGAATCTGTTTCACAGTGCTCCACAGTAGAGCATCTGCTTCTGAATTCATGTAGTTCTCGACAAAGATCCTCATTAGCCGCTTCAAGCCAAGCAATTCTTTCCTTAAGAGCCTAGAAGGAAAAATGATTGTGACTGGTTAGGTTAAAGAAAAGGCCACAACATTGCTGAGCAAGACGCAAAAGGAATTATTTCACAATGAGTTCAAGAGTTCTGCAACTAATTAATGCAAGTGCATAAAAGTGGCCTCTTAAGCCGTTGCTGTACATGGAGAAAATGACTTGCATAAAACCGGAATACCTGCACTTCAGTTGATGAAGGCCCCCCACGGGCACAAAGTTCTGCTTGCAAACACTCTAGTTGTTGGCGCATTTTTAACATCTCACTTGACATGGGATCTCTATTAACCTATCCAGAGAAAGCAAACATACATAGGATACTCTCACCATGTGTAGAATGTTCAGCCGCATATGACAAAGCAAAAAAGAATTCAAGCAAACTACTAGTCAGAAACTTACAACTGGCTTGTTTTGAATATTCCGAGCACGATTTGCATACTTCAAAGTATTAAGCGTTTCTTCGGCATTAATATCGGCAGGACTAATGCAGGCTGAAAGATGAAAACTAATTTAGAGGGCATGAAAGAAAAATGTCAAGGACATTCTTGTAGGATTAAATTATGAGGAGCAGCTCAACAAAACAACTATGGTACCATAAACACATTCCTACAAGAACAAAAAATGAGTGATATGCATTCTCTTCTCACACACGAAGACAAAAGTTGTGCCAAAGTATTGGCATCAACAAAACTAAAGCCATATCTAGCACCATCACAGGTTCAATGAGTACTTATCGAAGTACGCAGTAACCATGAGGAAGATTTTTCTGCCTTACCTATCATTACTGTTCTACTATTGCCGCCAAGTGAATCCTGATACAGAAACAAAGTTATTGTTGGTACAAAGTAGATTTCATACTCAGTACTCGATATGAAATAAGGCAAAAAAAATGAAGCTAAAAGGGTGCAAAAAAAAACTTCCACAGCCATTTATTTCTAGGAACACACAGACATTATCTTGTCATTATTGTTACTAAAGATGAAAAGAAAATCGCAACAATAGTTGCTTGATCTTCCAAATAGTGTACAATCTTCAGCTAGATAATTCTGCTGATTAAGACAACACTGTTCTGTCAGATGAACATATAAGTATAATTCTTCATAAGTCTCAACCTGTAAAAGCCTAGTTAGTTTACTGTCCCTGTAAGGCACATGAACACCTTCTTTCCGCTTCTTCTCATCACCAAGAGCACTGATCACATTACCAAGTGCAAGAAGGCCCCTGTTGATATGCACTCCTATCAAAAAATTGAAAATTGAATCTGGTTACCATTTGAGTATGCAGATTATTTATTATTTAGCAAAGAAAGATGCACTCTAATTTACCTTCTTTGAATCGCATACCATCAGAACCTGTTCTCTTAGCTCGCTCTGATCCAGCAAGGTCAACTAGATGCAATTTGGCACACAGATATTCTTCATTTAAATTCTCAGGACTGCTATCGCCAGGAAAAAGAGGATTGAGCCTCCGCATCTGCTCTAATGTGATGGTGAAGATGGCATGCGAACGGCTACATAGACGGAGTCAATAGTAAGACTCTTCTAGAACATGGTATGAAATTTTGCTATAAATTCACATGATTCTTCAAAATTTAGCTCATTACAATGGTTTCTAGTCGTAAGATAAGCAGCTACAGCAGAAAAATTGTGCTACTCAGCATTTGGTTTCTTGTATTGTGTGATGCATATGAAAGGAGTCCACTGACTTATATGGCCAATAGGAAGCACAATGACATTTTAAAGGTGAAACTTCCATCAGAAAGAGACGTGCGTGCGGCTTTGTGAGTCACACAAGCTTTGTACAGTCCAAAGAGCTGCTTCATTTGCTCCTCTATTGCCCAATGGTTGAGTTTTGCATCTCATCTCAATATTGTCATCTTTCAAGCCATATATATGAGAAAAGCTCAAGTACGTCTGCTATCGTATAAAGGCCTCCTCACCAGAAGAGAAGATAAAAAGAAACAATGGTAGACTCGAAGCACCCATTAGCTCTGTCATTTGAGTTCATTCTAAAAGTTTTTAAGCTTTCTAGAAACAAGCTCATAATATGTATTTTACATCATAATGTGTAACACTCTCTTTTAGTCTCTCTTTCAGATGAGGCAATGACAACCATAGAAATCAGGACTCAAGTTTGGGACCTTGTCAAGCTATTATTTATCCTCAAATTCTTATACATTCAGGAAGTTGACTCAGAGTGCAAAACAAGTATATATGTTAACAGGCTATATACACGTCATTGCAGAGTGAAGAGAAATTTAAGAAAATGACTCAGCCCTATCTCACTTAGGTTTATTCATGAGGAACAGTCTCCACAGCATACAACAACTGCGGTTTTTCATGTATTTATATTGAGATCAAATTGTAGATGAGATATACCAAAAAGAATTATCGGCAGACAGGTCACACTAACACAGGAAGTAGCGATTACATCTGAGAATGAACCATGACTATGTGAATCGTTTGCTTGTGTGCTTGGACAAAATTTAAGAGGCCTAGTTTTTCAGCCAATGGTGCATGACACCAGTGGATGAGATTGTTTCAGATAAATGCCATGTTCCCTACCTCAATTGCACTTAAATTATGTGTCACCACATTGAAAGAGAGAAACTAAAAGCTTCACTAACCTGGACTGATTGTTCATGTTTGTACTACCAGTAGCCCGGCTCAGTGAACCCTGTTCTAGGCAGGCAACCATCTCTTTTAAAGAACTAACACTCACTTCCGTAGATCCTGCCAATGTTATAACACCATTTGATGATTCACGAATCTGAATGGGAGGTTTTCCTGGAACAGTTACTTTCCCAGTGTGGCCATTTGCATTCTCTGATTTTCCCAAAGAAGTCGGATCCAGCAAATCTCGAACTTCTTCTTTCAAAATCTTTCACAAAAGAAGACAACCCATTGTAAAGCAAATCTTAAAAAGAGTTACGGTACAAAAAGATACTTGCAAGTGCTGTATAAAGTAAATGCACAAACGACAAGTCATGTATCATATAAAACGACTCATACATCATATGATGATAATCGTTTTATCAAATGCTCATAGAAGAGTTATTAAGCCAATATTGCTAGGATATAATAGAATAGCCTATATCTGTAGAAGGAATGGACCAAAAAGAACATTTTAGGGCAATCCTATGAAATAGGAAAACTTGAGAGCTGAAGAAGTTTGGGGAATGGAATGTCAATCTAATATCATCCACTTGGAGGTTGTCGAACTTCTTCCCATTAATGTAGCACACTTTGTAATGTTGAATGGAAAACAAAAAGAAAAAGATATATCACTGCTCCAGTGAAATCTAGACTTTACATCAGAAGAGCCTTCTCTTACGGCATTTAAGCAACAGAAAAATTGTCAATCCTGGAAAGTGGAAACATTGGTACATGGTTCCATGACCTTTGTCCATGTCTTTGTAAATAATTATCTCCCATAAAAAGAAAGCGTGCATGTTTCCATGTCCACAAAATACAGAGTTTCTAACAGAAGATCAGCTACTAGAGTCACATAAAGCACCGTGACACAGAATATTTTTTATGTCGCAAAGGGAAAAAGCAGCTAACCTCAATGAAGGAAACATGCAGTTGGAACTCTGTTTGTTGTTTCAGAGCATCCATCTTGCTGAATAAAGAATTCATTACCAGGGGAATCAGACCTGTCTGGCAACCATCTTTGAAGCCAGTACCCATGGTGTAAGTTTTACCAGAACCAGTCTGCATGTGCAGAACACACACATATAAGCAGAAAAAAAGAAGAAGGAAACCATAGGCTATACATTAGCTCTTTTGAACAAAAAATGGGACACAAGGCCCACCTGGCCATAAGCCAGAACAGTTGCATTGTATCCTTGGAAGAGGCCCTCCACAAGAGGCGCAACACATTCTTCAAACATTGAAGATGAAGGAGTGCCAGTGCTCCCATACACATGATCAAACGTGAAGGAATGTGTACCAATTTGTACCTGCACCCACCAATAACAATATGTTCATGATTCCGTGACTGCTATTTTCATTTTCCCCACATTGCTTCTTCTTTCAGAATTCCCAATGACAGTCATATAGATCAATTAAGAACAATACCCAGAGGGGCAATGTAGTTGTCCAGAGAGGATAGCTATCCACCAAAACCAATTTTACACAATGAGAAAAGTTCTTGATGCTTATATATAATAGTGAAATTTATAAGAAAATGTTATTTTAAGTATGCTTTACTGCCAAAATTTGAATATAAATAGCAAAATGAGAACGTGATTGCTACAACATCCCCGATTTTTTATGTTTCATTATGAATTCATGGGTCATTGTAAATCTTCTCCGACATCTGAATTGTTTGAATAATCAATTTGATTCAGAAGGCAAGACTAACAAACATTTGTCCGAAACATTGGAAACTGAGGTCGGAGACTTTGGAACACCCTTCCACCTCTCAAAGCAACAAAAGAAACAAGAAATTAAGCACAGCTAAGCAAGTCTACAAAGAATTCCATGATGCGAGAAAAATTCATCATTGAATGCAGCTGGCTAGTCGTTCTAATAAGGAGATGTTTCTCTTGCGGAAGCAACACTCGAGACCCTCCAGAAACTTCACCGCAAATTCTGATGCCACTGGGAAAGAATCCAGGTGGCAACAACAACTGAAGATTTCCTCCCTTCCGTAACTTGTTTTCCTTTTTATTTTTTTTGGCTGGGCATCTCCCACCCAATCGTTCAATCAATTCGACCCAGAAAACATTCAGCCGACTCAGAGGTGAGATACATCGTCGTCAGACCAAAGGGAGGAAAAAAAACCAAAAGAAACGACAAAAGTAGGAAGCAGTGCTTTCCTTGGACTTATGCGACTCTCTGAAGTCCAAAACTTTTACGGGGAAGAAGATACAAAAGTATGAGGGGAACTTCAAGTAGTAACCATCAGCTCCTAAGATGAATCGGGAAGATTCAGAGAACCACCCAAAGGACAATGACGATCCAGGAAAATGATCGGAGAAAAGAAAAGGTAGGAGAAGAAAATTCCCAGTCTAATTTAGTATCTACCAACCACTTGGAGAAGAAGGAGAACCCAGTCAAGGAAAAAAACAAGAAAAAAGTTTCCATTAATGTGTCAGTCCCATTCCTAAATCAGACTATTACGTCACAGTCCTCTAAAACAGCAGACGAGTCCAAGACCCTAAAATCCCCCCCAAAAATGGCCGGAGCAAAAGAACACCGACGATCACGCAGCATTTCGAGATCCAGATCTCAGACACACGATCATCGAAAGCCCAGCAAACAGTCAACTTGAATCCGCGCTCGACCGCGGGACCCTTCCTTCTTCTTCTTTCTTCTTTTTTTTTTTTTAATTTTTACCCCCTACATTTCCACTCCGAATTCACAGGAACGAGCCGCCACATTCCAACCGAACGTACCTGAGGCTTCCCGGGAACGACCGCGACGCAATCCTTGCAACCCTGGAGCTTCTCGTCGCCGATGAGAGGCCTGATGTGGACCGCCACCTTCACGCAGCAATCCTCCCCGCCGCCGCCGCCGCCAGCGCCAGCTTCCATCGTCACCTGCCCGGAGAAGAAGCGCTATCGATTCAGCCGGAGAGGCGCGGCGGATCGGTGCGCGTTCCGGAGAGCGGAAAAGACCAAAGCTTCGGCGCCCGCAGGAGAGGGAGGAGCTGCAAAGGGTCAGAGCGAGAGGCAGGAGCAGGGCCGGGGACGAGCGACGGAGGAGGAGACGGGAGAGGATTTCAGGGACAAGGTGGGCGCGTCTTGTGCATGCGTGGGTGCTAGTAATGGTAGAGAGAGAGCGAGAGGGGTAGTTGAGGGAAATAGGAGAGAGAAAGTCGAAGCAAGAGTAGAGAGAGAGAGTGCGCGTAGCAGCAAACAGTCAGTAGAGAGAGAGAGAGGAGGAGCAGCAGCAGCAGGAGCCAAGCAGGAGCCAAGCAGGTGCCTCCTCTTTATTGATAAAATTTTTCCCTTGGCCTTCACTGCATCGCCATCATATTTCCCCACCGGACGTGACGGTTAGGGCCTCTTCCCCTCTGCTGCTGCTTGCGCCAACTCCAACAAGAAAAAAAAAGGGTAATAAAAGAAAAAGGGCGCATATGCTTCCACGACAATCTTCCCCGTTTTGCCCCTCCTCTCCAACTCTCTCTCTCTCTCTCTCTCTCCTCCTCCTCCTTCCCCTCCTCTCTTTCCGACCGGTGAGTGAGTGGTGCCGTCGCTTGCCTCCGCCGCATCACGTATTTAGAGGCTTTCTTGACCGCCGATGTCTTTGGGGACCCGGCGGCGAGCTCGGCGATCCCGAACCCTTTCGGATTGCTAGCGATTGGTGTAGTTACGGCTCGAACCGAATACTTTTCGACGAATTTAGAATCTTTTCGACGAATTCGGAATCCTTTCGACGACACTCTGAAAGGGTCGTGAACCCCAATTATTTCGACCCGCTTTTTTTTACCGATAAAAAGCATCTTAACTATAATTCATATATCAAAGGCAAATAACTCTTCATGCACAACATGGTATGAGGTTACTGTGAAAGTATTTAAATATTAAAGTGTGAAAGTACTTAAATATCAATTCCTGTCTTCACCTAGGCTTAAGTTTTTAAGACAGTTGGCAGTATTTCTATAAAAACTTCATATGATATCAAAGCGAGACCAGACCCCTGTTTTATCTTAGACTAAACGTGAGGAGGAGTGTGAAAGTACTTAAATATTAACGTGTGCTTTCACCTAATGGCTTAAACTTTTAAAATAGTTGGCGATGATCGACCCGCCTACTCAACCACCCACTTAAAATCTCCCCGCCGTCATTTATTATATCAGTTCGGTAATCATCTAATCCCATCAAGGACTTAATTCGTTTCGATTTGCCTCCCTCTCCTTCTCATTCTCTATTAATTCGCGGGTGGCAAATCATTTTTCCCTTTTTTCCGAGTCTCCTTTGTGCTTTTTTTTTTTGGGGTCCTACCTAAACATGAGGAAGCTTCCAATTGAAAATACGAGAATGCCCTCCGAGGCAATGTGTAATCAAGATGAGCAGGCATACGTGCGTTGTAATTTGCCAACTTGCTAGTGGTGGGGGGCCCACAAGGCCACGTGATGAGGAATCGGGGAGCGCCTGGAGTTTTTCGCGGCACGAGGCGGCCACTTTGTCATCATTAAAACTACAAAAACAATAATTAATACTCCTCCGCCCTCCCGAAAATGCATGCTCTTTTATGGCTTCTCTCCTCCCCATATATTAATTAATTAATTAATTAACTGCATAATTAATTAATTAGTTAATCTTATTTATTTATTTATTCACCTTGCTATATAGTCTGTATATTTTGACCTATAGCCCAAAGTCCTCTCTTTCGCCTAAATTTCGCCAAATTGCTCTCTTTTTCTTGTGCCCACCCATTTATTTCGGATATTACCATCTTACTTTTCTCCATATCTTCTCTCGCAATTAAATGCCCTAAGTTACCTCTCTCTTTTTTACGTGTCCACTCCTCATCATAGCTATTCATTTTCGATATGTACGTAGTTACCTACTTATGCCCGCGCTACACATGTGCCCTTAATCCCCTCGATACGTTGTTAATCACCATCTTGTTCTCACCCGTATAAAATGGCCAGATTTAATGCGAGGCCATAGAGCGAGTAGTTCGACACTCACTTCATGTTCGAAAAAAGCGCGACGGCATTCCATTGTTTATCGGGTTTGAGCATTATGGGGCTTATTGGTTTTCGCCGTGTGTATGATCTGATATTAATGTTTTGCTAGTTAAGTCGAGGGCGAGCCAACTAAGTTAAATCACGAGGGTTGCGTGGATTAACTTTTATGTTAATGTTTTAGCTAATTCCATTACATCATAAGTAAAAACACACACACAAAAAAAAAAACGAAGTAGCTCATGAAGAGAAGTAAAATCATCTCTTCCTTCTTCTCCTATTCATGATAGAGAGTTTACCCTAACTCGCACGTTACCCCAACATTCAAACTCTCTCCAACTCCCCTTCCCACCCTATGAAATGCCACTATCTCATCACGAGAGCAAGATTCAGGTCACGTTTCCATATCAAACAAGCAAACCAAGGAAAGGAAAAAGGTCCAGGACGCCATACGAAGGAGGTACATGGCGATCCGGTCTCTCTGCTTTGGGGCTTTTTGGCTTGTGGTGGAGGGCCACGGCAATGGGAATTCGGGAAAAAAAAAGAAAGGAGAAAAGAAAGGAGGTCGGGGAGAAACGGGATGAATATGGCGTTCATCTCGAGCGACGCGTCGACAACGATCATGATCTGTTCAGATGTTCTTGATTTTCATGTGGGTAAACGTTGTATTGAGCATGGCTGTATGAGTGCAGAATGATGAGATCACGTATAGGTACCCCTGGAATGTAAAGATTACATGTCGTAATGAACTTTATTTACTTAAGAGGGGAGGGAGAGTTGGAAAGTGATGTGAGAGGAGGGAGGAGGGGGAGACCCACCCACAATTAGACACATTACAGCTGGTGGTCTCCCAGCTCACATGGCCTTTTTAAGTGTCAAAGTTAACCCATGTGGACCCAAACCCTAACCCTCTCTCTCTCTCCCTCTCTCTATATCTCTCTTCACTTGGTCAGAGTCACAGCTGGTCCAATGTTTCTTCTGCAGAATTTGTGGCAGTTAATGAATGCCATCTCTGTATTTTCGAACCTATAAAGGATCAACTCTGCTTATGGTGTGTCGCACTCAGAGCTGCGAGGAATAACTAAGAGGAAGATGCCCAGCTGACTCTTGGGGGATGGACTAGTCACACCATGCTCTGAAATCATTGCCCTGGGCTCACGGACTCATTGACTATTCCTTATGATCTCGTGGTGATGGGTCTTGGCAATACAATACTTGTTTCTCTTCCTTTTTTTCCGTTCTGGGGTCAATTCAGTACATGATGACTCTCACGTATGCGTAGCAGTCCATGCTGGTCTAGAGATGTCGATGTGCTTGTTCAACCTCAGACCTTGAATGGTTCCATCTTAGGAGTCCTGAGTTGCATTTGAGTCTTGACATTAATAACTCTTGGTGGAGCTTGATGAGATGATTTCGACATTTAGGAAGTGAGTTAAACGCATCGTGTCATGTAAGTACGCTGACGGTTAAGCTCGACCTAAGCACGCTCTATCCATCCAGAGAAATGTAGTCACCCAAAGGGTTTCACATCATCTGATGTCTCTTATTATTTCTATTTTTGAGAGGAACTGGCCTGGACACTCGCACACCTGTATGCCTTTAACAAGTATTTTTCACCAGCTTTGAAAGCCATGGCTGAATCATCACTATTTCATAATACTTTTGGTAGTTGGGTGGATTGGATGGTTAAGAGGGCACTGAAGAAACTGTTCAAAGTAGATGCAAAAAAGGGCCACAAACTCTCTGACACCACCAACAAGAACCGCAGGAACCTTTTTTGCCACCAAATGGGACCTCACGCTGCAATCTTTGAGCCTTGGTGGTTCCTTGTTGCAGAATCAAAATCGCATTGAAATGGACTTCAATTAGATTTCAATCTACCTGATACCTACACACATGCGCGATGGGAAAAGTGTAGGTCTAGGGGGGGTAGTTTGATGACGATACATTATTCCATTACGTGCCCATGACTAGGCCTTATCAGAGCATCATTCTGGTTTCTTTATAGCTCGTTTTGATGGGTCACGGACGAAAGATCATAGCTATGTGATTTCTAATCTTGTTGCGTTGCTGCAATCGATCTTGGCAGGGTTTTGGAAGAACGAAGAAAAGGGCATCTATCTTTATCAGTTCTCGTTGATCTACGAGTTCGAAAATCAATTTTATCAGTGCGCTGGTAGTTATGCACACTCGCTATGGTCTTGCGGAACTTGTGTGCACACTGGGAAGCTGTCGGAGTCTTTCTTTCCAAGACACCAAACTGTAGCTTTCTCCTTTCCATTTCATTACATTTTCTAAGTCTGTAATTGATGAAAGATCAAGCTAAATCATTCCCATTCTTGTTGGGTGAATGGCGAGGAGTAACTTCAGCGGATTTGAGTGAAAGATTAGAAAAGAATATGAAAAGAACATGCATCTTTATCAGCTCCAGTAATCTATAAGTTAAAGAATCATTTTCAAGGCCCATTGTGAAATGATAAGAAAAGGAAAGTCGGCACACTATGATTATCCATGAAATGACTTACATTAAGAGGATTATGGTCTTGCGTATTCCAAATTTTCTTATGATCACTCTAAGCTGACCAATGTTCTCTTTGCTTGCATCCCTTTCGTAGAAGCGGTAAACTGCAAGTAAAGGAACCCAGTCCCAACACATGGGCTCTTCCCTCTTTCTCGACTCTGGACTCTCACCAAAGGCTTCGTGTACAAGGAAGGAACAGATGCACACTGAACAAACTCTGACACAAAGACCTCAACCTTCAACGCTTCACTTTCTCAACCTAACACACTTCCCTCGATTAGTTGGATTTTTGCGCTCCGATCCGACCGTTACATTGGACGCAGACCCGGCAACCGCAGTGGGCGCCGCACACAAACAAGATGTCGGGATTGTTTTCGTCGCTGACAATTTAGCTTCTTCGGGTCATACATGTCCACTCTTTTCCCATATTTGTGCCTGTCTTACCAAACCGCCCTGCAGGGTCTTAGAATAAAAAAGCTTCTTGCGTTTGTTTTTGGTTTCACCCACAAGGAATATGGATTGGCACTTTGACTACAAAAGCAGCAATTTTGAAATCCCAACTGTAATGAGAATAGAAAAGGGGGTTTTGGAATTGGGTGCATTATGTTTTTCATGTCCATTTTGATGAAAACGCTCCACTTTGATTAATGAAAGATCTTTCAAGAAGTTGTTGCCTAGTGTCCTAGTTTTATATCCAGCCTTGTCGATATCATGGCCAACCTTCGAATGCCGTGGGAAAGTTCATGAGCCCTCTTTTGCTTTTGTCTCTCGGGTAAAACGCAGTCGAGTCTGAATCATATCGTTCAGGAATTTAGTTTCTCAGGATGCTAAGAAAGCAAATGCAAAGAGGGACAACACACAAAGGGAGAAAAAAAAGGAGAGATCATGCCGTTGCAGATGACGTTGACAACGACATTGAAATTGATCTCAAGGCTCAAAAGCTGGATATGGGCAACACGTACTAAATCTGAGGGCATCAACCTTCCTTCTGTGGAAAGAAAACTTATACCATGAATTGATCATCTTCTGATCACTTCAAAATGCATCTCTCTCTCTCTCTCTCTCTCTCTCTCTCTCTCTCTCTCTCTCTCTCTCTCTCTCTCTCTCTCTCTCTATGCCTGCCTCCCATTCTTGTTAACCTGACGACATTCTCATTAAATTTACCGAAACCCCAGTCAACATTCTTCGCTGAACTCTTCATTGTCCAACGTGGCCGTCCAACCACATGATTGCATAACAAAATAAAGTTCAGACCTTTTGATCCAATGACAGAACCTCTGTTTCAGAGTAGCTGCCACCGCGTAGCAGTTGTGCCTTATCTTTATTCTGTTCTCTTTCCCTCTTACTGCTTGCTTTTCACCCATGTGGAGCTACCTGCATCACATGCACTCACTCCTCCTTTTTCACATCGGCAACACACTATTATTCCAAACCCTCCCTCCTTTTCATCTGAACCACTTAAGACCCAAAAATCTTTTCTGTTCCCTTTAACTCTGGCATTCCTCACAAGCAAGCTCATCTCTTTTTTTATGCCCTTTTTTCTTTTTGGGTTTTGGTGTTCTCCTAGGAATATTAGCCCCAATTATTAAACAAGGTTGGACCCAAATCAGGTTTCAAGTCAATCCTCCCCTATAGTTATGTCAATCAGTGCACCCATATCAAAGTACATTAAAACCTAGATTAGAGTTTCATAGGGGAGATATGATTCCACTTGATGAATGTCATCATGATTCTTTTTTTTCATTGTGCGGTGGCCCATTTGTCAACATTCTGAAGCCAATACGCTATATTTAGTTGCTTTGTGCTGTGATCCTTTCTTATCTCATTTTTTTGGATTCCATCATGTCATGTCTTGGATGGGAAATGCAATATATTTCTCAAAGAAAATGGAAAGAAGAAAAGGAAAAAAAGAAAGAAAGACACTCAATTGGTCATTTTTATCTTTTTGAAATTGAAAGGGGACACGGCATGTGCAGCTCTGGAGCCACTCATCATTGTCAAGCGTTTAGATGCGGTCTTTGTCCTGGTGGTGTACCATTGAAGGATATTGGATTAATAATTGAGTATACTAGGGTTGGCTCTACCTTCAATATATATAAACTTTGGAGATTTCTTTTTATTTGAAAATTTATTCCCTCAATTTGTTTACGTAGGAAGACTGATGTCTGGAAAACAAATGAAGCTTTCAGTTTTGTCAGGACCCAACACATAAGAGGAAGAAAAACACTGGAGAGCAAATTACAGCACCACTGCTGGGATCTTTCTTGTTTTGATCAGATGGGGTTTGGGAGGGAATGAAAGAAAGAATATTACGTTGTCAGATCAAGTTTCTTAGGCTCCAAGCACACGTACTGTTAAACTGAATGTGGCCAAAGGTTTGGAATTGTTTCTTCTACTCATGTGGCCACCGCAAAATGGAATGACAGAGGAAATTTCAAGAATAGGGTTTTACAGCTAGATGAGGTAGCTGAAAGGACAAGTACATGTAGCCTCACATGGATTTTCGTGCATCAGCACCACTCGATGTCTCGGAATAGAAGGAGTCTCATGCCTGACAAGTCTTTGTCATCACACTTCATACTGTTCAAGAATTCCACGCACAGGGCGCGATCTTGAAGGGAAAATTGGGCTGAGATTTCAAGACAAAACTCTCGTGAGGTGGGGGGACCTAACTTTGGAGAATCCAACTTGATAAAAATCGCTCGGTCGGCCCCCGGCCCGTGTTCTAAATTTTTAACATGAAACAAGCTCTTGTCCTTTCAACTTCTATCCAAGGCTTCCGCATAAAATGCTAACCAGTAACCATCAGAGTTCAATCACAAGTACTGACTGGTGCACCAAAGCTGCAAACTGACTCCACCGTCGGGAGAGAGGGTCAATGGAGAGAGCGAGAGAGAGAGAGAGAGAGGATGGGGAAGAAAGATGCTTTGGTATAATTTCGCTGGTTCTTTGATGCTCTCGCTATTTCTACCTCTTGAATAGTTTTACACACACCCTAAAATTTAAATAATCTGAAATAGCTGTCTTTGATACCTCATTAACAGTGAGAGTAAAAAACAAAAGAAGAAAACATATAAAATCAATCAATCAATCTAATGATTCTTGTCAAACTTTCTTAGACTGTTGTTTCTTCTTCTTTTATATTCACATTGAAGAAGTCTACACATTTGTTGCTTCTTTACCATAATCATTTAAGACTCGAGTAGGTTAACAAATTTAATTGTCGGGATTCTAATCTGAAAGAATATTAGATAAAGTACATTTTACTTGCGATGTTTCTGTAAAGTTTACTATGGAATATCTCCTCGTAGTTTACATTTCTTCAGTTCAAGCTTCTCTTAGGGCAACTCTTTAGCTAAAGTTGTGAACTCTTTATCATTATAATTCGTATAGTTAATACTCAAAGTATGTTAAATAACAAATATTATCAACAAGGTTCAAACCCATTTTAATAAATCATTTATAGAAATCACCTTAAGTGCTTTAGTAAGTAGAAGAGAGGAAATAAACTTTGTAAAATACAAATAGAAAATAATATAAGGTGGTGGAGCAAATTATGATTGTTCCAATTCATACGGACGACATAATGTTTTCACAAAAACATGTGGTTTTTGCCTTTCAATAGATGGCAACTTTTGCTCTCTTCATTTTGTGATTTCGATTAATTATCTCTCTCGAGCTTAATTTTGTCAATGTCATCGGTTCAGGAGTGCTATACCCATTTACAGGGTGAAAATAGCGTGCGCCTTCTTTGGTCCTAAATCACATTTCGATTGACTGGTTGAGCCATTAGTCATCCACCCCTTTTTTATTTAGCAATTTGAATAATTGCCCGGTAGAGATTAGATTAGCTAGAGATGAATATGACTGAAAAAAAATCTAAGTGAATCTCTATATGATTCGGCTTTCGAAAGATGAGGCCAATTCTCACCGAGGGGTGAGTGGAAGTGGGCTGGACTTAGGTCGACCGTACCTATCTGCAAACCCAAACCGAACCCATCGCCACACGGCTTAATACCGCAAGCCCACCCAAATCCGATGGGAGAAGGATACGAGTTAAAATGGGCCGGGTTGGCCCAGTGATGTTTTCACAGGCCGAGCAATTTTCCTCCACGGAATGAAAAGATCACTGGGCCAAGCCCTGGCCTAAAGGCCCTATTTTAAATCGCTAGGGAGGGTTCAGGGTTGGGCCGCACTAAATCATGATTCTTCTATTTCGTGAAAAAATGAGTAATTTGATTAATATTTTCCCATAAAAATAATTACTTATGTTGCTTGAAGTATTTAGTCAATCAAATATTATAATTATCAGCAACAATTTATGTTTAAATATCTTTATAAAAGATTAAAAAAATATCCATTTATCATTTTTGTAAGAGATAAGCACGATCATTTTTTAGAAGATATATTTTCAATTCACAAAATTCGTCGAAAGGTCTTAGAGGTCAGATGCGTGTGTGCATTTTAATTTCGAAGAGTATTGATTTTTCACCTAGGTGGTCAATCTTACGTGTTCGCAAGTTTGTTATTCTCATGGGACCATTTAGAAGAGAGCCGTCGATTGCTCGAAAAGCCACCCCGACAGAAAAATTAAGGAAATAAAGTTAGACTAAATGTTCTATCGGACCGCATAGGTTCTTTTGATAGCCTAACAACAACCAATCTGATGACGACACTATTTAGAGCCTTCGTGACCGATACAAAAGCCATCATCATCTATTTTTATAATGTTCGTTGATGGTTAGTGCTGCAATGCAAATTTCTAAGTAAAACATTTCACCGTACGAGATGAGTATTTTTTTTTGTTAACGTAGACACCCGAATTCGGAAAATCGATCGGACCGGCATCGGCCCAATTCGGCCAATCGATCCGGCGAACCATCTGCAAGGCGAAAGTCAGACGGGGGACCGACCCCAGCAAATCGATCAACACTTTGCTTCTGATTGGCCCGATAATTCAATCCATCGGGCCGGCTGACCCGCCCTGATCCGGGTTTAAAGGGTCATGGATTCATGGGTCGCAGAGCATATTCCCGAATCAAATAGCCCCGGTACCGTAATCTCGGATGCTCCACGTGGGATCGATCAGGGAAGATGATGACGCTACCCCAAGATAAAGTTCGCAGCTTTATCACTGCATATGGATCGTTTCTTCTTGCCGAACGATGATGAGCTCTCATCGACATTCCCTCAGACATCTTGGAGGCGACGACTCTGCGCTCCCTCGGAAGCCATGAATTATCGCTCGCCGGAAAAGTTTCGACCCATCTGATCCCCTTGACTCTTCCGGAAGGAGTGAAGCATGAGTTCTCTCTGCAAATCTTTGGACACTCTCCCCGTACAACCTCCTCCCCTGTCGCTCAACCCCACGCTTCACCTCCAATCCACCAAGTCCCTCCATTTCTCTCGCTCTTCCTTCCTCGGCAACCGCGGAAGCCGCAAATTTAATCCGATCCTCATCGCGAAAACCCTGCCAAAATCTCATGGCGCGCTCCGGAGCGCGCCGGTTCGAGCTTCCGCCGCCGCGGACATCGACATGGTGAAGAACAAGCAAGGCGTCTACACTCCGAAGGAGAAGAAGGTGGTGGTCCTGTGGGACCTGGACAACAAGCCGCCTCGGGGCCCGCCGTACCAGGCCGCCACCGCCCTTAAGCGGGTGGCGCAGAACTTCGGCGACGTCGTCGAGATGTCAGCGTACGCAAACCGGCACGCGTTCATTCACCTCCCCCAGTGGGTCGTCGAGGAACGCCACGAGCGCAAGCAGCTCGACATTCTCGAGCGCAAAGGTATTGTGACTCCGGCTGAGCCTTACGTTTGCGGGGTGTGCGGTCGAAAGTGCAAGACGAATTTGGACTTGAAGAGGCATTTTAAGCAGTTACACGAGCGAGAGAGGCAAAAGAAGTTGAATAGGATGAGGTCTTTGAAGGGGAAGAAGAGGCAAAAGTACAGGGAGAAGTACGTAGCTGGTAATCATAAATATAATGAGGCGGCAAGGGTGTTGATCAAGCCGAAAGTCGGCTACGGTTTGGCATCGGAGTTGCGGAGAGCTGGCGTTTTTGTTAAGACTGTGGAGGATAAGCCACAGGCAGCGGATTGGGCCCTGAAGAGGCAAATGCAGCATTCGATGAGTAGAAGGGTTGATTGGTTGTTTTTGGTTTCTGATGATTCAGACTTTTCAGAGATGTTGAGGAAGGCCAGGGAGGCGAACTTGGGGACGGTTGTGGTCGGGGATTGGGATCGGGCATTGGGAAGGCATGCCGATTTGTGGGTTCCTTGGAATGGAGTAGAGAATGGGGAGGTCACCGAGAAGGATTTGGTGCCTAATAGGAGGAGAGAGAGGGAGGACGCTGATAGGGAGGACAGTTTCTTCTCGTTTTCAGTCTTTGACGAGGATGTTGATGGATACAGCGACTTGGATAATGTAGTGGATGAGCTTGTTGCCGGAAGGCCTGAGATTGGTAGTGTGAGGATTTCGGCTTTTTCAGAAGGGGAGGAGGAAGAAGAATGGGATACAGAGGAAGTACCTGATGGCTTCGTGTTGGGGTATAGTGAGGATGAGGAAGATTTCTTTTTCTGATGCAAAAATTACATCTCTCATTGTTAAAGTTTGTTTCACGGCCATTTGATAACTGAATTGCAATGACATTGTTTTGGAGAGCTGATCATTTGGTTACCTGGGAAGAGCTGGCCATTTGGATGAATTGGCAACTGATTAGCTGGTTTATTTCCAACAAGTCGGCATACAGAAGTTCCTGGTCTGTATATGTTATTCACCATTTTCCCAAAGGCTTAAACCTCTTACTGGATCTATCACTTGGATCAGCAGCAATACAAGGCTCATTTTGTATCTTCTCCATCAGCAACAGCTATTTCATTTCAAGACAGGATGATTAATCTCCTCTTAGTATAAATGCATTCTTATTATTTCTGTGGCATCTTTTATTTACATGTCTTATTAGGATCCCAATACAAGGAAAAGATTTGAGTTGGTCTCCATTTTGATTGAATCTCGAGCTGAAGAACTTTTTGCAAATGTTTTTGTGCATTCAGCTTAAGCGGTTCCCATTAATTTTCTTCGACAATATTCCTAGATCGTGGAGATTAAGTACTTCTCTTTGGTTTCCAGATGTAATATCTTCATCTCACTGATGCTGGGAGCTTACCATAAAGAGGGACAATACAGACAGAGATATATTCAGGACTGTGTTCTGTTAGATGGATTTGATGTTTTATGAGATTAGAATGCCCCCCTGAATGTTAAAAACCTTGCGTTCTGATTGACTTTTGTTGGCGAAAGGAGAACATGGTAATTTAAAGGATTGTATACTGCTTATGGCGCGATGTTTAGTAGTGGGACCATGGGAGGCTGCTCTAGTTTTAAGTGGTGCTTTTGGTATTTGCTATCTAGAATAGGAGCCAAGCCATGCAAGAGAGAGGGGAAGCGAGTTCTGGTCTATCAGCTGGTTCTGATCACACTTTGCTGCTCAAAGGAGAGTTGTGACTGGATTTTTTAGCCTTCAAATTTTCCGAAAGTTCCATTTCTCCTATCTGGTTGCACTAGGTGAATTTTGTTTATAATGTTAGTACAAAAGGTGTCTTGGTGTAGAATAGATTACCTTTCCTGTCCTTTCTGGAATAATACTAAGATTGTGAAGTAAGAACTCATACCTTCTAGAGTGTCTTTAGCTAGTTCAAGATTTGTTTGCTGAGCGTAGTCACTGATAACAATTGATCAACTCCTGGAGTTGCCATAATTGTGTAAATGTTCTATATGTGTCTCTATCGCTCATTTTGTTGCCGCATGAAAGGAAACACAACTATTTTCTATAGATCTTTTCAATCATATTTGTACCTCAATAGTAGTACTCTTGCCTTGACCAACTCCAAGCTCGCGAGTGAATATGTAACAGAATTGCAAATAATTGCTGCTGAAGCAACAAAAATTGCTCCCGCATTTGTCATTTCTAGGAAATGTTTGTGGCATTTGCTCTGTTAATGAGCAGAAAATGTCTCTCCACCGGGATGATGGATCATGTAGTGGTCAAAGCTTCTTTGAGTAGTTTGAGAAACATGAAGGTGTTCTCATCTTTTTGGTTTTTGAGTTACTGGACATCAAGGAGAGAAGACACAGGTCTGGTGGAAAGGAGGTTGCTTGTTTGACTTGATAGTTTGAGATTCGGATTAGCATCTGCATGGCATGCGGTGATGAGATCGATGAATATCAATCTCGTAAAATGAATGGATCTCATGCTAATCAATCTTATGATGAGATTGATCAAGTTTTGTGTTAACGTGTCCTTTGTAGAGGAGTGATCTCAAGGTGGGGCTGGAGATAAAGTAATTTTATTCACCAAGCAACCGGTGCTTGTTGAGAACGCATGACAAGCCAAGTTTATATACTGCATCAGGTACATAAGCTCAAAATTTGCCTAACAGAAGCTCACCAGTTCTCGCAAGATTCTGAAGGCGGGATTTTTGTTCTCTTGAAGAAAGATGTGGGCTTGGAACTGTTCAAGAAAAGCCCTGGCTGCATCCAAAGTGTTTGACGAAATTCCTTGGAGAGCTCTTTCATCTTATTTCAGTGTCTTAGTTCACCAACTCCCCCTATTTCCCAAAATGAATTCCCCATTCACATCGAGGCTAACTCCTTTCCATCTGGGTCCTCCTTGTCGCTAGTCTATTTGTACAGAGCAAGAAAGAATTTGAGGAACTAACTGGTCACCAAGACTAGAGCATGACGATGTCGAGCATCGGGTTAGCCAGCGTAACAAAGAAGGAATCTATACAACTTGGGATCCTTACGGAAGGCTTAGGCTTGTATGGGACCAGCCCCTTACCTCAGGTGCTTGGTCCGCCCGCTTCATAATTGGCCTGTGCCTAAGTCGCTATCTCTACCTAATTTCGAAGACACTTGTCAAGTTGACATCCTAAAAATGAAGGCTTTAGAGTTGGGTCCTAGGCCTTAATCAGATCGGCTCCTTAAGGAAGGCTTAGCTTTCATGGGACCGGCCCCTAGCTCCGGTGCTTTGCGCCTGCTTCATGATTGTCCCGAGCTGAAGTCGCTATTCTGCTGAATTTCGAAGATGCTTGCCAAGTTGACATCCGATCTGTTAAGGGTTCAGAGTTGGGTCCTAGGCCTCAATCAGATCAGCTTGGCTTCCTACAAGTCGAACGGCACCCTCGAAACCCCTTCTCCATTCGACATGGCTAAAGCCGTTTTCCTTTCTTTCTTTCTTTCAACATTTCGCTTACTTCTACCCTTGATTGGCCGCAGTTTGGTTAAATCTTCCGAGCGTGAAGGTTCTTGGATACGAACCAAGAGGCTCTGGATCATGTTTCCAGTGGCGTTTGATGTGAACACGACACGAGGTCCTAATCGAATTAGAGGGCTGCGAGGGGAATCGACATAAGTTAGGCGCAGTTGCTGTTAATCCATGTTCAGTGACAGAGTCGGCGGCAATGGCCCCATCTTCCGGTTCAATCCGTCCCGTCACATGATTAGCCAGCCGCCCTTTACTTCCTTCTTCCTTCTTTATTTGAACATCTTACATAGTTAATCTATTAGTCCATCGGCTCGTGAACACAGTCGTTGTTGAAGCATCAAATTGTCAGATACAGAAAGGTTGTGTGGGGGGGGGGGGGGGGGGGGGTGTTCTAAGATAAGAACAGATCATCACCGCCGCTCCAATCAGTGAGTACAGACCAACCCCTTCTTCCATCATTTTTCTGGTCGATTGTTTGCGGAGAAGTCGACCGACCTACCGCCATACGCGTCGCGAGCCGCTCTTTTCGGCTGCTGCTGCTTGCTGGAGTCCATATTGCTTGCTGTCCCAAAGGTTATCCAGAATGATATTCAATTCAGAAATCTTTCATATGAGGAAAAATACAAGGATATATGTGTTAATAATAACCCAATTGCCAGCACATACACTTCTCAATTTGGAAGACCAGATTTTCCGCCTACCCTTTTGTAGTTTTTTCCTTTTCCTCCTTTATCTGTGAACTTTGTGTCGTTTGGTTCATGATCATCGGGACTGGCTGGCAGATTGCGTGGACGGAAAGTCATTTCTCTTCATCTTCTACTCTTTGGACCTTCATCTTGGCACCGACCCCTCTCTCTCTCTCTCTCTCACGATAAATTTCTCGGAAACTTTCCTGTTTTGTCAATATTGCTGGGACGTGTGACGGAAAAGCATGTTTGAATAAATTTTTGTTTTTTTGTTTTACTCTTTAGACGCATTTTGAAACCTTTTCTTTTGAACCCGAAACATCCAAGACTTTCGCGGCCTAAAAAAATGTCGACCGTTGGATTCACATATCATTTTCACCAGAATGAATGGTCGTATGTTCGAGTAATATTTTGAATTTTGTCAGAAAGATGGAAGGGCGCTTCTTGCTTTTAGTTAATCCTAAACGGACATTGCCGGACCCGAATGTGTTAGCGGGCGATGCGGTGACAAAACATATATGATCTAACGAAAAGTAATTACGGCGCTATTAGATTTTGGCTATCATGGTTTAATGCTTTTAGAGAAAAAAATGGTGGGGCCGCTATGATTCGGCCAAGATACGGGAATTCAAGAGTAATTGAACCGTCTTATGAAAACCACATATGTTGCATTACTTTTTCACAAATGAACACGTGATTAAATGTGTATGTTTCGTATATTGGTTACTCAATTGAGTCATTGACATCGAGTAATAACAAATCACATAGTTCAAGTGTATCATACTCGAATGCTAAAATCTTTTACCCACAATCAACTTATTTCTCAACACATCGGCGCCGTCGCTATTATTCTTCGTAGTGTGGCCCATCCTTAATTCTCGTGAAAAAAAAAAAAGATAAGAAAGAAAGAATTTTCCATACATCGTTTTAAACTAGTGACTTATAATATTCGCCGCCTGATGTCAATGCAAAACACTGAGTGCTCATTTTTTCAAAGACGTGACTTGTTAAAATTGGTTTTGCATGAATTTCGCCCCGTCTTCCGCCCCTCCTCCCCCTCCTTTCCTTAGCGATCACGTGCATAAAATCGGGCCCCAAAAGGACACCACGTGACATTTGTAACGCTGTCGACTTTATCAAAAAGAAGAAAAATAAAATAAAACTGTCCCCAACCGTCCGAATTAACTGAATGTAACGGGTCCCCCCCCCCCCCCCCCCCCCATCACCGACATAAAGAAATTTCTTCCTATGCGCGCGAGACAGAGAGAGAGAGAGAGAGAGAGAGAGAGAGAGAGAGAGAGAGAGAGAGAGAGTGACGGACTCGTGTCGGCCGAGTTTTGAAGATTAAGAAAAGGCGGCTTGGTGATTGTGCGGCAACTTGGCGTGCCGATCTTGCCAAGTTCATCTCCCTCTGCACGCACTCTCTGTGTATATAAACCCCCCCAGCACTTGATCTTCATCCTTCATCCTTAATCTTAGCATAAAAGACCAATCTTGGTTCTCTCTCAAGAATCGAGAGCTTATCATGGAAAGCGAGCGCTACGACCCGGCGGCAGAGAAGCAGCGGATCAAGAGGAGGCCGCAGCAGCGGCAGGAGAAGCCGTACAGGGGTATCCGGATGAGGAAGTGGGGCAAGTGGGTGGCCGAGATCAGGGAGCCCAACAAGCGCTCCCGTATCTGGCTCGGCTCCTACGCCACCCCTGTGGCCGCCGCCCGCGCCTACGACACCGCCGTCTTCTACCTCCGTGGCCCCTCCGCCCGCCTTAACTTCCCCGACCTCATCTTGCGTGAGGGTGAGGGCCTCGACTCGCTTGGCGAGGTCTCGGCTGCCTCCATCCGTAGGCGTGCTGCCGAGGTCGGTGCCCAGGTCGATGCCGTCCAGGCTGCGGCCAAGTCGAGGCCGTGCTGCGCTCCGGACCTGAACGAGTACCCAAAACTGGAGGACTTGGAGGAGTTTCATCCTGAGTCTGTGTTTTGAACTATTATCTTCATGGGAAGAATCTGGCTCAGCAAGAAACACAGATTCCTCAAATCAAAGAGGCATTCATTTAAGCGAGGCCTGGTGGGGTTGAAGGAGCAATTGAAGAACAGCGATCTCTCGGCGCGTGCAGATCGGTGCAACGTCCGTCGCCGGTTTTGATAGCGAAAAGAGGATGTGGAACCTCTAGTTCTTGGAACGTGGGAGGAGTGATTTCTTTTTATCGACTGTAATCTCTCTCTTCTTCTTCTTTTCTCCAAAGAAAAGAGATCAATCCAGCGAAACAATTCCGACCAGGAAAACGACACCGATCGACGGTCTGTAGTCAAATTAACTGTTGAAATCTGACATAGTCGTATCACGACGAATGACCCCGTGATCATGAGAAAATAATGTTGGTTGTCAGGTCCTGTTTGCTTAAAGATAGAATTTTTCGCAGTTTTTTTCCTGAGTTCTTCCGAAAGCTTCGAGTTAGGGATGTGGTCCAGGCTTCAGAGGATCTGGTGGTTTCCAGGGTATGCCATGGGCGTGGGGATCACTTGATGTGGAATAATCCATGTCTAGTGATCCCCACCATTAAACGCCCACCTGCATTTAATGGGAGGGATTAGCTAACGTGGAATATTCCACGTTAGTTGATCCGGATCCCTGCAATGGAGGTTAGGAATGCGCATGAAGAACCGTCCAACTTGAGAATTGACTAGATTAGTTCGGACCGACCGCATTAGTCCGGTTTTCATACTTGTGGTCCGGTCTATAGTTCTGAATAATGGAACCGGTTTTCGGGTGGTTAGGTTTCTAGTTCCCGGGTGGAATCAGACTGGACGGACTATTTCGACCGAAGAAGAACCTACCCAACTCTGATTCTTTTTTAGGAATTCGTTGCGGAATCTTTTACTTATTTTTACATGCATGTGAATAAGCCATCATTATAGTTAGCTACACCATGATTACATGGTGTTATGGTGGTGAGGAAGTTGCTGTGGAGGGATCATGGGACAATTGCAAAAAAAGGTTCTTTCCCTTTTACGTTGATGTGGAAAAGAAGTAAAACCGGTGTTGGGCAACAAACCTTTTACGTTGCTCTCTCCCTCTCCCTTTCCCAGTGTTGGGCAACCTTGCCCAAATTCAAGTAAGGAAGTTGCTGTAGCAATTTTACATCTTTAACTCTCTGTTCAAATGTTGTTTTATCCCGGTCTTATTGGACCGGCTGAGAACCGAACCGGATTGGTCATATATTTAATTGGTCCGGTTCTCGGTCCTAAAAATCGGGGATCGGTTCCGTTGGTCTGGTTCCTGGTTTCGAGGGGAACAGGACCGCCCGGAGAACCGATCACGCATAATGGAGATGTGATTTGGCGTCCCGTTTCCAGTTTCCGAACGTGCCTAGGGCCACCACCACATAGAAACCAGGCGCAGCAGAAAGAGATCATGGAAAAAGCTGTGGTGATCCATCAACCTGAATCGCATTCATCAGTTTCACTCAAATCACGCGCTTTCGTGGTGAGCAATCTGGTTTCAGATTCAAACACCAGGATGTCAGGGGCAACCATGAAAAAGCAGTGATTTTCTGAGAGAGAATGGAGGTGGTAGAAAAGTAGGGTTTCGGAAAGAGGTTTCAAGTTCTTGTGAAAGAAAGATCGTGGGAGAATATTTAAGAACTTTAAGCACAAAAGTACATATACTTCACCAAATGGAAGTGTTTAATCTTCTACTAATGTTAGTTAAATGCAGTATGACCGATAAAAATAAATTCCTCGTCATAAATATCTTTAGAGCGAAAGCTTCCTCTATACATGAATTTCTTTTACCAAAATCAACCTCTGCTCATTAATAAGGATAACGACCCAATTTATTTTAAGCATATTATATAGATATCAATTCGATCTTAAAATATTTCGTTTTTGTCAATGTAATCCTAAACTTTTATACAAAATTTTAATATAATCCTTCTGGTCAATTACTGTCGAAAATCATTGATGTGGCGACTAGTTATCATTGGCCTTTCTATGTGGCTTGCCGATGCGAACAACTTGTGGATCCCCACATTAGGGTTTTTCGACAGCAATTGGCTGGAAATACTATGTTGGAATTTCAAGCAAATATTTTCAAACTACGCTGGCTAAATTTGAAAACTTATGATCGAATTGGCAACGCTACAATATGTTTAGGACTAATCAGCTGATTTTCCCCAACAATAAGTTATCACCATTACACTGACAATCCAATCACATAATATTCCTTTCTCTATCCAAATATCTCATCGGTTTCCAAAAGTTCCTTTTGAATCAAACAAGCCCTTTTTCTGTACCTTTAGGGCTTCTACGACGACACAAATGGTAAGCCCATGAAGAAATTCTACACGTTTCTGATCTTATTTGGGCCCAATTCCAAATCCCACACACCATTGTTCGGATCATGCGAGCTCTAATTTTTCCATGGGAGCCTCTGTCTCTGGTTCCAGCTTCCTTGGGCTTTGAGGCAATTGTTTGTCATTAAGACTGTTTTGCCATTCGCATGCAGTTGATTTGTCACGAGTGCTGTGGCAATGGGCCTTACCTGTAGCTGCGCCTATGAGGCCCAAAAAGCAACTGATATGCTTTTCGACACGTGATTTCCTTTCTCACTCTGCTTGTTTTGTGACAAATGAATAAATTAAAATAATTTTGAAAAATGATTACTTGTTGAAGTATTTAGCCAATGAAATTATTTTCATTAGCGATTTGATAATAATTCACGTCTAAGTATTTTCATGGACAATGAGTATATTTTTTTGTTCATTCATTTGTAAGGAAAATCATTTAAAAAGTCATAAATCTGCTGTGCTTGTGTCATCCAATGCAGCCAATTTAATTGTGAACTTTTTATACTTGTGTCAATTTATTCCTAAATCTTTTAACTGTGTCAATTGAGTCATCAATATTTTGATAGTTTATTGATTAAATTCTAAACCTTTTGATAATTTGTCAATTTAGTCATTTTGGTTAATTTTCATGGGAAATCACTAATGTAGTGGTCTAGTTAACATCTGTCTTTCTACGTGGTACAATCAATGCTGGCGTGGACAATTTTTATAATTTTTTTTTTCAAGTTTTGTAAATTTTTCTATTAATCCCTTTATGCTTCCCTTTTTTTTCCCTCTCTTTTTTCCTGTCACGACCTACCCGAGACCTTTCCCACTAAAGAGAGGCATTAGTTCTAGGGTAGATTTAGAGGTATTCACTATCGACTCCTTAATCTCGAGCTCGGACCCTCCCAAGCCCATACCTCGCATGACGTCTAAATATTTTGATTTTAAAAATTGTTTAACAACCTAAAATATTTTTAGGAGTCATCACTAGCATTTTAAGGTCGGCTAGAAACCGATTGAGACGTGGGAGTGTCGTCTCAATCCCTATGAAACCAATGATTCTATGGTAATGGGACTTGTTTACGCTAACATTTCTATTAACGCCATTTTGGTACCTAACTAGTCAATTGTCTAATCTAAAATGACCGTACGTTCTTTCTTGTCTTTTAAACCCTAAAAGGTCCTCCAAATCTACTAAGTTTTCATCCAATTGTTTTTACGAAATCACTTCATACAAGCTTAAACTAAGGCTAACCTAATCTATAAAAGAAATTAACACACAGTTAATGGAAAGACAACGCGATAAATAAGCAATCGACGTATTGAAATGCGATTGATAAATAAACACTCAAATAATTGAAAGCATTTATCTAATGACGGAAAAATAAAACCCGTAACTTGTTGGATATTTAAAAATACATGGCTTTGTTATAAGTTTCGAGATATGATCCCTCGGAAGCTAACTACTTAGAAATAAGTGTAGAATTAATTCTAGAAAGTTGTTTTAGATGAATCTACATTTTATACTAATTAATCATTCATTAATGAAAATGATGCTAAGTCTAAATATATTTTATTAGACTAAGCCTATGTGAATCCATCATTCATCTAAGCTAGCATGATCCTAGTGCACATAGGATAAATCCTTACACAAAATAAGACCGGAATTGACATCAGTCTACCACCACCTAACTTGAAAGCTTTATTAACATAAATCCAAATAATCTAACACCAAATTATGGCGAGCCTAACCATATATCTAGATATCGACATACGAAGCTAAATAGACATGCAATTAGATCAATGAACGAAAGAGCGTGATGGTCTAATGATTCCAATTGATTTTTCTAAAAAAAAAAGGGAATGTAGATTGGTTAACAAAGGCCAATTCTAAAGTAAGAAATTGATTTTTCAAGCAAGACTGAATTTTCTAAACAAACTTCAATTTTTGAAATTTCGGAATTTTTAAATAAAAAATATATTATAATTTTTTAAATATTAATATAATATTATAATATAAAACAGGGTCCCGGGTCGGGCTTCAAACCCGACCTGAGTCCTTGGCGGAATCTCCATGCAAAGAGATCATAATATTTTTTAAATTTTCGAATTTTAAATAATAATTTTTTATTAGTAAAATAGTTTTATTATAATATTTAATACCTGGGCCGGATTCCAAGATCCAACCCGTGGATTGGACCTTCCTAGATCCCACACGAATTGGGTCTCAATAAAAAAAGGGCCCAATTTAAAATTCAAATTAATAAAACAAAGGCCCAGCTTCCCAAACAAAAGCCCACATGACTTAAAGCCAAAAGCCTAACCATCTTCTACAGGCCCAAAATAAAAAAAACGATTTTTTTGAAAAAAAACCAGTCCAAAACCTATCAATTCTCCAGCCCACCAAATCAACCCAAGCCCTTCACGCGAGGCCCCCAGCTCAGCCCAAACAACAGACAGCTCAATTGACACCCCTGCGTGGATGAAGAAGCTTCTACTCGTCGCCCCCTCTCCCACGTCATGACTATCGGAACCACAGTGGCGGTGCTGCCTCCTCGGCCCGGCACCGCCTCGCGCGGCAGCCTAGGGCCCCGCCACGCGCTGACCAAAGTTTCTACGCAACAATTAAAATTCTAACAATCGCAAAAATCAAAGAATAATATACCTCAAACTCACCTCGGCATTTTATCAAACACCCGGCGTGCCAATGAGAACAGTAAGTTTCAAACAAGACTAAATCTGCGCCTATGTCAAACCTGGAATAAGGGAGGCACACAAACGACATATAATGTAGCATGAACGGGACCGAAAATCGCTTGATAAACGCGTGGCCATAGTGGTCCGAGAGACAAGAAATGGATTTAAAGACGCAGCATCGAAGGGTTCGGGAAAACAAGAAAAATGTCGAGTGTCCGTCCGCCCTACACGATTCATGGGTGTCATTCGTGGACGCGTTCGAACAAAGTCGAACCCAGTTGCTGCCGGTGCGTGGAGTCCCATGGATCATGATTCTCGGGGGAAGTGGGGCACAACAAAGGGTTGGTTTATCGGTTAGACGGGGAAGAAATGCGAGCGAGAGGATGTCACGGATGAGGCGCCGGAGATCTCGAACAGGATGGCGGCTATGAACGAGCTCAGGTTCTGCAAAACCCTCCTTCCACGTTTTTTTTTTTGGCCATCCTCCCTCTAAACCCACGTTTTCTTTTCTCCTTCCTAAATCCCCTCTCCTCTCGCGTTTCCTCCTCTCTGCCGGTGATCCCTTCTCCTCTTGATCAACACCTTTTTTTTTTTTTTTTTAAATCAATCCCCCGTTGCGACTCCTTCCCTTTCTCTTTGAAGGAGCTCTTAGGGTTTTCTTAAAGAAGTAAGATGGCCTGAGGAGAGGGAGAGCCGGTGTGGGCCGTGGGCTCTTCGCGCGCAAGGATGGGCTACGCGTGTGTGAGGTTGGGCCAAATTAATTGGGCCAAAAATAAAATACAATTCTAGTCCTGATTAATGACAATTTTCTCTAAAATAAAGTTAACTAAACTTGCTGGACCGGTAAAAATTAGGTGTCAACATTTCATTTTCTTTATTTTTTTTTCCATTGGATGATAGCTTTGGTGATTGGCTGGTTGAGGTCACTGATTGCTAGTGAGGGCAAGAGCTGAGATGCCCTCGCCAACCACAAGGCGAGGGGTGGCCTTGCCTAGCCCTCACCAGAGTCCGATGAGGGCATTTTGGCCCCTGTTGTTGTGGTAGTCAAGGACCTTTGCTGACAATTGGTGAAGGGATATAAGGAAAAATGACAAAAGAGTTTAAAGAAAAAGAAAGAAAAAAAGTTAAAAAATATAGAAATTTCAAAAAAATTCAAAAAAGTGTCCACATTGGTGTTGGTTTATGGCAACCAAAGTTAATCGGATTGCTAGATTGGTGATTTTCAATTAAAATTCGTTAGAATGACTAAATTGCCAAATCGTGAAAAGGTTCATGATTAAATTGGTATGATGTTAAAAGTTTTAGAACTTGGTATAATTGAAATGTTTATGATGAAATTGACGCAAGCACAATAGGTTGAAAACTAAGTTGATCAAATTGAAAGGTTCAGGACTTAGTTGGTATAAGTTCAATAGGTTTGGGATTATTTTGGTATTTTTCACCATTTTTGTAAGCGATATAAATAATTAATTTTAAGAAAATATTTTTCAAAATTTTTTATTTTTTATTGATCAAACGGAACCTTGACATTGCTCACTCTACTCGTACCCTTTCTATTAGCATAAGGGGACATTTTAGGGAGATCGGACAATCGTCCCATTTCGGGGGAATTTCTCAATACGCATCGAGGAACCCACGAGGACAGTGAATCTAACATCCCCAGCTGCCGAAGAACGTTCCCCAAATCTCAAGGATGTCGTAAGATGTCCCTCGCCAACGTTGGTAAGATGTCTCTATCTACATTGTTTCTTGCAAATCTTGGGTCGGCAATAATGAGAGATGGGTGGTGCACACTAGATTAAGAGAGTTTGCTGTGGATTTATTCAACGCAACGTGATCTCGACAAGTAACATTGAGTATATATGACGCTCAATAATGCACCTTTTATGAATCTATGTGGAAGATTGTCCAAAAATTCATAAACCTACTACATTTTTTCCAATTCGGTTTTAAGCCTTTCAAATATGCTAATTGAGTTTTAACATTTTTCATGTCTTACCAATTGAATTTATTCGACTAATTTTAGCTAGCAATCATTGACGTGGGTGCTAATCATATGATGTGGCATGATCAATACTGATATGAACTATTTTAAATAATATTTTAGTATTTTCTTGATATTTTTATTTTTTATTTTCTTTTTCTAGCCCTAGGCCAGTGAGGTAACCGGCCAACCCTCACTAGCCACAGATGAGGGCTGGATCCAAGTGAGGGACAAAACCCTAACTAGTAGGTTGGTGAGGGTCATGATGCCTTCGCCTAGTTTAGGCTTAGGGTGATCAGTTCCACTAGCGGTTCGGTTCCCCCTCGAAACCGAGAACCGGACTGATGGGATTAGTCCATGATTTTTAGGATTGGAGACCAGACCAACTAAACCTAGGACTAGACCCAATCGGACCGGTCCAGTTTGGTTTTCGAGCTGTCCAAGGGGATCGAGATATATGGAATCATTAGTAAAAGTGCTAGTGCAGTAAATAAATACCTAAAAGCTAATGTGGAAATATAAAGTTTCAAGATAATAAATAGAGTTAAGGAGTAAAGAGAATTGAACACAAAGTTTATAGTGGTTCGATTTAGATTAAGCCTACGTCCACTTTCTCACGGTGACAGCCAATCAGCTGGAATCCACTATAATTCAAGAGGATTACAACCTCTCAGCACATTCACACAAGTCGTATGTGAATTCTCTTGAGTACAATGGAAAGACTAGTGATCAAGACAAGGAAGATTCTCTCAGTACAGTTCTTCTAACATGACTAGATGAAGACTTCTTAAATACACTTTCTATCTTTGTGACCGTTGTCACTTTCCAAAGAAGCTGTCCAAACAACCGTTGGATATAACATATAAGAAGATCTTCATGCCATAAGTAGAATAAGCTAAGAATCCGTCGATCAAGATTGCCCATACAACCAGAATCTCCGGCTTCCAAATCTGGATAATATTTGATTGATCAACCATAATAATATTCCATAATGTTTCGCAATCAATCAGATCACATATCCTAGCCATTTTGATATTTGCCCAAAGTCACCGTGAGAGTAGAGCAACATAGCCATATTCCAGACAGTAGTCAAGTTTCAAACAATACACCGTCTCAAATCATTCAGACACTTCATAGTCAGAAAACAAAACAAGTTTTGTCATTATCAAAATATAATTCATGTAACAATCTCTATCTTTTTTATGATGACAAAATCAACAACATATTTGTATTACACATAATATCAAAGAATCTGCAAAACAGAGTTAGTCAAAGTAAGAATAAAACTCTCAATTATTAACCATAACTTCAGTGATAGAAAACCACAAGCAAGCAACGGTATCAAGTCAAAACAGTATCAAGCTAACAACCAAAACAGTACCATTCCAAAACCAATCCAACAAAGGACACAAACATCAAATAAAAACAAATATGCTCTTCTCCCCCTTTTTGTCTTCTTCAAAAGGCTGGACAAATCATGGAAGATGAGGCCCCTTCACGAGCGAGAATGTGTTCATAGATAGCACAGTTTGCTCGAGACTTATTATATCCTCTTAAAGTTTATTAACCTTGGTGATCAACTAAGTTTGTTATTCCTTCAAATCAGTCATAAAGATAAGAAGTTCTTGAGGCAAAGTGCTTGGAGCAGTGGATGGACCACAAAGATCAGGTGATGATGGCATGTGAGGCGAAATTCTGATAGGATTACCTCCCCCTGTCTTAGGAACATCAGGCAATGTAATATCGGTATCCTTAACTCCCCCTATTTCAGTAATATTAGGCAATGTAGTATCAATATCCTTAACTCCTCTTGTTTCTAAGTCTTCATGGCTAGATCAAGGAACAGTTGTAGTATGCTCAGTGGTGACAGGTGGAGTATGATCAGTGTGGCCCGCCATGGAGGCAATAACTTCAACTGCTACTGCTGCTTCTTGATTAGTGTCATCAGTCGAAATATTGGCAGAGACAAAAGTACTTGGTGATCCTCAAAGTGGAGACTCACTTACCACAAGACTTTGATCTCATAAGGGAGTATCATTTTCCTTGAAAGCTTCATCATCTACAAAATTGTCTATCTCTTTGAAGAGATCATCATCATCAGAACCACTGTCTTCTTAAGGTTCTGCTTCCAAGTCATCAGCCACATATGTTTTAGCCTTTTTGAGAGGAGTCTCATGCATAGGTGTTTTGGCTTTTCTCTTAGAAGCGGAAGATTCACCCTGATGCTGTCCTTTTCCCTCCTCTTTGAGGGCAGATGAGAGCCGCATCCTTGCAAACATTGTCTTATCAATAACAGTCCGAGACAATGTTTTCTTGGTGAATTTGGATGGTAGTTTGATCTTGAAGTATTGAAAAATACTAGCGATCAGAGCAGAGTAGGACAAAATACATTTTTCCTTGCGAACAAGCCGATTCATCTGAAACAAAATAATATAGGGAAGATTGATCATGTGATCATGAATCATCCCATACACGATTTGAGCTTCTGACTTTGAGATATCAGTCCTAGATGCTGTTTTTGGCATCGGGCAGTTGATGACAATTTTGTGAAGCACAACATGAGACACAAGTATGTTAGCATAAACAAGCACTCCTTTTGTGGTCTTTCCTTTAGACAAAAATTTCAATATCTCACTATATGTGGCCTCAAGAGTATAGAATCTGTGTTTGTTTACACCAATGATAGTTGCCAAGTCATCAACATCCGAGGTAAAGGATCGATCTTGGACAGTAAAGATCAATGAATGATGATTGGGAAAATATAAATTGGAGTAGAAATATACGGTGAGTTCTAGATAAGCTTCATCACATGTGGACAGAAATTCTTCAATGTGTAAGGTTCGAAACATTACTTGCAAGGGCAATGAAATAGTAGCACTATACTGAACCTTAACATCCAGAGAGTCGAGATAGTCAATATCAACAATTCGAGGACTCATTACTCCTCCTGCTAGCAGTTTGTGATATTCACCCTTATGAACATTAGAGCGAAAAAGGCGATTCGGATTCCCTGGTTCCTCAGCAGCAATACCCTTGCGGGGTTTGAACAAATAATACATCTTTTCATTCTTGTCCTTTAGTTCAAATTCATTAGGAACACGATTAGCAGGGTTCAAAGGATAATTTTTACGAGCATCATCCGCAGTCCCGGGGGGTGTGATCCCCATACTCTCAGCTTGTCTCAGAAAGATAAAATGTTTGGAAACCCTTGACTAGTGATATATGTATGATTATCATCAAACCGAGCAGACAACTTACGAAGCTTAGAGTACTCTTTGAAAATTACTCGTACATTCTGACTTCAAAGAGGAGGAATGTCGAGCACTGGTTCTTCATGCTGTCCTTCCTTAGCCTGCTTGCTTGACTGAGTCGCTTCTTCGTCAGTAAGATCGAAAAATGTAGGACTAGAGGAAGACCCGAAAGTTCTACCAGACAAATGGGAAGATTTTCTGGGGCTCGACATGCTTTCACAGAGCTAAAGAATGAGAGAGAGAGAGAGAGAGAGAGAGAGAGAGAGAGAGAGAGAGAGAGAGAGAGAGAGAGAGAGAGAGAGAGAGAGAGAGAGAGGGTTTCAGAATGAGCAAAAGAAAAACCTTTTAATTAGGAAAAGAAGAGAGATAAAAAGGGAAACGATGCATTTTAGGAAAGACACTACACATAATATAGAAAGATAATATTCAAGGCAAATATTTACTAAAAATAAATATAGTCAACCATTACCTCACAATTCGTATCTCTTCATTCAAACTAATAAATAAAATTGCATGATTAGCGGGAAAATATAACAGGAAGTAATCAGTAGTATCCGTCATCTGGAAATCAATCGTCCGAAATAATGACTATTGGAAATTAAGCTGAAAGAATGTTCAGCTTTGCTCTAATAAATTTGAATGAACTTTTGTCCGAAGGCTTAGTAAAAATGCTAGCCAAATGATTCTTTAAGTCAATAAAGATAATATATACATCATTCTTTTGGACATGATATCGGATAAAATGATGTCTAATTTTAATATATTTGGCTCTTGAATGGAGAATAGTATTTTTAGTAAGATCCATTGCACTTGTGCTGTTACATCTAATTTCAACACAATATTTCTTTATGCCAAAATCTTGCAGCTGTTGCTTCATCCAAAGAATTTGAGAACAACAGCTACCAAGTGCAACATATTCTGATTCAACTGTGGACATAGCAAGTGTGTGTTATTTTCTAGAAAGCCAAGATACTAGCACATTTCCAAGTAATTGGCAATTACCAGTGGTGCTTTTTCAATTAAGCCTGTAGTCTGCCATATCAGCATTTGAATAACCAAGAAGCTTAAAATTATCTCCCTTTTGATACTAGAGTCCAGACTTGGAAGTTGTGGATTCATATTTTATAATGCGTTTGACTGTTGTCAAATGAGATTCTCTCGGATCTGATTGGAATCTTGCACATAAACACACATTGAAGAGAATGTCAGGTCTGGATGCAGTGAGATATAATAAAGATCCAATCATACTGCAATATAATTTTTGACCA
Organism: Melaleuca quinquenervia; assembly: GCA_030064385.1. Classification (NCBI taxonomy): domain Eukaryota; kingdom Viridiplantae; phylum Streptophyta; class Magnoliopsida; order Myrtales; family Myrtaceae; genus Melaleuca; species Melaleuca quinquenervia. The sequence goes on from CM057723.1 coordinate 14,751,346, forward strand.
ATTTTGCTTTCATTAGTATTCTTCTTAAGTTTTATAGTAGTTGACATGGGAGTCTCAACCTTTTTGCAGTTTTCCAAACCGAACTTCTTGACAAGAGCTTTTGCATATTTCTCTTGGTGAAAGATTGTTTCACTTGCAGCCCAAGAAAAAATGATAGTTCACCCATCATGCTCATTTCAAATTCATTCTGCATATCGTTAGCAAAATTCTTGCAAAGAGCATTATTAGAAGAACCAAATATAATATCATCAACGTAAATTTGAACTAGCACAAAATCTTTACCTACCCTTTTAATAAAAAGAGTTGTATTTACTTTACATTTCTCAAATCCAGTCTGAATGAGAAATGAGCTCAGCCTTTCGTACCAGGCTCATGGTGCTTGCTTTAAACCATACAGTGCTTTCTTCAGTTTGTAGACATGATGAGGATTTTTAGGATTTTCGAAACCAGGAGGTTATTGAACATAGACTTCTTCTTGGATGATTTCATTTAGAAATGCACTTTTCACGTCCATTTGGTATAACTTGAAATCATGAAAGCAGACAAATGCAAATAATAATCTTATAGCTTCTAACCTGACAACATGAGCATATGTTTCATCATAGTCTATTCCTTTTTCCTGAGTATATCCTTTAGCGACCAATCGAGTTTTATTTCTGGTAATCAGTCATTCTTCATCTAACTTATTTTTGAACACCCACTTTACACCAATAATAGACTTTCCTTTGGATTTTGGAACTAACTCCCAAACATCATTGATAGCAAACTGTCTGAGTTCATCCTGCATTGCTTTAATCCAACTATCATCTTTTAAAACTTCCTCAACTTTCTTAGGTTCTATCTCAGATATTAAAGCAATGGCACTAGACTCCTTTGGTTTTTCAGGAATGATATGAACCCGAACTTTTGATATGATTTACAAACCATCTTCAATATTTCCAACAACATTGTTCAATGGATGACTTGACTTATGCTTCAAATTTTTTGGAGCTTGAACATTTGGAATTTTATCCTATAAATTTAAATGATTGACTTCAAAAGTTACATTTCCATTTGAAATATTAGAAGTCACAAGCAGAACTCCAAGATTATCAAGTTGATAGACTTCCAACTCATTTTTATGAAATTTAACATGTATTGATTCCTCACTGTCTGAGTCATTTTGTTATAAACATTGTAAGCCTTGCTTGTTGAAGAATGTCTAAGAAATATCCCTTCATTTGATTTGCTATCAAACATCCCAACATGATCAGAATGGTCCTTGAGAATAAAACATTTACAACCAAAAACATGGAAATAAGAAACGTCTGGCTTTTTATTTTTGAATATCTCATGGGGTGTTTTATCTATCAGAGGTCTCAAAAATACCCTATTGATAATGTAACAGGCTGTAGAAACTGCTTCAACCCAAAATCCAGAAACTACATTATTGTCAATCATCAAGGCCCTAGACATTTCTTGTAGAGATCTATTCTTTCTCTCTACCACTCCATTTTGCTGTGGTGTGTAAGGAGATGAAAACATATATTGAATACCAAATACATCACAGAACTCAGCAAAATCTGCATTCTCAAATTCACCTCCATGGTCAGTTGTTATACTTGAGGCAACATAACCATTCTCATTTTGAAATTTCTTAGGAAATTTTGAGAAATATGAGAAAGTATTAGACTTATTTGACAAGAAAAATACCCAAGTGTATCTTGAGAAATTATCAACAATAACCAGGCAATAACTTTTACCACCAAAGCTCTTAGTTCAATTTGGTCCAAACAGATCCATATGAAGAAGCTGAAGAACTCTTGTTGTAGAAACTTGATTGATAGTCTTGAAGGATTCTTTGACCTGTTTTTCCAAAGTGCAGGGTGTACAATCATCTGTTTTGTTTAATGCCAATTTAGGAAGTTTTCGAATAAGCTGTTTTGAAGAAATCATTGCAATTTGTTTCAAGTTGGTATGACCAAGTCTTCTGTGCCATAGATCTGCTTCTTTCTGTATAGAGATAAGACATTTAGTGTTCTCAATATCCATATCCAATAAATAAATGTTACCATGCCTTCGTCCAGTGAAGGTTTAAGAGCTGTCATTGCTAGAGCCAAAACATATTCCTTCTTGAAAAGAAATCATGTATCATGAGTCACAAAGTTGATGAATACTCAGCAAATTGTACTTTAAACCTCTAACCAGAGAGACATTATTAATAGATAATTTTCCTATCTTCACAGTCCCACAATCGATGATCTTCCCTTTGCTATCTCCTCCAAATGAAACCTTTCCTCCATCAACACTTTCCAAGTTAACAAAGCAATTTGAATTTCCAGTCATGTGCCTTGAGCAACCACTGACCAAGTACCATTTTGATTTGTTTTTGAACATGTCCTGTAAAAGAAGAAGAGACTCATCTCTTTTTGGGTCCCTAAATCATCTTGGGTCCTTTTGGATTAGTGCTAAATCCCATCTCTTGTTAACTGATTTCCTGATTTTTGGACAATCTCTTTCAAGATGACTTGAGCAATCACAAAAAGAGCACTTAATAAATTTTCTCTCAATAGGTTTTATAAAAGCTTTTTAAAAGTTATTTAATAAACCATTTTTGAAGGAATTTTCTTGAGCCTCTCTTTGACTTTTGGAAAATCTATCAAAAGAGCCACCTCATAGGACATGCTTAAACCTTCTTTTTGAAATAAGGTCTTTGAATAGAAAGAATCTTTTCTAACTTTTCAAAACCAAATGAGAATTTCTTTGAAATGCAAGAAATCTCTGTTTTCAAACAAACATTTTCATTTTGAAGAGAAACAGATTTTTCTTTTGAAATCAACAAATCATTAGTCAAATCCTCAACCTTTTCTTTCAAGGTAACTTCCTGTTGTTTGAGTATCAGGTTCTCTTTTTGTAATACAGAAATCTCCTTGAGTGAGGAGTCCAACTTGAAACACAAATCATCTATATATCTTGCAATTTTAATAGGGATTCTGTAGTTGCTTACCTCATTGCTTTGATCGTCTGTATCTGAATCTTTGACACTTCATAGTCTGAAAATAAAACAAGTTTTTTCATTATCAAAATATAATTCCTGTAACAATTAGAACTTCAAAACGTAACAAGGGACAACTTAGCTTAAGTTTATGACTAGGAAGCACCATGGTTTAAGTATACCATCTTTAGCTCCACTTACAATATTAGCACATATAAAGAGCAAATAAAATCTATTACATAGTGTGCTTATAAAACAATTTTCTTGACAATTGCACCCAAGCAATAGGCGCTAATCAAATAAAGTCCCATCTTCCCGAATGTCGATATCCTAGTCTTTGAGAATCAATAGACAATCAACATACACATTCACTAGACAAGAAGCTTTGCTTTGGCTTTGATTTTCTAAGATGCAGGATACCTAGTGAAAGGATCAATCGGAAGGACATTATCCAAGTCCATTCAAATTCCAAAATTGAAGAAAGGTACGCTAAGAAGAATGCTTTCCAGGTGTAAGACTAAGTCATTTGGAATAACATGGCCAAATATAATTATCATGAGCGATGAATCTTCTTTGAAAGAGAAACAAGCGATGAATGATGAAAGTGGAGACAAAGTCGTCGTTGACTTGTTGGTCTGGATGGAGGAGTTGTTGGAGGAAAGAAAAAAAGTTGAAACGAAGTAAAAGATAGAACGAAGAAGAGACTTTGAAGTCTAAAACAAAAGGGAGCTGGGCTGGTTCTTCTTCGGTCTAAGTGATTCGATTTAGTCCCACCCTCTTAGGAACAAGGAACCAAACCGCTTAGGAAGCGGTTTCATTTCTTGTAACCATGGACCTAGTTACAAGTATGAAGAACTAGACCAACTTGGTCGGTCAGGTTCGGTCCGGGCGGTTCACTGTTAGGCGGTCCATTATGCTCACTGCTAGTTTGGGCAAGGGCTAACATCCTTTCCTTATGGCTAGTGAGGGCGTAGAGGCCTTTGCCTATGGCTAGAGGCTTCACCAACCCAAGGCTAGAAAAAAAAGAAAAGAAAAGAATTAAAAAAGATAATAAAAATTTAAAAATATTAAAATATTAATAGAAATTATTCACATTAAGTCCAGTTGTGATATGTAGGATGGCCATCGTCCACATCAGTTATTTTTGGCCAAAATTGACCGGGCGAATTCAATGGATAAAACTTGAATGGTTTGGACAAAATTGACAATAGTCTAATGGATTTAAAACTTTGTAGACAATTTTTCTGAATCAAGGTAGTGACCTTTTTAAGCTGTGTTTGGTCGACCGGATAAAATTAAGATATGATATATTGTATACTATTTCGTGTTTGGTAACTGTATATGATATGATAAGGTGAGATATAGAAGGGATATAGATTGGATACAAAAATCCAAGGGGGAGAGTAGAATAAGGTTGGATAAGATTTCTTTTAACCGATATATACAACTTAACATTTTTTCTTTCTCCATCATTCACGCACAGACTACTCCAACGTCTTTATTAGGTCTGAGTCAAAGAGTCGGACTGGTTTGGGAGTTTATTTTTTTGAATTAAAAAATATTAAATGATAATATAATAAAATAAAAAATTCAAAATTTCATTTTTTTGTTAAAAAATGTCTAGGTGTTTGACCAAAATTTATTTTATATAGTATTAATTCTATAAGTTTTGAAATGTAATGTACTTTATATTGAAATTTTACGAAAGCGACGAACTTAATTCAAAATTTCATTTTTTTGTTAAAAAATGTTTAGGTGTTTGACCAAAATGTATTTTATATAGTATTAATTCTATAAGTTTTGAACTATAATATACTTTATATCGAAATTTTACAAAAGCGGCGAACTGTAATATACTTTATAAGTGCGAATTATTCAAAGATTGTTAATTAGTGTGATTAATTATCATTGTATCCTTGTGACAGCTGGAAAAAAAAAGAATGAACTTTGGACTTTATGCTTTATTCTAATTGGACATTTGTTTGATTTGGTATTGAGTTTGTAATAAAATGTAAATAAATGAAACATTTGTAAAAGAGAAAAAAATTTCATGTTTCAAAGTGAATATATTAAAATTGGTGTTATTCCAAAAATGTTTAATGTTGAATGGGGTAACCAAAAGATTCTTTCAAAGGAACGAAAAAGAACAATGCGCAATCATAAAATTTGATGATAATCTGTTAATTTGAAAAAATATATATTATTTTTTATGATTTTTTGAATATTGAACCTACCTAATGCTATTGTTTTAAATTTGAATTCGTAGTTCATCAAATGACAAATTTGATAAGAAATGAGGATATCCAACTTTAAATCTGTAGTTTACCAAACAATAGATTGAATGAAATATGATGATGTTTGACTTTAAATCCGAGGTTCACTATACAATGGATGGAGTATGAAGAAATCCATGGATTTCTTATTCTATCGTATCCAATCCTATCTCGTTTAGAAATTCGGACGACCAAACACAGCCTAAGAGAATGAGATCTCCAACCTAAGACGGAAAATGAAAAAGTGGTTCGAGTTTGCTCATATAACTATTGTCTTCTGTTTACATAACTTTTGAACTTTTTGCCTATGCATTTTGTGGTGTCACGTATAATGCAAAAGCTCTCAGCATAATGGGTTGACAACAACTAGTAGCACTAAAAGAAGAAAAGATCGTTCAGGAAAGCGAAAGGAGAAAAGCTCCATTTAAAATGCATCTCTGTGTTGCCACAGTCCCATTCCAATTTGTCACTTACCTGGCAGGTCAAAGGAAAGTATAGTTGTGGACCCACCTCAAACACGGAAAATAGAGGCAGGGAAGAAAGGAAAAGAGCAAATGTACATGCAAATGATGCAATGGCGTTTAGTGATTCAGATGTGGAAACTATTACTAGTTCTCAAACAGTGTGCTTAGTGCTTCGTTTGTTTCTTTTGCATTATGGGATTGACGGAATTGTGTTTTAAGTAGCATTTAAGAGGATATCCATTGATATCTATATTAGGTCAGCTCATGACTTATTTACTTAAATTTTTGAGTGGATGTGTGTTTTATTGGTTATATTGATGTGTTTAAATTTGGGTTATCTTTTAGGAATGAAATATCGGGTTTTATTACAATAATGTCCTCAAAGTTATGTGAGCACGACTCCGAGCATGTACGTAATTTAATGTGTAAAAAGTAAATGGTCGAGAAACCGGCCTAACTTATGTGAAGACCGGATCCCTGTGCTCAAATGATGGACCATATAGAGGTGAAGTGGCTTTGCTTTCGGAGGAGGCAGATCATATGTTTGATACGCATCATCTAACACGAAAAGCTGACGTGTTCTGTAGAAAAGCTGTGACGATGACGTGTCAACTTCACTTGCGCATTGCCGACTTGGCAACTGACGTTTGTAGGAGCCACAGTATATCATCGGCAGTTGGCTGGCAATTGTCCTAAGGGTATCTTACAGAACACCACCAGCAGACGTGTAGGACGCAAGTCGAGCCAAAAGAGATAAGAGGACAGCGTGCATGGTCAGGTTGCTGTGGACGTTGATGATATCACAGAGAGAGAGAGAGAGAGAGAGAGAGAGAGAGAGAGAGAGAGAGAGAAAGAGGGAGGGAGGGTGAAGTGAAATTGGAGTGAAAGTCAAGTGTCTTTTTTGGTGATTTCCCAAGCTTTCTTAGCTACATGCAGACATGTTCTCATCTTCTTTTGGCGGCAATCGTAGACTCTAATTGACAACTGCGATAAGTGGGGGCACAGCAACAACTGCAGCACCAACATCTGCTTCTATTGGACAGTACATTGACATGCATCGCTAAAAGCAGCTTCCTTTTCTAAGTTGCGTTTTCTCTTCTTCCAAAACTGCGAGATCAGGGTTAGACAAATAAAGGAGAGACTAACTTAAAGACTTTGAGGAGAGTCAAAATATCAAGAAACACTCTCCCGAGTTCGTGCAAAGCAGCACGAAGGGGTTAAAAGAAAATGGAATAGCGAAAAGAAGAGTGGAAAGCAAAAGGGGGTTTTGAAACAGTGTCGTGAGAGGATCTTTCAGTGCCATCGATTTGTCACTTAATTGTGTTTGGACTGTCATCCATTCACTGACCCAAAAAGAGAATCCCTTTCCCTCCATATTTGCACCCCCTTTCCCTTACACGACACGACAGTGAAGTTTTTTTCCCCCCGCTCGCCATGCGATCACCTTCTTTTCCTTCCCTTTTCTCGATAAAAAAGAAGGGGAGGAACAAAAGGGAGGGCGGGTTTCACTGGAGGACATAAAGTCGTGGGAGATGAGTTCGTGTAAAAGGTGTCCATCCAAATCTAGTCGGGAATATATTTCCATCATAGCAATGATGGCTACTCACATTCACTTTATTTGGCATACTCTAAGGAGGGAGAGAGATGGAGGGAGAATGTGGCGTCAATATCATCAACGCCAATCACTTTCCATCAAATTCCAAGTTTAAAAAGGCTTCCAAGCAAAATGAAAACTAAAGAGAATGGAAATATAAAGTCATCGAGCAAAAAAGGTAGGGGAATTTGGGCCTTCCTTTACTATTAATTTGGAAAAGTAAATGTTATTTACGTGATGGCATATCATGTGACGCTTCCAACTTTTTCCACTACCGACACGTTTTGGCCATGGGAAGGCCATTAACCAAACCACAAGGTACAAGTAAATCCATTGATTTCTCATTTCCACTAGTATGTATTGCTTAATCGCCAGAAAAGAAAATGAGTCTTGATGGTAGCGTTCGGTGCTTGCATTCACAAAAAGAACTCATTGTGGTTGGATACCGTGTAAAGTTCGATGAAGGTGGCCTTTCGACAGAAAAAAAAAAAAAGTTCATTTCTGTACACGGTATAATATGGAGCAGTTAATATATCATAACTATTTCATAACTCATTGAATAATGTTTTTGAAAGCATGACTTTAATTAGATATATTGACAAGTTCGAATTTATGCTTCCTCTTGATGATCTCTCTAAGGGAAGGTGTATGTATCCGCTAGAGCTGAAGATTGATTAGTGGCCTTCTCAATGCTGTGTATCAATATTTGGTGAAATGTGTCGCAGAAGAGATAACCGTGTAGCTTCTCTAATTGAGATCGTTCTTGGTGTCCTGAGACTTCTTGCTGAGTTTTATGGCACAACTAAAGTGGAGATTCAAATTGGGATAATGCTAGAGCGAAAGGATACTTGCACTAATGGGGAGGGGACCCAACACCAAAATCACCCATGTAAGTGGGAGATTTGTTAAGGTGCACATGTGAAAATGGTAGAAGAAAAAACCACTCACTGCAGGAATGGGGAGCACTTAACATTATTTTAGTTGATCCATAACTCATTGATTTAAATTTTTGAATGAAGGTCTAATTAGGTATATCGATGGGCTTGGACTTTGCTGCTTAGCATTCTCGATTAACCATTAGTTGAAAATATTAAATCACGTCTTCATATAACAACTTACATTTTTAGAATAATTAATAATTATCTTACAAAATCTCATATGGTATTAGAATTGGAAGTCTCGAGTTCATATCCTTTTGGATCTCATTTGTCGCCTCCCCAATTAGATATGTCAACATTTAGTATTCGTCAAAAAGATCACATTAACCATAATGAAGAGTGATATAGTAATTAAATATGAAACTACCATTTCATCTAATAATTTAATCTTTTAGAATAGTTGACGGTGATCCAACAAAATCTCACATATTCGAACTCAACATATCGCCTAAATACTCTTGTGTGGTTCCCATAGAAACATATGCTAAGGTAAATCTCTAATCTAATCTAATATCTCTCCTTCTTTATCTCGTAAAGTGGTGGAAAGTCGTTGCCTCTTCAGCCGTATCCGTTTATAAAGCGCATACTGATAAATAAGTGGCGCTGGTGGTAGCTTGGGCCAGTGGCATTTTGCCCGTGGCTTGTGGTGGTGGTTGCTTCATTATCTAGGTGGACTAATTGGAAATTGTGAGGAGGAGGGCGGGATGCGGGAAGCATGGTGAACACTCAAGTAATACATCTCAGGCTTTGAAATTTGTTCTCCTTTCAAAGTGAATTTGTTCATAAATTTAGAGGATCTTAATTCATTACTTTGACTCGCCGGTGTTGAAATGCTATTCAAAAATTGGGCACAAAAATGCTCAAAATTCAGCATATGCTTAGGACTTGAGTATTGATAATTTCTAAATATTCAAACTCGTCATGAGGCGGATCTAATGAATGCATGACTTGAATCATCTCCGTATACCCACCTGTAATTTAAGTTATAATTATGGAAATCTATCTTGCTATTAGCTAAGATCACAATTCATAATGTCATATGGAATCCAAGGCACTGATGTCGGTATAGTTGCGTCCGCAGCTCATCACATCGGGATCATGACACAACATGGAATCATGTATCCACCATTGGTTATCTGGGAGGCCGAATTTGCACCAAATCAATACCTAAACCGATAGGGATCAGTATATACTTTCGCAATGGCTCGCTCTCTTTATCTTTTTTTCAAAGGTGGATAGAGATCCTCACCCCCGAGTATTTTGCGCTCTATGAACCGTGCGAGACATCGAGTGTATTCTGCGGAATCATTCAGAGAGTGAAAGTGATTTCTGGTTTTTAGTCGTGTACGTACGCACACGGACACGCACACGCACAAGAAGCTTTTGAGACGGATGAATGAGGGCGTGCGAGGGGTCCATCGACACGTGCGAATGATGAAGATGTCTTTGGGACAGCAATAATGATGGAGTTCCACCGTTTCTTCCACTGGTCGTGGGATCCCCACCCCCATTCCCCTTATCATGCGACCCAACTTCCCAGTCCTCTCTCTCTCTCTCTTTGACCGACAATTATCATTCCATCAACTCCACCTGATTGATGTTCTCTCTGGTGGAACAGAAGTAAATATCCCTCCGACCCATCAGAGGAAATTCGAAGAATTTTGCTCGGACCATATTTCTGATCGATGGGTAACTCACCATTATGGACTATGAAGCACTAAATTTAACTGAATACGAATATGGATAATGTTCGTAACCTGTAACTTACGAATTGAAGATGCGGATGATAGATGGAGGAAAATAGGGCTCTCGGAAGGCTCTGGGAAAAGAGAGCTTCGAGCTGTTAGATTCGATAAAAAAAAAAAAACATACGTGTAGATAAGTTGATTAGATTGGTTGAGGGGTTAAACGCTAAAGTTAAATGTGACAACGTTTTGTGATCAAATCATATTACTCTCACTTATATTGACTTTTGGAGCTTATGCTCGTCGCCCTCTGAGTTAAGTTTTACTTTATGCATGTGAACATGGCGATTTACATGTATGTGTAAGGATTAGCAAAGACGAGATATTAAACCCTGCATCATAAAGAAATTTATGTACATAGACAACATGAGACCACTTAAAACATTGTCGGGAGGAAAAAAAAATTCAAGAATCAAGTTAAACTATTCTTCGTCGTAGGAGCAAGCATTGGTCTTTGAAAGTTAAATCGAGCCAAATTGTATTGGAACGATTTGTGAAAATGCCAAATCATACCAAACCAGAACATTTAGTATACATTGCCAAAACGTATTAGGCAATTTGATTCGATTCGAAACCGCATCGAACCCCTTTCTCCCCCACTCGGTCCTTTCCCTTTCTGGGGTTTTTTATTTTGCAAATATATTCTAGAAAAAGAGTATCTCAAAACTAAAATAAGTAGCAACATAAGGTGGAAATTTAAAGAGCATAATTATGATAGCATGTTCAACTTCAACAAAAAAAAAATCACTGCATAGAAGACTAAGACAAGTATATCTACCGATAAAAAAAAGTGTGGGCCGAGGAAAACTTAGATGTATTCGGCTTTAAGTTTAAAGTTTTTAACTGCATGAATAACAAAGTATAACGTTAATATCAAGAATAGTTTCATGATTTGGCATTTTTTTGGCAATCAAATCAAATGACACATCCAACGGTGAGTAGCTGTGTTGGTTGGGAGTTTTCCCCTCACTCTTAAGATCGAGGGTTCGAAACCCACAATTGCTGACGTCTTAAGTGGAGAGATATGTTGTTAGAGTTCCATACTAATCTCCCTCAAGGTAATAGGGCCGTGATCGGCCCGTGGTTGAATTCTCAGTCATTAAAAAAAAACCAAATGACAATATCATGATTCAGTTTGAACGGTTGTTCCTCACCCTACTTGTCACTTGTAATAAGGTCTTCTATACAGATGATCTCCATTTACTCAATAAATTATCACCCTAATAGATTCTAAGATTTGCCGTTCGTAATGAAAAATCTCTCTACCATGCAATCTCTGCTAGAAGGTCTAATTCATGATCTCGTCTCATTAAATGATGGAAGCAGAACGTGTAGGATCATCATTAGACGACAATGTAATGATATTGGAGCATTTAACACCTCTGCACGTGCTTAACGAGATGAATAGTTTAAGGGAGGGAAATATATATCATTGTACCGATGAAAATGCATTGATTGGAGAATGGAAGCCAACAAGAAATCAATTTGTGACGACAGATGAATTTAAGTATAGGAGGAGGAGCTCTGTATGCTTTGACTTTTGGTGCAATCAAAGGCCCTGATTTCCCGGTCGGCAACATAAGGCTGTCGGAAAGCCTCACCCTCTCGTTCTTGCATGAAAGCTAAGCATAATTCTGATGGAGGACCAAAAAAATATAAATTTGTTAATAAACGAGTTGAGAAATGGAATATGATAACCAATCAAAATATGTTTGATCGCACCCGCTTCATATTAAGTTTTGGGGACCAATCGACCAAAATAAAATGTCTAGAACTCAAAAACCAAGAAAATTATATGATCGGTTCTAAACCTATTGTATGAATATTAATTTTGTCTTAAAATTTTCAAGTTTGCCAATTTAATTTTAAATCTTTGTGCCAAATTCCAATGAAATCTTTTCGATCAATTTTTGCTGGAAATAGCTAACATGCTGGTCCAGTCATTGACAACTATCCAATGCGGTACATCGCCATGTTAGTAATTTTTCGATGAAAATTGGTTAGAAAGACTATAGATTAACAAAATTTCAAAATTTTAAGAGTGAATTGGTATCCGTACAATATGCTTAGGACTAATTGCACAACTTCCCTCCAAAAAAATCATAGCCCAAATGTTTAGGATTTATACCCCAATTGAAGAGATTATTTTGGAAAATATATATTTTCCGCACCATGACATACTAAATCTACTCAAACCTGCTCAGATTGTACTCGATCATGAAATTATATACACCTAGAGGCATTTAACATAACTTGAGATCATGATCCAAACAAAAAAAAAGACGGATCAATCTATCTTAAGAACGAGGTGATGGGTTTAGAGCACATCCCTTTTATAGTAATATAGAATATCTAGACTTTATAGCTCGATTGTTAATGCCCACGAATAAACACAAACATTCATATCCACAAACATGGAGTAAGGCTTTGTTCACATCTGTCATGCGCAACCCACAAAGTTAATAATTTGAATTCAGAACCTGCTGCATTACAACCAAGCACTCAATGGATGATCCAATCCCTTCTCTGTAGTCACATCCGAGATCCTTTTTTGACTGCATCTACCAAAGTTCTGATACAACATATCAATCCGATTGTCCTTGTTTAAAGCTGTCAGATCGGTAAAGTAGTTCCACTAGACTCGGAGACAATTAGGTGACGACCATGAATGGGGTCATGATGACATGTTTGACATTGCAGACAAGTGGTTTTTTTCTGAGCGTGTCTTTAGTTCAAGAAGGAGAGATAAACTTGTTGACTGGGTTGCATGCATGGCGATCAAGAGGAGGAGGTACACATGCAGTGATGAGTAGCGAAGCTGCAGAACATCCGATGGACCAATTGTGACGGTGGATCGTCGGATTCATCAATTAGGTGCACAATGATTGAGTCTACAAGAATAGGGTGGGGGAGAGAGAATTTCGAATCGGTGACAAAAGCAAAGTCGTGATTGATGGTGGAAAATAAATCCATTTTAGAGTTTGTACGCTCACGTGAGACCAAGACCAGTGGAGTAGGGCAGGGCGAAATGTTGATTGCACCCCGAGATTGCTTAATCATACCCCCATTCTCTAATTTAATTCGCGTGATAAGTTCGGACGGAACATATCTCTCTCTGGTTGGAAGATACATACATTTCTACAGGATAATTACACATATGATAACATAAGACATGGCCACATCAAATCAGAAATGATTGGATATATCTAAGAAATGCATAAAGGAATCAATATAAATCATGAGAGGTTACAGAATGCCAAATCCAAAAACTTAACTAAATAGATAGAAAAAGACGCATGTATACAAAGAAAGTTTGCAATCCCTTTCATGTGCAAACCGAATTCAAAACGACAAGTGGAATAAAACCCAAAATTTCCAATTCAAAACTTTAGGCTAATACTTGAAGGCAGATTGCATACATGTAAAAAATATATGAATCCTGTAGACAAATGATGTGGAGTTCTTTACCGAGGGAGGAGTGTTGTGATTCAAATTTGTGCCTTATATAGCCTACTTTTTCCTAAAAATTTAAGCAATTTGGAAATCAATATACATGATGTGCACAAAAAATTTCTCTGCCACAATTTTTAGTTATCCACTAGTTACGTGTTTGCTTTATTTAATCAGGACAAAATGAGTGCGGTGTCATGGGAGATCTCACTCACCTTTTTCCTTTTTTTTTTTGTTCTTCCTTTTCTGTGATTAGTGAGGTAGTCGAGATTTCACTCAGCTTATGCAATCAGGAAATTGGACCTTCCGAAAAAGAAAGAGATCTTTGGATTTGTCAAACACTCATTATTGTCTCGACAATTTTCACGTCAGTGAGGGAATGACATCTGGCAATCTAAGTTCCATGGAGCAAGTCATTTCCTGGGAAACTGGTCCTCTGTTTTTTCGGTGCGATTTGAAATTTTGGAATGTAGCTTCTCCCTTTTGTTTGACTATGAAAAGAAGGCGGGGGCGTGTAATTCCACAAGAAAAGTGCCCTCGAAAAGTAAGAGCTTGATTTTCGAATTAAAGAGTTTGGAAATGCTTTTGTAACTTGTGCACCTCCACTTTCATTTTCACCTTTTGGTTTTTACAATCTAATTGGACCATTACCTTAGGATACCTATAAGAAAAAAAAAAGTTGAGTTTCATAGAATCCTCTATATCAGTTTTTTTTTTAAACAGTTGATAGTAATCTTATGAAATTTTACATGGTTTGAATCTTCTCATGATCCTATTTTTATCACAAAGTGTGATCAAGAAGTAAATTTTACAGTGTAAATATATCGACCATCAATCGTGATTTGGTCAGTTAGAAAGATGGATGAGCGTGAGTCAAATTTGGACCTTATATATATATATATTATATATATATTGTTTAACTTAGATATCTGTCTAGTGATTATAGTGTAAAAAATTTGGCCCGAGATATCAAAGAAAATGAAGAAGAAGAGATATGGCGCATATAAAGATATACACATTCTAGAACAACATTTTGTCAAAAGATAAAGCCAAATCTACAGCTAGCCCCAAAAGAGGCGGATTAAATGCATCAAATCATTCCGTGGAGAAAGCTTTATATGCCACTTTTAGCTCCAAAAGCTACTTAGGATCAGTACCTGAGATAAAGGGACCGCACTAAAATGCCAAAAAAATAAAAAAAATAAATAAAGGAAAAGAAAGAAGTGTGCTATTGAGCAATGAGGCTCAATTCAAAGCTGCAAGTCAATCACCATGTCAATACGCTTTTTAGCTAGAACGCATACATTCCAATCTATACATCGAGAAAAGGGCAAAATTAAGGCTCCGTTCATTTAACAGAAAATATGACATTTTTAGAAAATATTTTTCAGAAAGTTATTTTTCTGGAAAATGATAATATTTTTGTGTATTTGTTTGAAATTTATGGAAGATTATTAGAAATTTGATTTTTTTAATTGATTTTATTTAATATTGGTTGGTTGTTGGTCACAAATATTACCAGGCTCCAACAAGCTCTCGGCTTGCCACCATAAGCCACAAACTCGCCAATCTAAGGTAAGTTTTGAGCTTACCTCTAGAGGTTGCTAGCTCGCTACTAGAGGTCGTCGGCAGCCACCTCGCTACTAAATGCCATTGGCTTGTTGGCCTCGGGAGAGGTTGAGGCACGCTGTTGAAGGCTGTGATATTTAAAGATAAATAATGTTGACAGAAGATATGGTAGATATGTAAAATCTTTTTTATTGAGCAAGCTAGGAATAGTTTTGTATAGTATTGATCTCTTCCTTTATTACTTTTTTTCTTTTATTACACATTCTTGTAATATAAGAACCTTGACTACACTTGTACATTGATATAGTGAATACAACAAATTATATTCCTACACTTTGCTCTGCGTTCTCCTCATCATTTCTTGTTGCTTCTTGTTGCTTTGTTTCATAGTATCAGAGCAGCCTTTGATCCAAATCGCGTATGCCCTTTCTTTCTCTTGATTATCCTTTGTGCTGTTATTGTGGGAAATAAAACCTACAAAACAGATTACAAGCTTGTGTATAGAGGAAATCATTTGTTGTTCTTACCATGAGAAAGAACAAATCCACTTAGGGGGGAGAGAATTCCTCAGACACAATTCCAGAATCATCATTGGAAAATCCTCCCTCAGGACAAGAAGAACAAAGCACCGAATTAGCAAACAACCCAGTTCACACTCAACAAACAAAACAAGTTCCAATTGCTCCAGTCAACAATCCGTATTGGATGTATGGTTTTCCACCAACACACTTACTTGGACTCCCCAATCAAACTCAGGGGATACCTACAGGAAGCTCATCCAATTATTGGAATGGAATGGGTCTCTGATTTGGACCAAATGTCGTGGCCTTAGATATGACAAATTCAGGGCATTCAATCAACCTAAGGAGCCCAGGAGGGGACCTAAATGTTTGTTCGTTTCCTCAACTCAAGAGAGACCTCAACCCAGTGCCTCAACTCGTATCGGCGCCGCATCTCCTTCCATTCATCACTAGTCGTCCATAACCTAGATATCCATTATACACAATGGCTAGTGACGGACTGGAGCTTCGGTTAATCAACTAACTCCTCAACAGACCCGAGAACTACATCGTGTGGGCGACTGATTTTCAACGAGCCCTTGGGACAAAAGACAAGGAAGGCTTTTCAGAAGGAATTGTGTTGATGCCAACGGATGAATGACTTCAAAGATTATGGCAAAATTGCAAACGTTCAGTGCGCACATGGATGGGTAACACAATAAGTCAAGAAATCTCTGCAGGCTTACCTCCGACCGAAGACCCAAAAGAAATGTGGGATAACATAAGGGAGATGTATGGAAAACTCGATTGCGCAAAGATTTTTGCCATCGAACAGCGGCTATCGGAACTCAAGCAAGGCAACCAATCGATTAGGGTTTGCTTTAATCAACTTTCGGCCCTCTGGAACGAGCTTGAAGTGGTAGAAGAAAAATTTGATGCGCCTACATATGTACTTAAACAATATCAGGCGATCTGCAAAAACTAAAAGGCTATTCGTTTTTTGCTTATACTGAACGATGATTACCTCACGTTTAGGACTCAAATACTCATGATGGACCCACCGCCGCTACTTGGAAGGATTTATCAGCTCACCGTTCAGGAGGAGAGCCAGCGGCTCGCTGCTCAGGACCATGGACGGGACAACATCATCCTCGCAGTAGATGGAGCTGGATGACGGAGGCCACCAAGAGATCCGAGAGACCATTCGAGCACTTTGGAGGTGGAAGAGAGGTGATATGACGATCATAGAAGCGTAGGGTTTCAACCACAAATGATGGGCTCTCTCACGCCCACAAATGGTGGGCTTTCTTTCGCAGACACCGGGCCACATGGGCTTTGTTATGCTCGGCCTTTTGAAGACTCCGGCCTTTCGCTGAATAGGCCGACCTTTTTACATGGCCCATCCTATGGGCTACACCTCAGGAAAGAAGGCCAAACAGGAGGCTCGAAATCCACTTTGGGCAGGCGGCAAACCAGCGACTCACACTATATTTCAGCTGTGGGGGGAACACATGAACGAGATAATGTCACGTGGGCAAGCACTAACGGGCAAAAATCAAGAAATAAATTGTATTGTAGTTTTTGTAGGCGCCTACATCATACCATAGACAACTGTTGGAAGCTGCATGGGAAACCAAATGATAAAGGCAAAAGGAAGGAAGCTCAACCGCACTAAGTGACCGGTATGACTAATCATATGTCCCATGACAAATATCAACAATTTCTGAAGGTTTTGGAGAAAATGGATATTGATGAGAAAAGTGATAGCTTCTCAGGTATTGCTTGTTGTCTTTTGAACTTACTTTCTAATATTGCATGGATTATAGATTCCGGGACTAGTGATCACATAATTTACGATAATAGATTTTATTCCATATTATTTGTGCAACTTCCAAATGGGAATGTTACTCTTGTGAGCAAAGTAGGTACCGTGAACCTTTGTCCAGATATCATCCTAAAAAATGTCTTGTTTGTTCCCCATTTTCAATTCAATCTCGTTTCCGTTTCTAAGGCATGTACAGATAATTCTTATCGAGTCACTTTTCATGCTGATACATGTTTCTTTCAGGACCTTTTGACTAGGAAGTTGATGGGAGTGAGTAGTGAATCTCAACGACTTTATGTTTGGATTACACTTCCACACGATTTCTCTTCTTACTTTACATATTCATGTAATTTCAGTACCAATAATAAAAATTCTCTTTTCCATTAACGACTTAGCCATAACAATTCCATTCCATGTCATAGTTATGAAATTTGTTCTCTTGTGAAATAGTATAGGCTTCCTCTCCAATCTAGTGTCACTCGTTCTACTAATGTTTTTAGTCTACTCCACATGGACATTTGGAATCCTTATCATGTTTCACATCATGACGATTCCCGTTTTTTCTTTACCATAGCGGATGATTATTCATGAGCCACATGGATTTTTCTTATGCAATCCAAGAGTCAAGTATTCTTGCATTTACTAAAATTCTTTTCTCTCATACATAATCAGTTCGGCAAGACTGTTCAAAAAATTTGAACAGATAATGGGAAAGAGTTTTTTAATCACAACTGCCGGAACCTTTTCTCATCTCTTGGGGTGGTATTGAAAGCACTTGTGTTTATACACCTCAACAAAATGGGATTGTTGAGAGAAAATACCGTCACATTTTTGAAGTTGCTTGTGCTCTTCGTTTTCAGGCTTCTATTCCTAAAAATTTTCGAGGTGATTATGTGCACGACCACATATCTTATTAATCACATGCCCAGTAGAGTTCTTGATGGTAAGATCATTTTTATGTTTTTGGCTGCCTCTGTTATATAACTATTGTGGGACCAAGAAACAAGATGGATCCTCGTGCTTGCAAATGCATCTTTGTGGGCTATCCCACGTTGCAAAAGGGGTACAGGGTCTATGACCAAATTACAGGAGATTTTATTATCAGCAGAGACGCTGTCTTTCATGAAGAAATATTTCCGTTCAAATATCTCAACTCTTCTCTTGAAGAACTAGAGTTGTCTTCGGCTTCCTAACGTTATCCCCAAGATGAGGATTTCTCTGTTCATGTCTTGGAAATGGATGTTATGCCGCTGGCACCTCTTACAGCACCACCCATGAAGGATCCTAATTTATCAATTTCAGTGACTGGCACCGCTTTCCGCATTACCCACTAGGGGTTCTTCTTCATCTACTCCAGCTACTGATGACAGTGGTGCCACTTCTGTGTTACTAGAGGATTCTCATGCTTCTTCTTTTGAGCTTGGTCTTGTGGATTCTCTTCCTCATATTGCACTGCGCCGTTCTAGTCGCTCTACTAGACCACCCACATGGACTAAGGATTACATCTGCTCCTTCAATACTACCCCGGGTATTTCTCATCCGGTATCGTCTTATGTTTCTTTCAATCGACTTTCTCCGAAACACAGAGTTTGTATTAGTCAAATCTTTGAGGAACATGAGCCTACCGGTTATCATGAGGTAGTTCAAGATCCACGATGGCAAAAAGCAATGGCAGATGAACTCAAGGCCTTGGTTGCTAATCGCACATGGGAGATTGTCCCTCTCCCACCACATTGCATGGCGATAGGATGCAAATGGGTGTGCAAGATCAAGTACAAGGCTGACGAATTTGTGGAATGCTTTAAGGTACGACTCGTGACTAAGGGTTTCACTTAGCGAGAATGTTTTGATTATGATGAGACATTTTCTCCCGTAGCAAAAAAATGTGACTATTCATTCCTTTTTAGTTGTGTCTGCTTGTTGAGATTGGAATCTCCATCAAATGAACTTCTATAATGCTTTCCTCCATGGTGATCTTGAAGAAGAGATTTACATGCATCTTCCACAAGGTTTATGGTGACAAGGGGAGATGAGAGTATTGTCTCTGCAAATTCCTCTATGGTCTCAAACAAGCATCATGACAATGGAATGCTAAGTTCACTGTAGCTCTCAAGGCCACTGGTTTCAAGTAGTCTAAACATGACTATGTCTTATTCACATGGGCAAAAGGTGCGTTGCATATTTATTTATTGATTTACGTGGATGATTTACTCATCATGGGGAACAACAAAAATGCCATTGAAGGTTTGAAATCCTATCTTCACTCTAATTTTCATATTAAAGATTCGGGCGCACCAAAGTATTTTCTTGGCATAGAGATTGCCTATTCAAACTTGGGAATTTCTCTCAGTCAACGGAAATTCATTCAAGAAATTATTTCAGAGGCAGGATTGTCGAGTTGCAAACCCGCGGTTATTCCACTTGAACAGAATCTCGGGCTTACTACAGTAGAGTGTGATGGTGGACCTTTTGTAGAAGATCCATTGCTTGACGGCTATCAAAGGCTAGTGGATAAATTGATTTATCTTATCATGACTAGACCGGATATTTGTTTTGTTGTATAGGTGCTCAGCCAATTCATGCATCTGCCCAAATATTCCCATATGATTACAGCTTTGAAAGTGGTTAAGTAGTTGAAGAAGTGCCCAGGTTTGGAATTCTTTTTTCTAAGGAGTGTGATATGAAGATGAAAGCTTACTATGATTTTGATTGAGCTATATGTCCAATGAAACGAAGATTTGTGACTAGATTTTGCATCAAGCTAGGAGAATCACTTTTATCTTGGAAGACTAAGAAGCAAGGGACGGTATTTTTATCTTCAGCCGAAGTAGAATACAGAGTAATGACTAAAACCACATGTAAGATAATTTGGTTACATGGGCTTCTGTCAGACCTTAGAGTATGAATAAAAGGTCCAACTACCTTGTTTTGTGATAATGAGACAGCTTTTAAACTTTCGGAAAATCCGATTTTTCATGAGCGGACGAAACACATAGAAGTAGATTGTCGTTTCACTTGAGAGAAGATTGAGGATGGAATAATCAAGACAATTGGGATAGGTACCTCAGAGCAACCGACAAACATCTTCACTAAAGCTTTATGTTCGAGACATCATACATATCTTCCGAACAAGCTGAATGTCTTGGACATATACCGGCCATTAGCTTGAGGGGGAGTGTTGATAGAATATATGGAAGATATGGAAAATCTTTTATATTGAGCAAGCTAGGAATAGTTTTGTATAGTATTGATCTCTTCCTTTATTACTTTTTTCCTTTTATTACACATTCTTGTAATATAAGAACCTTGACTACACTTGTACATTGATATAGTGAATATAACAAATTATATTCCTACACTTTGCTCTGCGTTCTCCTTGTCATTTCTCATTGCTTCTCGTTGCTTTCTTTCAAACAAAGAAAACATAAAATGTTTTCCCATTTCTAAAAAGTGAAAAATATTTTTCTCACTTTTGATGGTGTTTTTCCATTGATGGAAAATATTTTATTGACTGTTTTATTTTCTGTGAAATGAACGATGAAAAATCCAAAAAATATTTTCCTAGAAGTTATTTTCATGAAATTAACAAAGCATAAGATGATATGCTCCAAAATTTGGGAAAAAAGAAGAAGAAAAGCTCACTTGGCAATGGACAAATAGTTTACACCGAGTGCATTGAACATATTAAATGTCCACGAAATGTGGTTTAGAATTTAACTATTAAGTTTACATATGATATCATTCTGCATAAAGTATGAAAAACTTCCAATATGGGTTTCTTCGCAAATTAGTCACGATTGTCAATATGAGAACATGTGATTTTAGGTGCTTCGATATAGGTCTGTCAAGTATGGAATTTGTGCTTGTCCATGTTTTATGTTAAATCCAACGTGGGACGAGACAACATGTGTCTTGTATTGATACTAATTGTTATTCATGTAACATAGGTATGTCCTTCTGCGATGAATTCGACAATATCCGATCGACTCTAGAAAGGTGTAGTTTAGTGATTCTTGAAGCAAGCCGCTTTAATTATGTATGTAAGTAGCAGATCGCATTTCGGCACAAATCAGATTTTGAATAAATATGAAATTTTGTGCTGCTTGTTAAAGACTCATGTTGGGTTTTGTCCTCTTCTTGTTTAGGAGGAAACGACAAGAGGTTAACTTAAAAAAAGAAAAATGGTTATTATCGAATGATAAGATTCAAACCAGCGTGACCGAAGTGTAGGTTTTGTCCCAGACCAATTTCTGGTGGTAACGCCTTGGTACTTACGTACGTCCATCACCGAAATCTGTGGGGGTGTCTTTAATATTTTTTCCAAGGGGGTGGTTTTCTTGTCCCCTCTTTTCCGACTTTTCAAAATAATTCTTTCTCGTTTAATTCTCATTTTAAAACTATATGTCGTTAAGGAGGAACATGGCGATCTAGGGAAGATAGTCTAGGGCTTGATTAAGCTGGCACTAGCCACTAATCATTATTTGGCGGTCACATAATTTGACTTTCATGTCATTTTCTTTTGTTTTGTCTATGTGTCTTGTGAAATTTTGTGTCATCGATTTAGGTAGATGTATAGAGAAAATCGATCATTATCGCCGATTGTCTACTCATGATCAGGGGTTCATGCTTTCTTTATGTATTGGATTGATTGGAACAACATTTCTTTCAAGCACTTAAAACGAACGGAAAGGAAAAGTAGATCTCTTGAATCAAAAGCATATTTTTTAGTTGTTAAGTACTCTAATAACATAAGTTAATTACATCCGATTTGTCTAGTTCTTCCGTGCCCTCGGCATTAATATTTCTTCATCATTGGTTGTAAAAGAAGATTTTCATGTCTGTGGGAATCCAGATTATACAGAAAGAATGAAGGACCAGTAAAGGGTGTGGAATCACAATTAGGGTAAAGTTAAGACCTTCTTAAGCAACTAAAATCTGATCGTGGAAACTCACGTGGTACCTAAATTTCAAAAGTGCTCAAGCCACTTTCCTTGACTTCGTTATCCATGGACAACTCTTTGAGTTGGAACCGGCTATGATTTCATTTCATTAGCATGATACACGATTATGTTTAAAGCATCTTAATGTAGATGGTCGCTAAATTCACAATTTGATCCTCGAACTTTTTCTGTAAAATGACCCTCTGATTGGTGAAAAGGTTTAGTCCAATTGCCCCGACCAAACACACCAGTCGAGACAGATTTCATCTCAGATTGACAATCAAAGACTTTTGTGGAGCAATATGTCATTTACATGGATTCGTAATCTTTGACAAGTAGTCTAATTTTGCTTTTTTTTTTTGGTTGAAAATACTGCTTCGATTAATGAAAAGTTGGAGGATAACAAAGTGAACTATAGTCTAGACATAATAACCGAAATAAGTTTGGTGGTGGATTTGAGATCCAGGCGTCTTGAGTAATTGTAAATTTTGGTGGAGAAATGTGTGTGTGTGTGTGCTTTTTTTTTGTGGGGGGTCTCAAAAGAAATTCTTTCTACAAATTAGAGGGAACATTGTCAAAAACATTGATATCTCCATCAATAAACCCTTCTAATATGCATAGTTGAGGGAAAATAACCAAATTAGTCATAAATCTATTGTACGGATATCAATTCAGTCAGAAAATGTTTCAATTTAATCCTAAACCTTTGTGCGACACTTTAATGTAGTCATTTCCATTAGATTTTTATTGGAAATCGCTAATATGACATTGTGCCATGTAGAACGGAAGAGTTGCATTGGAATTGCATACAAATTACTATGACCAAATATACAAAATTAAAAATTTAAGGTCAAATTAGCATCCATACAATAAACTTAGAATTGATTGGATTATTTCTACCATACTTGTAATCAATTACATCCCCAAGCAAGAATTTAACACTTATTGTGCTGTTTCCAAGGAAGAAGAAGAACAACAATTATTTGTATCATAGGAAAATTTTTAATCTAGCTCAACCTAATCAAAATGTTTAAAGTCCACTGTTAATTTTCAAACTTATCGACATTAGAATTCACATCTTTCTGATTGCATGGGATATTTGAAACCT
This sequence comes from Melaleuca quinquenervia, assembly GCA_030064385.1. Taxonomy (NCBI): domain Eukaryota; kingdom Viridiplantae; phylum Streptophyta; class Magnoliopsida; order Myrtales; family Myrtaceae; genus Melaleuca; species Melaleuca quinquenervia. The sequence continues at coordinate 14,774,726 of CM057723.1, forward strand.
TTGACTCCTAATTTCTTGTGAATACAGTCAAATTTCCTAGTCAAGATGCTTTTACTAATACTCTAGAGACCTCTAGGAAAATTGAGTGGGAGAAGCTGTGACTTGAATAAGTTTGGACCGAATGCTCGAATGCTCATGGTTTCTTGCACAGGAAAGAATTTGAGATAATGTCACCTTTTCGTGTACATCTCCTGCAAAAATAGATTTGAGCTTCTCGAATTAGTTTTTTTTTTCATCTTAAATAAGTTTGATTTAGGATAGTGAGGGGATTAACAGACATCCCCGAACATATAGTGAAATTAGTAAAGTACATATTGTAAGACAGAGCACGGAAAATTAAAATTGTATAAGTCAAAAGGAAGAAAACATGTGTAAAAACACTGGCTTTGTTTATTTCCTAGAGAATATAATTAGGAATTATCTAAATAAAAATTACTTGTATCGTTTGAAATAGTTAGTTGATGAAAATTATTTTCATTATCAATAACAATTTATATATAAATATTTTCGTGTACAGAGATTAAGAGACATTCCAAAACATAGATAGTGAAATTAGAAAAGCATAATTGAAAGACAGAGCAAGAAAAAATTGGACTAGAATAGATGGAATGGTGAAAAAATGTGTAAAAGCTCATGTTTTGTTTGTTTCCAAAAAATAAGTGCTACACTTTTTTTATATAATCACTTGTATCATTCAAAATAATTATTCAATGAAAAATACTTTTATTATCAGAAAAATTTATGTTGGAATATTTTTCTAGGAAGATAAAATATTCTTAATGAATTTATATTTGTAAACGATATACGTGATTATTTTAAAATAAATTGTTACCTAAATCATTTACTTTTCGTAAAATAAATGAAGTCTTAATAAAAAAATATGAATTTTGTTGAAGTCAAGGTTTGTAGATGACAAGAGCATTTTGTTGGAGGAAGTTGGCAACACGTAGTAACATCAAACATGGTTTTAGTCATTAATGATGGAGATACATCGATTGATTGAGAATAGCAATCGATGACTAAATCGGTGATGTGGTGGTAAATGTGTCTTGCAAAGTTTAGATAATAATATAAAAAAGATTTATTTTAAAAATTCTCTTTAAAAAACTTAAAGAATTTGCAAAGAGAAGATGAACTTGAGATGATGATGTTTTTCATGATTATTTGGTTTATTTGTTCTAGATTAATTTAACGTAGAGAAGAATATTTAAACTTATTGCTTTTTTTATATCAATTTAAGTATTTAATTTGTGATTACCCTTATTGAATATATATTGGGATTTAATTAATGTTATTTTATTAAAATTTTCACATCTAATTAAAATTTTTATTAGGATACTGTACTATATTTGATGTCTATGTTGGTATGTAAGTAAATCTCAATTGTTAACATGTTAATGCTAATTTCGCAGGTCCAACTACTTTAATTATTTTCATAGATAGGGGTTCGGGTGGATAAGGTGTCTAGTGGAGACAATATTGACGAGCCTAGAGAATGTCATTCCGGATATATAAATTTTGTATATTTGAATACTGATATAAGTATTAATAAATTCATCAATGTGCTTCGATGAGCGTGCAACTTTGACTGTGGGAACACGATATGATATAGATTTGTTTTGTCCTCGATTTCACTGCTTGAGTTTCCACGTAAAATTATTCTCAGCGAGAGAATCAAGACGGGAAGTAGCAGAGACGATGGAAGGCTCGATACAAAATTCAAGAAAATAACAAGTTTGATAAAATCAACACATCATCTGCATAGCTTTCTCTTTATGCGAGCATTATTGTGATCAAGATGGACCATGCAATCATCAATTGAAACAACCACGCCGACGAGTTAGGTATGACCTCAATAATATATTGTGCAAAGAAAGATTTTGTCATCAACACTTGACACGAAAGTCCAAAAAGGAAAATGGCCAAAAAAAAGGGGGGAAAGAAATACGACAGAGGCTCTCAAGAAGTCGGTGCGCTGTTGTTGGCAAAATCAGCGTCCAAGAATCACGCGAAGGCATCAGATTTCAAGATCGATGCTTAATTGGTACGAATACGGTGCCGCAAGTCAGACCATGAGATCGAGAGCCCGGACCAGATCTTCGAGCTGGATGATGCTCTGCTTCTCTAAGCGGGAGGGTTGAATAGAAGAAGGGCAATAATTTAACCCGCCCCGACAAATACCTGCATTGGACTGCCTCTAGTACGGTGGATGAATCCCGCATAACGTGGGATTCGGTGCGCGAAGGGGGACATTGTTAAGATAGAATCATTCGATGGCTTCACCCTTATAATTTAGGGGCACGAGCGCACACTTTCCAATAAACGAAGCGACTTCATTGAAAAAATTACCTGTTTATGTTGAACATCAAGTTCACTATACAATAAGCGACGAAAAGATGGCGGCATTGTGGATTTACCTATGTATGCCCGCATTGAACGAGTAGATTTCAGGCATGAAGTCCAACTTGTTGACATTAACAAATGAGCTGAGCTTGCATCTCATTTCATCCCTTCATTGGAAGCTCAAAGTTCAAATTACATGTTGTAACGGCTCATTCTAATGGTTCAAATGGACCCTCTTAAAAGAAATACCTTAGTAGTAACTTTGGGCGCCAAATGAAAATAGCAGTGAATATGGGAGCATACAAAGATCTCTATGTGATATCATATCCCTTTCTCAACAAATTAGGTATATTTGGGATTAGGCTGGTTAAATGGATGGATAGGGTCAAATCTAAGTTGGATGAAAGTGGTTCAACCCATTTTACGCAGTGCATTTTGAGTGACCCATACCCAGCCTACCCTGGACCTTATTTGGGATGTATTCATTAGCAAATTTTATCCTTAAATTTAGCCTTTAAAGAATGGGTGACTCCATAAATGAGCCTACCGAGTTGATGTGGGAGCTCGAGTGCTTGAGTTCGGTCATACTTGGTGTGGCGCATGTGTAATGCGGAGATACGGGGAAGTGCCACACTGATGGACAAAACAAAGAGGCTTTAGAATAGGGAATTGGTTGCTTTCAGTTTGATTCCCGTTCTCTCGGAACCAGCTCATTTTGTAGAAGATCGAATGCTTATAATAAAATACAAAAGTTACACAATTTCAATACAAAAACATATATTGGTCAAGTAGTCAAATTGTTGCTTGTTCATGTTCAAGATAATGTTTTCATTTTCAATGAATTAAAAAGTGTCTTTTTTATTTTAAAAAGGACACTTTATAACCAGTCTTGGAGGACCTTGGCCAATCTTTCATGGACGGAAGCATGGGCATTGAGGTCTCAAGCTTGACCTGAATAGACTCGGGCTGGCATTTGTGGACCCAAGCACTGAAATCTGATCTCAAGCTTGACCTTGAGTGACTCCGGCACAACCTTTGTGGGCTAGACCCGATTACCAAGGAATTGCGCTCGAACTTGATGCACTTAGGCTGAACAATAATGACTTGAGTGAGGGAGCGTGGCCACCAAGGACTCTTGCATGGGTCTCATGCCTACCCTCAAGGGACCTAGACTCGGCCTCCTAGACTTGAGTATGGATGCCAAGGTCTTAAGTCCAACCTCAAGGAATCTAGGCGTGAATGACTTTCACATGGCTTCGAGTTTCCTAGTCGTGGCCATTGCGGACTTAGGCGTGGGCATCGAGGTCTTGATCGTTGAGGAAACAAGCCTGGCCTCAATGGGCTTAAGTCAAGCTCTAGTGATCAAGCATGGGGTCCTAGGCACAAGCCTAAACACAAGGTCCTAAACCCTATCTCAAGGGGCCTTGCCCGGCCTTCACGGATGTGGACCTAGCCACCGAGGAGATGAGATAGACCTTATTAGACTCGAGCCAGGCCCTATTGCTTGGGTGAGGGAGTCGAGTACTAGGCATGATTATAGGGGTCTCGAGCATGGACACTAAGGTTTGGGGCCTGGCTTCAAGGGACTTGATTATACCCTCAACCCCCTCCGAGGAATTAGACATGGGCACTGAGGTCTCGGCCATGACCTAAGGGACCTAGGCCCCACCTCTATAGGCCCATATTTGGCCTTGACATACCTAATGCATCGTTGATCGATCTTGGCTATATATTGATGACTCGGATGCAGGAGTTGAGTACCTGCATAGGATCATCAAGGCACAAGCACCTAGGTCTTGCGCCCTTGATTGTGGGATATGGGCCAAGCCTCCATGGACTTGGACCCAATCACTAAGGAACCGAACTCGTTCTCAATGGACTTAGGTAGAGTGTGAATGACTTGGCCACAAGAGCAAGGTACTCGTGCATGATTGCTGGAGATTTAGGCATTGAGGCGAGAGATTATTGCTCTTTGATCAAATGAGTTGAAGTTGGTATCCTCTCATACCCATGGGAATTCATCATTAATTGAATGTTGCTTTACTAGACCCATTTTAACCCATGTCTATAAATTTAAGGCAACCCATATTTCATCCAACGTTAAAATTGATAGTGCAATACACCTAGAGGGGGGTGAATAGGTGTTCTTCAATACTTTTTGCGGAATTAAATAAAACTATGCATTTAGCATGTACTCGATGTGTAAGTAATCAAAGAAAAAAAGAAAGAGAAATAAACACAAGATTTATAGTGGTTCGACTTTGCTTAAGCCTACTTCCACTCTCCTTGGTTGACAGCCTATTGGCTAGAATTCATTATGAATCAAAAGAGTTACAATTTCAAGAATGATGCTTCACAATGAAGAGACTCATACTCTCACAAAACTAGTATGAATCTATCTCTTTTGAATACAATATAAGTGCTTTATAAATGACGAGTGAAACAAACAGTTCAGATTATGGAATTGATCTCTCACACACGATACTATAAACGAATAAAGATGTCTCTCTTATATACTTCTCCATACCTTCTTGACCGTTAGCACTTTTCAAAAGAATTTTTCCAATCTACCAATTGGACAGAATCAATTAGGAGATCTCAAGCCATCTACAGATCGTAATAAGAGTCAATCAATCCTAGTTATCCATACAAATAGGATCTTCGACTTTCATAAGTGAATACTTGCTCAAAATACCCGTCTTCCGGTTGATCAATTATTTCCATAATAAACTAGATAATTAACCAGATAATCCAATCAATAAACTGTCTACAATCCATATAAGTCACAGCCACAAGAGTTACTTCTTATCCTGATAATCTTCTTGGATCTAATCAGGATTGGTTGCAAAAGATGCTTGAGTCTGATAGCCGTTAGACTTTACTAAGTCTCATACTATAATAAGTCTAAAGCTTCCAAACGATGCTAGAGTCTAACTCCTTCAGACTATCCTGAATCCGGCTCCTCTAAGACTTTGCTGAATCTGCGTCCTTTAGGCTATAGAGTCTGACACCTTTAGATTCATACGAGTTTTTTCATATTCAAAATAATAGACAGATTTCCTCTAATAAACATAGCAAACATAAGTTAAAATGTGATTTATAATCCATTTTGTCATCTCTAGGTGGGATGCTATTCACTTGTCATGCCAAGTAGGACACACCAAAATATTTCAAGTACCAATTGCACGTTCGATGCAGTATAAGGAATCAACATCAACATCAACATGCCTGAATTAAATACAAACTAATTTTACTTTTGAGTCTTGAAAACTATGTTACTATTGGCTTGCTTCTTTACATTACACGCAACTGGTTATTGCTGATGCGAAAATTATATTTCCGATGACTATACTTTGAGTGGGGGATGCACCGAAAATAGGGGGCGAGTAGACTGGGTTGATTTTCTTGTATTGATTAGAATACTATAACTATAGAGAATTTACCCCAAAGCTAGGGAATCTCTCTCTGTCTCTCTCGTCGACCCCATCGTGCACTAGGCCGCCACGATTATGCTCATGCCCGCAATGAACGTTACCGTCGAGGTCACGACCATTGGGCGAATAGTCGTTCCAGCTGTAGGCAACCCTAAATCAAGGGTAGCTCAAGGCAGGGAACCCCTGATCCGTGGACAAATTGGGAGGGAAAGAGGGAAAGGGAGGGAGGCATTGAAGGAGGACCTGGAAGCTTGGGCTTCGACGGGGCGGTGGATTGCAACTCTGGTTACAATGGTGGGGCAGCTACCGTGAAAGAAGAGATGAGCGACTTGCTGTGAGAACGAGAGAGAGAGAGAGAGAGAGAGAGAGAGAGAGAGAGAGAGAGAGAGAGAGAGAGAGAGGAACCGCATTGAAATGAGTTAACTAATCAACGGACACATTTAGAATGTAAATGTATCATCTTAGCCCTAATTGATGTATCATATCAACCATCACAAAACTTCCACAAGATTTATAACAGTTGCTTCTTTGAGGAGAGGCAGCTCCCTTAACAACCCTTAACAATTCGAGGTTTGGTCTCCATTGATCAGCCATCTCGAAAATCGAAACTAAAGTTTTCTTAGTTTAGCAATTCGTCTACCAGAATTTTGGCATCCATTGCGACATAGTTCAGAAATTTTAGGTTGCCCTTACTTTATCTTCAAACTTTTTTTTTTTACATCAAAGAAAGAGTGGTCATAAAAGTCACAATTTCTTCCGAATGTCTCTAGTTGGTATGATACAGATAGAGGCATCACCAACAATCATACTTAGTTAAGTTTGCACGCATATGATGTTCGTAATTAGTCACCCATCAATCAGAAGTATGGTTAGAAGTAATATTGAAGAAATTGCAAAGAAAACTTAATCTCCACATAGCCTACTGATATAATCAACATAAAAGATAAACATGAACAAGGTTGTAGATTTAGTGTTGCTTAGTGACAATTATAAAAGTCGTGCAATTATTGCTGATTGATTTGGAAACTTAAATCGTTACGTAAAATCGATATGAACGCCGTGAAAACGCCATATTCATAAGCAAAGCCTATCCTCCCACTCCACCCTCGTGGCTGTGCAAGGAAACTAGCAAAAGCAACATAAATGGATAATAAATTTGTAACTAATCCAATTTTATACATGTTCGTGCAAGACGCAACAATATCCCAAAATGTCCAATTTTATCGACCCGGAATCGTGCGAGGCCTCCTCATGCAGGGAAGCACTCAAATTTACAAATTCACCCTCCCCCCCTCCGGGAATCAATACGTCGACATACAAATGATTTCTCGTAATCATTAAAGATCAAAGTGAAATAAAATAATATTTGGAGGGCGATAGTGCCACTGCTATGGGGGTGCGGTGCTTTAACCCTAGACCTCTCTACACAATCGTCTTTTGTTTTTTCCTTATCTATTTATACTTTCTTGGATTATGAAACGGAAGTGGGGTTACGTATTGCCGGTTTTGAACTGTTTGGGAAATTGAGGCAAGCTGTTCCCAAAGAATAAAGTGATACGCCTTCGGATAGAGTTTGCTTAACCCTTTGCCTTTAATATTTCTCGCTTCCAATTTTATATTCCACTTCCATTGCCTAAAGACGACGGCATTCAGTTTTCCCCCCCTTCTTTGTTTATCTTTCTTTCCCCCCCTCTTTTCTCATTCATTGGATTTTGTGGAAAAGAGGCAATTTCGAGTATTGGGATTGGAGGGATCTTCCATTCATTTCTTTCCTCTCTCTCTTTTTTTTTTTTTTTTTTGGGGATTGCTTGAATTATTTGTTTTTTTAATTGTCTGCTTCATTCCCTCCCACCTCTGCAACTTTATGGAAGAAAAAGGTTGATAGAGGCCACCGAAAAGCATGGGCACCTTATCATGAAAGCAAGAAAAACACGACCCGATTTGACGGGCCAACACACACCCACAACACAAAACACCAAAAACCACTCGAACACCCCCGCAAAAATTTCACACGCTTGTTCCATCATCACATTCACATCTCCATCGCCACCTTCTATTCCTCCTGGCTCGTCTCTCCTCAACCCTTTTTCCAATCGGTCTGGTTGACGAGCGTGGTGGAGAGACGCCGAGGGGTTTTGTCATGGTTTGAAGAAGAGTTTGGCTCCTTCCGGCGGAGGGGATCGAGAGGGAGACGGTGGTGGCAATGAAGAAATCGAGAGCTGCTGAATGTTTCTGAATCCTTCCAATCTTCCAAAGTCGAAGTAATTAAGATGGAAAACAGACTCATTCGGTGAAAAACCTCGTTTCAATCTTTATGCTCTTCAAAAGTTGAATATTAAGAACACTAGAAACCTTTTCGGTTTGGAGAAGCAAATTGACTCAATTTGCTCCAACTTGACATGATGGTAGTCCATCAAACTTTAAAGGAAACAAAAAAATGATAGATTACACTTGTTGTGCAGGTGAGAAGTCATGATATGAAGAGGATAAAATCTATTTAAGCATCTGGGAGCATACCGGTGCATGCATTTAAAAACACGTTAATAAACATTAATCAACTAAAGATATGATAAGAATTCAATTTTTCAATAACAGAAAAACCCATTCAAGTGTACAGATCTTGAATTTATGAAATATTTCACAATTTTCATGAATCACATAACAACGAGTTAAAGATCTATATGGATGTCCACACATTAAACTCTTTATACTCTATGGGGTGACAAAACTATAACCCTTTTAATAAGCCCAATCCACATACAAATCCGTTCTCTAATTACCAAGCAAACTTTACGAAGTTAATACCGTAAGAAATATTTAACAATAAGAAAGGAATAATTCAAAGTATAACAAATTTCCATGCTAGTGCATTTAATGCAACTGAAAGAGCACTGCAAAGCAAAATGGCAATCATAAACATTTTCTCCTTTTTGCTTTTTGCTCCAATGCAACTTTAGCTTTTTCATCGTGTGGGTAATCAATCTCCAAGTCAACCTCGCCTCATCATTTGGTCTTGGGTTCTTCTGAACAACCCACCATGCACCTCATTTCCCACTTTGGCTCTCTCTCTCTCTCTCTCTCTCTCTCTCTCTCTGTCTCTCTCTCTCCCTCTCTCTCTCTCTCTCTCTCTCGTCCTATTTTTTTGTTTTAGTTTTTACCTTTTCAATAGGAGTGTGTCATTCCCTATATAATTGCCTCTCTCTTTTAGCCGGATCTTCCCCTCATGGGAAGCAGAAGCATCTCATTTCAGGCAAAGCATGAAGGTTCATCAGTTCGCACGTGGATTCTTTGAGCTCGAACCCACCACCCTCACGCTCGGCTGCAAACGCCTCCGGCCACTCGTTCCGAAGCTCCCCCACCAGACTGACGTGGTCACCTCCGCCGCATTTGTAGACATTAAGAGCTTCATCCGCCCCGAGAGCGGTCCGCGGAGGCTTGGCTCCTCCGCCGACGACAAGAGAGACCCTCCTCAGGTGTCCCCCATTTCCCTCTTCCCTGGCATTTTCCGCAATTGATGTCGTGACCGTGTGAATTTTGACCGTTTTCCATTCCAACGTACTACACAAAGACCTTCGGAGTTTTTCTTTTTTCCACTGGTCATTGTTCGTTTCGATGATTGAACCGTGTTAATCTACTTATTCTCTTCCTAGAGCATTCTTCCACTAGTAAAAACCTAATCAAAAGACCGAAGAAAGAAATATTCAAATCACGCGTCTTCTAAACGAAGCAAAAGTGAGAGCGGTTTAAATTTACCGTGTTGCTTGACTGAATAACAAATGAACAGATAGTCTGTTATCTTCGTCATTTCGAATGCCACGGCGACCATCAAGTGTTAGTTAAAAGTAAAGAATATATTTCTTGCTAGTGATGAATTTACTATATGATTTCAAAGTCTCATATTTTATGTGCGCATGGGAACTTCTACGTTCATGCAGGTGGAAACACATCCGGGAGGGACACGTTGGAACCCGACGCAAGAGCAAATCGGCATACTCGAGATGCTGTACAGAGGGGGGATGAGAACTCCCAACGCGCAGCAGATTGAGCAGATCACGGCACAGCTCAGCAAGTACGGGAAGATCGAAGGCAAGAACGTGTTCTATTGGTTCCAGAACCACAAAGCCCGCGAGAGGCAGAAGCAGAAGCGCAACAGCCTCGGCCTCACTCACTGCTCGAGGACCCCCACCACAGCCACCACCATCACCAATGTAACTTTCAACAACATGAAGGTACACGAAACCATCCAACCATTTTTGTGTTACTCATTCCAACATCGTTATCAGAGGGCTGCATGATGCATGTTGAGCTCGACGTTTGGTTTGTTGTACTCACGCTTCATCAGTTGTTTCAGCTTTGCCAGACAACTTAATTTTCCTTCGATCAATCTATCAAGCATGGCCTATTTTCTCGGACAAGAACCATCTAATTTAGGATTCACGTTTTATGACATAAAAAGCTCACCAGCCCTAGCACTATATGCACGACTTTAAATGTAAATGAACGTTTGAATTGAAGTTTAAAATTTTCAGATTAACCGATGGATGACATTATGTTGCAGGGATCAGAAGGAGAGATTAGAGGGGAGGAAGATAGTCCCTACAAGAGGAAGTGTAGAAGCTGGGGATTTGACTTCTCGGAAGCAGAAGATGATGTAAGCAGGTCATCATCATCATCATTCAGAGATGAGGACGAAGCAGCTCACGGTAGAACTCTGGAGCTCTTCCCATTACACCCGGAAGGCAGATGAAGGTGTTCGGTTCGGAAGAAATATATAACTCGGCAAAATCTTCCTCTCGTTCTATCTCTCTCTCGCTCTCTCACCCTTTCTCTCTATTCCAAAGACTTTGTGAGGCCAAATTGTGATGTGATCATCTTCCAAGCATGATCTTCCCTTCTTCTTCCTTTTTCTTTCCCTTCTTTTGAATTAGATGATGTACTGCTTTTTCTTTCTTTTTTCTTTCCTTTTGTTCCGGGAAAGAAGAAAGAAAGACAAGATGTGTCGTCTCTTGTCTGACCTCTGTACTCTAATTTAACATTTGCTCGCTCTCTCTCTCTCTCTCTCTCTCTCTCTCTCTCTGACTGCTAAGCCTGTGTTATCTGGAGGACTCTTTATTCCCATCTCTGCCATGTGTTTGTGTGTGTATGTGCTTGTTCATTCTTTTGACTATGGAGGAACAAGCATGCTAATAAATCCAAGGCTTTTAGGTTAAAAGTAGCGGCCTATGGACACTGAAGTCCAAGCACCTACTGATCTTTTTCATTTTCCTCTTCTTTTCTTCCTCTTCTTCTCCGCCTACTTTCAAATTATGAACATCACAATCTAAAAGGGAAATGTCTCCACTTGCATCAATTCCCAAAAGAAAAGAAAAGAAAAGAAAGAATTGAGGTACAATAGTGTATGTGTTTAGTCTCTTGTGGTGACTTTTTACAAAAAGCAAGATGGAAGATCAAGACGATCAAATATCAAAGGGACGTGGATTTTCTTGATGTGAAGAATCTTTGGTGATTGACATGCTTTTTCAAGCATTATTTGGCCGGCCATCCATCCTCATCATAGATGAAGTTTTGGGAGGGAAAAGATGTGCCACGAAATTTGAAAAGTACTTGCACAAAGTCATCTGAATGATTGTTCTAATTTGAACACATATATGACAACTAATTAAGGTTTTTACTTTTATTTCCACTTTCAATAGCATATCGTTAAACAACTCTATGGTCCATTTAATTTTTCCAAAGCCATAAGGATTTTATGAAATCCTCTTCAAAATTAAAAATACTGTTTGAATTTTAAGAATTTATAAATTGGTTGTACAAGAATCTACATTTCAATATCATATCTTGAAAAGTTCAAGTTCAAAGAGTTGAATGTCGAATAAAAGGACTCAAAAGATTTGAAACCATAATGAATTTAAAGGGAAAATTATCAATTCAATTCTAAACTTATTGTACGGATTCTAATTTAGTTATAAATTCATCAATTTTACCAATTAAGTTTTAAAATTTTGCACAAATTTTCAACATAATCCTTCTGACCAATTGCTAATAAAAATAGCTGGCATGTCCATTTTTCGCCAATTATCCTACCTGACATGAACAACTTGTGTATTGCCATGTCAGCATTTCCAAAGGGAATTGGTTAAAGTGATTATATTAGAATTTTGCACAAAATTTTAGGATTACATTAGCAAAATTGAAAGGTTGAGAAGCGATTGCATAATTGTCCTGAATTTAAAAAATAAGCATTGACATCAAGACATATGAATTTGTTCACAAACATAATGAATTTTAGGACTAAGTAGCAAAAAGTTCACTGTATAAATGACAATTAAGGTTCACTTTAACAATGTGTTCAGCATGACGAAATGGGAACAATTATTTAGAGATTATTATTTTTTAATTGAGTTTTTAAATCGAGGGGGGAAGTGGGTGAAAATGAAGGGAAGCATATCCCACTAAGCTTAACATTATATATCCTTTATTCGAAAAAATTCACGCTAGAGGTGATCATAGGACAACTTTAGGGATAAAGATACTAAAAGTATCATCACTTTCGTACAACACTCACTTGAGTGACATAATTTCTAAATGTTTACTTAAGTGTTATGGTGCCAAAATTTTATAAAAATGTTCAACCCAGTATAAAAAAATTTGATGTGGTAGGACACTTGTGGTGAATGTTTTCTAATTAGTATGGCACTCAGATGATCGATTGAAAAGTTGCATGACATTCATTGATCGGGAAAAAAAATTATGGCACCTCAAGTGAGCATTGTACTTAAACCATGATATTTAAGTGATTGAAAAAAAGTAACGGCCCTCAAATGAGTGCAGTAGGAAAATCATAGCACTTACAGTGTCCTTTCCCCAGTGACCTTGTAAATCCGAACTTCAAGATAGACCATCTCGAGAGGGGCTTTGCAATTAAGATTAACTACAAGAATTACACACAATTATATTTTCAGTTTGTTCACGATATCCGTCTTGTAAAGATTTATGACCAGTAAATCCACAATAGAAACAAGAATAGAAACCTTGAACACGTGCAACAATAGAGGATGGCACTGGTTAGATCAACAATGCACAAGATGAAAATGCATAGACTCAAATAAACCTAAACAGGAAACAGTCGGCCGACCCAAACAATCAAATTCACTTCATATAATCACAACAAAGGGAAAAAAAATATAGAGGGTCATTGTCGATCCTATCTCAATTGATCTGGAACGCACGACTCAGTCACAACACCTTACTTGAGCGGTGGCTCCACCACCTACGACTCCGAGTTCTCTATTTGAGCTATTATAGCGTTAGATGCATGGACAACTTCCATAGACGATTTGTTAATTCCAAAATTTTCAGATAGTGCTATTGATTTAGAGGGTGTGAAAAAGATTATTTATAATTCAAACGCGTTCACTCCCATTTGAACGAGACAGAGACGCGTTTTGAATTTTATCGATGACCTTTGGAGTAACTGAAGGTGATTGGGGTGAGGAAACCTCAGAAGAGGATCGATAGTCTAGTATACTTGATCGTCCTACTCGATTCTTTCCAGACGAGGATTTGACCAACTTGATGTGGAACTGGGACTATTGCTAAATCCATCCCAAGCCATGTAAGTTCATACCCTGGGCACAAGATTTTTCTTTCAAGACAGAAAATGGAATGGTATGTACGCAATCAAATAAGTTAAGGTACATGGTTGGCTTGCAACTAGACAAGGAGGATCACTGTCTAGAGATGTTGGATAATCAAGTCTGCAAAGCATGGCATTTCATCTTAGCATGAGGAAGATATAATCTGTGATCAATACATTTCCCGAAGAGAACATTGATTTCATATATATTCAGGCTATTTTCCACGAGACATGGTAGTGGTGTTAAAGGAAAAACAATATCATAGAGAGAGAGAGAGAGAGAGAGAGAGAGAGAGAGAGAGAGAGAGAGAGAGAGAGAGAGAGAGAGAGAGAGAGAGAGAGAGAGAGAGAGAGAGAGAGAGAGAGAGAGAGAGAGAATTTTCTTCATGATAAAAAGTTGAGACATACATAATTCTACGTTTCATCTTATATCTCTGTTTCAGACTATTGTTCAAAGAATCCTTTTAAATGCATATATTTGTTAGAATCATTACTTATTTCATTGCAAGGAGAGATAGACAAAGTCTCTTGAGTTGTGTTTGATGAACTGGATATAACTTCAAATAAGATAATTTTTGTCCTATGTAGTGTTTGGGCTAACAGAAATCCAAATCTAAATTTAAAAAAAAAATCACTTTAGGAGTGAGATATAAATAGATAGGATATTTGCTATCGAATAAAAAAATTTGAGAGCAATAAAAAATTTGAGCCAGCGTTTGGAAGCACCTTTGTCTCATGCAACTTGGTAACATGAGTAGCCTCACCTTCATCCGTCACGCCTTCATCAGCTCCGAGGTTGTGAACCTCAGGTCCGAGGTTGTTGGATCTGGCGGGAGAGATCATTTGATTTTTGAATCGGACGGTCTTCTTTTTTTTAGGGGTAGGGTTTGTTTTTTTTTTTAATTTAAAAAAGGGCAGCCGTCCGATTTCTAATCGGACAGCTGCAAAAGGGAAGTGGTACCCCTGCTGTCATTTCCGAGGTTATCAGCCTCAGGGAGACCTTAAATTTGGAGTCGCCTAAGGTTGGGCCTCGACCCTGACGTCGATTGCAACCTCTATGGTTCTGAACAATGCAGGACGTCGTGCCAAGGAGGAGAGGTGGACCTTTATTAGAGTAAGAGAATCAAGCAAGGAAGGTCGTAGCAGCGAGAGGTCCCATGATGCCGACGAGCTAGACGAGCAAGACGGTAAGGGACAGCACGACACCACCCAAAGAGCTTGAGAGAGACAAACAGCAGAGCAGGAAAGGAATAGCGGTGTCCCATGCGGCACGGAGGTAGGCGGAGGGGAAGAGGGTGGAGATGAGGGAGGCATAGGTAGGTACAGTCAAGAAGGGAGCCATAGGAATTCCGATGAAGAAAGAAGGCGAATGCGCGGTCCAGGATGGTGCTTGAGCCGGTTCACTGTAGCCGGCGACGGAAATGGGAGAGACAAATCGGGAAACATCGAGAGAGTCGGAGTCGAGGAGAAAGGCAGATGTAGAGAGGAAATTATCCATGTATACCATACACCTAATTTGATATCATTTACCTATATCCATGGTATATCCATATATTTACTAAATAGCATGTAAGATAGTACAAATTCCCATCCTCTCCTAGCCTACTTGACCAATCTTATGACCAAACATAATCTTAAAATTTTGTCTGTCTTTAAGTACCATTTACTCTATAAAGCTACCGCCCGTGATGCATACTCCATCTATCCGAGCAATTCAAGCATGCAAACCTTTTTTTTTCCCATCTATGCACCTGTAGTTGATGCATTGTAAACAATATAGACACGTCGGGTAGCTTTCAGTTGAGGCCATCAAGCTCAAACTTGGTTTCTCATCTTTGATTCCTATTTCATTAGAAAACAAAAGCATCTCTGCGACATCTTCTCTGGCAATGCACAAAAAGACAATAAAATCAAATAAAATCAACATTGCGACAATATTCCCTGCACAAAATGGCACATAGCAAGAACTTCAAAAATTTTCAAATGCAAACAGTTTGGAAACAGAAACTTCTTACATGATCTGTCGTCTCTCTTGCGATTTGTTTGGCTCGATCAGATTCTTCCACGAAGTACTGTCTTCAACTGTTGATTTTCAGCTTTCCATCCATAATTGGTACTCCTAAAGCTGAGAGGTACGAAAGTCCTTTCTAAATCAATATAAGAATGACTAATTTAGGCTTCCTTTAGTTTAAAAAGAATAGATGATTTGAAAAATATTTTCCTAAAAATGATAATTTGAAATAATTAGTTAATATAAAATATTTTCATTACAGAGAATAATTTATATTTAAATATATTCATGGACGGTAAACATGCTTTTCTTTTATTCATTTCTATAAGCAATATAGACAATCATTTTTACGAAAATAATTTTTAAATTATTCATTTTCTAAGAAAACAATTGAAAACTTAATGAAAAATTATATGAAAAAAGTATTAACTCTATTGTATGACGTTTGATACAGTTCTATACATTTCAATTACGTTAATTTTGTTATAAACATTTTGACAATTTATCAATTTAGTCCTCCCGACTAATTTTGTTTGAAAATTGCTGAAATGGAAGCTAACCATCTCGAGTGATATTAAAAGTAGATGGTTGGCACTGATGTGGACGATTCTATGCATTTGCATAATTATTATGATTGTTTTTTCCTT
The DNA here is from genome assembly GCA_030064385.1 of Melaleuca quinquenervia. Lineage (NCBI taxonomy): Eukaryota > Viridiplantae > Streptophyta > Magnoliopsida > Myrtales > Myrtaceae > Melaleuca > Melaleuca quinquenervia. The sequence goes on from CM057723.1 coordinate 14,790,797, forward strand.
CTTCCTAACCTCGTCGGTGTCAGTTGAGGTGGATCCTCACTTGTGGTTGTTGCCAGTCATTGTCAAGGACTGGTAACTCGTAGATGAAAAGCAATAAAAAAGAAAGAAAATAAAAAAAAATATTAAAAAATTAAAATTTTGAAAAATGTAAAAATGAAAAGTGTCATTGTTATGGTGGTTACTAGCGAAAATTGGCTGCAAAAGTTATATTGACAAATCGTCAAAATAATTAGATTCAAATTATTCAAATCGAAGCATTTAAAATTAAATTGATATCCGTACAATTAGTTTTACGATTTTTTTTAAAATAATTTCCCCCTAACTTAATGGGTTGGGGAAGAAAAACAAATAGATGCTGAGGGACATCTGCCAAGAGGACGACATTAAAATCGACTAGCCTCCAAACTCAATAACGACAAGTCTCAACCAAGACAAGTTGACAAGACACGGGCGCATTAGGCCAAACTCATTCCCGCATTGCACCGTAAGACAGCAGCAATCCACTCGAAAGACTTCACACGAAACGGTGTGAAAATGGATTAATCCTTGTCCATATGAATGGACCCGAGTATCGATACGAGAGTTTGGATGTCAGTTTGCTTTCGAACAAAATACTACGTAATGCAAACTTACTAAACGGTAAAAGGAAAGTAATCTTACAAAGCTAGTGGTCAAAACATTTCCATCTGTGAATCAAATAATGGGTTTGACGATTTCTACGAGGAGGGGTCGGTTTAAGGCTGGACTCAGTTAGGAAAAACCACAAGCACCTGGCGGATGTCGAAGAGTGGGGTTTCTTTAGACTAAAGTGAGGAGGGATAACAACAGGGTGCTGGAGATAATCTTGTTTATGCACTAGATGCCAATGGCTTTGCAAGCTCTAAACTCTTTCACTCTTCGGATCAGCTATCGTTCCAATTCGTGGATGATCTCGTTCATTCTTGCCTCGTGGAATTCTTTAGAGTGAACAAAGCACTATAGGGACTCTTATCCCCCTTGCTCCCTGCCTCGTCAATCACCGTTACTTCATATAAATTATACAATGTGACCTAAGCAGAGAACAGATTGTAGGTGGGGGAGAGCAAGAAAGAAGAGAAGTAGGCCCAAATCCTCAAATGGTCATTCAGAATCCTTCATGAGCGGCTTTCAGACTGGACTTGGCCCAGGCCCTTTCTAACTGGTGGGCCATGCTTTTAAGGAGCTATTTATCTGCTTTTGATTTAACTATTTGCTAAACTGTTCTCAGTCTATATATTTAGGGGTGAGAATAATGAACCGTCCAAACTGGAAATTGCCCGGATTGGACCGAATTGATCAAGTTGGTTTGATTCTTCAGAGTTTTGGTCCGTGTCCACAATTCCATGTGATCCAATTCCCTGTTCTTGCGAAGGCGGGACTGCAAAAATTGGGAGCTGAATCGGACCACCTAGACAATTTGAAGTTTCCCTTTTCTATGATTTTGTTATATCTCTCGTTTCTTCCTCCCTTGACCCTTCTCATAAGAACTAAACAATCGTAATTAGCTATATCATTAACAAAAATTAGCGTTAATACCAAGAAAAAACCCCAAACTTTGCTCACTGTAACATATTTACCTCAAATTTTGTTTATTATAATACATTTACCATAAACTTTGCCCAATGTGATACATTTACCCAAATTTTTTTTTCTAAAAAAAAATCTTTCCATCGGACCTCGCTAGCCACTTTAGAGGGTGGGCTGACCTCACCTAGATCTGAGCAGGGATCATTTGGGCTAGGCAGATTTGGGCGAGGGGTAGAGGGCTAACCCACCAAGATCTAGCCCTTGTGGTCGGCCCACCCTTGGGAGTGCCCGGGAAGCTCCAGTGGCCAGTGGAGCTTGCCGACCAATTATTTAAAAAAAAATTGGGGTAAATGTGTCACAGTGAGTAAAAATTTGAGTTTTTTGTGTTACAAAAAAGTTTTTGTTAAATATGTCACAGTTAATAAAGTTTGAAATTCTTCGTGTTACAAAAAAAAATTATGATAAATGTGTCACAATATGTGAAGTTTGAAATTTTTAGTGCTATTATTTTAAAAAAATTATGTCAGTATGGGGGTCCTCAATCATTCGATCGTCCAACATCTCAACGGTTGAAAAGCTAACCAAGTCCCAGAGAAGTTTTACTCTATCTAAAGATCTCCACGTGGCACATGCTCTGTCAGTATTCTGCCACGTGCCACCTGACGACAAGACAAAGCCCCTTCCTTTGTCCCCAATCCAAAGGGCGGGAGTTTTCAAAAAGTTGTTGACGTCACCACTTGTCTGAACATGCAAGATTCCCAGTGACCAGGACAAGCTGCACTCCAGTGGAACCATTTTAGATGAAACCTTCAATTCAGTCCGTCGATTCAGAGGAAATCGGTCAAGAGATTCCGCAGCACGCAAACGGACAATCCGACGGGGGGAGGATGTTGGAGCAACTCCCTCCATTTTCGGATTTGATAATGTTGCTGTCCGAATCATCAATGCATTTATATTTTCTTACTTTTCCATTATTACTCTTGTTTTGGGTTTTTTGTTTTACTTTTCTATTTCAGCAGATTGAATTTTGCGAAAGAACTTACAATGGGAACCTTGGACTGCAAAGATATAAAAATAATTATGGCAGGGATATTTCCAATCACTATAGGCGCGCAAGATTCGCACTCAATTCTGCTCCAAAACGGTTTTGGATTAAAAAAATCATTCTGAAACAAAATAGTGTTTGATAAAAAAAAAATTAGAAAACCAATTCTTGAATGGATTTCCATTTCAAAATTGGTTTTCAAACAATGATGAGAATTGAAAATTTTTTCATTTTTCATTCTCGAGCACTATTTGAGAATTCATTCTCTTTATTTTTTATGCCATCGCACATTGTTCTCTCCCTCCTCTTGCTTTATTTTTTTAAAATTTTACATTTTTCTAAAAAAAATACTAATCTTTTTAAATTTTAAATTTTAAATTTCAAATATAAATATTTTTTAATTTAAAATTTAAAATTAAATTTTAGATTTAAGTTAATTTAATTTACTCATTTAAATTAAATTTATTTAAATTAAATTAATCAAATTAATTAATTTAAAAATTAAATTAATTTTACATTTATACATAATCTGCTTTTCAAAAAAAATTTAAATTTTTTTCTTTATTAAAATGTAATTTAGTTTATTTTTTTTATTTTTTTTTCTATTGACGTGGTGCCTCCGTTTCTATATCTTGCATCTTTTTTGTAATTTTTCCCGTCTCTTGGAACATCATGTGAGATTTTAGGAAAAATGTCTTACCTCAATGTTGGATATCCTCATCTCCCATATTTCTTTGTGAATTATTTATTAACTATGTTTTATGCAACTAAAGTGAATTTGGAGTTCGATTACAATAGAAAATGTGATCAATTTGTCAATTTTTTGGGCTAAATAAGAAGTATTTAGTTTTTATAGGAATGAATATATTACAATCTAAAAAATTAAAAATTCTTTCAAATGAAACAGAAATAGAATATTCTTACTATATCAAACGGATTTCTAGTTTTGGAATATAAATTCTTTGTCCATATCAAACACATTTTTTTTCTTCAGAAACTCATTCAAGAACAAAATAAAAACAATCAAATTCTATCCAAAATGAGATTTTTGGATAGAATTTCAATCATGCGCGCCCTACATGACCAAAACATTTTAACTAAAGAGACAAAATCATCCTTCATGATGGGATCAGCATTTGTATAATTTTCTTCAGTTTAATAGTTCTTTAGTATGAGTTTCATTCAAAATTATATATTGTGCTCTTTAGAAAAGTAAAATTAGTATCATGTTCAATGCTCTTATCATGATTTATCCATTCTTGACCCATTTTTATGACGAATTTGTTATTTCATGAGTTTCGGGAAAAAAAAATCGAGTCTCTTTATTTACTATATCAAAGAATTTGTGATTGATAACAAAATTGAATAATAGCATGTAAGACCATATTAAACAATTAAAAACGATGATGTGAAATAGTGTTGCACATTTTTTCCCTCCATAAACACTATTAACGATGTTAACTTTGGTTGATCTAAATAAATTTTTAAATAATTTTTTTCTTATGTTATGCTCACCTTTGTTTAATGAACTTCACATCTTAATTTTTTGCATCGGAGAATTGTGGTATTCTTTGGATTGGTCCTTTCTTTGTTTGATTCGATCATTCCATTGTGTTTATGTAAAAGACAAGGGACACATGCAATTAACGTTTTTTTTTATGACTGATGAAGCCACCACGGGTCCCCTCGTGCTTGGACGGCATCAAAGAGCTGGGCCTCTATAGCTTGGGGGAGATTGGTACAGGACCCTAACACCATGACCCTCCACTTAAGATTTTAGCAATTTCGAACCCTCAAACTTAGCAATGAGAAATGAGTCTCAACCAACATAGCTACCAACTATACTATTTAATTGTGTTAAAAAGTTGCCCCTTGTCGAGGCAACATCACTAATTAAAGAGGCATGAATCAATTGCTTAGGAATTATAAGAAACTTTTATAGAATATAGCAAGTCAAACTTCAAACATAAGCAAAAATAGAATACATAAATTAGGTGCTTGTGCTGCTGATGAACAAAATGCGATAATAATGACCCAATAGTATTGCAAGAAAAGAAATAAAAGACATTGCAAGCATATATGTAGAAATTGGGCTTTATCCTAAAACCTTTGTCCACTCTCAACTCTAACAGCTATAATAAGATTAAAATTCACTAGTAATCTTGAAGAGTTATAATCAGTAAATATTACCTTTCCAATGAATCGTACTATCAAGACCAACATATTGATATCACACATGTACACTTATCACTTATTATAAACAGTAAGAGCACACAAATATTGACATGAGGTATACACAACATCTCATAACAAAATTTACCCAAAAAAAAAAACATCTCATAACAAAAGCAAAGCACTAAGCACATGACTCCGTTAGTTCATTTTAAATCAACCTCATACTTTTCTCGGACTAAACATATAGCCCTCCATCCTCAAATGACTGTTCCCCATTAAAATCCTTAAGCAACCGTTGGTTCTGTCGTTGCCAACAATAAAACGTCTCTTGAAGAAAACCCCCTAAATACAGGGCAAATGGTAATCTATGAAGACCCTGTAGTAATGTCAACAAAGGTGAAGGGGAAGGAAGTTGTGAATGAAGAAATTGATGGGGAAAATCCAGCAAATATGCAAATGGACCCTCTCTGTAAGAAACCAGGGGAGCTAGGGGTCTATGGCAGCACAAGAATTGAATTATTTGAAAATATGAAGAGGGGCAAGAGCCCTAAGATAATACCACAGAGAAAGAAGAAGAGATATGCTCCTTATGAACCTTAGATTTTCAGTGGAGAGGATCTTGATGAGTCAATGTTGTTGGAAACACAGATTCGTACTATTGAGGAAATGAATGCACGGGTTTTGGTGGCTAGCTCTAATAAGCTACCAGTTTACAAATGAAGTTTATAGTTTGGAATTGTCAAGGCTTGGGTTCTCCCTTAACATTCCAAGCTCTCCGAGCCCTAATGGCTTAGGAAAAACCCACTATCGTATGTCTTATGGAAACTAAAAATAAAGAGGAGTTTGTGGAAAGGATTAGAAGAAGACTGAATTTTCCAGAGAGTTTCATAGTGAATCCAGTAAGCTTAGCGGGGCATATGGCAATTTTCTAGACAAATCAGATTAGGCTGACCTTTCTGAATAGCTCTATGACAAAAATCGATGTAATATGTGAGCTAGGGGAATATGGACAGAAAATGAGGATCACTTTCGTGCATGCACCTACTGTTTTTCAGCAGAGATTACACCTATGGAAAAATCTATAGAATACTGCTCATATAAACTAAGAACCATGGTTATGTATGGGAGAATTTAATGAAATCGTATACTCTTGGGAGAAAGTGGGGAAGCAAAAGGTGGAGAATTACCGAATACGAGCTTTCCAAGACTTTCTAGATAAATGCGAACTAATAGACATTGAAAGTAAAAGTTGCTCATATACTTGGGCAAACAATAGAGAGGGGGAGGAACTGGTTAAAGAAAGGCTAGATAAAACAATGTGTACCTTGAATTTGAGAGTATCTTTTCTAGCTGTTGATGGCATAGCCTTACTTGTTGTTGGATCTAACCACAGTCCAATAGTCCTAAACCTTTGGCCAGAAAACCAAAAAAGAAAAAAGGAGTTTAGATTTGAAATTTTTTGGATAGAGGACGAAGACTATATGAAAACAGTTTCTAAGACATGGAAGGATGTACAAGGTCAACATATATACCTCATTGCTAGTCTGAAGAAAGTCACTAAAAAACTCTCCAAATGAAGTAAAAAGAGATATTCAAATGGGGAGCAAAGATAACCACGCTCAAAAAGGAGATGCAGGAGTTAACAAATAGACAGGTTATCAGCGAGGAGGATGCTAGAATACAGGAACCGAAATTGGAGATAGAGAATTTGTGGTGACAAGAAGCAATGTATTGGGGTCTTAGATCAAGAATTCAATGGCTATAAATGGGAGATAAAAACACCAAGTTTTTTCATACAACAACGATCTAAAGAAGACAACGAAACAAGATTGTTATGCTGAAAAATAATAGAGATGAGTGGGTAAGAGATTCAAACCAGCTAAAGCAGTTGGTAAACACTTTCTTTCAAGACCTCTATACAACTACAGGGGAGAGAAATTATGACCTAATTATTGAGCAAACAAATGTAGTCAATAAAGAGAAAAACAATGAACTCACTCGAGAGGTGACTATGGAGGAAGTTAAACTAGCTACCTTTTAGATTGGAGCTCTCAAAGCCCTTGGACTAGATGGAATTAGTGACAAATTCTTCCATCACCATTGGAATGATATACAGAATGAAGTCTTCTAGGAAATCCGACTCTTCTTCAACCAAGGCATTTTGAATCCTGAGATGAACAAAACCTACATCACCTTAGTCCCAAAAACAGAGCAGCCAGAAAAAGTAGACCAATACTGTCCTATCAGCCTATGCAATACGACATATAAAATCATTTCAAAAATCTTGACCAACAGACTAAGACAGATTCTCCTAGAGTTCATTGCAAAAGAACAAAGTGCATTTATCAAAGGACGACAAGTTCAAGATAACATATTTATGTTCCAGGAAGCGCTCCACCAGATTCAAACCAAAAAGAGGAAAAGAAAGCATCATGCAATATCGAAGATTGATATGAGGAAGGCATACGATGGAGTAGAGTGGGATTTCATTAAAGCAATCATGTTGAAGATGGGGTTCCATACATCATGGGTGAATTTGATCATGAAATGCATCACGACAGTGTCCTACAGTGTCGGAATGAATGGGGAGAGCTTGCCCTATTTCCAACCATCTCGAGAGATTCAGCAAGGCAACCCTTTGTCCCCTTATTTGTTCATAATAGTGGCTAATAGTCTATCTCTACTATTGAAAAAAGAGATAGAAGTGGGGGAACTAAAGGAGAAAATCTTAATTTTGGTTGTCTAGCCCTAACACATCTGATGTTCGTAGATGACTTAATCTTTTTTCTTGATGGAACTGTGAAGTAATGTATGTTAGTAGCTGTTGTTATAAATCAATACCGTTAAGCATCTGGGCAAACAGTAAATACCAACAAATTAGGCATGCTATTCAATCAAAATTGTCCAGCTAATTTGAAAATGAAAATGCTATATGAGCTGCGAGTTCTAGAAATCAAGAAAACAAGGAAGTACCTAAAAGTGCCGTTTGATTGGGGAGAATCAAAGAAAAATATGTTTTCATGGATATTAGATAGGGTGAGCAAGAAAATTGGAGGTTAGAAAGAGAAACTTCTATTCAAGGCTGGAAAAGAAATAATGCCGAAAATAGTAATACAAGCGTTGTCACAGTACGCAATGTATTATTCAAAATCCCATTGTCTATTTGTAAAGCAATTGAAAGAAAAATTGCTAATTTCTAGTGGAAAACAAATGAGAACAATTGAGGAATGCACTGGAAAAGTTGGGAAATGCTCAAACAAAGGAAGGATGGAGGAGGCCTGGGGTTCCATGACTTGATTTGCTTCAACTAAGCCATGCTAGGTAAACAAGCTTGGCGACTTATGCAAAAATCAGACTCCCTATGGGTTAAAATCTTCAAAGGTTTATATTTTCCAAATATAGACCTATTACATACTTCTAAAGGGTAGAGACCCTCATGGGGTTGGCAAAGCATTCTAGTGGGGAGAGATGCAATTGGAGAGTCCTCTAGATGGGTGGTTGAAAATGAGGAAAAAATTGGCATCAAAAATGATAAGTGGCTGCCAAAAGGAGTACTAGTTGGCCCGGCAAATAAGGATGAACCAAACAAAGTCTTTGGACTCATGCTAGCAGAGTAGTACGAATGGAATGAAAATAGAGTGGCAGAATTGTTTGAAGAAAGTATTGCACAGGATATTCTTGCTATTCATCTTAACCCACAAGAGTCAGAAGACTTATTAAGGTGGGAACATACTCCATTGGGGCAATATATAGTTAAAAGCGCCTATAACACTATGAGAGAGCAACAAAAAGTCCTCAAACTAGAACATGCAACTACTTCCTACCAAACCCCACGTGGTCTCTAGCTAAAGATTTGGAAAGCTCCTATCCCCCCAAAGACTTGTTTTTTCACATGGCAAGTTATTCAAAACGCCATTGCTACTAAGGATAACCTTCATAGACAAGGGATAATACTTGAGAATCTTTGTCCCGTATGCAAGGAAAACCCATAGACAATCGAGCATCTACTCCTCCTCCGCCCATGGACACAAAATGTATGGCAAGATCCTACCATCAATTTGACCATTGACAGAGATAAAACACACCGCATGGATAAATGGATAGAAGAAGCCAAACTCACCTAGGTATCTTTCAAATTGCTCACCTTGCTTTTATGGAGGATTTGGAAAGCTCAGAATCAACTAGTCTTCCGCAGCCAACTAGTCAACCCCCAAGAAGTCATCACCTTAGCAAAAATAGAGGAAAAGAACTAGAAGAGATGGGCTAGTCAAAAAGGCAGCGCTTTACCTACAAAAGATCTCTCACATGAGATCTAGATCCCACCCCCGGAAGGAACCCTCAAAATAAAAGTTGATGCTGCTTTCAACCAAGAGACTAGAGATGGAGCCATAGCTTGTGTTTGTCGTGACAGTAGTGGCCTTCTCCTTGATGGAATGGCTAGATCTGTGAGAGTTACCTCGGTGGTACAGGCAGAAGTAGAAAGGATCCTCTAAACCCTAGTATACTTTTTGAAGCTGCACGAACAAAAGCTCATCCTCGAAACAAATAACAAGTACCTAGTTGAGGTGATCTGTAAATGCATAGTTAAGCTGAACTGGGAAGCCCACGCGTGTATTTTAGAAGCCCAGACTAAAGCCCAACTCTTCAAAGACCTAACAGTGGCCTGTTGCTTGAGAGATGACAACCAAATAGTAGATTGGGCTGCCAAAGCCCAATGCTCAGGGACTCTACCAAAGACATGGGTGAAATACCCCCTCCTTGCTTATTGAATTTGCTCTGTACTGAAATCAACAACTTGTCACACAGTTCTAATTCGGATATGAATATATGGGATGAAACCTTTATGACAAAAAAGAAAGAAAGAGAAATCGTAGGAATAGCCTCTTGTCTTGGGAATTTCATAGAATTATGTGAATATAGTTTTGTCAATGCTTGTCTTTTTTGTGTTTTTGATGACCGAGGAATGCACCATAGGCTCTTTGTGGCCGGACGACACCAAAGAGTCAGGCCCCTATATCTTGGAGGAGACTAGTACAGGATCCTAACACCATGGTCCCCCACTTAAGACGCTAACAACTATGAGTTTCGAACTCTCGATCAAAGTTCTTCTTGACTTGTTCATCCTTGATCAAAGTTTTTATAGATGTTTACCGTATGTGAAGATCCATCTGGCTTGTAGACATTTCGATGCCCGATAACTTATTTAACCTTAATATTGGTAAAGTTTTCTTAACAGTGGCAGAGTACCCGTCATATTATGACATTATCTACATATTATCTTATGCATATATCACTTGGTACTACCCAACTAATACATACATTAGTAACTTTTGATTAGTTTGTCATTTTCAAAATAATATAAGGGACTTTCCAACACTTATGTCCAAATTCTTATGAATTTGACTTGACAATCAATCCATAAATTTACTTAACAACATGGAAAGAACTAGGTTCCATGGAGGTTTGTCTCTGCAACAATATACATACTAACATCCACTTAAAATTCAGAAAGAAAGAAAGAAAAACATTTAATATCTTAATTACACCAACTAAATTCAATGGAGAGAGATAATAAAATTTAGGGTCCATCACTTTAGATATCAATTGAATGAATTGGGGCAATTTATCTCTTTAGAGAAAATGGAGTGGATTTAATCATGGAGAAAGTAGTTATAGCCCCCTCCAAATAACCCATATGATTTGAATCTATTTATACTCTCTTTTTTTTTTTGCGCCGATTGGCATGAGGTGTGTCTAGAGGTGCCAAAATAGGTCAAAACCCCATATTTTAACTCATATTGAATAATATGGGTCATAAATAAGTTAGCTTAAAAGGTTAAATTACCACTTAATAACCTAATGGGTCTTAAAGGTGTTCTAAATGGGTTATAACTTATAATGGGTTACCTAATAAATTTTAAGTGTTATTGGCAAATCATTTTAAATGTTATCAACAAGTCATTTTTAAACTATGAAATTTTTTATATTTTAATTATTTAATTTTTTTGTGGGTTAATACCACCAAAAACCGTAAACTTTGTCGATTGTGACATATTTACCCCCAAACTTTTTCTGTGACATGAAAACCCCAAATTTTATCAACTGTGACACATTTACCTAAAACTTTTTGTTATGACACCAAAAACCCTAAATTTTTCCATTGTGACACATTTACCCCAAACTTTTTTCTTTTTTTTTTTGTAAAAAATAGTACCTATGAAGCCATTGTCGGCCGCGGGCGAGGTAGATTTGGGCGATGGTTGCCCTACCTTGCCCAGATCTGGGCGTGGCAACCCTTGCCGACCATGGGAGAGGGCCACCTAGCCCTCGCCCTTGGCCAGCGAGGGCCGCCTCTCTTGGATCTGCCTCACCCAGATCTAGGTGAAGCTACCCTCGGTCGGCCGCGGGGAAGGGCCGCCCAGCCCCCACTGCCCCTGCCCAGCCCCCACGGCCCTCACTCGCGGCTGGTGAGAGCCGGACGTGGCCTGCCCCACCCAGACTTGCCCTAAAATCCAGCAATAGTCAATGGTTTTCCCACGCATGCCACCTAGTTGACAAAATGCGCCGATGAGCTGCGAAGAAGATGAAAATGAAAACTCACACATTTCTTCTAGCAAGTGGCGTGCGTGGGGAAACCATCGATTATGGCTGGATTTTAGGGCGACTTTGGGTGGGCCAAGCCACGTCCGAGCTTCACCGACCTCGAGTAAGGGCCGTACAGGCTGGGTGGCCCTCCCCTACGGCTGGGTAAGGGCCACGGGGGCTAGGCGGCCTTAGCCCATGGTCGGCGAGGGCTGGGCAAGAGCTGCCTCACCTAGATCTGGGCGGGGTAGGGCAACCCTCACCCAGATCTACCTCGTCCGCGGCCAGTGAGGTCTTCGCCGCCTTTTGGCAAGCTCCGGCGGGCGCGGGCGCGGGAGCGGGAGCTTGTCGATACTATTTTTTACAAAAAAAAAAAAGCAAAAAATGTTTGGGGTAAATATGTCACAATGGAAAAGTTTGAGATTTTTTGTATCACAAAAAAGTTTGGGTCAATGTGTCACAGTTGGTAAAATTTGGAGTTTTTCATGTCGCAAAAAAAGTTTGGGGTAAATGTGTCACGGTGGGTAAAATTTGGGATTTTTGGTGGTATTAAGCCTTTTATTTTTCCCTTTTTTTCCTTTTTTCTTTCCTTTTTTTCCTCCTTTTTCTCTCTTTCTATTTTGGTCGCTAGCCAAGAGGCAACGGATTAGCTCACTAGACTTTGGCGACTAGAATAGGAAAAAGCACAAAAAATATATTAAAAATAAATAAAATTAAAATTTCAGAAAAAAAAATTGGAAAATTTATCAAATAAATCATATTGCATAAAATTATTTTAACAATACATTTTTAAAAAATCATGAAGTAAATTTTCCTAAACTTGATTAAATATGAAAATGTTTTAATAATACAGATCTAGTTGAGTATGTGTCGCTAAAATTGTATTGTATGAAAATGAGTCAAAACGGATTAAAATGGATCAATACGGGTTGGACCATTTTTGGCTCGACCCAAACCCAATTCGACCCACCCATTTAACACCCCTAGGTGTGTCCAACTAGATGGTAAGATATAAGTGAGGTTTGCGCCCCCATGGTGCAATTTGTGTGTTTTGTCTTCGCATTTTGATTGGGAAATTTGTCCAATCAGTTTTAATCTTATTATACATATGTTAATTTAGTCCTAAATTTTTCAATACTATCAATTAGTCTTAAATCGTTGCGCAAAATTTTAATATAGTTATTTTGGTCAATTTTCGATGAAATTTGCTAATGCTACGTTGTGCTACCTAGAACAGCTACTAGAACAACTAGTGATGACTAGACCACCACATCAGCAATTCTAACAAGTAATTGGTCAAAATGACTACATTAAATTTCTTGAGCAAAAATTTAAGATTAAATTTACAGAATTAAAGAGTGAATTGACATATATACAATAAATTTAAAATTGATTTAATAATTTTCCTCCCTTTGACTGGGGGATCAAATGTCTACAATTGCAAAGTGCTCGAGGTCACAGGATTATAGGGGCTTGGGCCTCTGCGAGACTCTTGTAAGGTTTATCCTCGCAACCGACACAAGCAAGAATAGTGCCAACTTTTCACAATTACAAGAAAGGAGTGATGCTGTTAATCCGCTACTCAAACTTAGGACTCGATAAGTAACCAAAAGCACGACTCCATTATCATCAAGTTCCACTTGAATTTGAGAGGCTCAAGGATCAAAACGTGAATTTGAGGATCCCTGACTTCAAGTTTCTCATAAATCTAATGGATAATTGGCTCTAGATATACTAATTTTCATACAGGCGTGCTTACCTTGTGTAGCGTTTTGATGGACTAATAGTAAGTCTAATAATTTCAATTGGATGGAGGAATGGATCGATAAAATATTTTAACATTATGTCGCTTTTACCACGGTAGGGATTCTTGTCTAGATGTTGAATGAACATTTTTCTCTTTTTATGACAATAAAAATAAACATTTATTCGAAGTTTAGGGAAAAGAAAATGAGAGAAGGGGAATGTTGGCTGCTGTACAGTTAGACAATTACGAAATTTCACTGTGTAGCTTTTAGTAGAAAATATGAAGTTAACCTTCTACTTTACCTTTCTATCCTTTTTTCTATGGTCAGTTTAATCTTTGTCTCTTTACTCTTAAATTGCATTACAATTTAAAAATAAAAAGGTAGATTAAGGAAAATGAGAAATGTAACAGTGAGACAAAATCAGGACTTCAATGTATATATTTATGATCCATTCGTGAACCAGCTAATAGAGACATAGAATATGGTTTGTATGGTTGGTACTATATGCATTTGAATTGGCTTTTAATATCATCTTACTATTTTTCAGTGTTTGAGATATGACTTTCTTGAAATTGGGATTTTTTTGACTTAACCTTTCGTGGTTTCGTAAAGTCAGTTTTCAGGGAAACAAAATAAAAAATATTTTAACTTATAAAAATTCGAAACAAACATGCACTTTTCCCCTACACGCGAGTGCATCAGTTTTATCTACTGCCTAAGTTGAGCCTATAGAATTTATCTTAGGTTAATCAACTAACTTGAGTCGAAATATGTTTAGTGTTCTTATTAGTTTTAACTCAAGCTTAAGTGTCTTACTCAATCAAGTTCAAGTCAAGCCGAATAGTAACTACATCAAACAAACTTAGCTTCATTACGTCCGTAGTGATAGGTCTCGTCAGGCTTTTTTTTTTTTTTTTTTCCTTTCGTAGGAATCATCTTTCTATCACATAACACTAACATATGCTTCTTTTTGGGTTAATACCATGTAAAATCATAAACTATATTCCTTGTGACACATTTACTCTACACTTTTTTTTTTTGCGATGCCAAAAAACCCCAAACTATACCTCATGTGATATATTTACCATAAACTTTTTTTATGACACTAAAAACCCCAAACTATACCTTATGTGACACATTTATCTTAAACTTTTTTTTGTGACATCAAAAATTCCAAATTATATTTTTTGTGATACATCTATCCCATAGTTTTTTTCTTTTTCTTTTTTCTTAAAAAAACTTAGCCAATGAGCTTGCAGTCGGCCCGTCAGCTATCAAAGCTCAGCGGCCATTGCCAGAGGGTGGCGAAACCCTTACCAACCTCGTCGGTTGCGAGCAAGGCCGGCAGCAGCTGGGGAGGCCCTTGCTGGCCTCACTCAGGGTGGCACAAGGCAGCCCTCGCCAGCTGCAGGTGAGGCCGGCCAGAGGGCGATGAGCCTTGGCCGGCCGCCAGTGAGCTCCGAGGTCGACGGGTCAGCCGGCAGCTCACTAGCTAAGCTTTTTTAGGAAAAAAAGAAACAAAATTATGGGGTAGATGTGTAACAAAAAATATAATTTGAGATTTTTAGTAGCACAAAAAAAGTTTATGGTAAATGTGTCACATGAGGTATAGTTTGATGTTTTTAGCGTCACAAAAAAAAAGTTTAAAGCAAATGTATCACGTGAGGTATAGTTTATGGTTTTTTGTGGTATCAACCCCTTCTTTTTTTCGTTGAACAAGTATTTGTTGAAGATATTGATAAGAACAAGTATTATGATTTATTTACCAAAAAAAAAACAAGTATTATGATTTACTTGCTCAAATATAATATAAGTTGCAATATTATGTACAATGTGCAAAACTTTATCTACATCAAAGTGTGTCATAATTACTCTAGATTTAATTGCCTTTTTACGAAGGATAAGATTGAAAATGGCAAACATAATCTAGTAGTATCTAGTTGTAGAAAAAGGAAAACATTATTTCTCTTTTTATCCAGATTTTTTTTTCCACATTCCTTCTTCTATTCTTTCTTCTTTTGCCGCAGCCATTTCTGTCATCCTACTTGCTAAAACAAGAGTAAAAGAAAAGAGAAAGAAAATGAGAGAATGATGAAGTTGGTTGTTGCGCCGTAAGATAATTAAGAAACTTCACTGCGTGTAGTTTTCAGTGGAAAAGGGGGTAAATAACTTTTTATTTTGACATTTTCTCCATTATTTTGGCCAGCTTTACCTTTTTCTCTTTGAAGTTGAATTGCATTACGATATTAAAATAGGTAGATGGTGGGTAAATTAAGAATTTACAGTGAGACACAACTCACTTTTGACTTAAATATATAGATTTATAGTCTACTCGCTTACCGGCTAATAGATATAAAGAATATGATTTGAATGGTTAATATATGCATTTGAATTGACTTTATCATAACTTATTACTTTTCTTTATTTGAGATTTGACTTTCATTTAAATTGGAATTTTAATTTCTTCATGAATCTATACATGAATTTAAACTCATAAAGAAATATAGAACTTTTTAGGGGATAAAAATGAAAGATGTTTTGCTTAGAAAAATTTGAAGAATGATGCACCTTTTCAACTACACGCGAGAACTCTAGTTTGATCCCCAGCCCTAGTCGAGCCTATTGAATTTAGCTTAGGATAATCAACTAACTTGAGTCAAAATATGTTTAAGTGTTCTATTAATTTTAACTCAAATTTATGTGTCTAACTCAATCAAGTTCATGGTAAACTCGAATACTAACCACATCGGACGAACTTGGCTTCATTACGTCCGTAGTTAGAGGTCTCATCATGATTCTATTTCTTCTCTCGTAGGAATCATTTTTCTATCACATAATACTAACACATTTTTTTTCTTTGAACAAGTATTTGTTGAAGATACTGATAAAAATAAGTATTATGGTTTCGTTGCTCAAATATTATATAATTGAAATAAGTTATTATTATGTGTAAAACCGCTTGTGTAAACTTCATCTTCATCGAAGTGTCATTATTACTCTAGATTTAGTTGCTTTTTTACGAATCATAAGACTGAAATGGCAATATAATCTAGTAGTAAATAAAAGAAGGAAAATTTTGTTTCTCTTTTTGTCCAGATTTTTTGACACATTCCCTTTTTTTTTGTTCTTTCTCCTTTTGCTACAGCCATTTTTGTCCTTCTACTTGCCAAAACAAGAGAAAAAGAGAAAGATAGAGACCAACTGCGCAATCCTATCCAACAACCCATGCCAAAAAATGAGAATCAAATGAGGCAAGCCTTTTTAGTGCAAGATATTCTTGTCCTTTTTGCTTTTTTTTCCGTTAAGGGAAGGACACTGCCACTCGCGCCTGCTCTCACGTTTCGTTCTCCTGTACACCTCTTTCTTCTTCCCCTATAAAAGGCCTCCGCTCCCTCATTCTTCTTCACTTCATTCTCCTCTCTCTCACTGCCTGAAACCATCAAATCTCTCTCTCTCGCTCGCTCGCTCGCTCTCTCTCTCTCTCTCTCTCTCTCTCTCTCTCTCTCTCTCTCTCTCTCTCTCTCTCTCTCTAGTGGTCAACAATGGCTGGCCAAATTCTTCCTGCCAACAACGACGAGAACCGAGACAACGTGGGACCAATGCCCGTGCTGCCACCGGGCTTCCGCTTCTGCCCTTCTGATGAAGAGATCTTCCGCTACTACCTGGTGAACAAGAACGACAACCCAAATTCCAATCCGGCTGACCGTTTCGATCACAACGTGATCAGGGAGCTCGACGTGTATGGCTACAGCCCGTCAGAGCTGTCGGAGAATCCCTTCTTCGAGTACGGCTCTGGGGCAGCGATAAGGCACTGGTACTTCTACGCACTGGCTCGTGGTCCTGCAGAGAGGCAGAGTAGGGTGAGGACCGTAAACGACGGGTTCTGGCTGATGAGGGGCACGGGCAACGATGCTGTCGTGGGTGGTGGTGGTGAAGTTCTGGGAAATAAGAGCTCCTTTGTTTTCTACCTGGGAAATTCAGTTCAACGTGCTGTCGGCACTGACTGGATAATGGAAGAGTTTGCCCTGCCGGATCATGCCCAGGTGATTCATAATGATGCTGCATTTCGCTTGTTTTCAAGTTTTCTTAAATCAAACTCCGATATGTATGAGCACGCTTCCATCCCGATTGGTGAAAACTTTTAGTAGATTTTTCATTTGGATGGTGTAGTTTGGCTTTTGCAGTTTTTTCTTTTTTCAGTCGGCAGTTGTTAGGGGTTCTGATGCTTGAGCAATATGAATTCCACACGTGCACATATATTTGTTGGATATCAGTTTGCATGGTTAAGTACCTCTTCTGTTTTTATGACTCCCCAGTTTGACAGGATTTTGCACGACAATCTGTGTACTAAAGGAGGCTTTTTAAGCGTCGGTTGGATGATTTATTAGCGGAAATTCAATAGTTATAATAGGAATAAATCATGATCCCTTCTCTAGGAAGATTCTTGAATTTTCCAAACTACATGTTAAAATTCTGCATATAGCACTTGCAAGAGCTGTAACACTTTGCACTTTATTGGAAAACCACCTTCCAGATAGTATGAACATTGAACACGATTCAAGTGTGCACTTATAAGTCGATTTTCAAAACCTCAGAAAGAGAAGCCGCATTACAAAGAATGCTCGATAACCGTAGAACATCTAAAACCTTGCCTTTATGACGTTCAACCTTTGACTTTTATTGATGTGCAGGCTTCTTTCGTGCTGTATCGACTTTTTGTGAAGCCTAGGGCCGTGAATAGCTTATCGAGTGCTCGCAATGATGGAGTGCTCACATACGAAGCTGCTCCAGGAGGCGATCGTGAGGATGTGACCTCAGGGAATGCCGTAAGGTTGGTTACCAGGATACATAACCATGTTCCAGGTGGGCAAATTCCTGCTCCTGTTCACCTGACTCAGACCATCTACCGGAATAGTACGGTAAGATTTTATACCATGCAATACTTCGATCATTTAACTGTATTTTCTCAAAAGGACATCCGCTAACACTTGGCCTGCTCTCTCTTCTGCTATCTCTTTTTTAGTTCAGTAAAATTTGGCCACTATTAATAATCTGATCTTCCTTTTGCTTCTTACATGGCATCGACATCATTTGACAAGTGAATTCCTTTCCTTTTCGACCACTTGCGCAGGTGAACCATCATCATGGGGACGCCGATGGTGCTGGGGGCTTCGATGCTGATTTAGCTGCACTGCCGGCAGCAAGTTCTGCAAGGGCAGACTATATAGAGCTGAATGATTTTTTCAGCCCGCTGTAACTGATTATTCATTAATAAGAATAATCATTATCATTCCAGTTATTTACCTTGTCATTCCCAGCACCACCGCTGTAACTGATTATTCATTAATAAGATTCGAGTATTATCATTCGAGTTATTTACCTTGTCATGCCCCGCCTAACCTAAAAATGAAAATTAGTAAAAGGTTAAAAAAGAATGAACTAATCGCTAGTTTCAGCTTTCATACTATCCGAGCAAACTAAATGCAATACTTGCTTGTATCAGACCTGCGATAGAAATTTACAGAAAAATAAAGGAAAAAGCATTTTTTTCATCTATATAATGGATCAATTTTATTTCTACAAGAGAAAACACGCTACGATGATCCATCAATATATGTGTAATATAACTTTGAATATTGAAATTCTCGTTGATAACATTGTAAAGACCGTATTCAGCTTGTAATATAACTTTGAATATTGAAAATTCTCATTGATACCATTGTAAAGACCGTATTCGGCTTTATTACACCTATATTGATGGATTACCCTAGCATGTTTGCTCTTGTAGAAATTAAGTTGTTCCATTATATAGAAGACATCGTGCTTTTCCTTTAGCTTTCTGTAAATATCTATCGAAGACAAGTATTATATTTAGTTTGCTTAGGTACTATGAAAGCCGAATAAGCAGTTAGTTCATTTTCCCCCTTTTTACTTATTTTCAGTTGTTCGGTTAGGTGGGGGCATAACAAGGCGTAACTCGAAACACAAATCAATGTATGTTTCATAATTTATTAGATGAACTTTATTCAAGCGGAGATTTCCTACCATCTATGATCTAGTGTCCTAAAATTAAATAAAATCGAGTTGAGATTTAAGTCATTTTGCTAGAGAGAAATCTTCCAAATTTGGCTATCCAAAGTACAATGTACATAGAGAGCTACAAAAAGTAATGGCTTGCGAATGAATACCGTTGACGATGCTAGTTAAGTGCCGGTTGTTTCCAACTTAGAAATTGGAAGTACCTATTTAATTCTCATTTTGATATTGCGCATATTATAGATATGGACTTAACCTATTTATAAGATTTGTTAGGAAATTCTTTGAACTTCTAGATAATGGGGCTGCTGCATTCAGCCCCCTAGGTTGTTAAAAAAATCGCTCGTGCAATTTCAATCAAGATAGTAATCTCATTGCTCACTCGATCACCACCGTTAATCAACCTTCAAATTTTGCTTCTATCTTAGTGTTTCATACTTGAGGTGGGAAACCCTCTCTAATAGTATGATGGAAGCTGAATTGGTCTTATATTAGACCATAAGACTTATCATCGGATACGTTACTTTCACTAAATTAGACTGCATCATAAAGTAAAGCTTTAAATTTTCATTTATGCATGGCTGGTCCACGCACCCTGCTTCTTTCTGCGCATCACAAATTTCACGAAAAACCCTAGAATAGTATTCCAAGTCGGCCAATCTATTACATGCTTACTTTCCATAGGCTCCACAAGCTTCGGCATGGTACACTGAAGACCAAGCCAATCCCAACCGGCAAAAAAAAAAAAAAAAAAAAAAACCAAAGCAACTACATCTCCTTTGGATCATGAGGTGGACGCCCGCTTTTTAGAGTGTTATAACCAACAATAACGAGAAAACTTTCTTATTTACTCGGGCAAACAAAAGAAGGATCCGCCTCTTGAGAAGAAAGTTATAATAGACATGAAAAATAAATAAATGGCAGGATAAACAATCTTGTTGCCAAATATTCAAATCATAGCTAGTTTGAATGGCAATCTCAGATTTACAACAAAATCATCGCAATATCTCTTCGACTAAGTAGGATAATTTGTTCACATATTCAGCAATTCAAAACCCTGTCGTATCTAAGAGCGTTGTCATTTACTTGCCGGATAAAGCAGCCAACTTAGATTATTATCTCAGGTTTGATCTTTTTGGGGGAAGTGAATCTTAAACAGGAGTTGCCATATAACAAAGGAGCCAAATTTAGATTACTTTCTCAGGTTCTACCTGTCATGTTAACTGAAAATGACACAAGAGCGATCATATTTGTGTGATCAATCTATGATAGCATTCTACATGTTTACCGGACAGGAATACATTCATTTGTGAGTAGGAAAACCAACTCCATCATATAAGAAAAGAAAAGATCTTTTTCAGCCAAATTGAAAGTATATTTTTAAAACCTTTTGAACATTTGAATGGAAATTTCTCCATCACAACATAAATCTGAATATTTGTACATGGACAATTTTTATTTATGCAGCGGTCAAAGCATTACAAATATAAATTAGTAATAAATTGTGCTTTTCTTATTTTCTGCCTTTTCATATTTCGTAACTTCAAAAAAAATGAACGGAATAAGAAATGCCAATCATTGAACTATCCAACGTGGCATGACAAAAAAAAAATCTTCCCTAAACATATGTCGAGTGGGATGAGCAACTGATCTAATGGATCTAAATGCCTAGTGAAATATCAGAAAAGAAAAAGGGAAAAAAAAAGGAGAAAAGATAAAGTACAATAAAAAAAACCTAAATTATTTTGAATGTGACATTAAAATCTTGATTTTTTAGTGGTCCCGAACCTCCAAAATTATACTAAGATAGCAAAATACCTAAACTTTCTCCATCCATCACCAATATTTCTAATTAAGCTTTGCTTACTGTGATATAACACCTGAAATTTTATTTTTTTCGCATCACCAATACTTAAACTTGCATAAGTGGGACACAAATACCCTTCATTTACCACAAAAATACTAAACTTTTATCCATTGTGATGAAAATAACCCAAACTTTTTTGTTCATATTGTTAAAACTCCAAACTTGTACTGGAGATCCAAAAACATCATTTGTCACAACTCCTCCCTAGATGGTATTCAAAATCTGACATGGCGGCTTTGCACGAATAAGGCAAGAAAATGAATATGAAGTTGTATTAGAGTAGTCCAAAGCGACATCGTTTTGCCATTTGAAGGGTTGATAAGATTATGGTTTATGTGTATTAAAGTCCAGTGAGAACTCTTACCCAGTTCGTCAAATTTTAACATTGTTTTTCTTATTTTTATTTTATTATCTTTAAAAAAAGAGAGAGAAAAGTTAATGATAAAAAAAATCCAAAAAGAGACCGGGCCTAATTAATCCGGCCCGGCCTCACATGGGCATGGGCCATCGTCGCGCGCGCGCAGCTCCCTCAGCCCAGCTCCACGGGCCCGTTGCCCATTGTTCTCTCTTTTCTCGGCCCACTCCATCTCCATCAGCCCACCTCACTCATCTTAAACCCTATGTGACCTCCTTTAAAAAGAAAAAAAGAAAAAAAAGCCGCCTGGGGGGAAGGTCAAAAAAAGAAGAAGAACAAACGTGGGCGAAAGAAAACACTCGGCCCTCGCCATTTCCCGGTGAGCTAATCTCTTCTTTCGATCGCTCCCGAGGATCTCGATCTGGGAGTATCGCGCGAGCAAACTGAGACTTGTCTCGAACATGAGTGCGTCCGACAGCTGTCGACTCCCCGAATCGAAGAACGGAGGTCCGTTCCTCGACCTATTTCTTGCTGCTCGATCACATATAACAAATTTTATTACAATCTTCTTCTAATTAGTTGTACTCATACTAAAGCTAAGATATTATCCCTCACAAGAGAGGTAAAAATTGTGGAACTTCGCTTAGCATATAATTGAGAAAATCGAAATCTAAATCACTGGCATATAATATTTGATTAATTAGTGTAGATGTCATGTCAAATCCAAGAATAAAAAATTTAATCACTAATAACAAAAGCTAATTTCAATCCTCTTCCCTTGAGTTGTACTCATACTAAAGCTAAGATATTATACCTTACTGAAGATGAAAAATTGTTGAACTTCATTTAGGAGGGACTTCATCTTAGCCTTCAAATCTTTGAGGAACATTTTGTTCACCAATGTTTGCTTTCTCCAAGATCTCGTACCCTCCCTTCATTCTAACTATCTTACTGAAATCTAAATTACTGACGTATAATATTTGGTTAATCAGTGTAGATGTCATGTCAAATCCAAAAATACTAAATCACACCTAACATAAGCTAATTACAATCCTATTCACTTAGTTGTACTCATACTAAAGCTAAGATATTATATACCTCACAAGAGTTGTAAAAATTGTCGAACTTCGCTTAACATATAATTGAGAAAATCGAAATCTAAATTACTAGCATATAATATTTGGTTAATCAATGTAGATGTCATGTCAAATCCAAAAATACTAAATTCAATCACATATAACAAAAGCTATTTTCAATCCTTCTCTCTTTAGTTGTACTCAAACTAAAGCTAAAATTTTATATCTCACTAGATATGAAAAAATTTGCTAAAATATCTTAGCTTTAGTATGAGTACAACTAAAGGGAAGATGATTGGAATCAGTTTTTGTTATCTGTGATTGAATTTAGTATTTTTGGATTTGACATGACATCTACACTGATTAACCAAATATTATATGCTAGTGATTTATATTTCGGTTTTCTCAATTATATGCTAAGCGAAGTTCGACAATTTTTACATATCTTGTGAGATATAATATTTTAGCTTCAGATTGAGTACAACTTAAGGGAAGAGAATTGAAATTAGCATTTGCTATCTGTAATTGACATTAGTATACTTCACATACTAAAGCTAAGATATTATATCTCATATGGGCTTGACTTTGGAAGCTCGAATGAGTTTAGGGCCCATTTTGTATGTTGGACCATTTATCTATCCAATTTAGAAGAAATTCTTAGGTGGGTTGTTTATGCTAAATGGGAGAAATGTAGTACAAATGAAAGAATATGCAAAATAGATGGATTATGTTTAGGGATTTATGCCATTGATGAGTTTGATCCCTAATTTTAATGAAGTGCATGAGAAATTTTTAGGCGAAAGTTTAGATATCAACAAACTGTGAAGATAGATTTCACCATATAAAAAGAAATTGTATTCTTTTCAGCCAAATGCATTTTTGAAAACCTTTATTATATCTAGATGAAAAATCGTCACCACTACATAAAACTGAATATGTGTACATGGACAACCTAGAATAGCAATGGCTAAAGCATAACAAAATTAGAATAGCAATAATCTATATTTTTCTTAATTTATGCTAGTTGTTGATGAGATGAATTTTAGTGGGAGATGTGGAGACAATGTTACTTATAAGTGTTAGATACAATGACATACATGGTATCTAAACCCTTGAACTTCCAATTCGATACAAATGGTCTCTAAATTTTAGCCCAATGTGTAGTCTAATTACTGAATATTCTTTTTGTTCAATTTGATCTCTAGATTTTTTTAAAATGTTGAAACTAATCCACAAGCTATTTGAAAATGCTTAATGGGGTCCATGAATTTAAATTTAATTGAATGACCACATTGAATATTTTCAAATAATTTAATGACTAGTTTAAACAATTATCAAAAGTTCGGGGATTATATTGAACAAATTAGAAGTTCGTGAAATATATTGCATATTGGGTTAAAGTTTATCGACATTTATGTCAAATTGAAAGTCAGAGATCAGATTGCATATTTGGCAAAAGTTCAGGAACTATTTGTATCATTTTTCCTAAGTACTAAATTAGATCTTATGATTTAAGGGTAATTTGGTTTATTAATAAAAAATTGCACATTTTAGTTGAAAAGTGAAAATGTGTTCAAATTCACTTTGCGCATTGTAGATCTTAAAACTCTATTTGTTAAGTGTGAACTGAGTTGTGGATGCTATAAAGACCAAAATCGGCTCAATCCATAATCTAGATATGTTTTGTCTTGTACAAGTTTAAATGGTTTCATGATAAACGAGAAACATTGTTTTCCTTCTCTATCTAAAAAAAAAATTGTTGAAAAGTTGATAACAACAAGCATTAAAACTTAGTTTGCTCGAGTATAATGCAAGTTGAAATTAACGATAAGTTTCCCTTCTCATATAATGTTATTATTGGTTAGGTTGTCAATGTTGACATAAGTCACCGAAATGATGGACTATTTATTACAAGGAATACTTTAGTTGATTGCCCACGAAAACGTTGCCTTCTGTTTTAGTTTTACTCTCCATAAATAGAGTACGTAATAATGACACACAATGTCAATGTACTTTGACTCAATCTGTAATGTGATTCCTAAAACTTTCAATTTTTTCAATACGGTCCTTAAACTTTAGCTAAATGTGAAATATAGTCTATGAACTTTCAATTTATTCGATGTAGTTCATGAATTTTTTTTATACGTGTTCAATTTAATTATTAAACTATACTACATAATAATTTTCATATAATTTAGAAACTAGTTTTGATATGTACAAAAAGTTTAGGAATCACATTGAATAAGTTTAAAATTCAGTGACCACATTGCATGTTAATCAAAATTCACTGACTATATTAAACATATTAGAAGTTTATAGACCGCATTGCGCATTTGGTCAAAGTTCATTGACCAATTATGTCATTTTTCATAGAGCAAATTCAATATACTAATCCAACTTCACCATTTCTAAACTGGAACAAATAGGTCACAAATATATACTTATCGTTCAAATTAATAGTTGGATGTGTGATTTATTACTAAATCAGATGATGTTACCAAGTAGAGCTGCTCCTTTCCAGTGGTGAGTTATGGTTCATCCACAAAATTGCCTCCTTCTGTCTCATCTCACAGAGTTACTATGAGGGAGAAAATCTAGATTAGTAATCCGAGTCAGCTACTCAGAAAAATGCAGATCATAAATGCTATCTCCTACTGCAAATGGCAATGTCAGCTCCACACGATGACTAAATACACTATCGAATGAAAGACATTGACCAAAAAAACAAAATGAAAGACTATAATAATTTACTTGCCACGTAAAAGGATCTACCCTAGATTATTTTCTCAAGTTTGACCTTTCTATGTTAAGGAATGTTGACCCCAGTGGGATCACATGCGTGTGATGCATCTATGATGGCAATCTGCACTTTCACCGAGTAGGAATCGGTTCATTTGAAGTAACTAAGTAAGGAAACCAATTCCACCACATAAAGAAAAAAAATTCTTTTTGCAATTGCAAAAATATATATTTAAAACCTTTCGAATAATTTAAATGGTGGTTTCTCACCACGACATAAAAGTGAATATGTGTACACAGACATTTTTTTTTTGCATAATTTAAAATCTTAATAAAATTTTTTCTTAATTTCTGTCTTTTTTGTATTGCTATTTTAATGAAAATAATGAAAGGAATAGGAAATGTTAATAATATTGCCCCAACCTAAATCCATTTGGAATTGAGCGTAATAAGCATTTAATCCAACGAAACCCACATGTCTGATTATATCTCGGAAAAAACAATGAAAGAAAAGATAACGAGCAGTTCAATGAACCGACATGACATCACAAAAGGGTAAAATCATGCCTAAACTCAATCGATGTTGACTTGATTCAGGGGATCCTTTCGATCTAATGGTGCTCACATCCTTAACCCAAACCTTTTTTTTTTTGTCCCGAAATAAGACAACCAAAGTAACGTGTAATTTTTTTGGGGGGCAAAACAAATGGGGCGGGTCATTTTAAGAGAAGTGCAAAAAACAATTTCTCTCTCCTTAAAAAAAATCTACACATTTTATAAAACTTTTTATGACGTCGGAGCAATTTCTTATTACTATTTTTTTTGTTAAGAGCTACTTGAAGCAGATGCGAATCATACTACCCCTAGGGTACCGATTCTATCATGCATACGCTGACGAGCTGTCTCCCCTGCTTCCACTTGACAATTTCCGAAAACGTAACAATCATAACAACACTGACACTTCGGTGTGATTGCAGAGCTTGTCCCGGGCAAGATCGTGCGCTTCGCATGCGGTCTCGGAAGGCGGATGTGACCCGTCTAATTCTCATTAAGCAAAGATGTTAAAACTTCAAAGTGACTTGATAGCTTAACAGAGATGTAAAATAGCGCGGTGTCATCAAATTTTCTTGATAAGCACTTCGTAATTACTGTGGTAACTTTCATCTTCATTTCGGCTACTGCATTGCTTGTACGTTGTTGGTTTCCTTGTGTCATGGCTTCAACATCATTTCCCGAGCCAATGCATCTCTCTGTTCAACTTTTTTTTTTTTTGCTGTAAAAGAAGAGCTAACTTGTTTGACACTTTGGCTACTTGTGTAGGTGAAAGATATGTTGTGAGGGCTCTGCTGGTGCTGGGAAGGGTTATGGCTGCGCTGCCTTCCTCTGTGTACGTCGGGCAATAAACTACAGAGTCTCGAGCCCGTCAGAGATGCCTTCGTAGTTGTAGGATTTCTGATGAGAAGAATTCAGGTTTTGTAAACTAGCATCAAATACGGCAGTCAAATGGAGAAGCATGCACATAGCTTGTTTCTTCATTCAATTCCTCCGCTCCAAGCTACTTCAGCAACCTGAATTCTTCCCAATTTCAGATGGCTTGGAATCAAGTTTGAATTTGAGACATCTCTTCCATATTATATGTCTGATATACCTAACAAATAAGATATCATCATGCATCTGTCCTATCACCATCTCAAGCAGGTAAGCAAGGTAGAGTCAAGCATCGACTCAGGTAATGCTGATTCGCACTTAATTTCATGTTGCTTCTGGCACCCAGTCTAAATAAGATGAGAACATAATTGTTATTTGTTGCTTGCAGGGAGTCCATGATGTGCTTTGGGACTTTTCCAGAATTTCTAGTACATTTGATAGCCCTGTTTGAGGAACTTCATTTTAAGGATAAGGATTCATGGATGAGAGGATCTTAGTCCCATCTTGCACACTGTGCTAAGAAAGCCTCAGCCTCATTAGAACTGAATTATCGAATGCTGAAGCACTTTTAGAGAGTTTATCGATAATCATGGAACAACTTCAAGTAAATCTTCTTACCAATTTGTGACCAATTATAGGATCTAAATTTTCTAGCTTCAATTAAAATCCAATATTGAATCGCGTTTATATAATTTCCAGCTATACATAAGTAGTAAAGTGACTTTTCACGATTCCATGGGGAAAACTAGTTCCATTTTGAGGCTCCTGAGGTAGCCAAAGAGGATGCTAACATGTAGGTTCAGTCCAACGTTGTTGGCGACAAGGTGGAGTTCAATGAGGCATCTAATGTTCGGTCACCCAATTGTGATAAAAAAAAAGTCGTGGTGGAAAACATACACTTCATTGACTTTTGCTGTGTGAAATGGAAAATTACCAACTAGCTAGCCGAAACTGGGCACTCTTTTCTTGTGATATCTCGTAGGAAAGCTTTGCATTCGCTCGCGTCCCAATAATTTCGACTGATCTCAGACATGTTTTCTGCTAGATATTGACTATTCAGAAACCTAAAATCAAGTGTTCTGCCCCTTGCGTTTTTCAACCCGTCGATGTTCCTGCTTGACCAGTACATATCAGTAGGCCTTCAGATCTATCTTCTGTCACGCAGAGAAAGCCGCGGGTTTGTACCATGATCGGCGATGTTCATCGACATGGAGTTCAAAGACCTAGAACGAGGGCGGTAGCTAAGCAGCGAGCTGGTGGTACTACTGGCAGAAAGTTGGGGCAGCCTAGCTCCTTTAACAAGTTACATCTTCCAGTAAGCAATGAAAAAGTCCGCTGCCTTCGTCTGACACATATGGCTTTTATGACAGCAAGTGGCGATTGTTGTGTTGTTTCCCAAGCTCTATCATCAAGTGCGCACCCGCCATTAAATCACGTGCTTCCCATATGAACCCCACATCATACAGTTGCTCTGATATCTAAAGGTTATAAACTCTATCCGAGTATTTTTCATATTATCCTTTATGCATTTTGAAGTTCTTTTCTAATGGAAATATAAATAAACCTTCCAGAATCCGTGGTATGTAACTTGCAGTTTCCACAAGCATTACTCATGGTCAACATGATACTAATGCATAATATTGAGTTCCAATACACCTCACCAAGTCCAAGTTTTTATAAGAAATATATTATGTTATTTACAATAAGGAAGTTTCATTTTATCGACTACGATTTATTCGTTTAATCAAATAAAACAAGCATAACCTTGTAAGCAAATATATTGGTAGTAAGATATGTTTTGTAGTTTTTTTTCCATTGTACTTTAATAAGATAAAGTTTTCATTATATATTCAAAATATATGATATTTTATCTAACTCAAGTGAAATTTATTCTTTTTGAGAGAAACATATTTATGTGATGAAATTCCACAATTCAAATTATCTAAGGATGGTGAGAAAGGACATATAGAGTTAGACTTTTCTTTTTGTACTAATTGAGATTATATGACTTTCAAAATTTTGCATATTATAAATTGTTTTTAAAATAAGCAAAATTAATCAAGAATTATATTTTGATAGTATACTTATTTTATTCACTTTCAACTATAAACTAGCGCCCATGGTTTTAACTCGGGATAAATGTATTATAGTTTTTAAAAAATTCATCGTTGAGTACGATTTGGTCCTAAAATTTTTAAAAGGTGGAATCAAATTATAAAACTTATTAAAGTGATGCAATCAAATTTATTCATTAGCCCATTTTGGGTAATGGAAAATTATGATGTTGCTATTTTGTTACTTTTTCTCTCGTACGTGAATTAAACTATTAATTATAGTGCACAACAGTGACCTAAAGGATGTCATCTTACTCCAAACCTCAATTTAATTATATTAAAAAGTGAAAAGACAAATAGACTCAAACATAGAGAGATATGAAATACATGACCGGGATTTATTACTCAAGTTTTAGGCAATAAAACGGATCTAATTTCAATCGAAATGCACGGGAAAAAAAGTGTATTGAGATAGATTACTCGAGTTTTAGGCAAGGTAGGGGAAGACGTTTCTAAATGTTTCTCCATCCCCTGTTTATTTCGTTCCCTCTCCAACCTCTTAAACAAAGTTTTCGTGATCACTAGTGAATTCTATCCTGCAATCAAATTTTACTATTGTTTAGGATGATGCTAGCACAGGGATTGATTATTGAGCCAATTTCTGCCATAAGTAAGTAAGGATTAGTGGCTGTGGTCCAGCCCATGATACTGCGTCTAGTAAGATTGGACTCAGATAAACACTACTGAAAACGTCCACATCCAGTCCTTTCTTTTATTAGCTCATGTGCATGAGGGATGAGCATGGCTCTGAGTAAAATAAAAAATTTTAAAATTGGATCGGTGCTCTAGGGTGTGAAAGATAGGTTCTGGGTTTTAAGAATTATTAAACTTGTTTCAATGGTTAGGTGTTGAAACAAGTCTTTGTGTTTTATTCTAGGCCTTCGAGAGATCACGCAGCATTCCATGAAGTTCAATGATGAGTGCGTAATTTAAAATCATTAATTTGAACTTTCATTTTCGACGATATGCATAATTAGGGCTTTTACTTTATTAATGTTTCATATTCTTCGATCTTTAAATATGAGCTGTAATTAGTGGATTGTAACAAATTGTGATTATTACAAGTGATGATCCATTGCGATTGTTCAATTAAGAGTACATGTGGAATTTGTGTAGACCTTGAAACTGATCATGAAACATGTAATAGGGTATGTTCTATATTTTTGAGTATGCGGGATAAGTTTCAGGTTCCAAAATTTAAGAAGTGTAATAGGGTATGGTTTAGATTTTTGAGCATGTGGCAGTAAGTTTTAAGTTCTACAAATTATGAAACATGTTTAGAGTGGCAAATTGTAGGTTTCAGATTTCACTCGGGAACTGCTTAATCAGTGTGGACATATATAAAGACCTGACTATCTTGAACAAAAAAAAAAATCCATTAAGTCTGAACATTGCGGTCTATGCAAATTGCTCTAATTCGGGACAATAGTTGAAAAAATCATAAACCTTTTGTAACTTTGCTAATTCAGTCATAAACACTTTTTTTTAATCAATTCAGTCCTAAATCTTTTGAAATCTTGCCAATTCATTCAAAATGTTTATGACTGAATTGACAATATTTTAAAAGGTTTAGAATTGAATTGACAAAAAAAAAAAAGAATAAGGTTTAGGACTGAATCGGCGAAGTTGCAAAAATGTTTATGACTTTTTCGACAATTGCCCACTCTAATCCAAATCAGATTCTGTAAAGATGATGGGATTCGGACTAGAGGTGAGCGGCCCAACCTGGTCGGTTCTGGTTGGATTTTTAAGACGAACGGATCGATCATTGGTCCTAAAATCTCTAACCTAATACTGTATGTGTTGGTCCTCAGTCCTAGGATGTCAAGTTAGTCCAACCCGAACTAACTCGACAATATAATATATATAATAATAAATATTGACATGCTTAATTATAATTTAGTCTGGACTTGTGCATTTCTTTTATGGGTCCTATTCTTTGCCATAGTTATTTTTTGCTCAATTTGTGTGGAGTTTTGTAAAAGTAAGCATCTAGTCTTCGCAAAGGATTACCTGTGGTGTCTTTCTCCATTGGAGACTCGGTGGAATTTTTATATGGAGATCAAAGAGACATTGTTAAAGCTGAAAAGCTTTTACTTGAATCGGGAGACGTCCTGATATTTGGTGGAAAATCTAGACATATTTTTATATTTTTCATGGGGTACCTTCTATTGTCCAAGACTCTGCACCCAAGGCCATGTTTAATTATGTATGCTGTTTATTTTGTTTTCAGGTTTTCAGGAGAATAGGGTTGAAGGCTTAATTATGTATAATACACTATGGCTGGACTCAATGATATGTTGTGATCTCAAAAATATCTAGTGTAGATATCGTTTAGTTGACTGTCGTGCCTTAGTTTTTTAATTTTGCGATTGGTGGAGTGCCCTTTTTTTCTTTTTTATATATCTTTTGGGGTTTAGTGGATCTTTGCAATGTTGCTTGTCTAATATTTTATAAGTGGAAAGCTCGTAAGAAATGCATGTCCTTATTTGAATGATCGTGTCTTCTTGTTTCCATTTGTTAAGGCTTCTTTGTTTATGAAATACACATTTACCATGTCTTCATCGGACATGGGTCGTTTGATAGAATTTCTTGTATGGAAAATTTTATGGTCTTGAGTTGACCCTGAGACCGGACCGGACCGATAGGGTTGATTCGGTCTTTGGTCCCAAACTTGACGAGTCGGTCCACGGTTCTAAAAATTGAGAATCGATACTGTGCGGGTTGGTCCTCAGGTTGAGCATGGGACCGGTCCAATCCGGATCATGCTCACCCCTAATTCAGACAACTGATCTTCGGTTTTTACGCTAAAAATTGGCCAATTCAAATGGTTTCCAAGTAATGTTGGGACCCAATAAATGAGAACACTTTAATGTTTGACGAGACGAATGGGTAATCCGTCCTCCTCGTGTTCATATAATCTTTCGTCGGCAGGCAGTAATGACCCCAGCCCGAGCGCCTCGAAAGTTCAGACGGACCTGCATGGTTGTTTCGCGAGCTGGCCAAATTGGACCGGAAAATGTGACGGTGGACTCCCCAGCAAGGCGTGAATTGAGTTGTACAAGTTAACATTATTGCTCAAGCGACGGACCAGGTAAGCTGGCACGAAATGGGACCAAGGTTCCAAGTCTTGTTTACTTCTCGGATGCTTCTCTCTCTCTCTCTCTGTCTCTCTCTGCCTCTCTCTCTCTCTCTGTGGTGATTTGGACGTGGGTGTTGACTGGGAGGACAAATTGATTATTAATTTGTTCAAAGGGAGCAAAACCCACGCAGCGTGTGCGACTGTGGCCGCGGGCGAGCACATGGTCAATGCTAATTTCATATTTTATGGGGAAATGGGGATGGAAGTGGCAAAAAGGCTTGATTATCTTTAGACAAAATCTTAATTATATCTTTACACAAGCTTCTAGACATCTCTTTAGAACGTGGTATTGGATTTTCGCTACGCACCCTCTCTCGACAAGGAACCGGTTCGTCCTTGAGGGTTTTTGGTAGAGGTGATCGGGTTCATGGTGGGTAGGTTCGAGATTTGGATTATGTACCCGACCTTGTTATAATCGGTTTCTATTTTTTTGACTATGTACTCGATCATGTTTTGTATTGAACCGTGTGCCAGACCCACCTTATTTTTCCAGTTTGATTCAAGGGTTAATCCTATTTATATTGAAACATGTTTTGCAACCGCATATCTTATACGATTTCGAATTTTATGTTAATACGCAAGAAAACAACATAATTCTTCTAATTTATATTGAAATATATAGACACTTGTAATTAATAAGTAACTACATTTTTTGATTAAACAAAAAACTAAGGACCCATAAAGCAAATTATCCTAAACAAAATCGTAAGGCAAAGTAAAATTTCTAACATTACATATATATTAGCAACAAATATGGATCTAATATTGGTCTCATTCCCACAATACTACATAAAGATTTTCATTTGTCTAAAATGGCTAACAAATCTTTGACGCAAGTATAACTTCTTTAAAAGTGAAATCAACGTAATTCATTATCAAGCGAGTCAATCTACATGGTACAAAATCTCTGAAAAAAACCTAAAATTCATATATAAAGAAAAATCAACAAAAAAAACCATGCGTTATAGACATATACAAAAGTTATGATTTAATAAAATTTATTTACTTGCAAAATTGGAGTTTTCACTAAATGAAATTTATTTTCCAATAATCGGATTCAAGTTTGGTGGGTAAGTTTTAGACCTTGACCCTATATCCGACCATATTATAATCATATACCCGATCCTGTTATAATTGATTTACCTTTTTTGGACTATGTACTCAATTCTGTTTGCATTGGATATTATTCCCGACCCTATTTTCTTAGTTGGCTAGTCTAGAAACCAGGTTTGCTGGTTTGGAAATAGGGTTTGCCTAGTCCGATTGCACACCCCTAGCTTTGGGGCTCTTAAACTTTTCATGAAGATACAAAACGAGCCATTCACTAAGCTTTTGGTTAGCATTAAATATCATTTTCAGTTAGATATGGTCCTCAAATTACTCATGCTTTTATTTAGGTCTAATTTGACATTTGACCATGAAATTTCAAATCCAATCATATGGTCATTACAAGTTCGGAGCACAAATAGATGGAGAAGAAGTTATATCGCGGTACATCGCCAAAATAAAGTTTCACAACTATTCCTTCGAAAGACCTCTCACATTCATAATGGGTGGTTCATGTAAATAAGAATCTAGAGCCAACCCATCTATACTCTACAAACAAAAACTTTATTCTCATTGATACTCGATCAGGCAATGGCATAATTCGCGAAGGCCGATCCTATAAGGAATCGTAATCCCGGTCTTTTAAGTAATCAAATTCCGCAAACTGGTGACTCTTCCTTCTCAAATCTAGGGCACAATCTGTGGTTCATATTTTCGCATCGTGGTGGGCGATGGTTGCCACTGTAGCAGAAGGGTCCGCAGAGAGCCTGCCGTCAAGTACTTGGAAAGCTCGTCGCACGAGCCGCGGTACGATCCCGCCATGAGAGACCAACACGTTTTTGCAATGATGTACGTAAGAATCAGCACCGACCTCGAGACTTGTTCTTCCTTCTTCTTTTTGTTTTCCGTGTCGCTACTGTTCTGAGCGTTGCTTGAGCCTATGAACTTGCGATCACGAAATAAACAACTCGAAATGCGAGGAACGAATAGTTTCTGAGTCACAAACCTCTTCTTCTGCAGAATATTTTGATTGGACTTGTTTGCTGTCGAATATGTCTTGAATTATATTTTGGGTGTCCGTCCAAATTGATTTTTGATGTTCAAATTGAAATTTGCGGCCACCCAACTTAGAGGAAAAAAAAAATAGAGGGTTACTATTGGTAGAGGAGGACTTGGGCCTACCCAATAATAATCTTGGATGTGGTATATGAGCCACACCCCTCGATATGGAGTGGTGGCACTACTATTTAAGAAGGAAGATAAAGAGTTTTAAGATTTTTCGACCCACCTTTTTGTAATTCTTGCCTTTTTTATGGTGGATTTTTTTTTCCCTTCTCGCCGTGACTTTTCCCCTAAAGGATTTCCGTAGTAATTCTATATGTTTTTATTTTTATTTTTTTCCATTTTAATTTTACTGTAGTTTCTTCATTGGTCATAATGCTTGTCGTTAGCGGGTTATACGTATTATGTGTGAGGATTGTTGACAATTGATAAAATGAAATTGCCCTCTACCAGATTGAGCAAATAAATCAAATCAACTTAAGCTTATATTTTTCTTTCTTTCACGGCAGAAAAACGTTTCTCCGCTTTCCTTTTCATTCTAGATGTCTTGTTTTTTTTTTTTCTCTTAACAAAGTGTTTTCTTCGTTCATCTTCTTCTTTTTGTTTAAGAAAAAAAACCACAAAAAACCTTCAAACTATACATTCTGTGACACATTTTCCCTAATTTTTTTGTGACGCTAAAAATCCCGAACTTATCTCATTGTGATGCATTTACCCTATTTTTTTTTTGTGACGTTGAAAACCCTGGACTTATATTTTTGTGACACATTTACCCTTAATTTTTTTTTGAAAATCCACTTTGTTCGGCAAGGATCGCCAGAGTTCCCCAGGGGACATGAAGCCCTTGCCGGCAGCCCTCGTCTGCCGAATCAGATGCCAAAAATAAAGAAAATGAGAAAAATAAAATCTCAAGTAAATATGTCACCACGATACAAGTTCGAGGGTTTTTAATATAAAAAAACGTTTATGATAAATATGTCACAAAGAGATTAGTTTAAAGTTTTTCGTGTCATAAGAAAAATTGGGACAAATGTGTTACATAGGTACACATTCAGGATTTTTGATATCACAAAAAAAAGTTAAATGTATCACAAAGGGTATTGTTTGAAGTTTTTTTTATAGTACTTTCTCTTCTAACCTGTGGCTATGGAAAAAAAAATAAGAACAAACGATAATTGCCGCTTATTCGTCATCTCTAAACACTTACCTCTTGTACATTTTGAATTCGAAAAGACACATAAATGGAAAATACCTTCGAAACCATTCTCTACAATATATCTTGTTTCAAAACTACTTTATAATAACAAATTAACGAATTAGACGGCATTTTCATAATATGAAAACACTTATATATTATATGAAAACACTTAACGTAATATATAATGAAATGTATAAGTTAGAAGTAGGTTATTTGTAATCTAAGGCTCCGTTCGTTTTGCGAAAAATATTATTGCGGAAAACATTTTTTGGAAATTGGGGTGTTCGGAGGACGGAAAATAACTCGCTAAGGAAAATGTTTTCCAAACAAAATAAAATATTTTTGTAAAAATAGGGAAAATGTTTTCCTTTCTAAAAAAAAGAAAGAAAATATTTTCCAGCAACCAATTGATCATCATTATCGATCAAATTACCAATAACCCGTTGTTGGACCGCCAGAAAGCCGTCGGACCGCCATTGGCCACCGGACCTCCGTTGTCGCTAGTCAAACCGCCACCTCCATTGGTGATCGGGGGTAGCGACCGCGGTCTGGCGGCGGAGGCAGTGGTCCGACAATCGATAGTAGTCCGACGTCCATGAATAATAAATAAAATGGAAAAGAACAAAAAATTTGTGAATTTAATTTTAAGTTTCAAATGAATACCGGAAAATATTATTATTTTGTTAGGCTGGAAATTCTTTATTTTCTATAAAACGAACAGATCATAAATTATAACCTACTTATTCGCCTTTTTTGCTGTAGAGGTATATCTCACTTGCGAAGATGTACAATTTCCCAGACCCCCAAAAAAATGATTAATTTCACATGTTTAAATATCATCATAAAATTAATAATTGATCAAATAAGCAATATGTATTTTGTTAAGTACAATTGAAAATCAAACGACTTATAAACATCTTCACTTGTAGAAATAATCATCTACAATTTTGATGTATAACTTATTTGATTAAGCAAATGACTTGCAGTTAATAAGTTAGTTCTCGATGGAATATGTGGTAAAAAGTAAATAGTTAATATCATGCAAAATCCCAAAATTTATTCATTGTGACAAGTTTATTTTAAACTTTTTTTTTGTAACACTAAAAATCCTAAACTATACTTCCATTGACACATTTATCCTAAACTTTTTTTGTGACACCAAAAAACCTAAACTATATCTTTTTGACACATTTACCCCATAATTTTGTTCTTTTTCTTTTCCATAAAAAAGCTTGACTCGCCGGAGCTTGTTTGCCACTGCTAGAGAGTGGCAAAGCCCTCACTGGCAGTTAGCTAGAGCTCACTGCCCTCTGGCCAATCTTGTCCACTGCCAAGCGAAGGCAACGGCTGGTTGGGGAGGCCGCCGCCCTCCTCGCCCACTGTGGTCGAGGCTTGAGCGAGGTCGGCCTCGCCCGACAATCCAGGGAGGCAACCTTGCCCAAATCTAAGGAGGGTTGCCTCAACCGTGAGTGAGGTCAGCTAGAGGGCGGTAAGCTCTGGCTAGCCGCCGGTGAGGGCTTCACCGCCCTCTTTCACCGACCAAGTATTTTTTTTAGGAAGAAAAAGAGAAGAAAAAAGAAAAAAAAAGTTTAGGTCAAATGCGTTACAGTAAGTGAAGTTTGTGACTTTTGGTATCATGAAAAAAGTTTATGGTAAATGTGTCATAATGGATAAAGTTTAGGGTATTTCGTGGTATACCTAAAAGTAAAAGCCAATACTATTAAAGGGGAATATCTTAGTAAAATAAAACGGAAGTTTTTCTAAAACAATAAATACTACGAAATAAAAAAAAATCACAGCTCATTCAATTTAGGTAGCACGTTGCAATTAATAACTGCAACCAAAAATAGGGCGACTCTCATAAGATAAGCAGGTGGGGTCCTCAATTTATTCAATAATAAGCATTTCTTCATAATTTAAGAGTATTGAAGGAGAAACTGCTCTAGCCTTTCAGATAGTAATTGGTGGGACCAGAAAGAAAAATCTTTTTTGCCATGCATACAGCACGTGCATTGACAATATATACAATAGACAAAATCAATCATGGTGAAAAATCACATACTATTTTCGAATCGACTGAATGATAAGTTCCGTTGATCCGTTCATTCAATACAAATTTTCATTGATCATCATTGGGGGGCTAGATAAGTCGAACACCACAATGTCAAGCGACTGTTCTATGAAATTCATTTTCATTTACTTCCGATACAATTCGGATTCTTCACATAGCACAGTCAAAATCATGGTCAACCATATCAACTCAAGCAAGGTCACCTAGAAAAAAAAAGATATGTTGCAAATTGGTTATATATGTAATTTAGCAGTCACGACACATTAATCATAATGTCCTTGAGATATGAGTCCCAATAAATGTTTAAACATAACCGTCCCGATTCCCTAATACACTTTATTGCCCCTACGTATCCTCTTAATCACAAACTCTAGATTCACACAATGTAGAATTTGATGCAACAACCGATGATTAAAGACCACATAAAGGGCGGAAAAGAGAGGAAGGAAAGGAAGGAAAACCATGGGTCATGGGTCATGATCTCACTTGTTGGAATATTCTTGGCTAGTGTCTGAGGATGTCCATTTCACTACTTTGTCCAAAGTAGTGGCAGAAAAATAACGTAAACCTATTGATATTCTCGATGGTGGGAGGATTCGTCACACTTATCTTGATATTCCCCTCTCCCCCCATCATCAAATATGTTATTATATGAACGCCCTGGTCTTTTTTTCAATGGGAAGCATTAAGCAAGAGGGGTTGCACAAGCAAACTCCATTAGGGGAGGGGTCATGGTGGCCCTTCCTTGCGTGGCCTCGCATTGATTGTGCGAAGAGCATAAAGAAGAAAGAAGTGAATTTGTAGGAGCACAAAAGCAAGAATGCAAAGCAACCTACTTTGAAAGCTTGAGAGAGGAGCAAGGAGCAATTGGAAAGGGGCCGGGGGGGGGGGGGGGGGGGGTTTGGGGGGCGGCATCAACAGATGACAATAGGACCAGCAGCAGGAGCTTCGAGAGACGCAAGAACAGATAGGCCCACGAATGAGATGTGAACTGTGACAAGCAAAGGGGGGCAAACGCACATTAAAG
This sequence comes from Melaleuca quinquenervia, assembly GCA_030064385.1. Taxonomy (NCBI): domain Eukaryota; kingdom Viridiplantae; phylum Streptophyta; class Magnoliopsida; order Myrtales; family Myrtaceae; genus Melaleuca; species Melaleuca quinquenervia. The sequence continues at coordinate 14,829,054 of CM057723.1, forward strand.
CAAGAGAAGTGTTTTTTATTTTTTGCCCTTCCTCTTTCTCTTTTTGTAATTTAGCAAAAGGAGGAGAAGTTGGGTAGAAGCTGCGCGTATACTTGCTTTTCTCCGTGGGCACTCACACTTGCCATTAGGCCGAAACCCCCTTTCGAGAGAGAAGATCATTATCGCCACCACCTACAAATATACCGACATGAAAATTTTTTTAATCGCCTCCACAAGGGTGGCCTCCAGTTTTTCAGTCTTTCACTCAATTACCCACTTGATTTTCTCGCTTTCTTTGGGAAAAATAAGAAATGATTAGAGGAACAGCAACATGGTTTTAGGTGGAGCAGCAAATCCAGGACATCTAACCGTGGGTCCCAACATCACCACCTCCTAAAAAAAAACAGCTGAGAGTTTGTAGATTCATTTAACCCTAATGTTTTTGTCAACAGCGAGAAGTTTGGGGCTTTCAGAAACTCAGAATGATCTTCATGAATGGGGCATACACCTGCACCATGCATAATAATTATTGAAGACACCATACTGTGTGCTCCCGAGAGCGTTAAAATAAAAATTCGAAAAGTATAATAGTTCGAACTCACGTTTTAAGTGAGGAAGTTGAAGATACTTATAATTTTGAGCAAACCATGTGCTGTTAGTAATAATATGTCTTTGTTTCCACGATAGAAATTTGCGTTCCAATCATACATTATGCTATTTTTATTTCTAGTGTTAGCTTTTATGTAATCATCAACTATAGCCATTGAAGCTTGTTGTACTGTAGCGGTTGTCTATGAAGTATACATTTCATTTCAACTAGGCTTACATTTGAAACTTACATTATTACTAAAATATATTTTTCCTTTTACTTCCTTTCCTCCCAATCGTAAATTAATAGTAATACCTACCGTAAATATCATGATCACACCCACATTCCTTTCCTAAATGTATAATGAGCATAGTCGAACATATCTTCACATTTAGTAAGAGTTAGACCTATGCTTGAAAAGTGATCGACACACCATATGATTACAATTTGAAATTAACTGTATTATCGATATATAAGAAGTACGGACATTCAACTTCTTGCAAGTTGCAATTCAAATTGAGTAGTACATTTTTTTTTTTTTTTGGTGCCTTGGGCGTGTTCATAAGATAAGATGATCACGAGAAGCCACAAGGGAAAAGGCTCCTTAAAAGACGGGGAAAACAGACGAGCATGTGAGGGTAAAGGCAGCCAAGATGGTGCTTGGCGTGGGCAACATGAAAAAATGCAGAGACATTATGGAGGGGGAGCTCGCTGGCTATTAGGCGGTTTGTGGGAATGAGTCTCTCTGTGGTTTGGACTTCCAAGAAAGACGAAGAGAAAAGAAAAGGATGCACTATCCATATATTAATGACAAAATGGAGTAAACATCAATATGCTTGATTTTTAATCCACCCCTATGAAGAGACATTTTGTCTCCACATTATGCGTGCGTGGTTTTGGTATTGAATGATTGGTGGGAATTATCAAATGTGAATCATAGCCCGCCTCAACATATACCCCCCAAGAAAAATTCAAAGGTCTTTTTCTATGCATCATTTCTCGGTTTAAAAAGCCAAATTTGGGATTGTATTTCGTTCCAAGGCACAGCTTGTAGCCCATCATTACTAATAGAAAATTCAAATAGACCGCAGAAATGGGAGCTTAGATCGAATCTAGTCGAGGAATTGGGTTCGGTGGTGGTGAATAGTTATCTAAGAGATTGAAATTGCGCTACCTTTCCTTCTTGACGTCTTATTTATGAGATCCTACCTCATACTGGTTTTGGATATCGATCCTCTTCGCAAGGCACAATATTCAACCTCCTCCAGTATATTCATTCACCTCAACACCCTCTCGACTTGGCAGTCAATTAACATCGTGTCGTGATAGTAATTTGCGTCGATTTATATCCCTGATAAGGCGAGATTACAATGTTTCAAGTTGTGCTACATCGAGGCTATATATTATCTTGTTGAATTCATTTGTTGATTAAGAGCCGTGTTCCTCATCTCATTTAAAACAAAATTGCATCCCTACCCAATGGGATATTTCATAACCTTTGACCAAGTTGGCAAGATGATACCAATCTCTTATTATAAAGGCATATGGGCAAATCCCGAATTTCCAAACAAGTAAAGTGAAATCCCCGCGGGGTCAAGCACAAAATATTGATTTCATATTGCCTCATGGTGGCTCCACATAAATGATCCACTTTAGGTGAAACGCACCTTAATTTGATCATGCGTTCAAGCTAATGATCGTACGGCTCACGACCTTTCGCAGATGTTAGAAAAGTCGCAAGCTTTTTTGAAGGGCGACCTGGGGGTCAAATATGAGGAACAGAGGGGGGGCATTTTCGTTTTGCCAACACGGATATCTGTCGATTCCATCTCCAAGAGAAAGGAGCCATTTTCAACCATATGATCGGGTCAGATTTTTTTTTTTAACCTCCAGATTACATGCCTTGTAAGGTGTTGACTGTTGAGAGCAAAATACTCCAAGAGTAGAGAGAGAGAGAGAGAGAGAGAGAGAGAGGGGGAGAGAGACAGAGTCTGGGAGCGTTTTGATTTTCGAAGGAAAGACGGGGACGCGAGCCATTTGGTAAGCGGCCAACAGGACACATTTTGTCTTTGGTTGGGTGCGCTCTGTCATTCAATACGTATTTTATTGAATTTTCTCTCCAGGAAACTGCTCTGTTCTAACTTCACTCTCTCTCTCTCTCTTTCGGGTTACCTTATAAATTACAGATTACTGTCATCTTTAATCTCTCTCTGTCTCTCTGTCTCTCTCTCCTCTGTCTCTCTCTCTCCCCCGTCTTCTCTTGCATTTCATTTCTCTATCTCATATTCTTCATCCAAAGGCTTCTTTCTATCTACCATTTGCTGAGCGGCGACTTATTCTTTCTCCTTTCTCCTTCCATTCCCTTCCTTATTTTCTCCGCAAAGCTAAGGAGAACATCGAGGGGATAGATTGAGAGAGATTGTCGCCCTTCGCCTTCGGAAACCCAGATTTAGATCCATTTTTTAGCACCCTTCTCAGCTCAAAGGTACAATCTTTATGCTTTTCTCGTCAAGATGTTTTGATTTTTTCTTGATCGGCGAATTGTAGCTGAGGATTCCGATTTTTTTCATTCATAATTTCTGGATTTTTTGTGGGTGCTCTGTAGATGTTTGCTTTGTTTTAATGGTTGACCGTGAACAGGAATTTTATCACATATATGGGTTCGATTTGTTTGAACGAAGCAGAGGTGAGCTCGTGGGGAGCCTTGAGCTTCACAACTTTGGATTTTGACTGCTTTAAGTTTTTTCTTTTCCTTCCTTTGGCTAGCTAGTTAAGTGCTTTGACTTGTCAAACGATTCATCTGAGCTGTTACTTAATGAGAAATGGCTGTGTAGATCCTTGAATTTTTTTTTTTTTGGTTGATATTAAATTCTTGAATTTCTTAGCGGATCTCTTGTATTTTCCTAAATCTATTCTATTTTTTTCCTGTTTAAAGAGTGCAAAAGTTACGTTTTTTCCTAGGTTATTTCTCACATTTCATGACTAAATTGGTGATATTAGGTGCACGATTTTAAAAATTTAAACTTTAGATAGCAGGCGATGCAGCTGCAATTTTTCTCAGCTTCTGCTGATTTCCATTTCCTGTTTGGATTCCAGTGCAGTTTTTTTTTAAATAAGTTGTCTGTTGTTTTTACCATGAGCCCGGGCTCGCTTGCCCTTTCCCTTCCTTTCATTGTTATGATTTTCGAAATTATTTCTCTTCCTTGTAACCTGTAAATGACATTTTCTTTTCTTCGGAAAAATCAGTGTATCCATAGCTGTCTGGTTTTAGATTTTTCAAAATTGGGTTGTGGACCTGCTAGATTGATGTCACAGATTGTCTTCGTTTTTAGCATAAAGTACTCCTTGGAACTTCTGAGTTCTGTTGCCTTGTGAATTAGGGGGCATTCGATGGAGCTGAGCAAATTCAAAGGCTTTTCTAGTATCCGGGGTTGAATGGTGGATATTGTTGAACTTCAATTTCAGTTAACCAGAAACTCTTTAGAAGCTTGAGAGTAAACTATGTGAATGCTGATAAGACAGATCCAAAATTCGTCTATTTGAACTTTTTTTGGGTATGTCCTATTGACTAGTGAGCAAGAATTTCAAACTGATTGCTAAGAGTAGATCTTAGTTGATGATATTAAGTACTTAAGGAGTCCATTGCTTAATGGGAGTGTCCTCAACGGGAGTGTAAGCATATGTGCAACACTTTCCCTTTCTTTTTAAGTTGAATGTTAACTTCGATATTTATCTTTGTTCATCCTGTCATTCCAGATATTCTATCACGATCTGGACCAGATTGATACCTCCAAGAGTTGGTGTGACAACTCTGCCTGCACAACATAATTTTGTACTGAACTATGTCAGCCCCGATGCAAGGGCAAAGGGGTGCGAGTGGTTCCTTGGCTGCAAGTTTTGATTTTGAACACGGATCTTCATCTAGTAGTGCTGCAGTAGATCAGCAGCTCTGTTGGAATAATATGTTGAATCAGGCAGACAGCCGAGTGGTGGACTACATTCCACCACCAAATAATAACGTTACCTTTCTGAACTCTATTGGTCATGAGCTTCCAAACTTGGCCAACTGGGGTCCTGGCGGATCCAGTTCTAGTGATATGCATCCTGAGATTGGTAACAATGAGCGGAAAACAGAACATCCGTGGTCAGCTTCGGTAAGTGCCTATAGTGGACCTGGTCCTTTATTGGAAGATCGGAGATATGAGCAACTCGGTGGTATTTGTCCATTGGATAATGTTAGTATGAACCCTCTAGTGATTCATAGTTCCAGTTCTAGTTCAATGCCACCAAATCTTAATGTGCCAGCTGGTTTTGTTGGCCATGGCAGTGAGAGTTCACCACTTTTGGAATGCCCTAATTTGTACAAGCCGAGTAGGTCAGGTGCTCAATGGCTTCCAGCTGGTAATAGCTCTGATCCTTTTATGGTTGCTTCTAGCAGCAGCACTGGAAATTTTGGCGAAGACAATGATGGGAGACCTGGAAGCCTGTTGGATGGTCGCCGTGTACCTTGCAAAAGGAAGTCGTTTGAGGGACACATTGGTCAATCTTCTAATGTTGGGAGCTCTAGCTATTCACAAAATGTGGAAACTAATGCTTTGCCTAGTCTTCTCATTGGCCGTAATTTTGATGGCACCACAGTTTCATCTTCTGTTCCAGAACAGGCAGACCCAAGAAGTGGATTGGGTCTGAGAGGAGCCAGTTCTTGTAGTCTGCCTGATTTAAGCATTGCAGGAGGTGCAGAAAACATGCAGAGAAATTTCCGTGTGAGGGGAAATGCTTTGGGTCAAAACACGCCCAATCCCCCCATTTCATATTCTGCTGGTACTGGCAATGGTGTTTTTAACCCTGGTTTTACATCTAACCAGCCATCGAGACTTCTGACGATTGATCCTTCATCAGACTTAAGGCCAATGCCTGTACCCAGTGATACAAATGTGCAACACCAGACTAGTGTTCTACCTGTTCCAACTTTGCCGCCCAGTGGGCCATCAATTCGATGGAATAGAGCTCTTGTTTCACGAGCTTCCAGTTCGTCTAGCGCAGTTCTCTCGGGAAATAGAGATGCTGGACTGCTCGATGAATCCAGCTCAAGCAGCAATGGGAGAAACATTTTAGAGCATTCCATGTTTGTTCCCTCTAGTGAATTGGGTAACTTAGTTCCAAATCCTTGTGTTAGGAGGAGTGCTGGTGGAAGCAGTGGCATTCCTGTAAATATAGCTTCTAGTTCTCGAAGCGGCACAAGTTCAAGCCGCCAGTCATCCCATGGTCATTGGGCGTCTCATCACAATCGTCATCCACAATATCATCGGAGACTATCTGAATATGTTCGCCGGTCTTTGATGTCTTCTATAGGTTCTGAGCCTGAAGGCCAGAGTAGCTACGCTGCAGTTGGCTCAGGTCCTCCTGCTTCTTCACAAGAGATTCTGCTTTCATCTAGATCTGGTTACCAGGGTCAGGCGATTCCTTCCAGGTCAACGATTTGGACAGAGAGACAAGGAGATGGTGCAGTGGGTTTTCCCTATCCCATGCGAAATTTAGCTGCTGCTAGTGAAGGGCGAAGAAGGCTTGTATCTGAGGTTTGTGTAGCTTTCATTTCTATCCTGAGTTTTCACTATTGTTTGTTGAAAACTGGAGAAGTTGTAAAGTTTTAGATAATATCCTGAAAACCGTGGGAGACTTATCCATTGTCAGTATCATCTAGTTTTAGTGTATATAGTTTGTTTGACACATCTAGTGTTTTTTCTGTATTTGTTAAGATGATGGGGACGAACTATCTTACCTATGATTTACTTACCAAAAAAAAAAAACTATCTTACCTATGATTTGATTTGGCTTCACTTTGCACCTTGATCTTTGGACCTTACCTTGTCCTTCCATGTACAGGTGCGAAATGTCTTGGATTTAATGCGCCGGAGTGAGGGGTTGCGTATTGAGGTCAGTCTTGTTTAATTTGTCATGCTTTGAAAGTGTATTTAATAGGATAGTGGACTGATTCTCACTATAATTGCACTGAACTAGTGAGGGGGAAACAAGCAAAGTGAATAACTGGGGAAGTATCATTTATGATGTTTGGATGAATGTCTTTGAAATGAACGGCTCCTAATAGTTGGTCTTTTACATGGGATAATGGACATAGAACTTTGTACTCGTGTAGTTAATAAGGCAAAGTTGACATTTCAATACTGTTCCTGCCTTATTAGAAGGCTGAGCTTTAACAATTGCTTACATAACCTTAACTAGACAAGTGTCTAGACAGTCTCTACTTCATGTAAGGGAAGAGGCAACGAGTAACATTTTGCTTACTATGACGGCTAATGAGATTGGCAACCTTTTACATAAAGCGGTGAGCATTAAAAGTTCACTAGTCAGTGCTGGGAAGAATAGGTCCTCAAGGTGTATGTTGTCTACCACTACAGAATTATGGAGTAGCTGTGGTCAGATAAATCGTTGCTTTCTTTGATGTGAACATTTTCTTATAATGGATAGATAAACACAATATTTCTCATAGTATCTATCAATCGACAAGGATTCCTTCCAAAGCCCCTTCCTCTTTTTAACTGGAAGAATATGTAGTTGACTGACCATCTTTTCTAAGATAGCTGCATGAACCAGAAGCGGTTGCTTGGAACTATTTTCTTTATCTGTTCTCAAGTCCCTTTTTCAGAATGCAAGTAGATGCAATTTTCTGTTTGTTAGCACAGTACACTTGCTGGATTCCAACTCAAAATTGTCGTCACCAAGTAAAATTTTTTAAAGCTGTTATCATCTTGTTTGAGGTGTTAATTATGTCTCATAAGGACTATTCTTGTGTAAGTGTTTTTTCGTCTAGATCTTGGATGACAAAGATGTGAAATCACCATTGTGGAAACAGGCTGTAAAGCTCGATAAATTGTTCAAGATGGGTTAATAGGGAGTTTCTTCTCATTGTTAGCACTGCATATTAATCTGATAGAGGTTGCCCTTATGCTTTGATGTAGGACTATATGCTCCTTGAGCAGTCAGTATTTTTTGGGATGGCTGATATCCATGACAGACATAGGGATATGCGCCTTGACGTTGACAATATGTCCTATGAGGTGAAACAACGAGTTGCTGTCAAATACTTATTTTCTCTAGACTACAGAAGGTATTCTAACGTACTATTGCTACTTTCAGGAGTTATTGGCTCTCGAAGAGCGCATTGGAAACGTTAGCACTGGATTGAATGAAGAAATAATATCAACTCGTCTGAAACAGCGGAAGTATGCCATTCCCGTTGACTCTGATAATGAGGTTGAGCCTTGCTGTATTTGTCAGGTAACCATAGTTCTCCCGCATTTTTACGTTCTTTCCTTGGTCAATAAAGCATGACTTAATTGTCTAATCTAAGTGGGGTCATATTGTTACGTGGACTCCTGCAGCTGCTGTTTTTGAACCCTTAATTTGTTATTCTATATAACTTTAAATAATCTGTTGGTTTCCAACAAATGAGTTGTGTGTGCACAGTATTTTCTCCGAAAGATTGCTCTATCCACTCATTGCTTACATTCTTTCACATGATCAACAGGAAGAATTTAATACTGGAGAAGACCTCGGAACCCTGGAATGTGGACATGATTTCCACAGAGCTTGTATTAAGCAGTGGCTGATGCACAAGAACTTGTGCCCGATCTGTAAAACAACCGGTCTGAACACATGAGAAGGAATCAAGGACTTTCCTATACCATTTCTTAGTCCCCTATCCAATTTGACTGAGAAGACAAACAGATGCGTTCCGTGAAATGGCTCGAGGATTCCGATATTTTGATAGGATTAATGAATCTTTTTAATGTTTTCATTCTTCCATTGGAAGCTAGACCATGGTCCCATGCAAAAGGTAAAATGCTGGAGGATGGTGTTTCTTGAAGTTTCACGATCACCTAGTATAGCCAAAGAAATTCTCTTTCATGGGGTGTTTTCATAGAATCTAGTTTTCCCAACATTTGAAGACATTAATTACTTGGTTATGATGTTCTTTAATGGCCTTAACTTGGCTAGGCCTCTTGAAATATTGAAAGCTACCTTCTTCAGATTCAAATGGATAAATTCTCGTCTTTAGAGTTGAACTGTGCTCTTTTGTTTGCATGTACTTATTTACTTGTGTGAGAAAGAAAGTATTTAGTGATTGTTGTCGTGCCAAGCATTTCTTCGTAGTTTTTCAATCAAAAGGAGTGATCCGTTGTATGTATGCTTTGATGTTTAAGTACGGTATTGGCTTTTGGTTGAGGCCCCTGTATCTCCCTGAAAAAAAATGCTTGGTGATTGTCTTCCATCCTCTGAACATCATCTTAGTGTCGTTACCGTTTTGTTTCCTAAATTCTGCGAATGTTTCAATTAAGGTGGTACATTAAGATTAAGCTGTAAATACTTTTCTGGATGCATTTTCGGTTTATGTAGGTAGCATGAAAGAATCTTGCTACTTTCAAGGCAGTTTTTAATCTGGAAGACGATCAAAGGTTTGTGTTGTCAGCCCCTCTTGGCTGGTTTGACTAAGGAGTATGGATCGGAGATGGAGAATACACAATTCTCCTTCAGGGTGTAGGTTGCCTTTGCGGGAGAAGCTTCGCACATGAGTCGGATTAAGCTTAGCTTTGTTGCAAACGGCCATGTGGTCCGTCGGTTGCATTCCTTCAACTTATTGCTGCTTGATTCTATAGTTCCAGCGGTTACGTCTTCCTTGGTAGAAAAAGCTCAGCCTCTGGTTTCGCTGTGTTCATGATAGAATTTATTTAGTTATGATTAGCAACGGTATGGGGGAAATGTCTAAAGCTCAACTGGGTGTCCTTTATGGTGCATTCAAGTTTTCGTGAGGAACGGCGTGGCTTGGCTGTAGCTATGAATGCTTTTCTATTGTCCATAAAGATTTCATACCAAACGCAGGAGAGTCGAGCAATCATCATTAAAAAGAAGACACAAGGAAAAGAGAGAATGAAGAATTTCTTGCGAACTGTAGAGGGGCTGAGCTGCCGCTTGGGCTCCGAACTCACTACTTTTCGTTTAGTCATGCGCCTCCCGCGTTATAACTTTTGTGGCGAAAAATAAGAATGACGAAGCTGACGGTGGAGAGAAAACCGTGCATGGAAACAAATAGTGATGAATAGGAAGCTGAAGATGATGGAGAAGCAAGCCAAACTGATGATGATGAGCGCGCATCTTCAAGCTGTTTGATCCGATCGACCGTCATCCTGAAGATCCTACTGTCAAGTCCAATTAGTTCCATTCTGAAATCCGAGCAGTGAATCAATGCTTGCCTAGGAGTTACAGGCGAGCTTCTGGCTTCAATCTACCTATCTAAAGAGCGTCTGAAAACTCTTAACGATAGAAAATAAAAAATAATCTTTAAAAGTTCAAATTTTAAGAGATATTTTGATCAATCTCTCTTCATTAACATACTATCTGTTTCTTTTTTTCTTATCTCAAATTTGAGAATAAACCACATCTTCGGCCTCGCAAGAGCGATCGGAGAGCTACCACTCGCCATTGCATCGCAAGTTATGAATGCCGTATTAGAACTAGAGGATGTCAGGTCAGATGAGTGTAGCTCTTATCTTAGGCAAGTAGGCAACGGAGGCCACAAAAGGAGGGAAAGGACTAAAGGGCCAATCTTAGGAAGCAGATCCCTTTGCTGAGGAAGCGCATTTCATCTCTCGCAAGGGAATCAATCCTAAGTGTCATAAATTTCGATTTCTTTCTCGACGACACTTGACAACCATAACCTTAAAAATTTGTGTCCTGTCGGTGAGGATGTGTTACCACTTTAGGCAAATCTGAATTTTGGGAGTCGTAGCAAGTCAGGAAGCAACTATGGCAAAACAATCCTTCATTCGGACTACGGAGGAATCAAAATTTGCATCTCTCCGACCAAGGCATTATCAAGCTGTCACGCAAGATGATTCCTTCGTTCATGCACTCGCTTCTCATGGGGCGCATGGATCTTTCGTCGAAATGCAAAAGGCACATCTAAAGATAGTGTGATAAAGTATGAGGCCAAACTCCTTTGGGACATGGTATGTGACAATTTGTGTAATCTCGCTCGCACTGAATTCCGCACATTTATAGCAGAATCCTCATAAACTCTATAGGCTACCGTATGAATGTGTTGGGAAAAATAAACAAAAGATTCTTAAATCTATCGTATTTTTGTCAATTCAATTATAAACCTTTTGATTGTGTTACTTTAATTCTAAATCCTTTAATTGTACTAATTGGATCACATAGTTTTTCACATTTTGGCGGTGGATATTAGCCTTGTTGTCGAGTTGCTAGACCGGAGAGATTGAATTAGTCCGAACCACTTTCTATCACTCAAGCCTCTTTACATTTCTATTGATATATGATATTTGCTCTGCATCGCATGTTTGTCTACAAACACTAATGTAATATGTATACACTATTTTGCACTAAAAAAACTGTAAACATCTCACAACAATCAATTTATCCCTTGTTATTTTTAGTAGATGGGAAAAAGCCGCACAAAAGCCCTAAACTATGCCAATTCTAAAATATTCACTTTAAACTTTTTTTTTTGCGATACGTAAAATCACAAACTTCTATCTGCCTAACACATTTGCTCCCAAAATTGAACTTGTATTCTTGTGACCCATTTATTTCAAAATTTTGGGAATAAATGCATCACAAGAGTACAAGCATGGGATAAATGTGTTATACATGTATGAGTTTGAGACTTTTGGTATTATAGAAAAAAAGTCTAGGACAATTGCATCGTACGGGTATAAGTTTAAGGTTTGGTCTATCATGAAGAAAAAGTTTATGGTAAATGTGTCACAGAATGTATAATTTAGAATTTTTAGTGCCTTTTTTCCCCTAGTATATTTTGCAAAGAAACCCATAGCGAGGGATCAATCTCCAGCCTCCCCCATCGTCCATCTGAAAGCTGGAGATGTCAATTCTCATTGCCTCGAAGAGCGAAGGGCCATCGAGGGGCGGACGCAAATGCAACCATGGATTTTCTTGGTCTAAGAACTTATATACCAAGGTTTGTTCATTAAAAGAATCCAACGATGTAATCAACTAGGTATGTGATTATCGAAGCTGGATTCATAGTTATGGTTTGATTTGATAACTATCTAAGCAAGCAACGGCATTAGTTGAGCCAATTCATGAAATGGCAAAAAAGACCGACAGTAGAAGGAACAAGACTAGATGAGCAAATGCTTCATGAATGGCTTGGACTTCGACACCATTTGAATTGGCTTGTCTAATGTGCTCAGGAAATAAATTTTGTAGAACTTCTTATTTCGTCAATGGAAGATAGTACAAGTACCAATATTGAAACAGTGCAAAAGTCCTGGACATTGAACACAATGTTGGCTGTTTACTCTTAGTTTAGGCAATTTCTCCGGTACTCATGCCAGTAGATTCCGCTAATATTTCGACATAATTGTTGACAGATGCTCTCGAGGTTCTGTTTATTCTGAGGAATATGAATAATTTAAAAAATATTTTGTTAAATAAATTGTAATGTTATTGCAAGCACTTGAGCTTTTGTTCCTTTTACAATCAATATACATAGTTTTTTTTTCCAACTAAATGTTTCGATTCTTCCATGTTAAATTAATATTAGCCATCCTATAAATAAATTGTCAGGTTTTATGATTTTGGTGCGGTGACTCGCTTACTTGCAAAGAAATAATAAACCATCTTCATTTTGTTGTTGGGCGATGAGGAGAAAGAGTACCGACTCGGACAATCTTTGACTGTTTGATAAGTCTCTATTGGTGTGGCGTCACTTCAAGAGGGCGTAACCTATGCCAAGTTAACAGCTATTGACCGGTGTTGTTATTCACTTTGACACTTTCAGTTTGCCATTTCTACTGAGGCGTTATATTAGTCCACATTTAAAATGTTGAGATATTTGATTGAACCAGATATTTGAATACTCGATTATAAATAGGGGCGTAGGTGGGATCCGGTAAAAAATGAGCCGACCCATATTAATCCATTTAATCTTGTTTTGACCCATTGCAATACAATATAATTTTAGCGACCCATACTCAACTCCACCCATGCCCGACCCTACCTTACCCTACCCTACCCATATTGTTAAAACATTTCTATATTTAATTAAGTCTAGAAAAATTTACTTCATGATTTTTTTAAATGTATTATTAAAACAATTTTATGTAATGCAATTTAGTTTCTATTTTTTTTCAAAAATTTAATTTTTTTTAATTTTAATAATTTTTTCTTCCAATTATCAGCGAGGCTCCAGCTCTTTAGATTTAGATGAGCTCAACCTTGCTGACCTCAGGCAATACTCGAGACTCGTCAAGACGCGATGAGCTTGTTCGAATCTAGCAAATCTGGAGCTTGGCAGCCTCAGGCAAGCTCGATCTTGCCACCGAATCCAGTAAGGTCGAGTTGGCACCTCATGCCTCATGACCTGGCTTCTCGATCTTCCCGAGGTAAGAATTGAGCCTCGCCAACCAAAGGTGAGCTTGAGCTCACCAACCTCAACGAGGCTTGAGCTTGCTAATTTGGCGAGGTCTCGGCTTCCCTAGAGTTTGGTGAGCTTGTCCCTCACCTCTTGGCAGGCCAACGGTTGAGAAAGAGAGAATACTGAAAACAAAAATGGAAAGATAAAAAGGGAAAATAAAAACAAAAAGTTTTTATTTTTTAAATATTAAAAATAATTAAAATATCATAATTTTCATAGTTTAAAAATGATTTGTTAACGACACTTAAAATTAGTTAGGTAACCCATTTAGAACCTATTCAAAACCTATTAAATTAGTAAGTGACTTATTTAATATCCATTTACTCTTTTAAGCTAACTCATTTATAACCCACATAATCTAATAAGGGCTAAAATATGAGTTTTTGACCCATTTTGTAACCTCTAATGATAAATGGACAAAAGATCATGCACTTGAGCCCTGGAATTGCAATATTCAGTTAAAAGTTGATAGAATTTTGAGCAGACAAAATGTTTGCTTACTCGATTGCAAAGCAGACCAAAGTCAATAAATTGGGAGGTCATTATTCTTTGAAAGTCGGAAAATTTTGAGCAAGCGTGCTCTGGACATGGATGGCCATGGTGGCCAGTCCACTGATCTCAATATGCTAGTACGAAATAGCCACAATGGGGCTCGATACGACGTGATTGTGTTGATCAGTCCATTTGAGGAAACCATAAGTCACTCTCGGAGCAGTCTCATCGACTTCTATAGTCAGGTCAAAACTCTGCTTCTCGTGCTTGTGAGTGAACGTGAGATTGCTGGGCTGTACTGCGACTTTCATTTCCTCTGGGCTCGCCACAATCGCTTGGTAAACAGATGAATCATCTCCCACATTTGTCACCACCCTTTTGAAGCTCTTAAGTTTGGTTGGGCCAGTCATGTTCGAGAACACGGCCATGAAAGAAGGGTAGTTCAGGTCGCCATCACTTCGGCTGCAATTCCACTGGCCTCTCCTGATGACTGCACTCATCTGCTTCTCGGTATATCCCAAGCTGCAGAGGAATTCGATATAATCTTGCGAGTTCAGGTCATAAACGAGTCCGGGGTCCATGGCCTTGTTAGGATCGACATGGCCTGCTCCGAAATCTAAAGGCATGGCAGCACGTCGCTGCTGTTGATCTTTCAAAATCGTCCCGGTGTTATCCATGGTGTATGCTGTCGTCATCATTGCTGATTTGATAGCCGCTGGGCTCCAATCCTTGTGCACGGCCTTTAGCAAAGCTGCGACCCCGGCAATATGTGGTGCTGCCATGGAGGTGCCCGAGTAAAGCGCGTAATCGGTCACAAGATCGTACGGGCCGACTTCCATAAAAGGCCTGTTTGGCGCAACTGCAGCTAGTATATCCACTCCTGGAGCGAGAATATCCGGTTTTAAGATGCTTGGGTTGATTGGATCTGGCCCTCTCGAAGAGAAATCGGCAACCTGAGGCGCTGGGGTTGTGCCCAGTTTGGTCTGGAGGAACCTCATACTCACAGTTGCATTGGTTTGTCTTGTCAGGTAGTCCCTTATTGGAGTTCCTGAAGAAGTCGGTATAACCACAGCGGGGATGACGTATTCATCAGGATCCAAATTTGATTCATCGCTCAAGAGAATTGCCGCGTATGCTCCCCTGTTATCAAGTTCTTCGACCTGACCGTACAAATCCACCGAAGTGTCGTTGTCACACAAAACCACCTTTCCAGCAATTTCTTTTGGTTCGAGTGCTGACAAGCGGCATTTTGCTTTGTCGGGGTTTTCCTTGCCATAATATACTTGTGCATCGGCGATGTAGATGCTCCCGGGGTAGTATGACGTGCCCTCTATAGTTAAACCATTTCCCAGGGATGCAGTCGCAATGAAGTTTCGATCGATGGTTCCGGCTCCTACCGTCATGATCCATGTCGCCCCATTGTAGGTGGAGTTATAGGCCCCATCATTTCCAGCTGCGCAGACGACGACGATACCCTTCTCAATTGCCGACAAAGATGCTATGGCGATCACATCATCAAAGTATGGTGCAAGCAAGATGCCGAGAGACAAAGACATGACATCTACTCCATCAGCAATTGCTTGATCCATTCCAGCAAGCACGTCGCTTGACGCGGACTGGTCTGTGTCAACTGCCCACAAAACTTTGTACATCGCAACATGAGCTGCCGGTGCTATTCCTCTAGCTATCCCGCTCGCATATCCAAAATGACTTACTCCGACTACAGGGGCCCCTGCAGCAGTGGACGATGTGTGTGTGCCGTGACCATCGGCATCTCTTGCAGAGTCGTAGTCATATATCTTGGATATATTTAATCCTGCGGCTGCAAGGCCCTTGCTAAAAGACCGAGCACCGATGAGCTTCCTATTGCAGTTAGATGGGCTAAAGGCAGTGCCGTTCTCGCACTCACCTTTCCATCTTGGAGGCACCGGCGGCATCCCCTTGTCGTTGAAGCTGGCGCTTTCTGGCCATATTCCTGTGTCGAGTACTCCGATGATGACACCTTCTCCATATGAGCTGGTGGGCCATAGTCCAGAGCTGCCCTTTAGGCCGAGGAACTTGCTGCTGTGGGTTGTGAACAGCTTGCCAAAGGACTCTTTAACTGTTGCTCGATGAGCCGGAGATTTTTCAATCTTGGCTAGTTCAGACGGCGTGAGCCTGGCGCTAAAACCGTGCATGACTTGGTTGTACGAATAGAGAAATTTGTCCTCGCCACCGCAGAGAGATGGCGATACTGAGTCCACAGTGGCACGGTGCCATGTCTCGAGGGTGGGAAAAGATGCTGGCTTCTGTGAATGGTCCATGTGGATTATGTATGTCTGACATTCTTCTGATTCGGCCATCGCCAAGCAAGTCGCTGCAGACAATAGAAGTAGCCATAGAAACGGGCTTGGTGAAGCTGAACTAGACGGATTTGTTGCCCTGCGAGCCATGTCTAATATAAAAGGGCAATAAGAAAGGGTGGAGAGGCTAGCGCTTCGCACATTTCAAATGAATGTGCATGAGCTTATGTACAGAAAGATCTCCCCCTCATACTCTGTCTCTTTGGTTGCTTCCGTTCAAAGGGGAGTAAGGAGCCGGAGGTTCCAATGCTCTTGAAATGTCCCCTGCTTTGTTCTTTTGCTCGCGTCACCACCCCAAGTGCCGAAAATCCTTTTGCTAGAGCCGGCCGATCTCTTCAGACAGCACACTTGACGACCAAAGTGAACATCGTACCATAGTAATCTTCAACGAACAGAAACCATGCCGCTTGCCGCTCACTTTTACGTGGTTTCATATGTTTATTCAAGATCTGACAATTACTCTGGACTGGCAGTTTATGAATATGTACTGCATCTCATCATTGAGATGTTCCTCATTTTACATTCAGATTTTAATTAGCTTACTTCCAACAAGAGTTTTTGTTACCTAACGAGGACAGATTGACACTCTCTGAAGTTGCAATCAGCTTGATCTGAACCTAAAGTGGGTAGCTATTCCAAGGAAAATTTCGACTTGCGACCAAAATTACTCACTGACAGAGTCTTTTAAGTTCATTGATTATGAAAGAATGTAACTATTTCAGAGACAAGTTACAAAAAATAGGAAAAATAGATATACGAAATATTCAAGTTGTTTCCGACATTTTATGGATAGTTGCCAATGGTAGGACATTGAACTCCACGACACTCCGAAATAAACTACAACATAGGAAGGATAGTCACTAACTCGTCGTTTTCAACGATTTGCAGGAAAATCACGACTGCCGAGGACTGTTAGTAAACATAGATACAATCACTTACAATAATGTGAGGTATTTTATTAGATATTGGTCAAATTACTAAGTGCTAGAACTTCCATTTTATGGCGTCTACGGTAAAATTACCATTTATAAAGGCAAATTAGCAATTACAACCGCAAGCGGGTTTCTATCATTGTAGATAAATTGTGATCCATAAAGTTGAGTTACTAACTAAAACTACGATGGACCATACGAAAGTTTCATGTAAATAACGATAATTTCAGAAAAAGTACAGTAAAAAATGAGATGAGATCTCCTTTTTCCTTTTGCCTATGGGACACTAAGAATAATGAGTAGCATGCGGTGGATCGAATGTTGGTGAGGATTCGAACCTTCATCGGAGCTCAGGCGAGGGTACCGGGGCCGTTGCCAGTATCTCTCTTTCTAAACAGCATCGCTCTACCCAAACTTAGAAGTTGGAGGTCGCTCTAATCATACCACGAAAACCATTTTGCCAGATACAAACGAAAAGCACAATCTTTGGTCACTGGGACATATTTGATGTGAGTTTCTAAGCACTGGGGTTTGCCCTAGAATGGTGAGGAGTTGATGCCTCACCTTCTTGGGGGGATTGGGGTGGGGATGCATCAGGAGCAGGATTTTGCAATATGCACAAAAGAAAAAAAAACAAGAAAATGCACAGAATTTTTTAATCTTGATAAAAATAAATGGCAACCTTTGCTATTTTGTCTATTCTCGCCTCTCAACGGTGTTTATGGGAACTAAAGACTAGTTGGGTTATGGATGATTGTCGCGACCCTCTCGGATTGCGAATGAAGGGTTTAGAGATAATGCCGAGTTGGGGACTAACGGTCCCAATTGGCATGGATTCTCCCGAACCTTTACCTCATGCAACGTTGTGATTTTCACTTTTATTTGATCAACCCCATGAGAATTCCATATGAGAAGTCACCATATGTCTATTGGGCTCAATTATCAACCAAGTGAGGTATGTGATGTAGTGCAAAGTGTAAACAGAACAATAACATGCAAAGCATATAAGAAATCTTCAAATTTTTGTATCTAAAAAATTGCCCCCTACAACATGAATAAAACACCTTTTATATCCGGTGTTAAATGTAATAGTAACAAATTAGCAACATTGAAACTGTTGGAAATGCCTATGCTACGTGGAGAATTTATAACATACGCATTATCGTTGATTTTTTTGCTGACAGTGTAAGGTCCTTACTGCTTTGGTTGCAACTTGTTATAAGACCTGATGGGAAAATGCTCTTTACGAAAAAACACCATGACTTGATCGCCTACTACAAACATTAGCTTTCACCTGTGTTTATCTGTTGCAGCGTTATATTTGTGATTAGCCTCTTCCAAATTCTATTTGACTTTACACCTCTACAATCCGATTAGCCATATGATCTGTTGTGACACTTTTGTTTGCTTGTTTGGATAATTGAATCAAATCTAAGTTATGCAGAGGTGCCTTTGTATAAACAATTGAAAAGGGTGACTTAATTGCATTGTCGTAAGTAAACTTTGCCTACGATAAAATAATATCCCATTGCTCGGTTTATCACCACAAATACTTTGAGTTAAGTTACCAAGAGTTCCATTAACTATCTCTATCTGCCCATCAGTCTGTGGATGAGCTGTGCTACTAAAGTTCGAAGATGAATCAAATATCTTCCACAACGTCCACCAAAAATGCCCTAGAAATTTGCTATTCCTATATGAGGAAATAGATTTATGAACACCATGCAAACAAATCACTTCCTTAAAGGATAATCTAGCCACACTTACCTCATTAGAAGCCTTCCTGCAAGGAATGAAATGTGCCATCTTGGATAATCTGTCAACCACAATAAAAACATAATCCATGCCTCTTGAGGTTCATGGAAAACCAAGTACAAAATCCATGGACAAATCTTCTCATATATTTTTTAGACTGTTCTTTTGCAGTCTGGCAAACATAACACTTATGCACATTTCTATTGACATCTTTACTTAATTAGGCCTAGTAAAACTATTTTTGAATTGCAGTAACAATTTTGTCACGTCCTAAATGTGCAGCTAACCCACCATCATGTAAATCGCGAATTACCTTCTCTCGTAATGATGTCCAAGTAAGGTAAAGCTGAATGCCACGCATCAAATAACCGTTTAGAATATAGAACTCCTGCACAGGTTGACCAGTGGCACATGTCTCCCAAATTTGCCCAAAATAATCATCACCTGAATGATAGTATTTTAATTGCTCAAACCCCAGAATATCTTGATTTAATGTAATCAACAAACCAGCCCTTTTGCTTAGCGCATCTACAATAAACATTATGGACACTTGATTTATGCTTTAACCTGAAAGGGAATTTCTACAAGAATTGACACAAATGCACATGCATATTCTTATTGATTCTCTTTTGACTATTCAAAAATTTCAAAGCTGCATGATCAGAATATAGCACAAATTCTTTATCAATTAAATAGTGTTCCCACGTTTTTAAAGCCCGAACAATAAAATAAAATTCTTTGTTATAAGTGCTCTACTTCTATCTCCCCTCACTGAGTTTCTCACTGAAATTGCAAATTGGTCTGCACTTTTGAGACAAAACAGGTCTTATACCCACTCCATTAGCATCACAATCTAACTTAAACAAAATTTCAAAATTTGGCAAAGTAAGAACAGTGCGCGGTACATAACTTTTTCTTTAGAATAGCAAAACTATTCTCCGCTTTCTTCCCTCACAAAAATTTTCCTTTCTTCAAACATTATGTAATTGGGGCTGTTATAATGCTAAAATCTTTAATGAATCAACTATAAAAAGTTGCCAACTCATGAAAGCTCATAACTTATTTAACCGTTTTAGGTGTAGGCTACTCCTTGATTGCTTTCACCTTCACTTCATCCACCCCTATTTCCTTAGCAGTGATAATAAATCCCAAGAAAAGAAAATTGTTAGTTAAAAAACTGCACTTATTAAAATTTATGTACAACTTATTAACATGTAATACTGTTAACACCTCTTTCAAGTGCTTCAAATGATCATCCTCAATCTTATTATAAATTAAAATATCATCAAAATAAACTACAACAAATTTGTCAATAAAAGATTTCAAAACCTAGTTCACAAGCCTCATGAAAGTACTCGAACCATTGGAAAGCCTGAAAGGTTTTACCAACATTCATACAACCCTTCATTTGTTTTGAAAGCCGTCTTCCACTCATCTCTGGGTTGAATCCGAATCTGATGATACCCATTCTTCAAGTCCAGCTTGGAGAACCACTTAGCACCATGCAATCTATCCAGCATGTCATCCAATCTTGGAATTAGAAATTTGTAGCCTACTGTAATATTGTTGATGGCTCTGCTGTCTACACACATCCTCCAACTCCCATCTTTCTTAGGAGTCAACAAAGCAGGAACTCCACAAGGGCTCATACTATCTTGAATGTGCCTCTCTTGCAGCAACTCCTCCATCTTTTCTTTTAGAATTTCTCTCTTCTTAGGATTCATTCTATAGTGTGGTAAATTAGGCAAATTAGCACCGGGGATTAAATCTATATGGTGCTGAATATCGCGCATGGGTGGCAACCCATCTGGAATCTCCATGGGCATTAGTTCACTAAACTCCTTTAATAAATGTTTAGGGCCCATTTGGTTCAACATTTAGGAAAAGCTTTTGAGAAAATGTAAATGTCTTAGCCTGAAAGCCATTGGGGAAATGCAAATACTGTTTGGTAAATTGTAATTGACAAGTGCCTTGAAATGCAACTTTGAGGGAATGCTGTTTGGTAAACTTATTTTTGGAAAGCTGCTTGCTAAAACAAAATTTTAAAATATTTATCTTTAATTTGTTTGAAATTGAAAAAAAAATGTTTATTTGCACGTATAGAGGATGTAAAAGAAGCATATTAGCAAAAAAATAAATGAAATGATCAACAATTAAATGGTTCATTATAGAAACAATTAAATAAACATAAGTCACATATAATTCACGTAAATGGTTCCATTGTCCCTAAATATTACAAACATCCTCAATAATTTGTTAAACTCATAGCTATTTGATCACGTAAATATACCATATCAAGTGATGCATTGCCATTTGAATCACTTGCTCCATCATTTGCAACATCATCAACTTCAATTGAATAGCTATACTTCGGATCCAAGTCTGCTACTTCAAAATCCCTATTGATCACGAGATTTCATCGTATATAATTGTGCAAAGCCATTGTAGCTATGACAATTTGCACTTGCTTGCATACGGATAACTTGGCATGTTAGTAAGAATCTTCCACTTATTTTTTAATACGCCAAATGCTCGCTCAATTTCCGATCGCAATGAAGAATGGAAACGGTTGAACACTTCTCGATAACCATTAGGTGCATGGCTTTGGCGAAACTCTGGCAAATGATATCTCACTTCTCTATAGGGCCCCAAATAACCTGTGTGATTTGGATATCCAGCATCTATTAAATAATATTTACCTATGCCAGTATATTATTAAATTGATTAGCGTATGCCACATATATAGATATCATTGTACGTAATCATTACTTAACATACCTGGAGGAGGATGGGGAAATTGTGCATTATCTCTTCTCAAAGTTTCATGTAAGACACGGGTATCATGAGCTTGACCCTCCCAACCAGCACAAACATATACAAACTCCATATTAAAATTGCATATAGCCAGCACGTTTTGAGTCGTAGTTCCTTTTCGACCAATAAAATGAATTTTATCATACGTAGGCACTATCGTTGAAATATGTGTACCATCCATAGCTCCAATGCAATCCTAAAACAAACAATACAAATGTTACTTAATTTTCCCTTTAGATTTTCATTTTCTTTATACGATAACACTAACCTTAAAATATGAAAAAAACCTTTGATCTTTCTTGATCTTCTCTGGAACTTCTCTGTATTGTCGATCGGCGGGTTGGATCAAATCTTTCGTCATATCACAAACTTTATCTAAAACTAAGCTAAAGTGCCTACTTATGGTTTCCCCCGAGCGCTGAAAGCGTTCTTGTGCTAACCTATTACCTATACCGTGTCCCAACATATAAAGGAACATTCCAACCATTTCTGCAACATCGGTATTCCTAGATCCTGTAAGACCATAACGTGTTACCAAATCACGCATTAAATTACTAAATACAACCTTATTCATTCTAAACATATTGTAGCACCTAATCGGATTAGCATCTTCGCCCATCAACTCTCTTAACCATTCAAAACCTGTATATGATGATGTCATGCAAGGTTGTTTATTTAAGGGAATTGCTCGATAAGCAATGGAAGATTGATGCAATTGTGAGCAAATCATCAAATTCTTCTTCCTCCTATTCACAAATTTCTCTTTCTGAAGAATCATACTGTTCACAAATTTCTCTTTCAAGAGAATCATCCATAACTGCGTAACAAAAAAGCCAACATACATTTCATCACGTACAATAAATGATCAACGAGTACATTAAAGGACCGATTGATGCAAATAGAAATGATTCATAACACAATTCTCATATTAAGACATAGATAGCAATGAAGTTCATAAATGATACATATAAAAGTCTAAACACAAACTAATAAATCAACGAGTACAAACACAAATGATGCAAATAAAAGCTTTAACACAAGTTAATACATAAAAGAGTACAAACAGACGCTACGATAATGTATCCTAGCAACTAAGTTTCTCCAACTCACGCTCGATATACTTCTCGTAGTATCAATCTTCAAGCTCAAGAAGATCTGCCTATTATCTTTTTGTCCCCTAAAATGATCGAGTGCAAAAAAAATATAAGGCTTCGTCTTCCGCAATTTCAGGTATGGCATCCAAAATTTTAATGATATCCTTGTAATGACCGAGTCTAGCTCCTACCAGAGTTAATTGAACAGTGTGGCTCCTACTTTCAACTGCAAAGCAGAGTTTTTCAATTTGATTTCCAAGATGCTGTTGTGGGTTCAATTTCTTATCCTTCTGTCCTCGAGCTTGCCTAGTTGAAGCCTGTGCTTGTCTTTTATGAGTCTGTCTAGTTGAACCAACAAAATTTTCAGCCACATCATTATCATCAGTAGATCTTCTATCCTCTAAGCCCTCACCAAGATGATCTTGTGTGGGTTCAAGATCATCATCAACAGCTAAACCTTGTCCAGGAGTTCATATGACTCCTCCAGTAGCAACTGTACCCATAAACATCATATCTAGCAGCATTTGAAGATCGGGAGATATGCTTTTCGTCCTAAAAACCTTTACCTTAGGATTAGCCTGTTATAATAAATTATTTAAGTAAGTTGTACTTTTAATATAATTTGAAAGGAAAAGAGAAAGAATATAAAAAATAAAACCTAAATTTTGGCCTCCCACCATTCATCGCTAGCATCAATGGTTTTCTTTCTGGCATCCCATCCTAGTCCTGTTTCATTTGAAACCAATGACCTCCATCTTTTCCATTCTTCTTTAAGATTATCCCACTTAATTTTCATTTGCATTTTATCGTACATTTTCCCGGTCAACTCCTCGAACTTTTTCATTATCACGGTCCACACATCCCTCTTGTTAGATCCAGGACGATTGCCCTTTTCGATTTGCTCAACGCACAACTTGCAAAAATTTTCCACATCTTCAGCGGTCCAATATGCCTTTCCCTTTGATGAACTGGCCATCTTCTTCTAGCATTATTAAAATAATATATTTATTATGTAGATGTTAACTAAGCAGCAATACGCCATATTCACTGAGCAAAACCTCCAACAAATCAATCTTCCTCTACCAAATCAATCTTCCTCCACAGGAGGCAGCAAACTCACACCCAAGAGGCAGCAAACTCATGCACACAATAGGCAGCAAACTCACACCCAGGAGGCAGCAAACTCAGCAAAGTAGGCAACAACACACATAAAGAAGACAGTTTACCAAAACAACGATCAAATCAAGCAAGGTTACCAGATAATGGAGGACTCAAAAGAATCAACGAAAGCAATGTGGGACCATGAACAATGAATCCAAACAAGAACCAAGAAGATACGACATCAATAGCAATGTGAAGGCAGTAGAGGGGAAGCAAGACATGAAAATTTCCGTTGAAAGTCAAACTAGAAATCACCACTTTGGCACTCGCTACCCTAAAAAGAAAGTGACCTGCAAAACATACGCAAACTCCCCCTCCCTCCAGCAAAACAACCGATCAACCCAGACTGATGTGGCGACCACGCGCGCTTGGAGATCAAACACAGCTCAAGAAACAAATTGAAAGAGCAACTCGGACTGGGAGCTCGAAACAACCACCTAACGACCAACCTAGGTTTAAGGCTCCACGATCCGGCCTCAGGATCCTCCCACCAAACACCCAGCACAGCAGGGGAGCAATGGAACACAATCGACACCCAACAATACTCAACCAAATTCCTCCCCCTCCCGAACGAGCTCTAGGGTTCGGCAACGAGTCCTAATCGGATTACGAAAAGACCCAAGATGCCAAATCAAAAAAGAAAGCGGAATCCGAAACTCCATACTTATAGTAGATCTATTAACATTAAGAAGCTCTGCACAAAAAAACAAAAAGCATTGAGGACTTAAGGTACTGAAAATTTCACACATTGGTGAATTGAAGTGAACTGTCTACTCGGACTACAAGAAAAGAAGTCGAATAAGGATTGTGATAAACCTAACTTACAAGTGAAGTCTCACTTAGATATCCCCATACACAGTCAAGAGACACCAAATGAAGACATAGATGTATGCGATTCCAACCCTCCAAAGAACATCTTGAACCTATTCTACCTTTACAGTCTAGCACAACCGAGAGAATGACCAGTGTCTAAGGTTCAAATAACAAAAGATGATTATGCCTAAGGAGTGTAGGCCATCAGAGTTTACCATAATTAAATACACATTCAATGAAAGAAAACCATCATGGTATAGGCTAAATCAGATCTATGACATTTCCTCTTTGCATATTGCAGTCGAAATTTCAAGGCGTGACATCATAGTCCATTTAGCAATCGGGAGACTCAAGGTTCCTGAAAGTTTTTGATCTAGTAAAATTGGCTGCATCAACCTCCCCTATTAACCTCCGCTACCACATCTCACAACATCGCCAACCCTCAACTTTTTGTCAGAAAAATATTATCCTCAGCTAGTTCTACAATGGTTGGTAATAAAGGAAACATGGATTGATCCATTTTGATATACATGGAAATGAAAGCAATATCAATTGCTTAACAACATTGTTTAATGACAAGCCCAATACATTATCAGTGACAAAAGACACTTTATCTAGCAGCTCCTAGGAATTAACTCACGATTCACCCACTCTCAAGTGAAGAAGATGATGCTTAGTTGCATTTTAGGATGGTTCAAGGCAGACGCATGGGTCTATTGATAATGATCTATAAGCAACCTCTTGGCTCATATCTAAAGAACGGCTTCTTAAACATGGGAACAATTTATTCCTCGATATTGGCTAATTCTAGTATAGAGAGACACTAGCCATTGAACTGCATCAATGATGAACAAAACTTTGTACACTGATCTTTTGCAGGTGCATACGTTTTAGAACAATCATGGACTCTAGTTTATGGTTCTACATTAAATGAAGGACTACAAGGACCCAATATTGACGGACCTTGTGCTATTGAATTGTGTTGGCTACATGGCATTTCTCAGTGAAATTCATTTGGCAGGCTTACTCTGGGTAAACTTGATGAGTGTACCTGATGAGCGGGAGCGGGAGTGGGAGGCGGGAGCCGGAGTCAAAGCGGAGAGGAGGCGTTCGTGAGGAGGAGAGGAGAAAAGAAGAGAGGTGCTGGGAAGAGAGAGGCGCTGGGAGAAGAGAGGAGGTGCTGGAAATTAGGGTTTTGGGGGGCAAAATTGGTAGTTTTTAAATAAAAGAGGGAAAATGGGAAAGGCGGCCATATTTCATTAAACCAGGCCCCTAGCATGCCGAGAATGCTGTCCCAGAATGCTGCTCTAAAGGTACGGTGGCCAAATGTCCTTTGGAGGGCTTTTAAAATGCAATTGCTTTGCCCCAAAGTCCTTCAAATGCTGAACCAAACGGGTCAACATTTGGCCAAATCCCTTTAGAGCTCCAAAGTGCATTTGGAATGTTGAACCAAACGGGCACTTAACTAATTTGGGTTGTTCCTCCATTTGTAATTCGACATAAGTCTCGAATGCCTATTTTACTATTAACGCATGAATTTGTTTCTAAGGATAAGTAAATTATTTTCAACAGATTGTTTTCCTTTGTTCTTCAGTTGGTCTCGCAATCCAAGTGAATGTTACAATTCTCATCAAATTGACATCTTTCGACTATAAAGATTACAGTCAACTACTTGGGTAAGTCTTCTTGACATGGTAATTTTTTCATTTTATCAATTTCAAAGTAATTGTTTCATAAAAAATAAAATTTTAATTTTTAGAATTTTATGATTTTAATTTTATTTTGAGACAGAGGATGAAGATGATGCTCATAGATAGGATGAAGACGAAAATGAAGATTTTTGAGACTTTTTACTCATTACGTGTAATTATCATTATTATTGTAACATATGTTATTGTTGTTGTCTAATTATTATTATTATTGGTGTTGTTGTTGTTGTTGTTGTTGTTGATGATGATGATTATTATTAATGTAACATAGCGACGAATTTTGCGATGAATAAGATTTTTTCCATGAATAAATTTCATCACAATTAAGAGACAAAAAAAATCGTGACCAATTAGTGATGAATTCAAATTAGCGATGAATTTTTCCACGAATAATTAGTGATAAAATTTTCCACAAATAGCACAATAAACTGACAAAAAAAGTTACAAATTAGCGACGAATTTTGCCACGAATAATTAGGGACACATTTTCCCATGAAGAAGATTTTTGCTACGAATGATTAGCAACAAAAAAAAATCACAAATTAGCGATGAATTTTGCCATGAATTCAAATGAGCGACGAATTTTGCATCGAATATATTTCTTGGCAAATTAACAACGAATTTTGCCATGAATAATTAGCGACGGATATTACCCTAAATATATTTTTCATCACTAAATTTTGCGACACCGCAAATTTTGTTGCAAAAATGTTTAGTGGTCATTACTAAAACCTAATTTTTTTGGTAGTGAGAGGCTCTTAGGGAAGTACAACGTGCCCTCTATAGTCAACACATTTCCTAGGGTTAAGTTTGCGACGAAACTTCGATCGATTGTTCCAGCTCTTACCGTCATAATCCAGGGCGCTCCATTACACGTGGAGTTACGGGCCTTATCATTTCCAGCTATGTAGACAACAACGATAGCCCTTCTCAATTACCGACAAAGATGCTATGGCAATCACATTGTTGATCTACGGTGTGAACGAGATGCTAATAGAAAAAGACATGACATCTACTCCGTTAGTAATTGCTTCATTATTCGGCCAAGCACATTGCTTGACGCAGTCTCCTTAGTGTCCTCTGCCCAAAGAACTTTGAACATTGCAACATGAGTTGCCGGCGCTGTTCCTCTATCTATCCCACTAGCATATCTGAAATGACTTTGTTGGAAGATATGCGTGATATGTAAAATATTTACTTTCCTCTTACTGCACAGTTCAATTGGGGATGTAAATATTCTTATATTCTCTTTATTTCCTTTGTTACACAATTGCTTGTAATACAAATATGTGTAATTGTAGAATGAAATACATACAGAAAAAGAGAATTTTTCTCTCCAGCTTGCACTCTTGTTTTTCTAGTATACTTTGTGACATGGTATCAGAGCACCTTCGATCTGGGTTTAGCGTCCGCACCTACCTTCTCTTTTGATTGCCTTTGTTCTTCTTTGTTACTGTGATTTGCAGAATAAGGAACATTATACCACTTAGTAAGGAATTGGAGCATCTTCGATCCGCTTGTTTCTTTTTGCTTGATTTTCTCCAGTTACCGTTGTTGTTGTTGAACTTACATATCAATAGAACAATTCTTTAGACGGGGATTACAGAAGTTCTTTTTCCTCTATTGCCATGCCGAAGGAGACATCGTCCTCTGGGGGATATCAATTCTCATACCAAGTGTCATCACTAGATCTGCCCCTAGTCACAGAAGAACAAAACAAAGAGTTGATGCCTATTATTTTTGGTCCAACCCCACAAGGCTCGACGACGTAAATTATCTCAGGTCTAACACAATAAGGCCTGACTGGTTTGGCCCACATGCCTTTTTGAATGTATGGGCTATCACCATGGCATTACCCAACTGGAATTCTCAATCAGGGCCAAGGGAACTTACCCGTTGGTAGCAATGCTATGGGCCCTGGAACTGGATAAAAGGGATCGGCCTCAAGTGTGGGCCTTGCAAATCAGCAAGGTTTTATGGGTCAACCGGGCGGACTAGGGAGCCCAGGCGTGGATTCAACCCATTATTAGATTCCTCCGGTCAGAATCCCTACATGTTTCCTTCATCGAGTTCGGATCCTTACCTAGTTCCTTGACTTGGTCCCGTGCCGTTCCCTATGATGCTCATCACTGGCCGTCCGAAGCCGGGAGATCCGTTATTCACGTCCACCGGCGATGGACCGAAGCTCCGGCTAATCAGCTGAACCCTTGACGGCCCAAAAAGCTATTCGACGTGGGTGATGGAATTATGGCGAGCACTCGCTACGAAAGACAATGAAGGATTCTTAGATAGAATTGTACCTGTGCTGACTGAGGAACGACTTTAGCGGCTTTACAACTAGTGCCGGCGAAATGTACGTACATGGATAGGCAACACCGTGAGTGTAGAGGTGGCCATGGGTTTACCTCCGACAGAAGACCCCAAACAGATGTGGAATAACATACAAAAAATGTACAGGAAGTTAGGTTGGGCTACGATTTTCGCAATAGAACAATAGATCGCATATCTCAAACAAGGCAATATGTTGATTAGGGCATATTACAATTGGCTTGCAGCTTTATGGAATGAATTGGAGGCGGTCAAAGAGGAACTCGACGCACCAAATCATGTTTTGAAGCAATACCAAAGCATTCGAGAATGACATAAAGCAACGAGGTTCCTCTTAATTTTGAATGACAACTACCTCACCTTCAGAACACAGGTCCTTGCCATGGACCCGCCGCCGTCCATTGGGAGAATTTATCAGCTCGCGGTTCAGGAGGAGAGCCTGCGACTTACTACTCTAGACCATGGATGCACTGTTGACGGCCTCATCCTTTTAGCTGGATAACGACGGGGGCTAAGCGAGAAGGCTACGTCACTGGACGAAGAAAAAAAGAGGAACAGACGCGATGGAGTAGATGAGATCCCTAGGGTTTCTCGTTCTTTATTAGGAGGAATGGCCCGAATGGGAGGAATGGTCTGCACATAGGGAGGCTATTCTATTTTCTTTAATTCTAGTGGGCCGTGACAAGGAGAGGACTAGAATAAGGGAACGGGCTTCTTGCCCGCTGGGCCCAGTGATGGAATAGGACTATATGGGCTTGATGGAGGCCCACTTACCAGTCATGGGGCATAAGCTTGGTCAGATAACAATGCAAAATTCAAAGGAAAATTATATTGTACATTCTATAGGCGCCCACATTATACAATGTAGACTTGTTGGAAATTACATGGAAAGCCTGGAGAATGAAAGAGAGCGCATGAAGCTTAGGCACACCAAGTCACTGGCTTGAACCAGCCCATTTCCTATAATCAGTAAGACAAAAGTCGAATCGAGCCTCGATTCATCCAACTTAGACTGAATCAATCAAATTAACTGCCTAAGTTCAACTCACAAGACGTCCATGAATCGATTGGGAGCGGTGGTAGGGAATTGGTGTCGCTGAAATGGTGGGATGACCAAATCTAGGGTTTGGGCAGCTCTTTTTAGGCAAACTGGAGTTCAATTGGAAATTCGTCCAATCTTAACCAAATCAACCAAATCAAAAGCCAAATCTAGGGTGAATGGGTACCTAGAAACCAATTGGAAGTATCGGTAGAAGCTCTAGATAGACAGATTGACAGAACTTAATTAATAAAGCTCAGTACACTTACCCGAAAAACAGGGGAAAAACTGAACCATGGGAGCCTTTTTCGAGGGCTCCCGGTAGTGCTCAAGGCGGAGATGGTGGATTAGGTCTTGAATATGACATTGCAAGCTTCACAACAACAACAAGAGCAAGCTAAACGGAGACCGGAATGAGAAGTTATGGCGATTGAAAGTGGGGAGTTCACGCGGGTGGAAAAGTAGGGGAAGAGGCGTGCCACATGGGTTAATGGCTTCTTCAGCGACAAACGGCGGCCACCCATTGGCTACCAAGTACTCCAGCTAGGCCCTAAGGGCGGCTAGCAGCGTTCGCAGGCGAATAGCCAGCGATTAGTTGGTAGGTGTACTCCCCAAACACGCGTCCATTAATTGTTTGAAGGAGTGCCACATAGAGAAAAAACTGGCAGGGAAGGAGTCCGATTCACGGGGTTAGATAAGATTTTTCTCCCGGTTGGACCGGTCCACATGAGAGCTAATTGGTTTCTCATGGAAGTCAACTGATCCATTGACTCGGCCAACGATCAACGTTGACCAAAAGTAAACTTTTCCCAACTTTACCAAAATTGCCCGTAGGCCCAAAATTCACTCTTTTTGAGGCCAAAATGTAATTAACTAAGTTTTGGGTGATCAAAACGCGATTTTCGAAATCACCCAAAACGAAAACTCACGGTTTAGTCTGCGGCATTCCTAGGTCCAACATGCCATTAACTAAACTCTTAAATTCGCCCAATTGGACCTCGGAAAGGTGATCGTAAACAAGGCATTACAGCTTTCTCCTCTAGCTTTCACACTATCTCCTTCAGGTTCTCAATATCTTCGATCTTGGCAGTTTGTGAAACTTGCTAATGTAAAGCTTGAATTTGAATATTTCGAGACTATACCTTCTCATTGAGAGAATTTGTGATAAATTGCAAAGTAGATTGAAGCTTATGGATCTCAAACACCATACCATATTATTGTGCTTTTAACTCCAGAAGGACCTCAAGCAACCTTTGAAATTTTGCAGTAGGTTTAGTTTGTGTACCGGCCTCAGTAAAAGTGAATTCGTGGAGTGTTGAGAGATGCGGGAACATCAACTTGTCAAGCTCCATGACTCAAAGTAGATTCTTTAATGCCAGCTTCAGGAAAATGAAAAGCATAGACTGCTTGTGGGTCGGTAGGAGATCGACTCACATCATCACTTGCAAAATAATGAGAAGAACTACATGTTTTCTCATGAGCTCCCCCTGTTTCTGTGCCTACATATGGATAATAGAAAATAACTTCTTGTTCCTTCTTGTTTTCAGAACGAAAGTGATGTTCTTTTTATGTTCTTTTTCCAACTTGTCCACTCCTAGTCGCTTCTAAATCCTCAGATAAGAATGTTGCAATTGTCGCTTCATAGGAGTCATCCTGACTCTCTTCTTCTACAACTTCTCTTCCTACTTCTTTTTCCTCCGTTTCTTATCTGTCTTCTCTTTCCTTTGTTTATCCTATCGCTCCTTCTTCCTTGTCCTTTGGTTGCTCAAAACCAACAAAACTCTGAAGATTCTTCAAGGCAAAGGCAAAAATTGTAAGATCATATTTATCCTATTCGTCTTGCAAGATAAGTGATCTTCTTTTCTTGGCTGGTTCTTGCATAACGCCTTTCCTCTTTCTGCCCAGTAGACTCTTCCTTGGTTTTGCCAGGTGATTCCTTCTTCAAGTGCTTTATAGCTTTGCTTAGATCTTTCAACCTCATCTTTGAAACCATTTTTAGTCCTATAACCATGTGAGCAACAGTTCAAGAACAAAGAGAGGCTGGAAATTGAATTTGAAAGTGTTTGAATAATTTTGTGACCACCGCAGAATAAGGCAACTGTCCCTTATCCTTCATAACAGTCCTGTACATGTGCATTATGTTAGTATGAGGGAGTAAAAATTTCATTTTATTGGAAAGAGCAAACATGATTCTAGCTTTAAATTTAGAGACATGTTTTTGAAGCAGCCTTTGGTCTGATACAATTAATGATGATTTTGTGCAGCAAATCATTTGAGACTATCAATATGGTATAAACGATACCTCCTTTGGGTAATCTATCCCTAACGACAAATCTTGTCAC
Organism: Melaleuca quinquenervia; assembly: GCA_030064385.1. Taxonomy (NCBI): domain Eukaryota; kingdom Viridiplantae; phylum Streptophyta; class Magnoliopsida; order Myrtales; family Myrtaceae; genus Melaleuca; species Melaleuca quinquenervia. The sequence continues at coordinate 14,860,918 of CM057723.1, forward strand.
TTGACCGTGGAGACACTTATTAGTTGTAAACCACTCCTTTCCACCCCAATAATGTTAGCCAACTGTCAACATCCACCATATAATCCTTATCATTCATAGTGAAATAGAAATGATTTTGGTCAAGAAAGGACGGGTTTGGATAGAAAAAAGCAGTCAACTCTGGGTAAGAATAGTTGTCTTAGAACATAAATTTTCAAGTTGAAGGAAAGCCAAAATTTCCCTCAAATTCACCTCGATCGAGTCTAAAAAATCAAAATCGACCGATCAAGCGTTCATCGCCCATCTTTTCAACATTTGGGTGTAAACCCTTTTGCGATCCTTAAAACAAAAAAAAGTTTCGTTCCATCACCAAGCACTTCAGTAGCAATGCACATTCACGGCTGAAAATTCGGAAACATACTTTCATCATCATCTTTGCTTTCAAGCTGATTAAAAGAGTTAAATCTAGGATCGACAGGAAAGTTAAGGAAAGCCACATTTGCTGCTTATTTCTTTGATATTCCTAAATGTTTCATTGTCTTTAGAAACAATGTTTTGTTTTTATGTCCATGTCCTCAAAGAAAATCAATAATGAACTTCATTAGAGTACCACCCATTCTTAGATAACCATCATGTTTGTACAAAACCTGAGGAGTCAAGGTATGGAGAGGAACAACATCTCAACTTCCTCTTCTAACAGTTCACGAGGAGGATTTTGGGAAGTGTCCTTCGGATTGTGCTGCGGAGATGTCTGAAGAGAGTCTTCTTCTGTAAGATAGAAATGTGTCTGCCCTTTAGGCACATTTCGAGGCCCCTTGCTTGCGATTCGAGATGATTTCCTTTGTAAGACATGCTTCCAGGCTAGGAGGATTTCATAGACAAGTTCGAGTAAAGAAAAATAAAAACTTGTAGAGAAATCTTGAGAGAAATAGTCAAGAAGTGAGTTTGGGTTATAGAGTTTTGAAGTATTATACTCAAAAGAAAAACTCGACGGTTTTTAAGAGGAGTAAAACGGGGTATTTGAAATGTCAAAAAGATGTTTTTCATATCAATTTTCAAAAAGGAAAAAATAATTCTGAAATTATCACAAAATAATAATTTAGGCAAGCGACGATTCTGATAATCATACCTTTTCATTCCAATATAAATAAAAATACCTAGATTCGAGATATATTTAAATTGAGGTAGCGTCTCAAATTTCGAGCCTGGCCAACTCCAGATTTTAAAGTATAGAAAAAAATGTTTAGTTTGCTGCGAATAGATTCAAATAGGTTTTTCTCTAGAGGTTTTGTGAAAATATCCGCCGACTAATTCTTTGAATCAATAAACTCAATTAATATCTATTTATTCTGGACATCATCTCTTATAAAGTGATGTTGAATTTCTATATGTATCGCCCTTGAATGAAGAATTGGATTTTTGGTGAGATTTATAGCATTGGTATTGTTGCATCTGATCTCAGTGCATGATTCTTCTATTCCAAAGTTTCTTAGTTGTTGTCTTATCCATGGAATTCGATAACAACATCTCCCATGAGCCACATACTCTTCTTCTGTCGTTGATAGAGTTACAGTACTTTGCTTCCTTAAGAACTAAGACACTAGCATATATCCTAGCAGTTGACAATTACCTAATGTACTTTTTTTTATCCACTTTACAATTGGCTAAATCTGTGTATAAATATCCAAGAAGAGTAAAGTCTTCTTATTTTGGATACCATAGACCCTACTTTGGAGAAGTCATAATATATTTGATAATGTGTTTTACAACACTTAAATGAAATTCTTTGGGATTAGACTAAAATTTAGCACAAATACAAACACTAAACAAGATGTCGGGTCTAGATGTTGTAAGGTAAAGAAGAGAACCAATCATGCTTTTGTAAAGTTTTGGTTTATTTTCTTCCCTTTTTCATCCTTGTCCAGCTTTGAAGAACTTGACATTTGTGTCTCTGTTTTCTTGCAATTCTTCAACCCAAACTTCTTGAGGAGATCTTTTGCATACTTCTCTTGATAAATGAAAATACATTTCTTCAATAGTTTGACTTGCAATCCCATGAAGAAAGCTAACTTACCTATCATGCTCATCTCAAATTCATCCTATATAGGATATAAAAAACTTCTTGGGCAGAGGTTTTCATTAGGCGAACCAAAGATAATATCATCTACATAAGTGTATATTCTTATATTTGGTTCAAACATAATGGTATCCTTACTTTTGTGCCATCGTCTTATGGAAGCTAAGAGTATATTCTGTAATCTTAGGTCAGAATGGGTAGACTATCTATTTTTTGGTTCTCATTATACATCTCAGTTGGCAAAATTTTGGGCCAGAAGGTGTAATTTGCCTTGGTAAGGTGGCCCCTAGATTCAGACTTTAGATTAGACAATGAAATATTTATAGGTGCATTGTTTCAATCAAAACATTGCTAGATTCTGCTTGGCAGCTCTTTGTCATATCATTTGGAAGGCAAGAAACAATGCCTTATTTCACAACCAAGCTGCCTATATATCCCAGCAATGAAGCTGAAGCTAGAAAAGATGGTCAAGGATAAAACTAGTGTCACCCCCCGACTACCGAGTATGTGGCAAACCCCGATTTTTTCTTTCATATCTCAACCTTCTCAAAATCTAAAGTCAAGTACAACGAAAGCGAGGAAATTTAATTATTAAATTATAATCCTCTCGTCTGTAAAATTACATATAACCAAAATCAAATTAAATTACAACACTCCTTTCTTCTAACTTTTCTTTCTCTAAGCTCTAGTCCAAGTTCGACATCGTCTCTTCCCCGTCCACCTGTTGTCCATCTTCATCAATAAGATATACTTCCATTGTTCCTTCCTCCCATTGCTCCTCTTCTAAGTTCGTGACCTTTCCTGAAATGGTTTGGGGTGGTGGAGTGAAATATTGGGAGTATCTCAGTGAGCAAAACCCCATAATCCAAAACTAGGTATGCAAATCGCCCTATAGTCCCTATCCTTGTCTCACATCTTGACTGTAACCTAGGGCATGATCCATCCTCACCTTCTTACCTGTCCTACTTATCGTTTACTAGCCTCTCCTTTACGCACTCATTCTATCTAGGAGCCTATCAGTCCTTAATCGTAGCTAATACTAAATATAATCATTACATAGTTCTATGTTTATTGTAATAAATAAATAATTAACAACAATTAAATAAATTGCGCAATTCAATCAATAATTAAATAAATTACCCATTCCATACAAAAAGACCATCCAAGACTGGTCTGAGACCTTGATAATGTCCCTATCTCATCTCCACATTGCAACTCAAATTCCATTGACTTTGGTTCAATCAACCTCCCATTATACTTCAGCGTTCAATGTATATCTTAGGCCCAATGGCCTTACATTCAATCCATTTCGAGCCCAATGGCCTCACGTACCTTCCCTTTCAGCCTAATGGCTCGATCCATTTCATCACAATCGGTCGGTACTCAGCACCCAATCATAACTATTCATTTCAACTGATCTCATGCACTAAGATCATACATGTGCCCTGAAAATTTTACTAAGGCAATAAACATACCCAATTAGGGTTTAGAAGGTCCACTTACCTTAATACTTCTTGTGAACCGGCAGTTTGTGGCGACGCAGTCCTTGCACTTTTGATCGCGCCCGGGCTTGATGTGATGGTCCAATCTTCAATCCGATGCCACAAACGCATTGTCCAACACTGAGGCAACGTCGGGATGGCTCTGGCGAACTCCAGCGACCCTCTGGCACCGCCGAAGCTTTGACGAGCCTCTGGTGAACCTTCGGCGAGGCCCCCGGAGATGGCCTGAGGCCATGGGAGGCTGGCTTAGCCCCTGGTTGAGGCAGCAAGGGTTGATGGCGATCCAAATGGCTTCAGCACGGGTCCACAGACCCAGTTCTTGGCTGCACAATGTTGGCCAAACCCATTCTGGTGACCAGCCGGCATTCCAGGGGTTCATCGACGGTTAGGAGGGTGGCTGATGGTCGATTGGTGGCCCGTGGAGCTGTGGGTGGCACTGGGGGTGATCGGACGGCCCTAGAACGACGAAGCACGGTTAAGATACCTCGCAGCCCCATTTTGTCCTAGTTCAATTTGAGCTTCAATTCTTCCTACTCAGATAAAATAAACTCAATTAACTAACAGGGGCTTGTTCCCTAGATGCATACACGTCGATTGAGAGGAACATCGGGGTATAGGTGTCGTTGGAACAACGAGCCAACTGGAACTCCATCCAATCAACCCGATTAAATTGATTCAAAGGTCATATCTAGGGTAAAGGAGTACCTATTGAAGTATTTATTTTGATAATGACAAAATCAAGTTGATAACATTCAGAAGGTTGAGTACCTTCAAAGGTCTGGTGACTTCAAAAGGTTGAGTAACTTTAGAATGTTATATAACTCAAGAAGTATGATGATTCAGACTTTAATCCAATTAGTGCTTCATATCAATGGATACATTCTCTATATGGATCAAGGGCAAGATCTCTAATTTAATGGAAGAAATTGATCTTATTAAGAATCAAATAAGATTTGATGCCATTTATAGAATCTTCTGATTATATGATTTTCAGAATTCTTTTTTATCTATATTTGGTTAGCAAATCCTATTTCCAATGGGCAGTTTGGATAGACATATTTGGAAGGCTTCAACGGTCTTCTGGGACTCATGAAGACTATAATAGCCATGCTAACTTTGAGAGAAATGAGTTCCTTAAGTAGAAGAAAAAAGGATTGAAATATCCTGAAAAACTATGAGAGAATTGTGTTCGTATCAAAAGAGTGTGAAAGCTAAGAAAGCTGGTTGCTTGTATTGTGACTCTTTTGATAACTAGTGACAAACAGCTAATTGGTTGTCTCTCCAGAAAGTAGACGTAGGCTTGAACTAAGCCGAACCACTATAACTCTGTGTTTGATCTTCTCTTTCTCTATTCTACTTATTTCACGCTTCATTCTATACAAATAGAACAATTGTTACGCACTTAGTCTTTCAAATGGTATCAGAACCAGGTTACTTATTTTTGAAGTGTTTTTACTTCTAAGCTTAACGATCCATGGCTAGTGCTACAGGTTTGATGGAAGGACAGAGTCACTTTCGTCTTCCTCTTTTTGATGGGAAGGATTACACCATTTGGAAGAACAAAATGAAAGCCTTCCTTAGAGTCCACAGGAGTGGGAGTTGGTGGAAAATGGAGTTTGTCCGAAATATTCTACATCTACTTCTGATAAGGAAAAAGATCCATAATTCGCTCAATTGACTCAAGCGAAACTAAAGAAGAGACAAGATATTGATGCTAAAACAATTTATTCATTATATTGTGATTCATCTCATTCTGAATATAATCGTATTTCCTCTTGTAATTCAGTGAAGGAAATATGGGACACCTTGAATGTTACCTATGAAGGCACATATCGAATTAAGGAGACCAGAACTAATATTATGTTTGGTCAATATAAGTCCTTTAAAATGAAGGAAGGAGAAACTATCACTGATATGTTTTGCAGATTTACAGAGATTGTTAATGGCCTGGCCTGTCAAGGTCATCCAATTGAGGGATCGATGAAAGTCAACAAATTGCTTCATGGTTTAACTTCTGATTGGACTCATATCAGAACCTTAATTAGAGAAACTCAACAGATTCAACCTATATCCTTAGATAAGCTTGTTGGAACTCTATAAGCTTATGAAGTGGAGAAACTTGTTGAAGTTGAGGACATCAAAGGTAAGAAGACTTTAGCTTTAAAGTCTAATGCAGGTTCAGAAGACTACTTAAATGATGAAAAAATAGCCCTTCTGGTTAAAAGATTTCGGAAGTTCAATAGGAATAGAAGAAGTAGTCCAAATCAACAGAATTTCTAGAGACACATGCCTAACAACAGGCATTTCAGAGAAGAAGGCCTAACAACAATCAACAAAACTTCCTGAGACAAAGGTCTGAAGACAGAAAACAATATGCAGATTTGACTTGCTTCAACTGCAAGAAAAAATGACACATTAAACCTGATTGTCCTCTTCTTAATGAGAAGAAACGAAGAAATGATAAATACAAGAAAGTTCTTAAAGCTGAAACCTGGAGTGATACAAAATGTGAGTCAAGTGATAATGATCAATTTAATATTTGTTTTATGGCAAATTCTGATACTGACTTGGATCAAGATTCAAATTCTGACTCAAATTACAATGAGAATTAGGTAAGTAATCTCAGAGTTCCAGTTAAGATTGCTAGATACATTGATGAACTCTGTTTTGATCTAGAGAATTCTCTCAAAAGAAGTATCTGAGCTAAAAAAGGAGAATTTGAAACTTAAATGACAGGGAGCCATTTTGAAAGAAAAAATTGAGTTATTACAAAAGGACACTCTTTCTTTTAAACAAAAATCCGATCTTCTCGCAAGAGAGAATGTTTGTTTAAAAACTGATGTCTCATGCATTTCAAAAAGATTATCTGCTAGATCAGAAAAGCTAAAGAAGATTCTTTCCATTCAAAGGCTGTACTTCAAGAGGGAAGGTTTAGGTATGTCCTCTACTACGGTTTTTCTGATTAACTTTCCTAAAGTTAAAGAGAGACTAATGCGGAGACCTTCTAAAAAGGCTTATGAAGATCATTTTAGAAATTTTTTTTGTAAAACCTGTTGGAAGAGATTCTCTTTCGTGCAATAGCTTAAATCATCTAGAAAGAGAATATTTTAAATCAAAATCTTCTATTTATGGACTCTGTGGTTTTTCGACTAACTTTACTAGACCCAAGAAGGTTTGGGTACCAAAAAGAACCATTACTGAACCCAAGAAAGTTTGGGTTCCAAAGAAAGCTTGAGTAATTTGTTCCTTGTAGGTACTATTGAAGAATAGGATGAAGTGGTACTTGGATAGTGGTTGTTCAAGGCACATGACTGGAAATTCAAAATGTTTTATTAAATTGATTGAAATAGATGGTGGAAAAGTCTTCTTTGGAGGAAATAGCAAGGGAAAGATTGTTGGTCTCGGAACAGTCAAGATAGGGAATCTTGCTATCAATAGTGTTTCCTTGGTGAAATGTTTGAATTACAATTTACTTAGTATTTGTCAACTATGTGATGCTAGTTACAGGATTAATTTTTAGGAAGGTATTTGTTCTGGAATTAGCAAGGATAATTCATAATCCCTCACTGGACGGAGACATGGTAACATTTATCTTCTAGACATTAGACAAGATAATTCGCAGTGTTTGGTTTATTTACAATATGAGGCAACTTTCTGGCACAGAAAGCTTGGTCATGTTCATTTGAAGCAACTTGCAAAACTTTCTTCTTAAAAGCTTGTGAGGGGTCTTCCTCACATTTCTTATCAAAAACAAATCCGTGCACTAGGAAAGTAAGTAAAAAGTTCTTTTAAATCAGTAAATTAAGTTTTTACAACTCGTGTTTTGCAATTATTACATCTAGATCTATTTGGACCAAGTCGTACTCAAAGTCTTGGAGGAAAAAGATTCTGTTTGGTTATAGTGGATGAATATTCTCGATTCACCTAGGTTTATTTTCTAGCAAGTAAGTTTGAGACCTTCTTTTACTTCTCTAGTTTCGCCAAAAAAGTTCATGATGGTGAGAAATGTTATGTGATTTCTTCTATTCGATCTGATCATGATGGTGAGTTTGATAATCAGGAATTATCTACGTTTTGTGATGAGTATGGCATTTGACATTTGTTTTCTTCACCAAATACTCCTCAACAGAATGGTGTGGTTGAAAGGAGGAACATGTCCTTGCAAGAAATGGCCAGAACATCTCCTCTTGGTTTTAAGCATAAGCTGTGCCAACTACTTGCTATATTATTAATAGAATTTTTCTCAGACTTATCTTGAAAAAGACATCTTATGAAGTATATAAAGGTAAGAACCTGATATTTCCTATTTTCATGTATTTGGATACAAGTGTTTTTTGCTCAAAAATTCAAGTGATCGCATATGAAAATTTGATGCTAGATCAGAAGAAGGTATATTTTTGGGGTACTCTTCTACTGGCAAAGCTTTTCGTATTTTCAATAAGGATTCTCAAGTTGTTGAGGAATCTATTCATGTGAAATTTCAAGATAATAGCTATTTTGAATATGATTTATCTAGTACAGAAGGAGCATAGCCATTTGGAAACTTCATTCAGTCCGATTCATCTCCTTCAGAAAAATCCTTTCCATCTTCTGAATCATCACCGTCTGGATCTTCTAAACCTTCTTTCACTTATCTTTTGACTCAAATATATTTCGGAATGATATTTCTGATGTTCCTCGTGTGCTGAAAGATTGGAAACATAATCCAGTCCTCCTATTAATCTTATTATTGGAGATATTGATGAAGGTATAAGAACTCGATCTTGTAAGTTAGTCATGCCAGAAGAACGGATGGAATCTAGTGCCTAGCACTCAAGTCAGTTCTTGAAGCAAAGAAGGTAGATGATGCCCTTACAGACGATAACTGGATTGAAACTATGCGGGACGAACTAAGATAGTTTGCAATCAATGATGTGTGGGAATTAGTTCCTAAACCTTATTAAGGTAAAACCATCATTGGTAAAAAAATGGTTTTTTAGGAATAAAGTTGATAAAGAATGAATAGTAGTTCACAACAAATCCTGACTTGTGGTCAAAGGATATACTCAAGAAGAAGGCATTGACTACGACGAAACATATGCTCTTGTCGCAAGGTTAGAAGCTATACGATTCTTACTTGCATTTGCCTATTATAACAATTTCAGGATTTTTCAAATGGATGTCAAAAGTGCGTTTCTTAACAGCTTTATTCAAGAGGAGGTGTATGTTGCACAACCACCAGGTTTCGAAGATCTTACAAAGCCCAACCATGTTTTTCGCTTGAAGAATGCATTTTACGTCTTGAAACAAACACCTCGTGCTTGATATGAAAGATTAAGCTCTTTCTTACTCAATAATGGGTTTGTTAAAGGCAAGGTTGACACTACTCTATTTATTAAGAAAACTGGTCAGGGCTTTCTCTTAATTCAGATCTATATCGATGATATATTATTTGGATTTTCTAATGAAATATTGTGCCAGAAATTTGCTAGAAATATGCATAGTGAATTCGAAATGAGTATGATGGGAGAGCTAACATTCTTTCTTAGCCTTCAAGTGAAGTAGTCTACTCTTGGAACTTTTGTATACTAAGAGAAATATGCCAAAGATGTTGTCAAGAAGTTCGGTATGGAAAATTGCAAAAGGGTGGATACTTCTATGTCTACTACTTCAAAGTTAGGCAAAGCTATAGAAAGTAGACCTGTTGATCAGAAGTTATATAGAAGTATGATAGGATCACTTCTATATCTTATTGTTTCGTGACCTGACATTCTATTTAGTGTTTGCCTCTGTGCTAGGTTACAATCTGATCCGAAGGAGTCTCATCTCATTGCTGTGAAACGTATCATTAAATATATCGCATCCACATCCAAATTTTGTTTATGGTATCCAAAGGAAGGTAATTTTTCTCTCCTCGGATATTCTGACACTGATATGGCAGGATGCAAACTTAATCGAAAAAACACAACTAATAATTGTCAATTACTTGGTAACATGTTAGTCTCCTAGCTCTCTAGAAAGCAGCATACTATTGTTATGTCTACTGTAGAATCCGAATATGTAGCCCTTGAAAGCTACTGTTCCCAAATTCTATGGATGAGACAATAATTGCAAGACTTTGGGATTAGGAAATACTGTGTATAAATTCGTTGTGATAACACAAGTGCTATAGACCCGACGAAAAATCCTATTTTACATTCTCGAGCCAAGCATATTGAAATTCACCATCATTTCATTCGAGATTATGTTCAGAAGAAAGATATTATGATCACATTTATTGACTCCAGAAATGAATTTGCTGATATCTTTACCTAACCTTTGAACAAACGTTCCTTTGAATTCATCAAGGACCGACTGAACATTTTGTCTCTCTAGAAGATCAGACGTCTCTCAAGTTATTTTTAACTTTAATTTTGGAGTAGATTATTCTGTTCCTTTCTCGCCTTTCCCAGGTAGTTATTTTATTTCAAATAAAAAGGTACACTTTTTGATATGTTGCTTTCGTTATATATGTTGTTTACTTCTCCTTTATTTACTTCCTCATTTTTTCGCTTCTTTTCAAGTTTTTCCTAGTCTTTTATAAAAAGTTAAGTTTTGGTTCTTTCCCAAATCAAAACCCGTTCTTCTTCTTCCTCTTTTTCTCTCGTGCTTTTTCAAACCCTAGCTTTTCTTCCTTTTTCTCCTTCGTGTTTGCTTCCTCTTCTTCTATGTTCTGCCTTCTCATGTATGGTACTCACAAGTCCTCCTGTCTCGCCGATAAATGGTTTGGCTTGACGTCTGGGCTTACTCATTTGACTTAACCGAAGATTCACCAATGGAGGAGGCTACCGAGGAAGGATCAATGGCGGTTCCACTTCGCAGTAGGAACACCAAGGCAATTTACACAACCTACACTCAATTGGTTAGTTCACATGAACCCTTGTCGGCTATTTTACGTTATCTGAAAGGAGAAGGATACACCTCTCTTGTAGAATTTTTGTTGGTTGTCAAGGAACTTGGTATTACTGGCTCTCAATCTTCTACACCCTCTCTCACGCCAGTTGCCTCACCCCCTAAAACTCCTAAGAAGCCTCATCTGCACGATGATGATGAGTTGTTCTTTAATTTTGCTCCTAGAAAAGGACATACTGTTGATTTCCCTGGTTCTGCCTCAAACTTATTTTTGTCCAATGTGCATCATCAAGTTTATAATAAGCTACTTGAACGAGGGGTTATGAATCATTGCATACAAGTAGAACTTAGAGGATTGATGAAGAGCTTGAAGTTTGATTTTTTCTACACTGAAGAGGTTCCTGCATACAAGTAGTTAACTACTTACTTCTACTCCAGCTTATCCTTTCCCACTTGTGACTTCTTAGCCTTTTCGGTGAATGATATCAAATATACCGTGGCTGCCCCTGTTCTGGCTGACATTCTGAGAGTCGCTTGTGCGGAGTTTGTGCCTAATGAAGTCTTAGATGATGCCATCATGAGATCTTTTACTAAAGATTCGTCGACTCATGGGAAGCTTGTATATCCTCATATGACTGCCTTTCATATTTTGCTCAATAAGCTGATCATCAACATTTAGTGCCCTAAGTCTGCTTCAAAGACTGATATATCTAAATCAGAGGCTCGATTAATGTATGGTATGGTACAACGTTGCCCACTCAGTCTACCTCACATAATTTTGCTTTAGATGTATCGTGCCTCTGTGAAGGACCTTGGTTTTCTCCCATATGGCAGTTTGATCACCCAGATTTTCTATCATCTACGTATCTTCATTCCAATTGTATTGACTGAAACTGTGCTACCCCATACTGTTATCGGTCAGTCTATGATTGCCAGGATGCGTATTCCTGAACTTATGGCGCTTCCAGTCTTCTCCATCTCTCCCATGATAGCCACATCTTCTTATAAACGCAAAGGGAAGAAGCATGCCGCTCGGATTTCTAAACGGAAAAAGATTACCTCCCTCACTCTTCGTGATGAGCCCAATGCTTCATCTCCCGACGATGATGATCAAGCCATTGATGTTTATATTGCTCATGCAAGTGATCATTCTAGTTTACATTCTGTTCTTGTAGGTGGTGAGTTGTCCGATGACTTGGGAGATACTCCTGTTGAATCTTGTAGTCCCAAGACTGCTCTTAGTACATAGACTATTCCGTCTGCTCAAGTTGCATACTCTAGAATAGAACTAGGTGAACATATGAAGGACGCCTCCACTCTTCCGTCGAGTGCATCACCTTATGTTCGTCCCTCGGTTCATTCCTTGCCTATGAGTTCCAAGCTAGGGGGAGCTTCTGTGTCTACATTTTCACTTGGGGGAGATTCTTTGTCTCTACCTCCTGTCATCAAGCCAGGGGGAGCTACCTTATCACCTTCTGCTATTGCTCCTTCTACTCTTCCTACTGAATTTCCAAACCCATTGGGGTCTTATGACACACTTCAGGCAGATGTTTAGAATCTCGCAGCACAACAAGCTATCATTGGTACCCAGATTACTGGTCTGGACAAGCAGATTGATGATTTGACCACATTTGTTCATGAGCTTCTTAGAGATGTTCAGAATATCTTGAAGGCAGTTCGTACGATGGACATTACTCCTATTCACGTACCCAATAGTTCTTGATTTGCTTTTTTATGCTAACAAAAAGGGGGGAGAATCTTCTGCAGATCGGTTGTTTTCATGTTCTAATCTTTAGATTTTGATTGCACTCTTAATTTCTTGATTTAACTTTTTTGTTAGACGAAATTAGTGTTGCTCTAATCTGGCATATCAGTGTTGTTCTTTTTTTGGCATATCAGTGTTCTTTTTCGCTAAAGTAATTCTAATATGCAGGACGGTTTTGTCATCATAAAAAATGGGGAGATTGTTGAAGTATTTGTTTTGATAATGACAAAATCAAGTTGATAACATTCAAAAGGTCGAGTACCTTCAGAAGGTCCGGTGACTTCAAAAGGTTGAGTAACTTCAGAATGTTATATAACTCAAGCAGTCTGATGATTCAGACTTTAATCCAGCTGGTGCTTCATATCAATGGATATGTTCTCTCTATGGATCAAGGGCAAGATTTCCGATTTAATGGAAGAAATTGTTCTCATTAAAAATCAAATAAGATTTGATTCCATTTATAGAATCTTCAGATTATATGATTTTCAGAATCTTTCTTGATATATATTTGGTTAACAAATCATATTTCCAAATGACAGTTTGGATTGACATATTTGGAAGCTGTTGACACCTAAATTTTTGTGCCTTTTTTTTCTTTATTTTATTTGTTTAATTTTTTGCATATAGTTAATAGGGAGATTAGGCATATCTTGGACATATATTGAGCAGAATGAATATTGGGTCAAAAATAAGAAATAGAGAAAAAGGGAAACATGATTTTGATGTCTAAAGGAGGAAATTGAAGGAAAAGATGTGGCAATATTCAAGCAATATTCGGTCAATTGACCGAAGATTTGTTTCATTCCTCTCTAAAAGCGTGAAGGAAGGAAGGGATTTCTTTTGGTCAGAGGAGAATTCGGTCAAAATCTTGTAAAAGATTTGACCAAATCCCCAACCTAAGAAGAAGCGTCCAAGAGAGGGGATAAAAAGGGAAGACTTTGACCGAAGAAGGGGAACCGAATTTTTCTGGAGAGAAATTTTTGAGAAAGCAGAAAGAGTCTTGACCGAATTTTTTTAGAGAGCAAAAAAGGAGAGCTTTTCTTGATTTCTTTTTACAGAGACATACACACGCAGAAAAAAGAAAGCTTCTACACGCACACTTGCAGTCAACTGAGGAAGTCACGAAGGGAGCAATCGAGAGGGAAAGAGGTCGCTCTCATCAACGTCCATCCGCGTGGCTCCTTTGATCTGAAGTCTTCGACAGTGCGTTCACTAGCTCCATCCTCGCTCCCTTTTCCTCTCATAGGTGGGTCTCGGCCAAGGTTGTGGTTCTCGGCCTCCCAAGGATCACGGCTAAGGAAATTTCATGGAGGAGGATCGGTTCAATTTGAGCATGCTCGAACGCACCCACCTCTCCATCATCCCTGAGCTGTGTTGGGAGGACCATTATTTCTCCTGTGACCTCCTCTTCATCTTTTTATTTTGCTGCGTTTTCTGGAATAGGATTAATCGCGGTCATTTTGGTTGATTTTAAAACTCTCAAGGTTGGATTTTTATTTTTTTGTGTTAGTTGATGGTTCCCCGTGCATCATAGGTCTAGATTTGTGTCTTTTTGATCCTACGATTGAAGTTTTCCCATTGTCCCTCCCCTGTTCGATGATTTGCTCGCATGAATTGGCTTTCGTTTTTTTTTCCATTTCGTTTGCTTTTCGTTGCTTGTTCGTGTGCCTTGTTGGTGCTAGAAAATTTCCGGCGTTCCTGTCGTCTCCAACATCGTCCGCCGTGCCTCGCCGGGAGGAAGCAAAATCCGGCAAGCTACAACTCTGCTACCCGACGTCTGCGTGAGGAGGAAGAAGACGGGGAGATGGGCCGGTTCTGTCTGTGGGGGCTGGGCTGAGACTGGACCAAAGCTGGCCATGGGGCCGAGTTCTTTCTTTTTGCGCGGGCTGGACGAAATTTCGCCGACTGGGCCAAAGCTGGCCTTGGGGCCGAGTTTTCTTTCCTTACGCGGGCTGGACGTTTTTTTTCCTTCGCGTAGGGATGGGCCGCGAGTTGCCTCTGGTTTGTTTTGTTCGTGGGCTCTTGTGCGCGAATAAAAAGCTGGATTAGGCCCATCGCGAAATCCATTTTTTTCGGGCTCCCTTAGGTCTGCTAGTGAGCGGGTCGGGTCCAAACCGATCCGGTTCGGTTCCCGACCCGCTTTAATTTCTTTTTATCTTATTTTATTATTTTCTTTTTTATTAAAAAATAAAAAATATAAAAAATCATTTTTTTGAATTTAACTTTTGAGTATTTGATTTCTTATTTTCTGTTTAATTTGTTTTTATGCATATTTAATTATTTTTGCGTGTTTGAGTTAGTTTTGTTGCATTGCATGCATATTAAATTGATTGCACAATTAGGTTAGTTGCATAATTATGATATTTGCAGGTCTAGATTTAAAATTGCATCTTTAGATTAATTTCATGTTTAAATTGAAAATTGCATGTTAGACTTAGAGTTGCACGTTTATTTATGCTTAGGTTAGTTTGCACATTTAGGTAAAATTAGCATAATTAGTTTAGATTGCATTTTAGATTTTTTTTTAGCTAGATTGCATTATAGGACATTATCTTTGGTTGAATAAGATTTAGTTTAAATTAGGAATTGATATATTTGGTTTCCTAATTTAGATTAGGTAATATTTAGCTATGGATAATTAGGCTAATTAATTCATAAAAATTCCAAAAAAATTGCATTTCATATATTACTTAGATTTTATTTGATTTGGTTAGATTATATTTTATTTGTTATTTTATTAGATTAGATTTTATTTAATTTTGTTAGATTAGATTTTATTTGATACTTTATTAGATTAGATTTTTATTTTATTTGATGCATGGTATATTTTAGTCATTTATTTTGATTTGTTTTGATTCCTTTCTTATTATTATTTTTTTGAGTGTGCTTTGTGTTAGTTGTTGAGTATAATTGTGGTCACCATTCATGTTAGGAGTAGAATTAAAATGAATCCAAACTGCCTGCGAAGTTTTGAAAATAACGAAAATGTACCGAAAGGGCATTAGAGTAATTTAGCGTAGCCAAGTTCCCGAATCCTAGATCTCTGGTTCGTAGTTGTATAGCATAGCTCCCGATGCTTTACATGGGTTTCTAATCGACCCACCAAAAATAGATTAGTGGCGACTCCAAATTGAAAATTTGTTGCATGTTAAAAAGTGACATCTAAATCGCGAATTGGTATGGGCTTGGGAGAGCTCGAGCTAGGTTTAATATTAGCAATCCATTAGCCGAACCCTAGGTGGTGCACCTTCTGGGAGGTCGCGACAGAAGACTTCAACGGTCTTCTAGGAGTCATGAAGACTATAATAGCCGTGCTAGCTTTGAGAGAAAGGAGTTCCTTAAGTAGAAGAAAAAAGGATTGAAGTATTCTGAAAAATTGTGAGAGAATTGTGTTCGTATCAAAAGATTGTGAAAGCTAAGAAAGCTGGTTGCTTGTATTGTGACTCTTTTGATAACTAGAGAAAAATAGCTAATTGGCCGTCTCTCCAAAAAGTAGACGCATGCTTGAACTAAGCCGAACTACTATAACTCTGTGTTTGATCTTCTCTTTCTCTACTCTACTTATTTCACGCTTCATTCTATACAAATAGAACGTTTTGTTACGCACTTAGCTTTTCAATACCTACCAGTCAATTGGAGCCAACGGCGTGGCCTGGGTGTCGCCAAAATGGCCGATTTCCGACGAGGGAAACCCTCGGGCTTGCTGGAAAACAGGGGTGAGCTGAGCTGAGGGGCATCGTTTCAGGGGATCCCGGCAGTGCACAAGGCCGAGACGGTGGCGACGATGGCCTGGGACTTGTAGCTGACCCTACTAGCGTTCCAATGCTACCAAGGTTGAGCTAAACGGAGCTGGGAGCTAAGAGATATCGAGGTGGAAAGAAGGCTGCTCGTGCCGGAGGAAAAATAGGGACGAGGCCAAGGTCGGTAGAGAGATAGGCTCGCCGGGGTTAACTAGCAGCCATCCATTGACTGATGTGTACCCCAGCTAGCCCTAGGGGCAGCTGGGAGCTTCTTCCGGCGTTTCGCCGGTTGTTGAGCTCCAATTGGCTCTCCCGGGCACACGAGCCATCAACTGTTCGACGAAACATATCAAAGAGAGGGAGAAACTGGCTATCTGGGTCCGGTTCACGTGGTGGGATCGGATTCCCTCACGGTCGAACAGTCTCTCCTTGCAGTCGGGCCGGATTTCTTGTGTTCAGACTGATTTTTCTTACAGTCGGACTGGTCCATGCAAGAACCAACTGGTTCTTCTCATGAATTGTCCGATTCTTGACCGGTCAACTGTTGATTGTTGACCAAAAGTCAACTTTTCCCAAATTTTCTCAAAATTACCCTTAAGCCCAAAATTCACTCCTCTTTTTGGGGCCAAAATGTAAATAACCAATTCTCGAGGGCCCAAAATGTAGATTTCGGAAGTCCGAAATCATCTGAAACGAAAATCTATTGTTTAGTCCGGGGAACTCTCAGAGGCTAACAAGTCACCGACTAAACCCGTAATTTCACCCAATTTGGCCTCTAAATAGGGGTCGGAAACGGGCTGTCACAACTAGCACCTTCCATCATGACTCTCCTAGGAATAGGAGGATATAACTAGGATGGGGCTTTTATCTTGATATGTTTATACTTTAGAGAACCATTGTTGTATGTTCCTTATGTAGGCCAAATTTTGGCTTTCTTTATATTCTACCCCGAGACCTTGGCATCCTTTCACTATATAATTTTTCATATATTGTAAGTGAAAGCTTATGTGGTGCCAAGATGCCCCCCTTATATAATTTTGGTAAAAGTTTATACTATTACTTACATTATCAAAAAAAAAATCGGGTTGACATAGCGAATTAATCGGTACGCGGATTGTTACAATCCTCAAATTACTAGTTGATAACACCGTTTGTGCAAAAGCTTCTCTTCACCCCGCCGGCGTAGGTTAAGAGACATTATATGGAGCACTTACGCGTTGCCAGCCCCCATAGTCCGTCACTGTTATTGGCGCGGGCAGCAAATTACTCACTTTTCAACAAAATGATTGTCCTTTTTGACTGAAAAAAGAAAACAAAATGATTGTCCGTTACAATCTCGAACAGCAGTGAAATAGGACAAGAGGCCCAAACATCTCATGGGGCCTCCCACCACACATCAACTCACTCGTTCAGATGAACCGGAGCATGTAATTTCAGTAATACGAATTTGCTAAAAAAAATGCTTCTAGAACAGCTGTCAAGCATGTTTAGTGAGAAAATACAATTTGTCGAGACATCGATTATGTATATTACGAGAACCGTCAATGTATCGGGAATTGTACTATCACCTCATTTGATTACTTAACAAGTTCTCCAAAAGAACCCTTTAACGGAATCTATATTATATAAGCTATTTCATCGGTCTGCAGTATACGAGCTGTATACATAAACTGACTTCGCATACTTGACCTAATTGTACCTATTGGGCTGATTAATGGGTCACATTCATGAATACCGCCAATTATCATGTGGCAAACTTTAAGTGGTCACAAGCGCTCTTTATATCAAGGCGCGCGCACCTTCTTTACCACGGACTTCCAGAATAACCATTTCTTTTGACTTTGTCGACAAAGTTGATCATATCAGATGGGAAAAATGCTGATAATAAATGTTCATTTGGGCAAGGCGCTTTCAAAAGACACTCTCAAACGAAGCAGAAAACATCTCTTTTGCCTTTTCCAAAGCTTTCATAAATCCACAGATCTGTATCTCTGGGTCGGTCCATTATAAATCCCTCTAAAGCATCTTTGTTAGTTCTTTATCTCATGATCCGTATCCTAACTTTTGAAGCCCATCAAATTGCTGCTTTATCTTGTTCCTTCCATTGTAGACATGAATAGAAGTCTGTTTATATTTACCAAAAAAAAAAAAAATAGAAGTCTGTTTAGACGTATTAGTCTACACTGCATGTGCATTTGGCTGATCACGTGCGGCACCCAAGGAAAAGACAGACAAAAGGACGTCGATAGAATGGTGCGCATGGTGTGTATGTCGAGCTAGGGTTATGGATCTTTTGGTAAGAGAGAGTAAAAATCTTTTGCAAATACAATGAAGGAGAGTGGGCAACCCGGTTTCACTGTCGCCATTGCTGGTGATCTCCGTTTTAGGGTAGGCGGAATTTTCGTCATACATCACGCGGCAACCGAAAACGTTGTCTGATTGTCAATGATTAAGTCAATTGGATACGGTTATCTTAATAAATAAATAAATAATTGGCCGGGATCACATTGCTTGTGCGTACTCCAGAGGTACCTTGCTCCATTGTCCGTGATGTACAAAACATGCTTTAAGTGATGAGCATATTGTATCAAATTCAATTAATTCTACCTGTTTTATTTGAATGGATTCAAAAAATATCCTCCCAATATATTTATCACTATATTCACAGATACATTCTCTTTTTATCTAAAACAGACATTCTTTCTTGCTTGCTGGTATCACTGCCTCACAGAGCTTTCCATTCTCGTAACGTTTATTAATTGCATTTATGTACATGCACGAGCAAGCAGGGGTCAGATCATTAAGTAGGAAAGAACAACAGAAGAAATCAAAACTCCCGGTCAAACTTTACTTAAGTTGGGATTCTAGTTGAAAATAGACAGGAAAAGCCACAAAAGAGTGGTGGGTTTTTCTATGGCAAAACTTGGAAAGCATGTCGCAGTTTCTTTCTTATCATCTACCAGTCAAGCGCTCGCTCGCTCTCTCTCTCTCTCTCTCTCTCTCTCTCTCTCTCTCTCTGTCCAGGCTTTTTTCTAGAACAAGGGAAAGAGACGTTGAAACGAGGGAAAAGAAAGGGGGAAGACGAGAGAGAGAGAGAGAGAGATCCAAAGAGAGTTCTTGAAGACGTTGGTCAGATACTCAAAGTAGGAAAAAGCAGAGGTTTTTTCCTCTGATGAAGAAGAAGTATAGAAGCCCCTCTTGATGTGTACGTCTCAAAACCTTGATATCTTTTTTTTTTCTTTACTCAGTTTTTTTCTCCATATGTCGCTTTCATCGAGTAACCCACCCTCTGAAGTATTGAGTGTTTTCCCTCTTCCCTCCTCTTGACTGACAGTTCGTGGAAAACAAGAGATGCAAAAGCCCAAAGGAAAAGAGAAAAAAGATCAACAATCATAATAACTTCATCAAGTGACATGATAACCTTTATTTTCGTAATCATATCAGCCACACTTTTTTTTTTTAAGATTAAACAATAGATGGGTTGTGCTATGTTGCATTTTTTTTTTCTTCCTTTTACAAATTCCTAACGAGATTTTGAGGTTCGAATCATCATTCGTTTGTGTCTGGTTGGTGGTACTGTTTTGATCTTTTCTTGAGCAGCTTCCGTATAGAAATCAAGGAAAACATTTTCACCCTCCAGGGTCAGTGTCGTGTACGTATCAACCCATTAATGGGACTAGAAGCAAGAGAAAGGCAGCCCAAAAGGACATCGTCAACAATGAAAGACATGGCCTCTGTCAACTGTGACCCTCTTCAGCTTTTTTTTATCACTAGAACTGAAGCCATAGCCATCAATTAGCCATCTCCCCCCTCCCCCTTCCTTTCTCTCACATTTATGTAACTGAACATCCAGGCATGAGAGTCAGAAAGAGTGGATTAATCAATAAGGACGGATGAATGATAGGAGAGAACATGGATGCAAGCTAAATATCGATGATGTTAAAAGTTAAGGTGGAACTCGAAGCTTTTCACGATATCACTCTAATCAAAATATAGCCCACATGTATTAAATGGTTTGGAGGGGAAAAAGATATGTACAGATCACAAACAACCATAACGCACGCACACACATAACTCTCATCAATATATCAGACTCTGAGGGCAAGAAGATAATTAAAGCAAAAAAAAGGGAAAAAGAAAAGAAAAAAGAAAACCTCTTCGAAAATAAACAAAAGGAAAAGGAAAAGACATGAAACCTCAGCCTCAGCCTCAGCTTCTTCAAATAATGCGGGAAAAACTGATGATCATCATTATAATCATCGCCGAGAACGTTAACAAGTCGAAGGAGGCATAAGATTCAACACTAAGTCATCCTTCTCTAAAACCAAACGAGCCTTGTTGGTCTCCATGTAACCCACCGGACTCGAGTTGTACTCCGGGTGCAGCCGCTTCTTCGACAGAAGCGGCACACCGAACAGCTTCATCTTGTTCATGACCGGCGGGTCTTCAAGAATCGTTAGAGAGCTCTGCGTGATGTTGCTGCTGCTGCGGACGACCGGCTTCACGTGACTGCTAACGAAACAATTGTTATTGTTGGAAGCCGCAATGGCATTGGCGTAATTATTGTAACCAAGGAGCTGATTCAAGGGTTTTTGCACCAGAGAAGGTGGCGATGACGAGTAAGTGCTGGGAGTAACAGGCTTTACGTGGTTCTGGACGAAGTAGATGATATCGTTGTAGAGCTTCTTCATGTGCGCGAGCTCGGATATGAGCATGCTGTTGCTCCTCCGGAGCCTCTCGTTGTCCTCAGATAGGGCAGTGACTGCGGAGCTGTTGTAATTGGCGGCGCTCGCGACAAGCCCCACGCTGTTGGTGTGACCGCCACAGCCGCTTCGGGGAGAAGAGAGTGGTGGAGGTGGAGGAGGCGGTGAGTCGCACCAGTGGGAGGAATGCTGGTCGTCGGAGTCGGAGGGAGAGATGCTGAGGCGGCTTGGGAAAGGGAAGAAGCCCGGGTTGGGGACGCCGAGCGGGGAGGCGGTGTGCGGGTGGTGATGGGTGAGTTGGGGTTGGGCGGTCTTGCGGCGGTGAATCTCGCAGAGTAAATGCTTCTCGCCCTTCCTGAAGAACTCGTTCGCGAATTCCCACCTGTCTGGTACAATCTTCCTAAAACCCTAGTTCACCAAGAGCCCAACAGCAGGCGACAAAAATCAGCTATAGAAATAAGAGACGAGTCGATGCGGTAGCTAAATCGTAATAAAATCCTAACAATAGGACTACTAATTGAATCCCGTTTAACAATTTCAGGCTTTTAGAATGAACTAAAAATGAGAGAGAGAGAGAGAGAGAGAGAGAGAGAGAGAGAGAGAGAGAGAACTTGTACTAATTTGTCTCTTTCACACACAGAAAGAGAGATCTAAGAACTAAAAAAAAACAACCCAAAGAAGAAGAAGACCCATGCGAGTGCAACAAAACCCCATGTCAAGAACCTGCCCAGTTGTGAGTGCAATAAAAACCCATGCCAAAAAATTGCCAGTGAACTTGGGCAATGAAGTCTTGCATTGCCATTCTGATATGAAACAGCGGGGTCTTTATCAAGAAAATTTGAGGGTACAAAGATTGTTTGGTTGCAGAATTGCTTAAGTTGACCATCAGGACAAACAGAAGTGCAGGGACATGGCAAAGACAGAAACATACGTATGTGTTGAGCTGCCGGACGAAACTCGAGAAGTTGTTGTGCTTGAAATAGTTGGGAAGGAGGTCGCGCGCGAACTCGGGGGGTCGCCACACGACGAAGGTGGAGTCGTCGTCGCCCCATGACACGATGTGGTCGGTAGAGGGGTCGTCCACCAGTTGGTACGTCTTGGTCAGAAACGGCGCCGGCACCGCTTTCTGTGCCTCTACCGCCACCAGCAAGCCCTCTCCGCACTTGTCCACCATAAGCTGCGCCATCCCTTCTTCTTATGCTATCTCCCCTATCACCAAACCTTCTTTCTTCGCCTTTGTGAGAGAGAGAGAGAGAGAGAGAGAGAGAGAGAGAGAGAGAGAGACTTGGTTTGCTTTGGTCGGCGGAGGTGGAGGAGGAGGGAGGGTGATGATATTGAGAGAGTGACTTTGGAAGATCAAAAATGGGGCAAAGGGAGATAGAGAGAGGAGAGAGGATTTTGTTTGAGGGAAGTGCAGGAGAGGAGGCAAGATGATAGTGAGTGCGACTTTCGGAAGATAAAAATAGGGAGGGTGAGAGAGGGTGTGTGTGAGAGAGAGAGAGAGAGAGAGAGAGAGAGAGATTAAGAGAGATTAAAGAAGATAAAAATGAGGAGAGACATGGAGGCGCTGCGCTGCAAAGTAAATACCACATATAACTAGTCCTATTCAAACACTTGGACCTGTTTATAACTATCTTATTTACAAACCAATTTGACAAATCCGTTGGGATGTCATCTTTAGATCCATCAACGGTAAAGAAAAAGTTCTATTTTGAACACAAATATTATCGTACTCACGCAGGAGGCCAAAACTCCATAACTTTCTCATCAATTGCTTTTCATGGAACCTAATTTTAAGTGGTTGGCTTCTATGTCTCCCGGCATCAGTATGGACTTAGCCATGGAAGTCATTTTTCATTCAAGCTACTACAAGTCAAGGACCATTGCTTGCGGTCGTTTGACATAAAAAAGGGACATGATGTAATTATCATCTTTCATCAAGGGGCAATTGTTCAATTCAATTCTAAACCTTTTAAAATCTTATCAATTTAGTTCTAAATATTTTGAAATCTTACCAATTTGACATTAAAAATTTCAAATTTTAAAACTGAATTGGCAATATTTCAAAAAAATTATGACTGAATTGACACAAAAAAAAGATTTATGACTTTTTCGATAATTATTCCTTCATTTAAGTGACTTTAGTCTTATCTTCACTTTAAAGCAAGTAACAGCAACATTATTTTTAGAGTAATCCTAGTTTTGACTTATAATTTGGGGTTGGGGGGCTATCCTTTGAATGTAGATGAGGAGAAAGGAAGAAAACAAGTTAGCGCGATATTATTATTTATATAGGGACTTAACTCCTCGGTTGAGGAGAGAGAGAAGGGAATATGTGTCTGTCTGTCTCTCTAGGACTGTGTATTAAGGGCATTTCAAGACAAGCCCGTGACCCTCTCTTTCTTTCTCTCTCTCTCTCTCTAGGCTCTGACATGGATCCCGCGCATACCCACTTAAAATCAATCACAGGACTATGGTGCACCCCAGGTTCTTTTCGGGGAAATTTGTCTCTTCCACTTCCATCTCCCTCCTTTGAACCAAGAGAAATCGTCACATCGAGCAAAATCGATTACGATAAGGGAAAGAGATCATTCTTTCAATGATTTATAACGAAGATTTAAGTAGTTCTTATTGTCTTGTTAATTTATTTGTGTGAAACTAAGTTGCATAAATAAATTTGACCGTATCTTAAATATACGTGAAAATGGAGAAAAAAGACCGTGCGTTCCAAGTAGGGTTCGAAAGTTTGCGATAAGAATGTTCTTTTGATCAAATGTATAGTCTCGGTTTACTCATATTTTTGTATGGAGCTATAGATAGGGGATCAAATTGGATAGTCTCGTCTTCTTGTTCATAATATATACCAATGAAGTTGTGTTTGAAATACATTGGCTAAGCATGATCCAATCATTAGTAATGACCATTAAGAACTTCTTACGAGTCATGTGCTCCTAGTTCTATCTCGGATGATGTGATCATCAAACTCTAGGGTTTTCTATGTGTCCCACATGCTAAATTGGGTTACCCACTTCCATGGGCGATCTTAAATTCTGATCTCAGATCATGTTCATATTGTCACTGGTGACCTAGGCTGTGCATGGATCCTTCTTCCAATAGCCACTTCCGAGGAGCGAGAAAGATTGGAAAGGAGTTCAAAAGGGCAATCTCGTCATGCCATGTGAAGTACTCTCACATGGAAATCTGATATCGGCTGACTCAATTTAAGTGGTAGAAAGAAATAAGACGAAGCTTCACTTCACGCCAAACCACGGTGTGTGTGTGTGTCCTTTTCTGCAGAATTCGTAGCTTAGCCTTTGTTCTTTTAATACTACTAACCATCTCTCTCTCTCTCTCTCTCTCTCTCTCTCTCTCTCTCTCTCTCTCTCTCTCTCTCTCTCGTTTCCTCCCAATTTCGAATCCCATCATTTTCAACTACGAAACACAACACACTCACTAGATCAAACAGTCTGAAATAATAAGGTAAAGGATACATCCAACTACGTGATGGGATTTAAAGCCTGTTTCTGTGTGACGGCATTTCTTCTCTTCTTCTCCTTCTTCTTCTTCTGCTCTCTCTCTCTCTCTCTCTCTCTCTCTCTCTCTCTCTCTCTCTCTCTCTCTCTCTCTCTCTCTAGACAATATTCCAAACTTCAGTATCATCATGTGTACCCAACACATGCTCTCTGGCCACTACTAACTTTACTCACTAAGGTACAACAGCTATCTCACCTCTCTAGCCTCTGTTTCTTTCTCTTTTCCTTTTTCTACGCTTATTCTGTTGTTTTTCCTTACAACATTTTGGTAGGTGATGATCTTTTTTCCTTTTTTTGTTTTTGTTGTCAAATGGTGGGTTACAATCTGTGGACTTCTTCGAGACTCAACTTTTGCTCTTGCGGACTCGGCTGTGTCTAATTTTTTGCTGACCCGTATCAGGTGACTGAATTATTGGCCCCGAAAGTTTTCCAACATCTGAAAAACGTCACAGCTTTTCCAATGTGTATGCGACCTTGGCTTTTTAATGCCCCGAGAAATTTTTTTTTTTTTAATATGTGATAAATAGGGTGTGTGTAAGTTTTCTTGATATCTACCCTAGGGCCTCTTTCCCTTTCGCTCCCCCCTTATTTCAAGGAGAGCCATGGTTTTTTTCAATGCCTTTTAACATTAAATGATGACCTCTTTTATGACTATGTGCTTTGCCCATGGAATTAGTCATAAAAAGAAAGGAAATAGGAAAGGATAATCAAAAGGTAGGCCAGTTATTTCTCACTTCTAAAAGTTCCATAAGAAGAATATGATAATGTTCCAGACTAACATTGGAATGAGCGGTTACGTGAGGGATCCTATAAAAGTGAGAAAACACAAGATTCATTGGTGATTACTAAGTGACAAGAGGGAGGGGTAGGGACCGAGGACAAAGGAAAGTGAAACAATAGGAAAATGATGACTAATTATTTCACATAGATACTCATCTGATTATTATGATCATGTCTATGATGCTCATTATTTCTAGGATAAAGATTGAGGTGCCCCATTTCCCCCGCACCATATAATTTATCACTCATCACTTTATGGATTGTCTCAAACTAGATATGAATATTTCGACATGTTGTGGATCTTTCATTAGAAGCTTTCAAGAATCTTATCCAAGAAGCCAACGCTATTTCAACTTCCCAAAAGCATGATATTACACACCATGAGTGATCAAATTTGGGGATTTTGGAAATAAACCTAGATTCTTCCAAGTTATTTGTCTAAACACTCATTTTGGAAAAAAAAATCATAGAGGGAAACCGAAATGAAGGATTTTACGTGTGAATAATTTTTTCAAGTGCTAGTATTTTAACTTTGCTCTTGAAAATAATAATCCTCTTCTCCCCAATACGGAATATTATGCTTTTAGATTCTTATAGTTTATGTCCATCTCGATTGCACATAACGAAGTTTTTCAAATTGATAATTCTGCAAGGGGCGCTAAACATGTTAATTGATTGAACATAGCTACTAAAAATGCTAGAAGTACAAGACAAGTGATATCATTATCATATCTGTTAAAAGACGCTTATTTAAATAAAAATGAAAGGTATCTTCAAACTCCTCTCTTTTATATGTCAGCCCTATGAACTTCTATTTCCCTTTGTTTTTGTTCACACCTTCTTACCCTCCTGTGCTCTGCGCAAATGTGCAGCGGCTGACAAGGGAACAGTACTGTTTATTGTTCATCGCCCTTGTTTGCCATTCTCGTGATTCTTATTTTGTTCTTTTCCTCTGGGGGAACCATAAAAATGACTTTTCTTTTAATTTTTAATCATAAAACCTTCTGTTATGTTACATGTTCTCGTGTAAATTTGGGAATATCTTCCATGTTCTCTCCCTCAAAACATCAGTGCAGATGCTCCCACGAGGACACTTCTTCATTTCCCAGGAAAAATAGAAAAAAATTGATTGAATTTGTGTGAATTGATAAAGCAAAAGTTCCAAATCATCCACTTGGTAATTGCAACCATGAAAAGAAAAAGGTTATTATTTGGCTCGTCTATTTCAGCTGCATCTGATTGTTGTCATCAAATTCTTATTCACATCTAAAAGTGAAGTACAGGCCTGTTGAATGTTTCTCATAAACATTTCCAAGGGTCTAATTAGTATGTTTAATACCATATCACATCTTCATCGATTATCTTAAACTTTTAAAATAATTAGCAGTGGTCCTATAAACTTTTAATTATTATTCCAACAAGAGATCTGTGTGAAGTATTTTCGGACCCCTCATTTACCTCATCTATCATATCATTCCGTGCTTTAATATTGGTGAGTTGTCACTCAATATATTAGATCACATTTTCATTTAATAATTTAAGCAAGCAATTAATGGTGATCATATATAATTTTACGAAATAAATAAGCACTAAACAATGTATTTCATATGATTTTATGTTGGACAAGATTAGCTCTAGTCATTCAAAGAGTGAAAGAGGTAAAAATTATAGCTAGTCAAGTTTTATAATGACTAGAAAAGCTGATTAAGCAAGAATATTAAGTTCTAATACAATCTCGACTTGGTATTAAAAGGTATAACAATAATACAATCGATCACAATGATAGTACAATTGACTCGAGTCAATTCAAAAACACAAATAGTTAAGGATTAACTGCCATTTTACTACTTTCAATAATAGGCATTAAGTGTAGCAATTGCAAATGTAAAGATTTTGAATGATTATGAACCACCAGTTCTTAATCTTCTCAAGAAAGGCAAAAAATATACATACATATATATATATATATATATATATATATATATATTGTCGCAAAATTCTTTGCTTCTTTGAGTGTATAATAGCAAAATCTGTCTAAATTTCTTTCGCGCGCGCGCGCGAGAGAGAGAGAGAGAGAGAGAGAGAGAGAGAGAGGTCAAGCCTTTCTTTTTCTAGATTTCCATAATTGTGGAGTGCTGCTGTGGATTCTCTCCCTCCCTTCCTCCCCGCTTCTCTCTCCCCTCTTACAAGTTGTCAGCAACCTCACACAGATCCTTACGGAGCCCACCACAATCACCACCAAGTAAAATAACTCCAAAAGGCATTCACAAACCTCTCTCTCTCTCTCTCTCTCTCTCTCTCTCTCTCTCTCTCTCTCTCTCTCTCTACAGAGAGGGACGAAGATTCTATTCTAGTTTCTAAAACCCAGTGAAAAGTGAACCCCACCCACCCACACCCTCCCCTCACATGACCCTTCAAAATTTGTATCCCTCTAAAAACCAATAAACTGGCAAAAAACACTATTTTAAATTCACATGCATGTCCCTACGCGAGAATTTCAAGGAGAGACAGCTTAAAACACAGAGCAAATACAGATAAGAATATACGCCAACGTTCTCTTCTTTATAAGAAAAAAAAAAGGTTGATGATAGATCTCTCTCTCTCTCTCTCTGAGATTATTTAAATCCTCTCCTCTAAAGTATGGAAGAATCAAAGCCCCTTCATTCTAAAATGACAAGCTACAAAGGTTTCTTTCTTCTCTCTGTCTCTTCTCGCGCTCTCTTTTGTCCTTATCACTGCACGGCGAGGAACACAACACCACCACCCTACATCTTCATGCCACTTAAAAGACAATAAAAAAATTATTCAAAAGAAAAAGGTTATTTTAGAAGGTTACTCTGTTCCAAATGCATGTGCACATGAAACAGCTCAAAAAGAACAAACACCCCCCCTTCTCTCTCTCTCTCTCTCTCTCTCTCTCTCTCTCTCTCTCTCTCTCTCTCTCTCTCTCTCTCTCTCTCTCTCTAAATCTATGTCTAGCTAGCTAGTGTGTAGTTGAATGTAAACTGGTGGGTTTGGTCAAAGAGGTTTCAAACTATCCTCTCTGCAGCAATTAGGTCGTTGCTTGTGTCACGAGGGCTTATGAGCGTTGGATCCCACGAGGAAATGGCATTCTGATATTAATGGACAGGAAAATAATAAAACAGCCATTCATTATTATATTTTGTCTCTCTTGTGCATTTCATGCAGCCATCGATATATGTTAGGTTTTGTCCTTCGGTGTGGACAATGAGATTGGCATTATATGTCCCTGCGCACAAAGCCTTCACCTTTACCATGTCGGAAATTACTAAAGGGATGGGTTTAGATCACAAAATATGCCACCATTCATAGATTGAAAACCATCCTTCCCCTATGTTCATATCTTGAGATAGAGATTTCTTGTTATTATATTATTTATGGTAAGTAGAATCTGTACAATAGAGTGTATCCAATAGAGTTTGCTAACACATTAACTTTTTTAATATTCTTGATTGTTTGTTTATTAATATTATTTTAACCCAACGGTAGATAGTTATATTGATTGAGAGATTCTCCCTCGTCGCCGAGGTCAAT
The DNA here is from genome assembly GCA_030064385.1 of Melaleuca quinquenervia. Taxonomy (NCBI): domain Eukaryota; kingdom Viridiplantae; phylum Streptophyta; class Magnoliopsida; order Myrtales; family Myrtaceae; genus Melaleuca; species Melaleuca quinquenervia. The sequence goes on from CM057723.1 coordinate 14,889,422, forward strand.
GATTCAAAACCTGCAGTTGCTAGCGTCTTAAGTGAGGGGTCCATGGTATTGGAGTCCTGTGCTAGTCTCCCCCGAGGTATAGGGGCCCTAGGACCCCGGCCCTTTGGTGCCGTTCGGATACAAGGGGCCCGTGGTGGATTCTTCAATCATAAAAAAAGAATATTACTATTCCAAAACATGTTCTTACAATGGCAACAAGTTTAACATATAATTAGGATTACACTTGAAGATATATCTTGTTGAAGTTTTAGTATAAGTTGTAAGTAATATCTCGTACTGCTCTTAGATTACTAGCATGGGCCCGTGTTGCTTGCTACTGCCCAAGGCCAAGGACGGGGATTTGGCTGATCTTGCCAGGTGTCCATTGCCAATATTTCACCATTGCAACATGAATGTTTGTCCAACATTTTAAATTTAGAAACCACAATATTAACGAGTGATCATGATTCAATCAAATTAAAATGGAAAAGTTCAGAACAATAATTAACTTGAAAGATCAATGAGTGCAAAATATTTGAACAACTCATAATTGGCAACAAAATTTTCCCAAGGAATATGTTTATATTTTTATTCGGAACAGAGAGAGAGAGAATTCTAGATATGCACTCTTTGCAAAAGAAATACTATGAAATTCTTTATTGCATATTTTGGCAAGATATCCAATAATTATTTTTATGATACATTATCGTGAATGATGAGATATCTATCAATTCTTGTCAAAACAAAAGATAAACATTAAATGGTAACAAAAAGGAGAAGGGTGGATTCCGTAAATCTTGGAATTTGAAGATGATTTCAAGAAATCACCTTTAACTATGTAAAAATAGAAAGGAGCAACAAGACGAGGGAAAAGTACCCATTTTACTTTCAAGAATATTTTATACATTAAGCTGCCCAACTTTTTTTCACAACAAGTCACATGATAAGCCTACATGATAGGAGTGGAATCCACTTTAACATAAAATCCATGAAAATCTAGCAAAAAATTTATTCAATGTGAATTTTTATTCTGTAAAGATATTATGCGTATATTATTCTATTTCTCTTGCGAAAATTCACAACAATGCCAACATTAAGAATAACATGATAAATGTAGTCTTCGACCCACGCAACATTTAGGCATCGTGGTAGTGCTGAGATAAAATGTAATCTACCCACGCTAGAGATTTGTCAAATGATTTTTAAAAATAAGGTGCCTTTGTGTCTTCTTCTTCTTTTTTTTTCTTTGGATAAGTGTGTTGGAAATCTTAAAACTTGTCATAAAAGTACAATTGAGTCATAAAACTTTTAAAAAGCACATTCAAGTCTTAAAACTTGTCAAATTAATCCAATCAAATCATTCCATTTATTATACTTTTGTGGGACTCAACTGCACTTTGGCCACAAGTGTTAGGATTGGACTTTGTGAAAGTTTTAGTACTCCATTGCACTTAGTAACAAGTTTTAGGATTTAATTACTATTTTTTCAAAGTTTTAGGACTTAATTGTATTTTTGTAACCAGTTTTAGGACTTAATGATAAGTGAGGATTGTCATCATCCATGTTTATCCTGATGAATGCACATTTTGTGGTCAATATAAGGATAATAATCTAGAAGACAATTTTGTCCAAAATTAATGAGATGAATTTGGTCACGTAATAAATCAAGGTGGGTAGCTATTATGAATGAGTAGTTCTTGGAGCACTTCTTTATAAGCCGGTTCCATACAAGAAAGTTGTTCATGTCTAATTAGCCCAATTGTCAAAGTTCTTTTCCTCTGTTCCTCCTCGGGCGTCCAAAGCAACCGCCCAAAGTTGATTCTTAAATTTTCGAGACACTACAGCCTCACTGGCTGTCACTGGATCTTCCCATTGTCCAAGTTTTATGTCTACCTTTGCAATTCTTTAAAAAAATTTCTAAAGCGAAAATGGAATAAATTATTAAAAAAGTTGTAAGCCTAATGCAATTGTGTTAATTAATTCCTTTGTTTAACCAATGGAGTCCTAAACATTTTGTATTTTTATCAATTCAAACTATCCGGCCAACATTTGGCCAAAAGTCTTATGTGGTGCAGCCAGCTCTGTCATGGATGATTTTTAATAATATTTTAATATATTTTTTTCTTAATTTTAATTATTCTTCTCTTTTTCCTTTGTTTTCTTTTCTTTCCCTTTATTCTTCCCTTCTTCTTCTTCCTCTAGGCGGTCCTTGGACCTCGCTACTAGCCAAAGGTGAGGGGTGAAGGTCAACTCACCAAATCTAGCGTGGCGGAAACTTGCCCAGCCCTGGTGAGGCTCCCTGGTGGGGCTCAACCCCTTATCAGAGGCTGATCATTGACGTCTACCTGACCAGCTAGAGGAAGAAGAGGAAGGGAAAGAGAGAGAGAGAGAGAGAGAGAGAGAGAGAGAGAGAGAGAGAGAGAGAGAGGAGTAGAAAATTATCCACGATAGCGCTAGCCATACCACATAAAATGGTTGGCATCCAATGTTAGTAATTTTTAGCCAAAATTGGCCGAACAGACTAAATTGACATAAATACAAAATGTTTAAAATTAAATTGGTATAATTATAATAGGCTTATGACTTTTTCTAAGATATTTTCCACCAACAATGTAGAAGAAAATAAATAACCAAATAGGGCAAGACAAGCATATGGGTACGCGTGGGAATGAATAACAACTACAAGAAATGAAGTTAGACATTATTGGGTGACCCAGACCAGGTCACGAGTAAGGAATTGAATAGACAAAGTTGTGGTTTCCATAGTTTAAGAAAATTAAAGGGAAAAGTAGGGTTTCATTCCATGCAAAAGTTATAGTCGTCGAATAAAGAACGAAAGACTACAGAAAGCAACTTCCTCTAAGCGTAATCTATCTTGCATTGGTTCAAAAGTGTTTCTTTATCACTAAAAAAAGGGCATTTGCATGGACTTTAGTTTCTTATCAACAAAAGAATAGGAGAAAAGAAAATTTGAAAGCTCATTTTAACCTAACTTTCGAGATTTCATTAAAAGGGGAGAACAACAAGAGACGTCTTTCCTCCATTATCTTTTCCTTTCTTAGTGCTTTTCTTTTCTTTTTCTTTTCTTTGCCCCTTTGTTTCCAAAGTCATCAATCCAACATTCAACTTCTACGTTAAAAAGACAACCTAATACTATAAACATGAGACAGGACATGACATCTTCATGAAAGAATTAGTCGTATATTCTACGAAACACTGCCTACACTTTAAAAAGTAAAAAGGAAGAAGATAGAAAGAGATGTTCCAATTTGTATGATCGCCCTTTTTGATGTGATGTGGGAATTGGACCCATCAATTCCACTAGTAAAAACAACCCCCCTTTTCTTGATCGGTGCGATGATCAAGAACATGGCCGACCTAGCATGCATAAATCAATAGTGGGACCCGATTTCGAAGTTTTGGTACTAACACAATGTCTTCTTTAATGTTATGACCTAAACATGATTAACCAATAAAGTGTGGTCACCGAATGTCAAAAAAGACACAAATGGAAATGGTGGTTTCTTATATGTTCTAATTTTCTGTCTTCCTTTTTCTTTTTAACTTTTGTGCTTTTCTCTTCATGGGGGTTGAGAAGAAGGGAACATAAAAGGCTGTTGGATCACATGCACATCACATTCTTTTTTCTTACCCCTTCTTCTCCTTCTCTTCTTTTGATACTGTGGCTTGATAAAAACGTTAAAGAAAAGGAGGAAAAAATAAAGGTTGTTTTTCAAGGGGGGAAAAGAAGAGATCGAAAAAAAAAAAAAACAAAGGAGTCCCCCACGTTTCAAGGCTGCTTCTGCAACTCCTCAATCCAAGGGATTCCGTGTGATGATCAAGACCAAGTGGGTCCCCCCATCATCTTCAACACTATCATTTCATGCATGTTTTAATCTGATGACCCACCTCTCTCTCTCTCTCTCTCTCTCTCTCTCTCTCTCTCTCTCTCTCTCTCTCTCTGTGGGGTTAAAGTGGCAAATTCTGTCCATTTTCTTTTTCACTAGATGATGTGGTTGATATAGGGAAGTGGGGATGAGGTCTCATTGAAATTTGTTGGGGGGAATTATCATATCAATGATCACATAGTGATCGGTTTATTATTCTGAATTTATCATGGAACCATAATTTGCTATGTTCCTTAGATCCAGACGCGTCCGGGAATCTAAACTGATTTTTGTCTATTTATTTTCTCGAGATAAGGAATTCGTAACGTTACATAGTTCAGGTAATGATGATGGAAATATTATTGCCAACTAATTATCCACTGAGGAAAAACCCTTTTTGGCAATTCAATCATGTCAGCCAAAAAGTGTGTCTGTGTGAGTTGATGCAGATCATTCAACCACAGCGCACAAACTGGACATTCCACGATCTGCATCTCTCTTTCCCTCTCTCTCTCTCTCTCTCTCTCTCTCTCTCTCTGCTCTGGGATGAGAATAATCAGGACTCTGCCTTTGCCAAAGGAAAAAGAAAGGATCTGCATGTTCAATCCCACGCGCGCCTAATGCTTGTAAGAGCACGTTCGATCATATTGGACCAATGTCAATCATGTGCACAGTGAACGTGTTTTTGGGAGCAAATGGTCGTGGCCAGCAAATCCCAAGACACTGATATGTGTGAAAATCGGTGGTAAAAATGATAGGTTTGTTGATTAGTCAACAAATATATAAGCATCAATCATCTAATTTTGCGGGGAAAGTAATGACTCCAACTACTGGTCAAGCACAATAAGGTCGTTGACTGCATGGATACTTGTATGATCGTCATCTATGAATGATATAATAAAAATTTGGTGGATAAATTTAATTATGATGAGATAATGTATAAACCACTTATATACGAGGATCAAGTGTAAACCCAACATAAGTCCGTGGTGTAATTAAATGCGCACAAGCACAGAATGCCGCTTAAGGTTGAGAGGATTTAATGAGATAACAATAAAGCCATCGATGCTTATAGTATCAATTAGTGGGCAGTCAAAGATCAATATGTGCACTAATTGAGTTTGGAAGAGTTAGAAATGTTTCGTTGAATGTGTGGACGTTTGAGAAAAGGAAGGATTGAAAGCTATTCGAGGAAGTGTTCAGCCTTGATTGAGGATAAGATAGGCTTATTGTCAGTGGTTTGAATATGTCGAACGATTATCTACGCATCCACTGCTTACAAGATGTAATAAAATGTGAAAGGGTAGGGAAGATGGAAAACAACATGCAATGAGATCAAGTGAAAATATATGAAATAGTTATATTATGAATGATTCAATACAAAATCAAACGCAATGATACAGAAGGGTTTATAAAACCCAACGCCTCTTAGTGAGGTCAGGGTAAATTGTTATTAGTGTTCTTGCTTGTGTACCATTCATAGACTAGTGCATTAATGTATCAAATGATGTATATACATACATGCTTAGCTAGTTTGGGTGATGTTGACTAAGTCTTATTCATATTATTAATAGTTTGCCCTAAGAACCAATTTATGTTGATACTCTAATTTAAGTTGTGGTTTAAGTTGTGTCAGAAGTATCGACATTCATTATACTTAAGTAGTCATAATATCTTACTAGAGACCGCTTATGATTCGTGGGCCAAAGGAGTTTGAACCTACAGAGTCGCACACAAATGGCGAACTAGTTTTATATTTATTTTAATTTATGGATCATGGCCCAAAGACTTGATTGGGCCCGATCCATTCGCTTGATATATATATATATATATACTCCTTAAGAAAGCAGAAACCTTGTAGGTTTTGGTTTTGTGAGAGTCACATAGAGGAGATAAATAGACATACATGTTTTGTATACGTAGATCTACAAGAGAATCTCGAGAACTACAGGCGATCAAGCGAAGAAATTCCAGAGTCTGCAAACTAGCATTTGAGTTTGGAGATTCCAGTTCGTGTGTGTGGATATCGATAGAGGCGCAATACTTGGAGCGCTAATTCAGACACAACCAATCGTCGATTCGTCTTCAAATGCAAAAGGTACGCCTGAAATCCTAAATTCGATTTCAATAGATTTTATTCCAAGTTTCGTTCTGCTGCATTTATGAAACTGTTAGAAACACTTCATATATAACTCATATCCTCATTGAATTGGCTAAGACTTGATTTATTCACGATCAATACATTTAGCGGAAAAAATCTTGCTATAATACCATCAGTAGAAAGTTAGTCCAATCCACATAAACCAGGGCCTCAAAAGGACATTCACGATGGTAGCTAGAATAAGAAGGTGCCACTTAGCTAAATCTATTTGTATCCACGTGAATATTGAAAGAGGGGACTATTATCATTAATATACAAAATTCATAGCCTAAAATTACCAAAATAAGTAGTGCAGAGGTGTCACAACGTGTTTCCAAATAGCAATAATATTAGTGATGCAAGAATGGTTCGCCAAATTCCTGAGGGGAATATTATCCTATATATATCTTGATTGGAGGAAAAGTACATCTGACTGTTGGGTTATAAACTTGCAGGTTATGGACACCTCTTGCGTGCTAACTTTATTATATAAAGTTAAATATATGTGTATTCATGTTTATAACTGGCCGCGGAAGCATAGAGATAGAGGAATACATGGCACGATATTTGTTGTAAGTTTAGTGGTAGTCTTCTTAGTGTTTGAATAAGATTTATGTAGAACACACAACTGGTGTTTGTTTATCTTTGCACATATACTTTTAAAATTAAGACATGTTTCTACTTATACCCCTTCTCAGTCCCCTCTACTTACGCGTACATATATGGCTTGAGAGTGCTTGTGAAAAAAATTATAATATTAGTGCACGGTTTATATTGTTATATCGATTTTTGGTAGATCTGACTACCTATATGCATTGCTGATATTCCTTCTCATATGATACTAAGTACATGTGGGAACTCATGTATGCAGTTGATAAATGGAATAACTTTGACCGCTTATTTGTTTGGGACTCCACCAAAATCCAATTCAAAGAGAATTGTACGACACCTGATGAAAAGAAAGGGGAGTATTACAAAGTGAAGGGAAGCCCCTCATGGAGATGTGGCAGAGACCCCACTGACTGAGGAAAAGAAGAAGAAGAAAAAGAAAGCAGAAACCCCCCAAAAAACCAGCTTTATAGGGAATAAGGGAGGGTCTTTTGTTTTTTGGCATGATTGAACTGAACTGAAGCAAAGTGCTTCTTCTTCAGAAATCCTTGAAATGGGGCACTGTAAGAAAACAGTATTATAAGAAGGGCTTTAGATGATTCTTTTTACGATAAAAGTTAGTAAGTGAGTGACGAGTGAAAGGGTGAAAAAAAAAAAGGGGAGAGAGAAAGAGAGAGGGCATTACATGAAAAGACACTGAGATCGGCAGAGGGTTTTGCGGTGGGGAGGTGGAAGTGGAGGTGGGAATAATAATCGTCATAATGATAGAGATTGCAGATAGTTGTAATCATGGAGGAAGAGCATATTCACTTTCCTCTTTGTCATCACTTTCTAGGGCATGATTAGAAAAAGTTGATCAATCTTCTCCTTTCCCATGAAGAAAAAAGCACGCACACACACACTCTCTCTCTCTCTCCCCTCTTACCGCTCTTTCTTTTCTCCTAATACTTCAAACAAAGCCTTGCTTCCCAAGACTTATCTTTCCTCATTTACTAGGAATTTGAAAGAGTGTGTTAAGCAAGCTTCACTATGTGTAGGCCCAGCTCGCCCTCTCCTAGTGAACCTCAAGATTTTCTATTTCGTACAGTCGACGAGGTTCTTGAATATTAAGGTCCTCTTTGGACCACCACCATGGGTTTTGGCTGGCCTTCTAATCCGCAAGGATAGCGACATTTTACGACAATAACAAGAAAAGTCCTGGATCTTACTCGTGCTGGATGAAGTTTGGGCAAACCGTAATAAACAAGCAAAAGTGAAGACTATCCCAATCGACAGAAACAATTCCATGACCCAGCTTCCTGATATTTGATTTAGGCACAGCCCTTGTATTAATCTACCATAGTGGAGCTAAAAAACTCAATTAATTACGTTGACCAGTTAACTCCAGTAGAAGTTTGAAGTCGGGATCTCATAGAGGTTTTGATTTCGACTTTTGTTTGTGTTGAAATGGAATGGAGCGCTGTCGGATGATGAAAATTGAAGAAGACATGATCAAAAGTGTCATTCACATGTCATATTCAACTACTACAAGTCATAGCACATGCATATTCAACATCACATATCATGCAGCGCATATTTCAAAATATGCAGTCACTTACAATGGAGTCACTTTAATTCGGGAAGTGATGGTGCAATCTATTTTGCTTGATTGGGTGTTAACAAAATTCAAATTTTTAATAAGCTAAATGAAAACATACAGTAAATGCAATCGAGGACTTGGTAAAAAAATTATGGTATCAAAAGGGTGTCATAAAATACCCAAATTATCCCTAAGCTTAACCAAACACCCGGTTGCACATATAGACCGATCACCATGTATAAGTCGCTTAGATAGTTTATAAATCTATACCCGCTTAAGTATTCTAGGTGTATATGACCTAAGTTAAATCAACCCAATTGATGGAAACTCCTTACTGTTTTCAGAATTTCAATACCCAATTTATTAGACAACTCGAACCTAGGGTTTGGGACAACAATGGAAGCCGAGGAGCCACAAATGAGCTATGAACATGTGAGGCATTTAGTGTATTTATAAATGGGAGTTTTGATGTGAGGTGGAGCAACTAATATATCATAATTGACCAATTTCGTATTGGCTTTGTTAAGCTTTTGATGAAGGCTTGTAAACTGAATATGCCAATGGGCTCAAACTTGAATTCTCTTTAGGTGATCTCCTCAAATGAAGTTCCGAGTTTTTACTCCAAATATCAATTTTTTTTTGTCAAAGCTGATGATTGATTGGTGACCCACTACATGTATATATATTTGGTGAATATCTCAAAAAATAAATCTTATAACATGATTTTCGAGCAATATTCATGGTTCGGTTTGGCGGGAGACCCCAATGGTGAAGGTTGTAGTCGTGTAGTGGTGCTCACAAAAACTTCATGATTTGGTCTAGCAAAAGAGACTAGTGGGAAGGTGATTTGTGGTTGTTGTGCAACCTTCAACATTACAAGGTTGAGATTCAAGCTTTCGGACATGTTGATTCATAATAGGATACATTGATAAAGAGAGTTAGCATAACATGAGAGCTTCACACAGAAGGGGAAGATTGTTGGGGTGCACTAATGAGGTGCATTAGTAAAACACCACATTGCAAAATTGGTTAAAGGTGAAGCAATTAATATCATAATTGGCTTATAACTCATTGACCTAAAGCTCCTTAGTGAAAACGAGTTTAACTAGATATGTTAATGTCCTCAAACTAAAAACTTTGTTTCGCTCCTATCTCTTATGGAAGTCAGCATTATTGTAAAGTTTTTAGAATCCTTGATAGCAAAAGTATTAGCAAATGGTAGAATCCTTGCTTTGGCTCATGACAAGAAGAAGACTGCTCACCTAGGTACTTCTACTATATTATGGTAGAATTTCTAAAGGTTATTATATTTTTTGCCATCTAAGACCAAACTTGGTGGATCACCTCTTCTTTGAGTGTCTGGTTACCTCTAACCTTGCTACACTCTGGGCTGCGAATTGTAATTTAAATTGGAATGATGGTACTTGGGTTGAAACGCTACATTGGGCGATACATTATATTTCGGGGTCCCATTTTCATTAGAGAATCGCGAGGTTCACCTTGGGAGCAATGTGCCACATCATCTGGAAGACCAGAAACAATATCTTGTTTTGGGGGTTGTGATCTCTCCTTTCTGGCCATGAAGAAGAAGCTTTATAAAATGGTAAGGGACAAGACTCTTACCTGCCATCATGTGCCCGACACCCTTAGGAATAGAAGGGTGCAAAGTAGTTGGGGTATTAACACCTCAATTTTCTTGTGATTTTGTGTTAGTCTATATTACTAGTGCTTTTGGTTGTTTTAGATATGCTTTCTTCTATTATTTGAGAACCACAATACTCCTATACTTAGTACTTTTGTGTGCTAAGTTTAGGCTTTCTTGTGGTGCCGGGTTTCTCCTTTTGTAAATTTTGGCTTAAGATCAATACATTTCTTAACTTACCAAAAAAAAATATTAGCAAATGGAAATTGCTCCATTGTAGTGTTATTAGTTCAATTTCTTTTCCTTAAAAAATACTTGATTAAGATAAAATTACATTGAGAATTAATTTAAAACCACAAAGAACCTCCAACTTCAACTCCAATCTCAACTCCACCTTAAACTTTATTATTATTATTATTATTATTATTATTATTATTATTACTATTATTATAAAACTCACAAATTTCTATTTGAGTCTCATATCTGCCCTTGCTAACCCTTCATTCAAAATTGCTCTTAGTGATCTACAAGATATTTTCACACCATTGCTCTTGTTATTTCTCAAATTTTAGATCCAAGAAGATAGCTTTGAAGATAAATTTCCACGTCAGCTAAAACGATGTTTTCTTGGATCTAGAATTGGGGTAAAATTTGGAGCAATTATTATTGATTTCTCACTCTTATTGTCAAGAGAGTCTTTCTTCTATCTCACTTAGGAATTTTCACAATCAGTTTTCAAGCTCTAATGCTTGGAAGTCTTTCATCTCTTGCGTTTAGAGAGCTTGCACTTGAGATACTCGGCTTGAAGAAGTTCAAATAGCTCGCACTTTGGAGGTTTTCATCTCTTGATTGTTGATGAAAAATTATGGAAGGAGGGTTAATAAGAGTATATTTGAGTTCAAGTAAAATTTGATTATTTTTAATGAAATTAAAAAATTAGAATTAAATTGAGACTAGACCTAAAATAGGAAGTATGCTTTAGCAAAAAAAAAAATGTATGTCAGAATTGGAACTAGACTAAGGTTTTTTATGGAATAAAAAAAGGTATATGACAAAATGGGGATTGGACTGTTGTAAAATGTTGTAAGTATATAATAAAGAAAATAGAGAGAAATGAAGTAGAAGAAGCAGATCAACACTGAAGATAGTAGAGAAAACCAATCTAGAGAAATTTTATTTCCTTTTTAGTTTAAATGACCAAAACTGAGCCCCTATTTATAAAAAAAAAAAACAAAGATGTACTTATCATTAATATCAATGTATTGAATAAATACATAAAATGGACTCTTTGAGTCAAGACGTAGAAAGAAATTTCTTCAATGAGCATCCTCTGGTTTACAAGTCAAGAATCTTGCAAAATGAGACAAAAATAATCTTACTTGCACTCCTTTGAGCTAAGCCTAAAACATTTTAATTTTTCGTTAATTCAAGTACCATACTCAAAAAAGACTTTAAAAGGGATGTAATGTAAGCTTAGTTTAAAAGTAAGAAATAGTTGGATAAGTCGGGTCAAATATGTGTATGGGATAAAAAGTTGGTGATCAACTCAATTGTCAATTAACTTCTTTTACTAGGGAATTTTTTCATAGGCTTAACTTTCCAGAATTTGACTTGGTTCCACTGGTATGTCAAATCCTCTGGGGATTATCTACAAGACTGCCTCATTCAGCAATTTTGGGAAAACTCAAACACATTGAGGGTTGATTTTTATAGATTTGAGCCTTTGACTTTGATTTCTATGGGGCATCGGCCTTGCTTTTACTTGACACGTTGCCTTTCTTTCATGCATTTTTCTCTTCCACTAGACCTGTGGATTAGACTCGACAAGTGTGAGTAATATGATATCTTGGGCTGACATCCCTTGATGTGATGCTTGTATTCTATTGTTTCCAATGGTTTTGATTTTTGCCATTGCCCTAGTGTAAGAGATGATCACCAACGTGTGTCCAATGAAATGAAATTGTAGGCTCAAAGTTAGGATAGAGAAGTGAACGCTCTTCATCATTCTTAAGTCACTTGATTTACAGTTTGATTTTACATGTAATAGCAATACACGAAGATTTATGCAAATGAAAGTAAGAAAATGTCTATCTATTTTGTTAACCTTTGGACACCAATGATGCAAATGTACCTCTAATTTGCCCCCATGTGAAGTGATTCTTGACAAGGGTAATATGAAATTAAATACTTTAGTGTATAGGCTCAAAAGGGCTAAACAATAAATCACATGTAGTGTTTGGATTGGAGAAATAAATCGCCTATCATCATTTTGGTTATTGTACATTTCGTGAGAGAACCGTTTACCTTGTGCACATGGAACCTTGCATGCTCATCTCACAAGTGTATAAATATAAGCTTGTATATGAATAGGATTTGCCTTTCATCGTTCCGATGTATCTCATTTAGCATTCTCAATTAAAGAAAAATCATCATGCAAAATCTTAGTAGATATGAGCAATTTGAGCTTATTGATTTTAAGTACAAAAAATTCATTTCACCCAAAAAGTACAACATGAATATGATATCAAATTAAAAAAAATTAATTAGAAATAAGAGTCCATTAGTCGCCTTTGGGTGTGAACTCAATCTTTGATGCCGCATTTTTGTTCCTGCCCCCTACATGAATATGGCTATAAATGAATGTAATCTATGATTGGGAAAAGTTCTACCACATCAAATGGATTACATTATTGGAATGAGAAATGCAATCATTTACACCCTAATATTCAAACTTCAAACGATAATTGAAATCTTGGAAAGCAAAAAATACTAGAAAGTAACAAAAAAAAAACTTCTTCTTAGAGAAGTACAGAAATCTCGCTACTTGGTGAACCCATATGCTTTTCCAACATTATTAGGTAGGGGATTAGGTTGGATGTTTGGTTGACTAATGTGGAAAGAGAATGCTTTGGTATCAAGGAGGTCTTAAACTCTATGCTTCAATATGTAGTAATCATGAGTAGAATGTCCAACTTCACCCATATGATACTCACACTTCTTAGATGAGTCATAGTTAGTGAATCTCTCAAGGTTTGAACATTTGGGTTCACTTCAAAGTAATCCTTTTTTCTTGGAGGATTGGAAAAACCTTGGATAACGGCCCAGGCAAAGGCATGAAGTTCCTCTTAGTACCTTGTTGTCAACCGGCGTATGGGTGTCCTCCACCTTGCTATTTGCGAGTGTTACTAGTTGGTTGAGAATGGGCCGCTTCACTTCAGATCCAAAACTATTTATCTTTCTTGAAAGTAAGTTTCTTCACGGAGGTAGTCTGCTTCATAGCCCAACCATCACGCAAAGCGATCTCAATACGTTCTCCTACGAGAATCAACTCAGCCAAAGACTCAAAACGAGACCCTAACATTCGATTGCGGAACTCAAATGGAAAAGACTTCATGAACATGTCTAGCATCTCCTTTTTTGTAAGCTCAGGGGTGATTTGCGCAGCCACAGCTCTTCATCTAGTGGCATAAGCCTTGAAAGCCTCGGTCTTCTTTTTCTCAATGTCAATCAAATCCTCACATGGAGGGAACACATCCATATTAAATTTGTACTGATGGATGAAAGTATCAGATAAATCCTCCAAAGTCTCGAGCAGATTAATGTTCCTCATAATGAACCATTGTAAGGCAAGTCCGATTAAGCTATCCTGAAAAGTGTGGATCATGAGCGGCATATTGTTAGCATACAGTGCCATCCTCATTGTGTAGTACTAGAAATGGACCTTAGGATAGGAAAAGCCCTCATACTTGTTAAACTCATGTGCCTTGAATTTCTTAGGGACCTGGACCTTGGCAATATGAGCAAGATCTCGTGGGAATTGATCTTGAAAGCCCTGCATTTGTCGAATTTGCTCCTCAAGCTTAGCAATGCACTTAGCTTCATCACGCTTTTGCAACTCAAAAGATACCCTGACCTTATTAGTTATGGTTGAAGAGACATTATCAGTTGGGATTGCTCCATTATCGATCAAGGAAGTGACGATGCCAACATTCTTTCCTCTGTCTATTAGCTCAGTTGGAGCAGAGTCATTAGGCAGTACAACTTCAACGCTCGGTTGAACGAGTATAGATAGTGTGAAAATGTTTGTATTCAAAGAAGCAAATTGCTTAGAGAGATTTTCAAAAACGTTCAAGGCTTGCTTCATCTCCGTTTCAAGAATGGCAACACGAGTTTGCTCATTTTGGTCAGCCATTCTTGCTCTTGCTCTTGATCTTGTCATAATGGGTGAACATGGACAATCCATAATCACCTAAAAAAGACAAGATTATGAAGGAATGTATGATCACGAAAAAATTCGGTCCATGACTCAATTTAATTAACACTTATTTTTTATCCTTTTTTAAGGGATTGATACTTTTTTTAGAAAATTGTGACCTATGACATACTTGAGAATGATAGCATATAAATGAAAATTCTAATGTCATGAAAATTTTCCTTTTTTTTTTTTGCTTTTGTTTTTTTGAAAGAAAAAAATACTAATGATAATTAATTTTGACTCAAACATCATCATGAAAACCCTATTGACCTAGACTTATCATGGGCCAACTGAAAATACAAAAAAAGGCAAACAAATTGCAAGGAATAGGGATTGAAGACTTACTTTACCAAAAAAAAAAAAACAAGGCAATCACATAGGCAAGCATATGGAATGTGAGACTTGATCTACTCTAATTGGCTTGATAAGGTGGAGCCACAAGGATGATCGAACTAACTGCAGGCACGCGTACTAAGTCAGTCCTTATGACTTCGACATGGTCAAAGAGCCAACCTGGGTCGTAGGCATGAGGATAGGGGTGGGTACTCTCGACACCAACCTAGGTCGAGGTTGAGATAGGTAACTCGTATCGTGGATATATGGTTAGAGTGGTATCTATCTCGACACCATCCTAAGTAATCCTATGCGGCTGAAGTTCGGCGGCAAGTTGTGTGTGCTAAAGTGTAGTGCAAACATAATCATGGCATGCACAAAAATTTATAGGCAGACAACACTTCAAATGATTAAGCATACATCCCGACGCCTCCCTGTAGAAAAATTGGTTAGCATAGACTACACCCCTTATACCTCCCACTACAAAAACATTTAATACATGTGTAAATTTTTTTAAAAAATGAAAATTGGCCTAAGTCCACTATATTTTTTTAAATCATCCCCAGCAGAGTCGCCAAGCTGTCACAACATCTCTGAAGGCGCACCACCTAAAGTTTGGCTAATAGATTATTAAGTTTTACTTAGCTCTAGTTTCCCCAAACTCATACTAATTTGCGACTTTAATTAGAGTTTTTATCATGCAAAATTGATTTCACTTGGAGTCACTACTAATCTATTTTTGGTGAGTCAGTTAGAAACCCAAGTAAAATATCGGGAGTGTATACCTTACTCCTACAAACTAGATACTATAGGTATGGGGACTTGATTATGCTAGATTATTATAATGCCCTTTTAGTACCTTTTTATTAATTTCAAAAAAAATATTTTATAGGCAACTTGATTGATTTTTTTATTGACTCCCTAACATGTGTGGTTATCACGCGTGTGCGCAAATATTAATGTAAATATAAAACAACGGAAAAATATAATCTAACCAAACGAGTGAAATGATTTTTATATTTTTTAATAATCCTAATCATGCAAATTAACCACGTATGCATGAATGATCCTCGATCTCTAGTGCTAATACCAACTTAATGTATTATTCTAACATGACATGACTTTTTTTACGACCTGGACATGCAATTTCTAGATGAGATAATAATGACGTGGCATGAGATTTATGTACTTTTATATGACATGCAATTCCTTACCATGCAAACTATATGGCACGCGCATGAGATGGTGATATGACATGACTATGCATATGATTTTTTTATATTTTTTAATGAAATTCGAAATTATTCTATTAGTGAAACTAATGATCTAAAGCTAGATATCATTTAATTTAAATTAGGAATTAACTTGTCTTAATTCTTGATTTAAACTAAAATCTTATCTCAGCCATTGATAATATCCTAGAGAGCAAGTTCTAATTAAAATTGTTTTATTCTAACTTAAAACTAACACTTCAAATCTTTTTGGTGTTTTCAAATAAAAAAA
Source organism: Melaleuca quinquenervia (assembly GCA_030064385.1). Classification (NCBI taxonomy): domain Eukaryota; kingdom Viridiplantae; phylum Streptophyta; class Magnoliopsida; order Myrtales; family Myrtaceae; genus Melaleuca; species Melaleuca quinquenervia. The sequence goes on from CM057723.1 coordinate 14,905,349, forward strand.
GAATATAACTAAATACTATTTACACCAATCAAATTTCTTTCGATATTATTCGCAACACATTACTAAGCCATGGAACCTTTGTAATGACCAAATCCGGATAAAATCAACAAATCGTATTTCGAGTATGAGATCGAATTGGTTGATTTTTCGTGCGGTTGCAAGTTGTATCTCAAGCGTAAGATCGGACTATCGACCAATGCACGTTATGAATAAGGATTTTCTAATTTGAGAATACCTAAAAATCTTGAGAATATGCATCATTACTTGAAAACACGATTTAGATTTGGATTTAAAACGTTAGGATCATCATCTAATATGTGAATTAACCATCAAATGCAAACCCTTGACTATTGGAATCTCTGCACAAGTTGTTGACTTGGCAGACAAGAGTCAACAAGAAGGAATTCAAGCACAACACGTTCCTGCTTCACCAGTTTTTTGAGTTGCATTGATTACGGTTTCCGTAGATACCGAGAATGTCTTTTTTATGGCCGAGGACGATGATGCAACGGGATCCTTGGTGAACTGGTGAGCAGGTATCGTCGCTCACTGGGCAACGACAAAAACCTCTCGAATATAATGAAATGGAAGAGACCCAATGGGGCTTCATTGAACCCGGTTTCCCTTTGCGACAGAAGATACTGATGATGCGTAGGAGGAATGGCAACTGGACTGGGGCACACGTAGAAGTTTGTTGGACTCGCTGGATCTGCTTAATGTACACCCAGACCGTTGGGCACTCATTGGCTTCACTGGACTTCTCACTGAAGCTATTGGTGGTTGTGAGGCGGGCAAAACAGCGAGGCTTAGCACGGTGCGGCGTTACTAGAGGTAGCTTGGACGATTATCAGGAATAAACAATGGCTGTGGGAGACTGAAGAGGAAGAGAAGAAACTCTCCCGTGCACCCTCACTTTTGTTGTCTTTTGCAGATTGTCCCTCATACCCTCATTTTCTCTCTTTGTAGTTCTCTCTTTTTCTGTCCTCCCTTGTTTCGCTCTTCTATGACCAAATCTTTCTGCATAGCGCCACTCTCTTTCTTTTTTATTTTCATGGAAGAAAAGCCTCCCACAACTTGTAACAGCCCACTTTCGGCCCCTTTTTCAAGGTACAATTATGCAAATTTTCGGGTTTAATTAGTGGCCTGTCGGCTCCGATAGTGCCCCAGACTAAACCACGAACTTTTGTTTTGGGTGATTCCGAACTTTCAAAAATTGTGTTTTGACCCCTCAACTTTTAGATATTTGCATTTTGGCCCCCCAAAAAAGTGAATTTTGGGTCTATGGGCAGTTTTAGAAAAATTTGAAAAATTTGAAAACAAGTTGGTCGACGGACCATTGACTATTGACCGATCAATAGTCAACTCTAACCGGGTCAACGGACAGGTTAGCTGTCGCGTGAACCAGCCCACCCGGAGCAAACCCGACCTAGGCCCGCAATGGCCAGGCCTAGCCCGTGCGCACGGCCCAGTCTCTCTTTACCTCTATCCCTTTCTGCGACGTTATGTCGAGCGAGTGGCATGCATTGCGTGCATGTGGGCCACCGCATGGCTAGTGGCTGATTGGCCGCAAGCTATGCTTGCTAGATGTCATAGGCATCCCATCGGCGTTCATCCGACTGTTGGATGGGCGCCAGCTGCCCTCGGATCGCAGTTTCTTCCTCCCTCACGCGACCGAGCCCATGTTTTCCCACCCAAGCGATGACCTCCCTTTAGATCGTTCGTTCTCCCTCCTCCGATCTCCATTCTCCACATCACCAGTAGTGCTGGCTTTCCTGTAACCTCTCATTCCAATCCCAACTGACCTCCGCACCAGTCACTGCCATCGTTGCCGCCGAGAACCCTCGAAAGAAGCCCACACAATATTGTGCATCCCTGCTTGTGAAAAGCTCACCCAAATGACCCAAGGACACCGCTCATTCTCCAACGACACCCAGGCCAAGCCGCCATCTCTGGAGACACCCAAACCAATCCACCACCTCCAGCGACTACCAAGGCCACCACCTCCAACATGTCTCCAAGAGTCCCCTCGACCTTACCAAGGCCGTCATTGCCGTCGGTTTGCCCTTGAAGTCGCCGATTCATAGAATCCATGACTGCCCCATTTTTCGTCGGAGGGACTGTTCATGGCCAATGTGCCTCCTCCGGTGAGACCCAATCGTCGCCACCACATCTAATCAGTAGTTGGTAGTCCTATGAACACGAATCTATCGGCCTTTGCCGCAGGAGTCACACCGTTCACTAGGATCTGTCCCCAAAGCATAGCCCCTTCTAGGAAACTATAGCCGCGACCCCTCCATCGTCGACAAGCGATTGCTCTCTACTCTAGCCACCTCAGGCGACACCACCACCACCACCAATCAACTTGTGGGAGTCTCCTCTACAAAGCCTAGCCGATTGTCGCCGTTGATTTCACTCAAGGAGAACAATCGAGCTGTGACCTAACTGCCCCCTCCAGGACTCGATTCCTAACCCGAATGACCCAACCGGGTCTGTTTGCTGAATTCTAGCACAATCGAAGCCATTTCTTCGCTGGCGACCACAACCAACGAGCACGACCAGCCTCCCATGGCTAAGGGCCATCGCCGAAGGGCTTGCCAGAGCGTCACCAGAGGCTCGTCGGAGCTTCACCGGAGACATTCCGAAGCTACCCTAGAGCTGGGCATCCCATTCGTAGTGTTGGGCTAAAGATTGGAAAGCTGCACCAAGCGCGAGTGCAATCGAAAGTGCAAGAAATGCGTTGTCGTAAGCCACCACTGCGAGGAATAAACAGTGAGTGAACTTCCTATACCTCAATTAGGCCTATTTACCGATTTAGTATATATATGAGAATTGTTTGGATGACCTACTTATGTGACTAGGTGCATGAGGCCGATTATAGCCGTGTATGTAGCATAGACAATATGGTAATTGGAAGGATCAAATCACTGATTGGAGGTTGATGGGATTCAACAGGAGGTTTAATTGCGCAATTGGGTGAATTGGGCCAAGTATGGCCGGGTATAGGATACCAACGATGAGGTGAGTGAGAGATCAATTAGGTGGCCAATGGACCCTAATCTTGATTCGGAAGCCAATGAGACCAATAGGGTGTCGATTGAAACTAGATGATGTATCGATAGGACTATCACAAGTCGACGTGATGAATTGGTCGAACCAATGTGGTCAATGACTTTGGTATATTTTTTAGAACAACTTTACGCCAAGGAAATTAGTTAAGATCTCAGGATATTAGTGGACAACCTTATTTACTTTAATTGCAATTTATTTATTTATTTATTTGCATTAATTTACTTAAGTGTGTATGTTATATCATGGTGGTTGTTCTGACTTAACAAGTGCGTTGGGCTTAGTGCCTAGTCCCAGTCACGGACTGGTCAATTTATAGATAGATATTTGTTGATTTGGTGGTATGTAACAAGTTGAACAGCTTTGCGCTGAGTCCCAGTCATGGACTGGTTGACTAATAGGTCTACCTCATGAGTGTAGCTAATCTGAGGATGTGGATCAGAATTTGATGCTAAGCGTGGGATTAGTCAAGGGATCTAAAGAGAGATTATCAGGGATAGTGAAAGAGAATTTTGAGATGATTAATGAAGTTGAGAAAATTAGAAATGATTTAAACTCGGGGTGAGAGATTTGTGATAGGAGCTTGACTAGATGGAACAGTTAAGAGGTGATAAGTGAATATGGACCTTAAGGTGATAATGTTCCTAGTTCTGCTATAGGGGGTAGACTCGCTGAGATATCCACATATCTCACCCCTTGCCATTCTTTACACTTCTACATTTTGCCTTTTGTTAGACATTTGGGGCCTTTTTCCAAACTGACTTTGCCACTTATCTCCTGAGTTTACTCGAATCTCTGTATTTCTCGCGTCTCGACTATCTACCCTTTTCCCGAAGTACTTCATTTTCTTTTAAGTGGGCTCATCCGTACAATTCATTATAATCTTTAATGTTGAATGACACTAGTTATCTCCGGATATTTGCTCTCAAGCCTTCCAAAAATCTAACTACTTTGTCATTTCTATGCTCAAAGTCAAGGTACATACTTAGATAGTTCAGAGAAAGTTACTTTATACTAAGCATCGGACATATCTTTTGGGTGGAACTCCATAAATTCCATCGCCTTATTGTTTCTTGCACAATCCAAGAAATATTTAGAGTCTTTATGAATCGTTTCCAAGTTACTCCTGTCTTAGATGAAAATAATGTCTCTTTAGTGGCTCTCCACAAATATTCATCATTCCCCTCAAACTGGTACTCTACCAAAGTTAGCTTAACGATCTCACCACATTTTAATAAATGAAAGATCTTCTTCATATTGTTGATTTATCATTTCACTTCCTCCAAGCCTCCCATTTTATCAAATTTGGGTGGTTTCATTTTCAAAATTTGCTTAATGAGTCCTAGAGTCTGGCTTTCAACACCAGGAGGCATCGTATGTTGCTGTTAGACCTATTGCCCTAGCATTGCCCTACTTGTGCCAAAACGTACAGTATTCCTATCAGATTCGCGAATCCGATTGAAGAGTGCCCGATAATTCACCCTTGTCGGATCAAACTGCGTTCCAACCCTTGTCCTCTTCATCTCTACTTGTTGCTTTTCTGTACAAACTAATCATTCACATTAACAGAAAGAAAATCATTAAGTTACTTGAATAAGAATCACGGATTGCTGCCAGCTCAATCACACATGTTACTTTGCAACATATGTTGTCCTATGTTAAGACGAGTTAATAATTCATCTAAGACCTAAGGTATTCTATTTATGTTTACTTAGTGCTCTAATCCTTTCTAAACTTTCCACCTTATCACTTCATATAATCCTAGGCTCTAACACCAAAAACAATAGGACTAAGAACATCTACTCTAACATTATCTAACACCAGTTTTAGATTTTATTCCAAATTGGAGTTAAATAGGCACAATGGAAGAGATTCCATCCCCAAATCTCCATTTATCAACTCTTCTGGACTAAATACAAATAAATAAAACACCAAAATAAGTATACGAACGTACCTCTTATTCTATATATCATAGCAACGAAGAATAGATACAAGATGACATGGAGAGTTACGAGAAATGTATCCCTATACATATATATACCACACTTCACCAAGAAGGGGTCGTCATTGCATTCGTGGCCCTAACCAAAAAGTGAATGGGGTTACATCAAATAGCCTGTTAAAAAGTATAAAGTCCCTCCCAACCTATCATAGAGATTTGGTTCTGCATCCCCATTAGAGTTGCTATCATCGTTGCTATCGGGCATGATGTCCATCGGAGATGGTAGAGATTCGAACCATCCGACGCCCTGCCTAATATATATGGCCTATAAGCGGTAGTGGATATGGCTAGCAAAAACTTCTATGTTGAACGTGAAACACGTAGGAAGGTATCGTAGGGGAATAGAGAGGTGTAAACTTAACAAAATCAATTAAAATTTCCACATGCATCCTATATCTAAGTAAATAATACAATGGGGATGCCATTACTATCTATTCGCTATTGTTAGCCACATAACAATAATCATAAAGCTTAGCAAGCATCCAATCAAGCGGTTAATGTAATATCATGATAACATTCTCTACACATATGCATTATCATCACGAATATAATACCTTTCTACAATCAATCAATCAATTCATATCATGCGCATGGTATCACTCCCTCTCCACTGTTTGGTGTCGGCATTTCCAATCTATCACAAGAAGGCTTGTGAACCCCTTGTTCAGGTATCTTCACTCCTAAGGCATTCAGGTCGCACCCTAGGCATATCATCCTGAGGCATCACACACACTTTATCATAACGTGCCGATCCCCTTTCATTCAAGGCATCCATATACTCCTAAGGGGCCCCACATCATATGACATCTAACATCGAGAACCACACCATATCGTTCAATTTTTTATTAATGGGATGCTAGCCGACCTATCACAAGGAGGCTCTTGTACCTCATGTCCAAGTATCTTCACTTTGAAGGCATCTAGATCGCATCCTAGGCATCTTGTTCAGAAAACATTGACAGCCATCTTAGATCCCAACCCACCATCATCCAAGACATCTTTCCACTCTCAAGGGGTAACCTTTAAACCACAAGCATCTCATATAAGTATCTAGCGGAGTCAAGCATCCGCCTTTACTATAAACGTCGCATACTATGCATAACTTGGCTAAACACAAGACCATGCAATTATAGCATTTTGAAATCTAGTAAGAATTCTCACTTAAATCATGCACTTCTCACACCATGCATGATCTAGTTAAGACTACGTAGCCATGCAATTCTTTAATTTTTCTCAAAACTCTCAACGGTTGTAGGATGCATGAATTCAATCAAAACTTCAATATAAAACTATGCATACAGCCTATAAATTAACTTAGCTAATTATGCCAGAATATTCTGAAACGAAAACTCTAATTGGAACCTGGAAATCCTAAATTACGAGACTAGAACACCACTTGCCTCAATCGAATCTTTCCGATTGAAGCATGGTGGCGTTCCTTCGTGGAGGCGACAACAAACTTGCGACAGCAACCCGACCAAGAACTAGAGAGAGTTTGAGTGAAATTTGTAAAAGATTCTAAGGAAATGAACGAGGGGGGTCGGCCTTTAAATAGCCGAGCTACCGCCCTTAGCTGCACCACTTGGCCTTGCCATTTGGCATGCCCGCTGGACAAGCGGCATTGCGCCATTAGGAGGCTTGGATGACGTGTGGATGCCATCCACTTAACTGGAGAAGGCAGCCACTTGGTGGTTCACTTGAACAAATGATGAAGGAATTAGTGCATGCATGACAAGTGGCGATAGAAGGATTTACTATAACGTCCTCGTCCCACCCCTAACAATATTGTCCGTTTTGGCTTTACCGCACTGGCGCAGACGTACCGTCATCCTAGCTATGGCCTCGACCTCACGGCTTTGTTTTTCCTTAGGTCCACCTTCCTCGCGGCTCTCAACGGCAATCACGAGCGTGTAACCCAAGAAAAACGCGTTGTAAATGGTTAAGGTAGACTCTCCCACATATAAGGCCCCTCAAAGCTACCCCTTAGGCGATGTGGGACGGGGATGTTACATATCCCCCCCCCCTCAATGGCACAGCATCCTCGCTGTGGCCTCACACGCGGTCAGGAATTGGCTCTGATACCATTATGTAATGTCCTCGTCCCACTACCATCAATATTGTCCACTTTGGCCTTACCACACTGGCGCGGACGCACCGCCATCCCAACTACGGCCTCGACCTTACGGCTTTTTTTTCTTGGGGTCTACCATCCTCACGGCCTTCAGTGACAACTCATGAGCGCGCAACCCGGAAAAACGCGTTGTTGATAGTTAAGGTAGACTCTCCCACATATAAGGCCCCTCAAAGCTACTCCTAGGCAATGTGGGGTGGGGATATTACATTTACTCGGCTAGGCAGAAGAGACAAGTGGCGGAGGAGACTCGTGGTGGGTGCTAGGGCCTTTTGTTGGCCGTTCAACGGCTGGCTGGGCAAAGAGGGCTGGGTGGAGGAGACAAGTGATGAAAGAGGCGAGGGAGCTGGAAAATGGTGACAAATGGCCAAGCAAGCTATCCACATGACAAGGTAACTTATAGAGGGCCACTTACTAGGCTATTCGGTGGCTAATCAGGCAGAGGGAGCTAGGCCGACGGGGCATGAGGCAATGGCAAACATGGTCGAGGCAAACTGGACGTGTATTGTCGTTAACTAACCATTCCGAGGTTGTCCGAAACTAAAGAATAGCTTTCAAGACACATTTAAGTTGTTATTTCAATTCTGTCCATAATCTTGTAATTTAAATTGAACTTCTATCTATAGCAAATGCCATATATGAGTCCTTAATCACTTACCGTTTGACAATCAAATCCCCAACTATCTCATAGGATTGTTCTGATATTGAGGATGTCACAGAATTTCCTATCTTTTTATTATTTGTTACAATCCACAATTGCAAATTCAACTCTTATAACTCGCTAATTAGATGTGAGAGGCTAGCCAAAACGCATATCACTCATCTACTAGTTCAAAAAAGCATTTAACTAACCATGCACGCAGTTAGCACGTGCTTTAGAGATAGTAAGGTATACATCAAGGTACCATGCATAAGTTCATCCGATTTCTTAAAGAGTACGTCTCCAGTTTTAGACCTGGTGGGAAAATTACTTAACACGTCTTATTAGCCTTTCCTCCCAATAAGAAGATTACTTATCAATCTTAAATGTTTTTAGATTCTTTAAAATAATGCAAAATGACATAAGTTTATACTTCACTATATACAAGATTTGGAAATTTTTAAGCTTTTTGTGAAATACTTAAAAATCGAATTGCAAGGGTCAAGAAACTTTTAAAAAACAAAAATCATGAGGAAAGATCACTCAGAAAATCAAAAGAAGACAGCTATAGTCATAATTAAAGAGAAAAGACACCGCAGCTCACAAAGCAATGTCAGATGCGTATATACACACAAAGACACCTCTAAATACCAATGAAAACTAGGAAGGTCAAATGAGAAATGCTCCCAAGATGTGGAAAAGACGTAACTCATATCGCATGCACAAGAGATACGGGGCTGCAATAGAGATGAGGATAGTCCTAACTTACTGTCGAAACTTTTACGATCAATCACTTTGACATCGGAACTTTTCAGAAGCATCCATTTAAGTTACTCCGGCAACTTACCTTGCCATAATCTCGCTCTCAATAACATCAAGCCATTTCGGTAAAATATAGGTCTCAGACATTTGACAAATATATCACCCAAAAATCCACAAGAACCCAATTACGCAATTCACGTTTCATCCTGGTTTCACTACTTAGATACCAAGATAACTTTCTGTTAACTCTTGAGGCCCTTCAAATAGATGTCCAAGACATGTAGGACTACACTTGAAATGAATATCACGAGCATCTTTGGAATTGCGTCATCACATTGAAAGGGAAATGGAAATATTCCAGACTGAGAAACAACAGGAGAACAAACATGTGCCATTGTGAGTCTGTTCAGAGGGCAAGCTAACAGATAAGAACGTGCAACATGCATTTACAAACAGAACGGGCAAGTTCTGTGAGATCAACACATCACGTGCTAAAAGAAGAAAGGATTAAATACAAAAAATGCAGCAATTTCTAGGGTTGGGTGACACTTCCACATTATTTATATCAGCAGAATTGTGAGACCACTATCCACTTATCTAAAAGCCTAACTTTACTCTAAATGCTCTGACACTTTGGCCTAAATTTAAATTTAAACCGTGGAGAGGCAGATAAGGATCTGAAGACAGATTTTAAACACCAAATCTTGTGCTTTGATGCCTAAAAAATTTGAGGCATTAGCTATCAGATGAAGGCATTTAATATTCAATAGCTCTTAACACTATCACGACATATAAACCTCCATGCCATGAAACTTAGGTGACCGACATACAGGACAAACTTGAAGCTTGCTCTCACAGTATCTACAAAGGCAGAGATGCTTACAAGGTAGCAACAACATGCATACTTCATTGACTCTGCAAACTTTACAAATCATCTGTTTTATACCATTGGCACCATCGCAAAGTAGTAGAACATCTGTCGCACGAGCATTACAGCAAGAAGCTGTATCATGCACCTCACTATCACCACAACCTTCTTTACTATCTCTACTCTGAGCATAGATTTGCTGAAGATTATACTTGAGGGCAGAGATAATGTTCTCACTGTATCTAGCCTGCTGTTGCCAAGCAGCTGCTCCAATTGTAAGCTGTTCCATCTGTTCCTTGAGTTCCTTGTTTTTCTTGTTTATGCTTTCTATCTCTCCTTCTTTCTCCCGGATTTTCTGAAGGACTTTGTCCTCAATGAAAGAAATAGACTGAAGTTGAGCACTTTGAATCTTTTGTAAAATAGATTTCTGAAGTTGATCGGCCTGAAATTGAAAGAAAGATCGAGCTAGCGACTTTGTCAATAGTTTTTTTATAGATGCATTACCATAGAGCAGCATACTAAAACTGGCCAAGTCAATCCAACATTGACCGTAATGTCCACGAAAACAGAAAGAACCCTTTCCGGAAGCAAAGAAAATGTGAAAATAAAAGGAGCTCGATTAGATAGGATGCACCAAATAAAGACCATCGAGCAATGCTGTTACATCCACTTCATCCTCGCAGAAATCAAACAAAATTTCCTATAAGACCCAAAAATTTCTGCATCAGGGAATAAAAGAAATGCTATGGAGGACAAAGTAAACTTGAGTTTCGATGAGTATCACAGTATTAACAACTCGCCACTCCAAGCTTGACACATATCGTGTTTGCCCACATCTTTGATGTTTTTACCAGGTGTCAAGTAGTTCCCACACTCATAGCAGGTTCACATTTACCTAGGAAGTACAAGTGCACACGCTCATCCATCCATTGCTATTTTGACAGGTTCCACCTCTGCATTTGACCAGTAAGGACTAGAGTTGCACTAGGTACATATCAATCACATGGAACCTATTTTTAATCATAAATTGCATTGGCTCATAACCAGAATACAGATATGGTTGATCCTCAAGGAAGATTCAAAGTATCTATAGCACATCATACAACATCAATTCCTCCACAAGTCCAACAAGATAAATACACCTAGTTCTTCAACCCCAATTAATATAATCGCAGACCCATCATAAACATATTTTTGGGGCTAGTGAAACTTTGCAATTCGCAACAAGTCTATTGGGTTGTCCTATAGAATTTTTTTGGATAGAATTCTTATAGAGTGTTTGCAATGTGCCATATTACATATATATTGCATGAATCAAAGGAAACAAGGTAAAGTCTATCATGCTGATTGATCTATCTATACGTATATTCTATAGTCCATCTAACAGATACCTTGAAGACATTATGGTAACAATAGATGAAGACTACTCGTGCAGTTTAGATCGGTCCACAGATTCAAGATCCCTTCTCTGCACATAGAGCACTTGGGTCTCACCCTAGACTCAAGAAGTTGTAAATTTAGATCTAGTCACAGGTCTAATGGGGTCAACAAACTTAGTCTATGTTACTTGGCTCGGATGCAAGCATCAAATTTGAACAATATCCAGTTGTCGAACTTCCCTAACAGTCGATGTCAATGATAGTAGACTTAACACAAAGGTGTTTAAAAATTGGACAACTCACGCGTCTCTATTAGAGAGAGAAAGATGCAATACATCATGAAACTTATTCAGTGAATAACGTGATAATTTGAGCCTATTCTTTTTGGAATATTATTGGGCTAGTAAAAAGTTGTTGGGCAAGACTAAGCCTTGAAACTCCTGCATCTTTCAGAATTTTTAGGGCCACGGTCCTGCAAAAGAAAAGCTTTCCACGTGAAGCTTTTCAGTCCAGCAAGTCTGTCCTACTCCCTTCTTAAGTTTTTCAGCCTTTCCTTCCTTACAAACAGAAAAAATTCTTCACCTTTTCAATATAGGAGCACAGAAAACTAGTATAAATTTTAATACCTACCTTTCAATACATAAAATACAGTATCGGGGAATGATTCTCTCTAACAACTCAAAACGCTAAAAGAAATGCTATCTGATAATACAGCATTTACATTGCAAATTCCACAATCACTTACTGAATTTTGACTGTCAAGTGGATAAGGCAACAGTTATATAACATATTTCACATGGTAGCTTCATGAGTATGACGATTCCCAAGAGTCATAAAGGTTGTTACTAGTGCCAAAATAAGAAAGAGGACTAACTAAAGACTCTAGCCCCAAAATAAGAAAGAAAAAACTACAGATACTAATATATCACCAGCATGTGTGAGTTTACTCAGCAACTCACTTCAAAACAAAGACCCAATGCAATGCGCTTCTCCATAATCCTTGGAATTTGAGCTCCTAATCCACTGGAAAGATATTCTGACAATCTGGAATATTGTCCACTGGTTTACCGAGTACCAATCCAGTGGTAAGGACAAGATCACTTCTTCCTTTTGCTCTTTCATATGAGAAGGTAAGAAGACCAAGGCATAAGTCATAATCATACCCTCCAAGTGATGTTCACTTATCCAGAGATGGTAACATATAATCCTAGAATACTGAATCAAGGTGTCCTTCCAGAACTAATTACTCATCTAATTATAACCACGTGTCAAATTATAAATAAATAAATAAACCAACTAAGAAAATATATCTAAATATTGGTGAGATCAAAATGGAAACATAATGAAAAATTTACATAGAACAACAAACCTGAAACTTAAGAATTCTGTCAATCTCTGCATCCTGTTGCTGCAACTCTCGGTCAATATCATCCCTAAGGAGCGATAACAAGGCAGAATCACCAGAAGAAGCTATTTTGCTGCTTTCAAGGGATAAACCTAATCCTGTAGAGACGGATCTGGCTTGCAAGAAATCAATAGATGACACTTGTGAACTGTTGCTCTCCAACAGATCTTGCTCTTCCAATATTTTTCTCTTCGTTTCCAGCCCGAAATTGAATTGCAAATCAGCATTGCCATTGTTCCCATCTGCAGCAGGAAGAATCGCAGGCGCCACCCCGACAACATCAACTAAATAAAGAGCACGCAACGCCACAATCAGTGCCAATGTCCAGCAATCATGAAAATAACTGAGCAATCAATCGACATTCAGATCCTGAAATAGCATACGTTGGAAACAGGAAAACCAAGAGGAAGACTTTCGCATTTTCAAAAACTTTAGCTTCTCAAAAGGGCGGTTTGTCCCCATGATTTCTGTATATGAAAAAAAAAAAAAAAAACCGATGAAACCTAGCTAACCTCCATTTCCACAATTCCTCAAGAGGCACAACAAATAATCACAAGTAGTGTCCCTCAATCTAAATCATCTCGCCATTCCTACAGTTCTCCAATTTCCTCACACAGAAAACGGGAAACAAACGAAAGATAGGATTAGGGATGGAGAATTTTACAGGGAGGTGCATATGGAGGATGCTGAGGCCGATCCTGCACGGGAAGGGGGCCATACAACGAGACCAGCGGCGAAACCTGACCGCCGTCGCCGTAGAAATTTCTTGCGATCAAAGAAGACGAAGGAACAGGATCAGATTGAATTGAACAAGGAGGAATCAGACAATAGTAACTACGAAAGTAAGCAACGCGTAAACATAGAGCACTGCGTTCCACACGAGGTGCGGATACCTGAAAGGAGACGACTCCTGCTGCAGCAGCTGCTGCTGCTGAGGTTGGTACAGAGCTTGAGAGTGGTTCTGTGCCATGGCCATGGCGGACTCAGTGAGAGAGAGAGAGAAGGGCTGCTGCTTCTGCGGAAGGAGAAGAACCGGGAGGAAAATTCTTCATATTTGCTATTCGACCCAGTAGTTATTCAGAATTTATAATTTGGCACCTCATTTGGGGGAAAGCTATAAAACCAGTCCCTGGGCCATCCTTCTGGAGCCCCATAGGCCCACTGAAGTAAGCCCACTTCTGGGGCTCAGTCTCTGAGACCAATTTAATGCTATTAAATTTTAAATTCCCTTTCTACTTAATTAACTATAAAGCTTGATTAGTAGATAATCTACTCTGGATGTTGGTTGATCAGTCTCGAGTTCACCATGAAGAATCAATGGTCCTTAGGGTAGCATAAAACCCAAATGACAATCTTGTGTCTCTAACGTGGTATTCGAGTCTCGTATCTTACAATTACAATTACACTACTATGTTGTCTTTTGACTTTTCTATGATGGACTAAATTGAGACGAATATTTATAATTTTCAGTATCGCTACATGCGTCGCACAATATCGAGAAACAATTAGCTTGTTTTAGATTATCCTCGGAGTTGTCACAATTACTTGGATGCTAATCAGATCAATCTCATTAACTAAGTATATCAACTTTGAAAATCCTGAATTACATTGCAAGTAATTAGGAACGTAAAATTTACTTTCAAGCTCTTTTGTACCATGTGCATGATTATAATTTTGTACGTAAGGGTTATGTGGAGGTGTATATGTTTGATATGTACTTTGCCCTTACTTTATTTGTCCAAAGTGATAAAAACCTTGAAGCTTCGCCAATTATTCTCGTTGTGTACAAGCAATCATTTCTTAAAAAGAAAATTTATTTTTTACGAAATAAACATAACTCGATACCCAACTGTGGGTAGATGTGTTGATTGAGAATTTCTCCCTCATCATCGAGATTGAGAGTACGAAACCCGCAGTTATTAACGTTTGACATTTGGGTCATGTGCTAGTCTCTCCCAAAATATAGAGACCCGGTCATTTGGTGCCATCAAAGTACGGAGACACGTGGTGGATTTCTCGGTCATTAAAAAAAAACACAGCTTGATGGGACAGCTTATCTTTCTCCCGGCGATGTCATTTATCGAGCCTCTCTCATCTCTTCTGCTCTCCTCCTTCCCAGCACTAGAGGTGTGCAACTGGACCGAGTAAACCCGGTTCCCGGACCGGCCCACCCAAAAACAGGGTCGGGAATCGGTTCCCAAAATTCATAATCGATTTGAACCGGTCCAGGAACCGGTTCCAATGAATTACCCACCCGGTTGACCAGTTCCGAACCGGTTTGTAAGCCAAGGACGAGAGGAGATTTGCTTTGACCCTCTCCGCGATTTAGGGGAAGCGAAGACCTGCATACACACATAATGCAGAGGGCAACGATAATAGAGAGCAGGAGGAAAGCTAACAGCAGAGGCCAAAAGCGAAGAAAGAGAAGAGAGAGAGAGACCATGATTGTTCCTCTCCTTCGTCTCTACACTCCTCCGTCTCCTCTGTCTCTGCATTGCTCTCTCTCTCTCTCCCCCTCCCTCTCTCCCTCTCTCATCTTCGCTCGTGGGTTTGATCTCCAATGGCTTCCTTTCTCAACAAAACCAACAACATCCTCTTTCACCTCCGATCTCGTCCTCAAGTACTACTAGCTGCTAATCTGCGCACCGTTTCGGCTTTTGTTTTCGTCCTTTTCGTCGTTCAATCAGTCCTCGGTTCCTCTCACGTGTCGTGATGCGTCACTTGATTCTCTGCTCTCTCTTTGTTTTTCTCAGTTTCAGACGTGTGCTGGCGATTGTAGAGGACGGAGAATGCTCTCCCGCTGCCGTGGCATCGTGGATTCCACATCGAACCAGGGCCTCGTAAGAAAGTTATAAGATTCTCTCTTCGCCGTTGACGTTCCTTTTTTGGGCCTTCCAAGCGTGCATTGTCCGTTTGGTTCCTCGAGGAATACGTGTTCAGATGTTTTTGCTTCTCCATGCTACTGCCTCGCTTCACTTTCCTTCTTTGGGTTCAGTCGGAATAGGTGTCTCAAGTGACTTGGCCCATGCAACGATTTTAGACTGTGTTTAATTTTACTTTTAACATCTCAATTGAGCTTGTCATGGTTTGCTCCTTCCCCGGCTGATTTTCAATTGTGGAGATTTTTTCTCTCTATCACGACCTATTTTAAATTGTGGGGAATTTTCCTTTTCACAGCTGACTTGCGTAATTGTACTCAGTCTCGCACAACAGGACCAATGGGGAACGTAAGGTCCCTGGAATGAAAAGGGAAGCCTGCTCTGGGTTTTTTCCTCCTTTGAAGGACTTCTGGATAAGTGAAGCGGCCTTGAATTTGGAGTCATGTGCATGGGTCTTTGGGATGATGAAACGGACAGTAATTAGAGACAATTGAACAAATAACACAGGTGTTGGTGGGGTTAAGCTTTTTACTAGGGGTGATCGGTTCCCGGGCGGTTCCGGTTCCCCTAGGAACCGGGAACCGGACCGGTGGAACCGGTTCCCTATTATGGAGAACCGAGAACCGGACCGAACAAGATTGGGCGGTTCCGGTCCGGTCCGGTTCCCGGGCGGTTCCCGGTTCCAATTAACGCGAAAAAAAAATTCTAAAACAAAAAATAATTGCACGTTGTCCACGGTCCACTCGTCGCACTCGTCCACGGTCCGCTACTAGACGTCCAGTTTGGACGTCCAGAAACACTGGACGTCCAGTTTGGACGCCCAGAACTGGGTGTCCAGTGGACGTCCTGGACGTCCAGTGCTGGACGTCACGTCACTGGACGTCCAGTTTGGATGCCCAGAACTGGGCGTCCAGTGGACGTCCAGAAACTTGGACGTCCATTCAATTTGGACGTGTCCAAAAATGCACCTCAAGATTAAAATACAGAATAGAAAATGCAAAAATTCGTATACAAACTTCACAAATTCACAAATACAAACTTTAGATTTTTTTTTTGAATAGTACCGGTCCGGTTCCGGGCGGGCGGTTCCACCCCCGGAACCGGGAACTGGACCGAATTTCCCGGTTTCATTTTTTGTGGAACCGAGAACCGGACCGCCCGTCCGGGAACCGCCGGTTCCGGGCGGGCGGTTCCACTTGCTCACCCCTACTTTATACGCAAGTGGGTGCTTCACATTCATAGTGTGGCTTTGAGTATCTTCACAACCCATTTGGCTTTTATAGACGACACGCTGTGACAGTTTAGCTTGGATTTGAAAGAATAAATGAGAAGGTAGCGCTTTGATAGAGTTCAAAATTTCAATGTGAAATATCATGTTTGTTTTTCACGCTCTCAATATTAAATGAGGGACTTGATTTCTCTTGGGGTTCTTAATATATGAGTTAATTACAAGTGCTTAATATAAAAAAATGTTGCAAAACAGGTTCAAATATAAATAGGGTTAACCCTGTTCTTAGACCGAAAAATAGGATGGGTAGAAAACACAGTCTAATGTAAACATGATAGGAAACATGGTCCAAAAAATGAGAAGGGAACATGGTCCAAAAAATAAGAATATATTATAACAGGATCAGTTACAAAATCTAAGTCTGGAATCTAACCACCGTGTTTTTGCTCACATTACCCAGCACGCCCTCTTTCCATATTCTTAAACCCTACCAAAATCCTCGGTCGCTCGAACCGACCCGCCAAACGCGAACGTCTGCTCAATTCACGCGTCGCTTCAACTTTGATGGAGGTGGTGATCGCCTCCTCTTCCGTCGGCGACGCCGGCATCGGCTGCTGGGATCTCCACACCGGCGCCGAGCAGCTCCGCCTGAGGTCCTGCTCCTCCACCGCCCGCGGCCTCACCTCCGTCGGCCAACGCTTCGTCGCCTCCTCCCAGCTCCGCGACCCCTCCGCCACTTCGGGCTCCGTCTTCTACTGGTCCTGGGACAGAGTCGGTTTCTCTTTTCATAAAGTTTACATTTTTCCCTTGGTTTTGTGTTTAGACTCGTGCTATCGGTGCCGCTCATATGTTTGGTTCTTTTCCTCAATGAGTAAATTTGTTCGTTCTGGCCTGCCTATTGAATGCAGCCCCAAGTCGAAGTTAAGAGCTTTCCTGCCGAGCCGATTTTGCCGCTCGCAGCCAACAGTGACGGCACGTACATTGTTGGCGGAGGTGTTTCTGGCGAAATTTTCCTATGGGAGGTAAACTTTTTGTATCATTTATCTTTGGTTTATCTCAATAAAGAGTGGGGAAAATGATCTTTCCTTTTGGGTATTGCACCTCGATGTGATTTTGGTGTGGTTTTGCTGATTTATTGTAGGTATCAACTGGTAAACTGCTTAGAAAGTGGCATGCTCATTATAGGGGTGTTACTTGCTTGGTATTTTCGGACGATGATTCGCTTATAATCTCTGGGTCAGAGGACGGCTCCGTTAGAGTGTGGTCCCTTTTCATGTACTCAGCTTTATCCTTTTTCCCACCTTATTAATGAGCTTCACTTAAAATGGAAGGCAGGCCTTTGACGCCTATTATTGAAGAGGTTTTGTTGATTGCTCTCTCTCAAGTACTATTTTTTTGGCGTTCAGGATATTTGATGATATGAGAAGGCAAGAAGCAACTCATCTTTATGAACATAGTTTTACTGGGCATGCGCTGAGAGTAACTGATGTTGTCATCGGTTATGGTGGATCAAATGCAATCATTGTCTCAGCATCAGAGGATCGAACATGCAAGGTATGTCATTTTTTGGTCCGTGACAGTTGTTTCTGGAGAAATGTGGAAAATTTATAAGTGGACAATAAATGTCGCCCTATCTTTGGCATGTTAGGATCTTTATATAAGATTTCTTATGTAAGCACTTTCTGCTCTTTTTTACAACTGTTAGTTTGTCCATGTGATTCCCATAATTTACTGCTACCCAAGAGATAGTAGGAACTTAATTATTTGGATCGAAGGTACCTTTAGGTGCGGGTTAAAGTCGTATAATATGGTTAAACGGACAACAAAAAGGGTGAAGGATATATTATCTTGGAGCAAGACGTATCTAATTTGCCGTGGATGTTGGCTTTCATTTGCTGATGGACGCATGCTATTTATTTACTAGTTTTCATGTATATAATGTTTTTTCTGTTTATTGTTTTTGTAGGGTTTATGTTGCCTTTTTCTTTTGGTTGTGAAATTTTTTTCAGGAAATTCTTTTCACAGCTGTGTCAAACTGCATCTGTTCGGAATTTATTCTGATGTTGCGCCTTTTTCCAGGTATGGAGTCTATCTAAGGGGATATTGTTAAGAAACATCATGTTTCCTTCAATGATATATGCAATTGCATTGGATCCTGGGGAACATGTCTTCTACGCTGGCAGCAGGGATGGAAAGATATATATTGCTGCTCTGAATGCTGAAAGCAGCTCTAATGATGCTTATGGAATGTATATAATTGGTTCGTTGGCTGATCACAGGTTTGTCATTATTCTATGGCGCCTATATCTGTGCTTATCCACCTCAGAAGATACAGAAACTGTTGTAAACCACCCGGTACACCTGGAATATCGCCTTCTATGGGATCAGCTCAAGAGAATTATTTGGGCTTTCTGTGGCATTCATGTTAATTGTTTGAGATATTTCAAAAACTTGACCATGTTGATACTAACCTCGCAAGTTGCGTGTACCAGTATTTAGATGATATTGATATTGCCGATATCAAGGATTCTATTGGTCTCAGATGCATAGGACTTTATCAATTTCTATCATAAAACTTGTAGAGCCTATTTTAATTTTGTACTGAGAATTCTCTCCCCTGGTTTTGAACAGCAAAGCCGTCACCTGTCTGGCTTACAGTAATAGCTTAAACCTACTAGTTTGTGGCTCAGAGGATGGTATGATTCGAGTTTCGGACCCTAAAAGTGGTAACGTCGTACGGATGTTTCGACATTCAAAAGGTGTGATTCTCTAATTGTCACAGCTCTCTCATCTCCTTCAGATGTGTTTATGAGCTTCATCTTGCTATAAGTTCAAGCGTTGTATAGTCTAGTCCAGAAACCTTCCATGTCCAATTATTTGGCACATTCTATAATGATAACACATGTACTCAGGTTCTAAATATCCAAATAGCAACAGTCCCATGTGAATAAAGAGCAGATGATCCTTCAGCTGCCTCATCTGCCTTTCCATTTTATGTTTGCCTTGGAGATTCAAGACTTGTCGTTATTGACAATTTAAAGTTCTCTCTGCCTTGACACAGGACCTATTAACAATGTCCATATTGTGAGGAGGCAATTAGGTTTCAGCCCTCGAATAGTTGCA
Source organism: Melaleuca quinquenervia (assembly GCA_030064385.1). NCBI lineage: Eukaryota > Viridiplantae > Streptophyta > Magnoliopsida > Myrtales > Myrtaceae > Melaleuca > Melaleuca quinquenervia. The sequence goes on from CM057723.1 coordinate 14,924,832, forward strand.
AATCCACAGGGCTCCTCAAGAAGACATGGATTCTTGTTACCTCCGCCTCTAGAAAAATACACAAATTCAAGTGATGATGAGTCAGACTTGACAACAGTTGTTAGTCTGCATGGCGCTAGCTATGAACCTCTAGAGAGTTCACACATCAGTTCAAATGCGATGAATCAACAAATTGAAGAACTACAGGTTTGATGTTTATGTCTTTCTTTAATTGTTTGAAGGAGGTTTCAGGGTTGATATACAAACTCAACCATGGTTGCACGTCGTAGTATAAAGTACTTTTCGGAGTGACTTCATATGTGAATTGGGTATTTTACAAACCTGTTAACTCAATGTTCCAATTATTTTCAAACACGCCACTTATCATCCAATCTTAAAATCTAGGTACCAACATTGATTTTTCCTTTAATCAGGGCACTCTATTGATTAATCGATCAAAATATTGCCAGAAATCTTAGTGGAGGATTTGGCTTATTTCAGTTTTATGTGTTCACCGAAAGTGTCTTGATGGATGTGTGTGACTCTATTGCTCTTATAATAAATTTTATGACATACCACAACTCAAGCTTTCAAGTCAGATCAATATTAATCTAGATAAGTATCAGCCATGCAATCCACTGAATCAAACTACTTTTTGGTGATTGAAAGGGGTCGAAAGACTCATATGTAGAATCGAAAGTTGAGTGGCCTATTGAAGGAAGGTAAAAATTGGGTGAATATTATCGATTACCTGCATATGTATGCTTCAGTTAGTTAATATTGATCTGTCTAAATGAGAATTCTAGTGATAATTGATCAGCCAAATGTATCCATCATGGCTGATTCGAGGTTGAAGTTTCGGAGTAAGAGAAGATGGAGAAGGAATCACAACTATGGAGATTGGACAAGGCGTGATATGAAGAAGGATACTTCATATTATATCATGCTGTGTAACTTCCCAAAAGCCAAAATATTGCTTCTCCACTGTCTGGAGCTTTGATTCCTTGTTAATTGTCTCCTTAAATATTACAATCTCAGTCAATCAATCTTACCGAACGAATTTGATTAATGAATTACTAATATTCTCTCTGATACTGTTCACTTATAATTAACCAAAACATATTAATTCAGGAAAATTTCACTCAATGCTGCTCATTCTTTAACTATTTCTTTAGAAGGTCTCTCAATATTGGGTTTCAACTTAATACTAAACTTCAATTTTACTTTCACTTGGGTCACTCCAGTGATTGGTCAACCCAAACTAGTCAGTAGTGAGAAACCTATGGCCTACTTGAGTGCTTGGTTGTATACTTATCTACTTTTAATTTTGATGTTGCTGCTTGAGTGCATTGATTTGTCATTGAACTTTAAGGAAAGTTGATTGGTCTATGACAGTTATTTAAAATTGAGTGACCTAACACTAGAAGTAATCCAAAGTTGAGCAAGTAACTGCTACAGTGAAAAGTGCAATTGAGCCTTGCACATCCACCGTGGCATTTTTTTTTTTTTTTTGGTAAATCCACCGTGGCATTTTTGGCATACACAAAAGATGAAAATAGGCCACATATGCTGCCACTTAATTTTCTTCTTCTAGATTTGATCATCCGATTATCAGTCATATAATTGAAAGTAAAACCAAAGCTCAATGACCTAGATGTTAAAATAAAAGTTAACCGTTGAGTGACCACCAGTGAAGTTTCTTCCAATGTTAAAGTGTCAGCATCACTTTGATGGAATAATTCATGTGAGAATATTATGTTATTAGAGGACATCGAAGGATTTGGGCTGTTATAACAAAGAATTGCCTCAAAAGATTCCTTTTGTAGGGTGTCGGGGGATATGGGCTCAACTGTTCTGTGATGTACTTTATTAGCTCACTTGAAAATAAAATCTGTTATGAGTTATGAGATGGCATTGGCCTTCCTCTCTAATCTCTCTGCTATGGCTTCTTCAGAGACAATCTTCTTCCTATGCTGCTGAGATGGAGCTAGAGAGGCTAAGGGGAGATTGCGAAAGATCCATGCAAATGGTTGAAAGATGGAAGCAAATGTATGAAAACTTGCATCAATTTTGTGTAGATGAGCTTTTGGACATAGATCAAGCTGAGCCAACAAAAGCAGGTTTTACCTGAAAAAAATTTGATCCCTTTTGTATACAATTTTGCAAAATTTCAGGAGAATGATTGCACCGGCATAGTAATAGTTTCATGAGATGGCTTCTTCCGTCACGCCCTGCCATGCATTATGTTATTTGCTGTGAGTTCCTCAAGGAACGGTGCTCAGATTATTGTTTTGATTTCCCAAGATAGAAATGCTCTCCCTGATAAATTAAGGCTCTCGGTTTCTCTTGGGAAATATACTCTGTGGAAAAGAACCGAAGAAATTGCAGCGAATCGGGCCAAATTTGTTAGTTCGGTTCATTTCAGTTTTACAAATAGCAAGTTCATGATCATCTGTAAGGCTTTCTAGTTTTTTGCACACGAAAGCTGTTAATCGTATAACTTCACATGAATGATGTGAATTTGTCTGTTTTAAAAACTTAAGTTGACATTTTGACCCTGATGAAATATACACATCAATAAGTCGATTTAATTAGTGTGTGAGCCTATGGTTGCTAAAAAGCAATGAAATGCGTCGGAACAGCACTCTTAAGAGCGGCGGATTTGATGGAAAATGATGTCATTTTCAGAAGGCTAATTTCTTCGTGCTGAACACAATTAGTACATTGAAGATGAAAACATTCGTTTCTAAAGTATGATTAATAAGTGCCATGAAACCTCTTGTTAATAAATAGCACGTAAGCCAGCCCCGCGCATAAATTAGGATGCAGTGAACACGTCAAGCAAGAGAAAATTGAGAGAGCATGTCGGGATTTGAACTCTCCATCGCTGCTCCAATAACATGTAAGTCAAACAATTTTTTCCCCATTGTTCGACCTAAGAATCTAATAGAAAAGATGCTGTCGAGATCCTGACCAAGAAATTAGGAGTGTTTCTCAGTTTATGAGCAATGCTCTGAAAGGATGACAAACTTGTTTAAAAAACAATCGGAAAGACGAGCTCACGCGAAAGACGGGGTTGTGCCAAAGCGCTAGCAATTGAATATTGTAGCTATCAAGAATAATTTTCGCTGCAGAATATCATGTGATCTAAAAACATTAAATTTTCGAAATAAAGACATCATACTTATACTCAAGCGTAACCGGTGTTTCTCAAAGGGTTTTCAAAGAAGGAAGGGCATGCGCGTCTACATTATTTGGTTTGTGTAAGATTAAGATGACAGAATGGACAATTTGTTCACATATCAGGTGGATATTCCTATTATTTCAATAATAAGTGCTTTCATAAGGAACAATACTAATTTATCTATAGCTACTCCCATTTATAATAAAAAAAATTGACGATTTATCACTTTAGACCTTTGGCTGAAAAATGATGATATGATGTCGTTCTTCTTATGTGGTACAATCGTTCTTCATGTAGAGTTTACATGTTTAAAATTTTTTAAATATATTTTCTTTCCCTTCTTCCTTTGTCTTTCACCGAGCCTTGGTAATGGCCAACAATGGACCACAAGTGAGGCTCAACGTTGCCAACTCACCGGCTTCCTAGTGACTAGGTGAGGCTCAAACTCGCTCAAAGTTGGCAAGGTCAAGCATCCCCGACAGTTGCCATCGGCCAATCACTTGCCATCATTGAGGCTTGTCCAATGGTAGAGGAAGAACAAAAAGAAAAGAAAAAAAGAAATTGGTCCCAAATGTGACGAACTCCCCTAGATTTGGCAAAGAGGAGACGAACTCTTTTTTGTTAGTTCAAGAGGAGACGAACTCCCTTAGATTGAGCAAAGATGAGACGAACTCACTTAGATTGGTCCAAGAGGAGACGAACTCCCTTAGATTGGTCCAAGAGGAGACGAACTCCATTTGATTACGCAAAGATGAGACGAACTCCCTTAGAGTGGTCCAACCGGAGACAAACTCTCTTATATTGGTCCAAGAGGAGACGAACTCCTCTAGATTGTGCAAAGAGGAGACGAACTCCCTTAGAGTGGTCTAAGAGGAGACGAACTCCCATTGATTAAGCAAAGATGAGACGAACTCACTTAGATTGGTCCAAGAGCATACGAACTCCCTTAGATTGAGCAAAGATGAGACGAACTCCCTTAGATTGGTCCAAGAGGGGACGAACTCCCCTTGATTGAGCAAATAGGAGGCGTACTCCCATAGATTGGTCGAAGAGGAGACGAACTCCCTTAGATTGAGAAAAGATGAGACGAAGTCCCATAGATTGGTCCAAGAGGAGACGAACTCCCTTTGATTTAGCAAATAGGAGGCGTACTCCCTTAAATTGGTCGAAGAGGGGACGAACTCCCTTAGATTGAGCAATGATGAGACGAACTCCCTTAGATTGGTCCAAGAGAAGACGAACTCCCTTAAATTGCTCAAAGAGGAGACGAACTCCCCTTGATTGAGCAAATAGGAGGCGTACTCCCTTCGATTAGTCGAAGAGAAGACGAACTCCCTTAGATTGAGAAAAGATGAGACAAAAAGATTTCTAAAAAATAAAAAAAAAATACGAAAAATTATTCACATAGGACGGCTAATGTTGAGTAGACTGCCATGTTAGCGGTTTTCAACCAATATTAGTCAAAAGAACTAAATGGGTATACTGTCAAAAGATTAAACTAAATTGGCAAACTATCACAAAGTTTAAAATTAAATTGAAACAAATTGAAAAGTTTAGAATTAAATTGATAGCTGCTCAATAAATTTAATACTTTTTGGACAATTTTCCCTTAGCCTATTTATAAAAGTTGAGAAATTAGATTAAACAAATTGAAAATCCAGTAACTAGATCGAACATTTTGGAATAGTTCAAAAACTACATCAAACATAATGAACGAATTAAAAGTTTAAGGATAGTATTACAAAATGAGCCTAAATTAGAGACTACGCCATCCTCTAAGTCGTGACATAAATTTTCAGAGTCACAAGGAGAGGGGTAAGAGGCACAAAAGCTACGCCCTCATAAATTTTAACCACCGTGTGTAGTTCACACTTCGAATTCCGTTGATCACAAACATGCCCCAGCAATTTTCACAGCAGATCCAAGATTAAATTTTTGGAAGGTTGCTAAAGATCTATTTGCAATCGCATCGCATGCTTTAAGTCGATAATGCCTCATGATGGAACAAGCCTTAATAGCATGGTTCTTCCGAGTTCATGGAAAGAACTGGACGAAGAGCCGCTCGGTAATAAAAAGGAGGTTGGGGCATTGTGACTTCAATTTCTCAAATTAGTAAAAACAATCGGGGGAGACAATCAAAGGTAACGATTCATTCTGGACATTACCGTAAAGGTCTCACACATGACATAGAATATTCAGTCGAAATTATGGCTAGCCAACAAGAGGGTTGACAAGCCTATTTCCGTAGTCCCACCAAAATCCTTCCAATTGAGACGTCTCTTCACACGATATGTGTTGTTGCTAAATAACGTAGCATGAGCTTTTCAGGGGTTCAAACACGACATAAGTCCAACTTGTGAACTCATAAAAGACATATGGTGCATTTACTACTGGATCAACCGCCTTGGTGGTTGGTAGCATTCACGTCAGTGTAGATGCTACAAGTAGCAATGACTTTTGGGGTAAAGCATTAAATATTGGGAGGGAGCATGGGCCCTAGGAGGACTGATCCTAAAAATTAGTCCGGATCTCGGTTCCAAAGATTCGGTACCAACACTATGCGGTCCAGCTGCCTGGTAGGAACCGGACCGAGAATTGGATAGAACCATACTAACCCTAAATGCTCTCTTTTTAGTCTTGCATCTTGTTTGTTGCCGCCTCTCAGCCTTTGGTATATATTCTTTCCCTTACTTGTCTCTCTACATTTGCTCCTTTACAACAAATTGGAAAACTCGGCAACCTGCAAGAGTTCTTTAAGCTCCTAGATAATGATGAACGGGAACCAGCAGAAGTAGCAAAATGAAGCCGCTGAGGCAGTGCAGATCTTTGTCGCAAAGAACTGCACGAAGCGAGTGAGTTGGAACAGGGAGTTTTAACTACAGCAAAACCCAATGCACGGCCAATTGAAAATCAAAGCTAGAGAACCAAATCCTAGAAACGAACAAATGAAGCTGCTTAAGCAAGATTGTATCGGCAAATGTCCAAGATGATGGGATGAAACTCTAATCCTCATAGACCAAAACAGATATAGCAATTTGCCAAAAGAAATTTCGGGTTAGCAGCTCAATCTCAAGACCTTCCTGCATACAACAAGGGTCGAGTGAATAGTTCATCCTCCAAAAAAGGCAGACCCCCAAACCAACCCTCTATCTGCAGGTTCGATTCCAAGGCATAAAGGACAGGTTCCAAGTTCAAAAGCTAGGAACCAATCCTGACAGGGCAGCCAGGAACTGGCCCTCGCCCCTATTAATTGTTCTTTAGATTACAAAACCAATGTACATACTAAATGGCACTGTGATGAAGATGGTAGTCCAGCAATGGCTGAAGTAGAAGATGGAGAATATGCGTGGTGAGATTAGGATGGTCTAAAAAAGGTCGTCTATTCAGATACCTCGACTTCTCATGAGTAGAAGGGCATCGCATCTTTACTGCAAATTTCCATACAAGAAAAACTCCTGTTCTTTATTTTTTAATAACGAACCAAAATCTCCTACTAGTCGTGCCTCATTATTCAGTCCATGGATAGTAAAGAAAGAAGCAAAATCTCCTACAGGTTTGCTCGTCTTAAGTACTTGAAAGGGCTCAGTAAGCAATTGCCAGTCTCAAACAACCAACGACCCCACCATGACAATTGAGTCCCAATTCTAGCTTTCACCTACTCAGAATCGAGTAATCCCTTTCAAAATTATACAGAAATCGTGGCAACCAAGCTTAACCAATTTATACTATCCAAAGAGAGAATATACCACATATACTCGCGACTTCACGTTTGATACACATACTTTCTAATCTGATATATCTTTTCTTTTAATGCATAAGGTACTGAGGAATGAGTACCCACGGGAATGAATTTGATCAAACCTTGGTGAACTGGCCATGTTTCATCCATTGATATATGCCAATCAACACAACATTAGTGTGAGAACAGCAGTGATTGAGACCACGCACATCCATTTGCTCATCTACTTGTTTCCTCCATTCTGCATCCAATATGTACCAGCTCGAAGGACCTAATAGATCTTCCGTTAGCATTCAGATTTGGAGAATTCTGAGGTCATCTGAAAGACAGATCTATGTAAATGAATTGTGAATGAATTATAATTCAGTCTAAATGCTGTTTAAGCAGTACCTTTTGTTTTCCGTTTACTCCATATTTCAAGAACGCAGAGGAAATCTTATTTTAAAAGGAAGCCTGACAAGAAAAACTAACAACACATTTCGTTCTTGTGTGGCAGAAAAACTTCTGCAAAATTTCAGTTATCAGACAATCGGATTCTCCACGAGATTCGGCCATTAAAATCCCATTGTAGAAACCAGAGAACGATGTCAATTAGTCTTCATCTTTGCTAAATATACTTGGTCATCCATGTATGTCGGCAGGTCACGCCACATATTTGCAACAATGGCTATTAAATTACATGTTTATTACCTACTGTATCACTTTTTTGCAGCACTAAGTATCATGTTGAAGTCCCTATTAGCTATAACCATTATGTGTTTATTTCAGCTTGCATGTAAGTACACCTAAAATGCCCATTCTCTCATCTCTCACCAGCATCCTACCAGGGATTTGATTATACAAATAGTAATTAGAAGTTTTACACGATCTATAACTTAGTACTAATTATCAACATGACAATATAATAGTTATTTCAAGTAAGGATTTCAATAATCATAATAAATCCTTATACTAACTTGTTCATTAGTAGATAAATTACTTACATAATATAATTGAATTGATGATAGCAGAACTATGAATTAATTAATAAAAAATCATATTCAATTTTGTAAAACATTAGGTTCAAAGAAACGATATTGTCAATTAACTCTGCTAACTGATATTGTCAAATACATCGCATTTCATAGTAACAGAATCAATTCCACATCAGTTGATTCTATACTATACACAATGTTATAACTAAATTATTATTGACTATTCGGTTTGTTAAATCTAACTATTTTGTTGGTGAATCATGACATTTTAGACATTTTATCCGCACTCATTTGCTTTTACTACAATAAACCAAAGTAAAGTTGTTCTATTAGCAAAACCAAACAGGGTAAGTCTACCTTAAGTCTAATGAATAAGTCATAGTAGTTGTTGCGTTTAAAGCCTTAACCATTGAGGTAATTATACAAGAAACAAGCTTCTGAAATCACTGTTAAAGTACTAATAATATCTTTTCTAATATTACCTCTAAGATTGCCAATTAGAACTGTAGAATGCTTGATTTTTTTTTTTTTTTTGGTAAGTAATGCTTGATTTTTTTAGTAAAGAAAAAAAGTTAGCTTTCCGTTGCCAATTAGAACTGTACAATCTGTAGAATGCTAGAATTGAACTCTCCTCAGTGCAAGAAAAGGTTTTGATGCTTTCTCCACAAAAGTAGCAAAACAGTATGCACAAAATTAGTGCCCTGCATCCTTCTCCTCTGTTGTCATAAATTTACTATTTAACTATAACTCATATCAAATCAAAAAACATTTTTTTTTATTTTAGGATAATAACATAATTCAAAGTTTTCCCATAAAAATTTATATTATACTTGTGAATTCTTACTTTTATAGTAATTAGTTGCTTAATTTCATGACTTACTTCTATGTGTGCCATTTACCACTAATGACACATCAAAACAACAGGGCATTTAGCAAAAATGTTCCATGCCCAATTTTAAGTATGATTTTGTATGAAAATCCATGCAATTCGCATGTAAACGTCTAATTACCTGGATGTCAGATGTGCTGGCCCTAGAATGCATGGCAGGTGAAGCAACCACTCAATGAACCTCCTTGACGAATCCTACAGAATATTAGAGCCTTGCGGGAAGTCCTAGAGACTTGGTGAACCTGGCCGGCCAACACCGAGCTCCTCATTTCTTGGGCTCTCTTTTGAGCAGACCGGAGCTTTTTCATAATCTTATCCATGGACAACGATCTCTTTTTTTCCAGCTTCATCTACAGTATCCCAAAAAGATATTTAGAAGGACCTCAAGAACCTAATGTGCTGCCTTCAGAGACTGAGATACCTAGTAACATACAGGGTAAAATTGAGGTAGCACTGCAGAGAAAGAAGGTTGACTTAGGTAAATTCCCTTTCCCCATCAGTCAATAAGTGATAGTACTAATTTAATGTCGCATCTACTAATTTACTTGCTCATGACCATTTCTAGTTAACATTTATCTAGATCAGAACTGCCAAAGTATCATACAAGGTTTTCTCGCTCCAAGCCTCATCCGCAAAAAAAACCCAATACTGGGCAGGTTGCGGGACACCAGTCAGAGAAGAGTTATAGCTTAATCTGTCTGAGATAATGAAAATGGAGTGAATAACAAGTAACATGTTGGATGTAAACAACTAACTGGTACCTCTAGTTTCCGAATTGCTGCCTCAGCTTTAGCCTTCTGCAGGTTCTCCCAGGCAGTAATTTTTGCTTCCTCTCTTTTAACACTGCATATGAGACAGAAAATCAAACATAAGTTCTGCTTCAGTCTGTAGGGGATATTTCAGAAAATGGTCACATTTGGTGTTTGCCAGATCTTATGACATAAAGTTTGTCATATTTGGCATATGGTTTAGAGCATCAAGGAATCAATAACCAAATCGGTCAGCCAGCGAAGCAGAGAGAATTGGGAGGAAATCCAATGATCCGTTGGCCCTCTACTTAAAACCTTAAGAGTATTATTGACAATTAAAGACAATGTGTGATTGGTCCTTATTAAAAAGATAATCAGGCTCAAGCAGAGGGCAGTGAACTCCACAGGAACCGCAGTAATAACCTTTTATGTTACCTTTCAATAATAAATGCGTCCAATGACATTGACAAGTACACTATCAGAGATGAAAATGACACTGCTGACTGTATCTCCATTTGTTTGACCAGAGCAGTGTCCACAAACTCTAAAGAAAGTATATTGGCTTGGATTTGTAACTTCTTAGACCATAATTGTATGTCTTATAGTAGAGACAGTGTAGATCTACAAAAGGCTAGCCAATTCATCCTAATGAATCTTGAAAGCACAATAAGCGAATCAATCAGTTACTCTATCATGGAGCAACTGAATACTCAAATCAACTTTGAAGTCCTACATAAGACGCAGAACACCTTAGTAAATTTCATGAACATACTTTGAAATGCTCTTGACTGTGTCCGAGACATCCCATGCTGAAGATTGTGCTTTCATGTCTTTCTTTTTCCAATCATCACTGTTTCCTGAGCCCTTCCCTGAAAATCGGTATCTATTTTTCTTGGACCACCGAGTGATCATGACCCGTTCATCTACCTGCACATCCTTTACTTCCATCTTAGAGGAATTACCACCGGGTAGTTCCACGATGGATAAGGCTGACGGAGGGGACATGGCAAAAGAGAGTGTTCTTTTGGGAGATGAGCAAGTACTTCCCTGTGGGCTCATCTGGGTTGCCATATCCCTTCTTGAAACAGCACGAGATATATCTGTGGCAGCATCCTTCAGCTGATCGAGTTTTTCATCTAGTCATCCAAAACATAAAATATAACAGGATCAAACACACAAGTCGCCTGAACAAAGTTAATTTGAGATCTCTAGATTTAGATTGACTTTACATTAAAGCATCCATGGACAAATTACAATCAACTTGCATAACAACCAAACCCCCAAACTCCCACCCCCCCCACCCCACCAAAAAAATAAAAAAATCATGCATTTCAAATCGCAGTCAATCCATGGAAGTAGGACTTACATAGCTCCCAGAATGAGAAGACAATAATCGAATACTAGGAGCAGCCACTTCAGTCACCAAATATACAAAATTTGCAAGAACTTATACGTACCAGATGATTAAAAATATGACATTTGCAACACTAATTTCCAGAAGCACACAATCCTTATATTTCCGATCTGTTGGGTTGCTATACTTAGTCAGGATCCATGGACAAACTCCGATCAACTTGTGTAAACAATCATAATAAACAAATCACACATTTTAGATTATAGATAATCCCTAGAGATAGGACATATATAGTTCCTGGAATGAGAAGGCATTAGTCAGATAATAGGAGCAGCTACTCCAGTTACCAAATATACAGACTTTGCAAGAAGAACGTTATCGTAAAGATGATTAAAGTTATTGACATTTGCAACACTAATTTTCCAGAAGCAGCTATCCTTATATTTCCGATCTATCGTGTTGCCATACATAGTCAGGAAATTAATTGTTGGCATGGCATGCCAACAAATTTCTTCCTCACCGATCTCTCTATGAAAACACAGCAGAATGAACACTCAAAATAGCAAATCAAAATTTCATCCAGAAATACAATCTGACTGACCTTGGAGACCAATGCTGGATGACTGACTCAGCAGCTCAGAGCAACCATGGACACTAACTGATCGCCCCATGCAGGGCTCTCCATGGAATGGAAATTCTCCAACATGGGCAGCAGAATTTCGAAAGCCATCAGCTCCTACAACTCCAGCTGAAAATGGAGATGCAGCCGTGTAGTTCTTGATGTTTCCCCCTTCAAACAAGGGCATTCCAGGAGAATACAATGAGTAGTATGCAACTCCTGGCAGTCCAAGTGGTCCACTCTTCGATTTGGGTCTCCTCGGGGGTGGTGGAACTGATGGCTTAGAAGCACCATCTCCAGACACAGGACTAAAAATCCACCGCTCGGCATCTTCCCACTTTGATGGCAATGTCCTGCCATTATTGAATGGCAAAAATCCAGAATTTGCATTCCGCATGCCAGCACTGGACTGCAGGGGAACTCGCTCCGAGCACCAACCCTTCTGCAGTCCAACATTGGCATGACGGTAATTCGGGGTTCCTGGGCTTGGAAATGTACCAGACTTACGAGACGCCATGGAGCTCTTCTTCACAGCTCCCATTCGGGGGGAAGCAGCAGTGGCATTATTGAAATCGACCGAAGCAGGTCTTCTCCTATCTGATTTCCTCGACAAAGCTTCTGATCTAGATCTTCTCTCTTGACATTCTACACATTGTCACCGGTCTAAAATCATACAAATGGTTTCTCATCTATCTTAAGCTAGTAAGTGGAAAAAAAAAAATCTTCACCACACCTTTGAGAGCAAGAGAAAAGGAGCTTCTAGCAGAGTCGATGGCATGATTATTATCCTCAACATCACCATCCTCGTCCTCTACGCGAACTGCATTTATAATTGAAGGAAACAGTGAGATTGGAGACCGAGAGAGCGTCACACAATTTGAAAATTGCAAGGAGCTGTCGTTTTCGTGAAACTCTCTCTCCTCTCTCTCACTCTCTCCCTAACTTTAACTCAAGCTAATGATAGGCAAGGATACCTTTAGCTTTATCTGCTTTTCGAGAGAGACGACTGTGCTTATGTACCGCAGGTTTGTTTGGATTTGAATTTGGATCTGGATGTGGACCACTCGAACCATCGCGCTCGTGCCCTGCCAAATGCTGCGAGAGAAGAACAAGATTTTCACCTTGCATCAGACACTCAAACAACCAGATTCACATGCCGAACTGCACAAGCGGATGTCGTTTCCGGCTTTATGTACCGGTACTGACAGTACACACATCTTCGTGACGCATTTCCGACTCTCTCTCCATCTCTCGACTAAAGCTCAAACTCCTCGTTCTCTTCTTCTTTTTCTTTTTTTCGTTTCGATTCTTCGGCGAGGAACATCGACGCAATAAAGAACTTAAACATATTCGTAGGAACACAAAGTACGCGATCGATCGGCGACTGTCCCGGACAAAATGCAGAAACCGTCAATGCTCGATGCGCTTTCAGATAAGCTAGAACCCGAACAAGAAGCGAAGCGGACCGATTAAATTACCAGAGAGATCTCGGAGGCGAGAGAGTCGCGATCGTGAGCGTCGGACGCGAAAGAGCAGCGGTCGACGCTGGCGGAGGCGGAGGAGAAGAGGCTGAAGTTCGACTCGAGCGTGAAGATCACGGAGTCCGGGCTCGCATCACGAGCTCCGAACCCTCGCACATCCACCATGTCTTCCGCTCCGCACTTCACCTCACCTCGCAACGTGACACTCGCTGAAAAAACACCGCCATAGGCAAAGATTTCACGGAGCAACGGGGCGAACGCAGAGACAGAGATCTCTTCACCTTCGCTAGCTCCTCCGCATCCGCTCCAATGGCGGATTCCGGAGGCGACAGAGCGACGTATATTCACGCGTTCTTCGAATGCAGTGGTCGTCCGCTGGAGCGTGCATGTGAGATTGTGAGGGAGCTAAAAAAGGAGCAGAAGAGACAGAGCAGAGAGCAATCACAGTGTGGAGTTATTATTTTCTCTGTGCGCTTTAATTTCTATATTATTTTTTTCCGTCTCGTTGGATTATTTAAATTAATTAACGGCGTCATTATTCTAAGGAGATTTATTGGAGTTTTAACTAACTAAAGTGGCTCTTGGGGATGAAATGCGAATTAGGGGAGTTTTGTGGGGGCCTTTGGAGAAATAATTTTAAAAATAATTAGTGGGGGTTTGGTTCTTTTGATGGTAGCTCTCTTTTTCTTCTCTTATTTTTTATTTTTAATTTCACTTCCGTGAGATTTGCCTGGGGAGGAGGATGAAGACAATGACGGTAGGGCCCCCGCGTAACTTCGTTGGATTTTTGGAGGTCAGCGTTGGCACGTGGGGGGCAACAGCGACCTTTTGACTCACCGACTTGTCTTCGTACAGACGTGGGTTTTTCCCTCTCGGTTTTTTTTTTGTTTTATTTTTCTGACCATTTTTTTTTTCACAAAAGTGGATTTTCTATTGCAAGAATTTGTTTTTTTACTTGAATTTTTTTTTCCCAAACGTCTCCCGCGATAATAACGCATAGCGAAGGAGGACATGTCCATTCCAAATTTTATTAAACTTACGTGATCATGATGACTATGTGATTGATTTTCTCTACTATATAAAAAATCAAAACATCAATCGATACGATATATACAAAACATAAACATAGTTTCCAAAGCGACAAAATGAGTGCAATTAGGGGTGCAATAACATCACTTATATCAAAAATATAAATGAACTCGATTTATTACATTGTTTGTAAAACTCGTTTGTGTAGAATTTATTCTTAAATTGAAGATCTCTCTTATCAAACGATTAAAGAATTAGAAGTACTTCACCTTGAATGGACCGAGGTCATTCCAGCATAATTATATTAAATTATAATTACAAGATTTTTCTAAATGGGAACAATTCAGATACATAAATTATTTTTATAAGAGGGGATTATTTCAACATATCAAAATAGATACCGTGTTTGCATACATAATTAGATCTACTTTGAAATACCTTTCATTATTTGGAATTATGTTTAATTCTTTCTAATTTCTATTGAACCCAAGTATTAAAAAAAAAAAGAAACTTCTATTGAATCGAGAAATAGGTTTGGCTTGTGCACACCATTTCCTGGGCTTGCCATCACCCCATGAGTCGTCGTGGTCGTCACGCGGCTGGTCATCGTCGTTTCTCAAGTCGTCGTCATCGCCCCCAAGAACTGCGCCCCTCCGTCTTCCCACTCTTTCCGCCGCCATCACAGGTCCCAGAACGGAGATCTCGAGACGGCGATCGACCTTTTTTCTTTCCCCCTGTTTTTCTGCCCTTGATGATGCGATGCCGCTCGAGAAATCGGAACGCAGCAGCCATCATGCGCCGCGCGTGATCCGACGAGTGAAAACCTACGATGGCCGACGGCGACATCATTCCCCTCGTCTCAACGGGATTGGCGGCGGCGTCGACGCACGGTCCACCTCCGACATCTCACCGCATCGATTCAAACGAGTAATCATGAGTGGGCGACTCGCACCATCTCCGGAGGGGATTCAATTCCGTCGGATGTTCCCCTTTCCAGCGCCAAGAGCTTCGAAAAGAACCGCTCCTTCAAACCGGCATTGAAAGCAGCCGTCACTCTCCCTTTCCGCCTTTCCAATTTTAATTTTAAATTTTAAGCTTTATTCGTTTTACAAAAAATATAATATTTCTGAAAAATATTTTTTAAAAAATCATTTTCCAGATATTCGTCAGCTCGCCGGCCTCGAGCGAGGTCGAGGCACACCGTTAGAAGCGGCGATATTTAAAGGTAATCGAAGAACGCGAAAAATGTTTTTCTCCCTTCAAAAAAGCATAAAACATTTTCCTTAATATATTTCTCTTGACTATTTAATTTTTAGTAAAATAAACGCCGAAAAATTAGAAAAAATATTTTTATGAAAATTATTTTCCGTGAAACAAACGAAGCTTCAATAATGTAAAAAAAAAAAAAAAAAAGAACCGGGCCCCATGGGAAACAGCGAAGGAAGGTGGCCGCCATGTCCGTCCATCTTATCTCCATGAAACGTGCCGTTGGATATGGGGGCAAGCTGCATTAAGCCAATCGAGTCACGAGAGGGCCTTCTTGCCCAACTTGGGTAGCGCAATCTCTACTCAATCCTTTCGCCCGTGAGAGAGCATAGTACTTCTTCTCTACTAGGTTTTGTCTCCCAAAAAAAAAAAAAAGAACAAAACCAGTTGTATTGAAATAAATTAATATTAAACCGTGCATTCGCCTAATAATTTTAATTTTTTAAAGAAATGGAAATAATACTACAAATTCTTATACAGTAACCAAGCAACAAGCAGGGGCGAGCATAAATTTAAAATAGAACCCGAAACCTGAGAACAAGATTGACGGGAATCAATCGGGTTTCACGTGTCAAGGTACGTGATAGGTTTCGAGTCCCAAAATCGATCCTATAGTATTTCACGACGATTGATGATGAGCGGTAATCAAAAATTACTAGTACGAGCTTTTATAATGAAACATTTTCGCAATTTTTTGCGGGTCTAAAGATGAGCTGTGACCGTCGAATCGTGGCAATAAATGATGGCTGGGGTCGCGGGTGATGCTACGGTTGCCACATGCGCGCGTCGCCGCAAGTGCCCTCGTCCACAAGGCAACACGGATTTCCGTCGACGCGATCGGATCTAAGGGTCACGTCTTAATTGATTTGCCCCCGCGCTCCTTGCCCACGCTTGCAATCATCTGCCGTGCTTTTAGAAACGTGCTCTTGCTTCAATCCCGTCCCGTGCGCCAGCATAATCATGGTCTTGCCGAGCGGAGACGGACGGAGCGGAGACGGATCACGTTAAGAGTTCTAACGGATTTTGTTCCGTCATGAGATTCGGGTCGACGCTTCTCCGACGACTCAAGGCGCGGAACGGTACAGCTGGTCTCTCGTGAAGTTGTCGAGCAGCGAAAAAAATCATTTTATTTTAAGGTTCTGTTCGTTTTATGAAAAATAATTTTTTATTTTTTTTAAATTTTTCCAACGTTCGTTTCACGAAAAATAAAATAGTTAAGAAAATATTTTTCCGCTTTTTTAAAAGGGAAAATATTTTCCGCTTTTTTCGTTTAGTTTTAAATATCGCGGTTTTTAATAACATGTCTCGACCTCGCTTAAGGCTGGCGAACCGACGGCTTTTGATAAACGAACACCGAAAAATATTATTATGTTAAAAAAATAATTTTCTGAAAAATTATTAGACGTTTCTCCGACGACTCAAGGCGCGGAACGGTGCAGCTGGTCTCCCGTGAAGTTGTCGAGTGGGAAAGAAAAAAAAAACGGTTTCTTTTTTACTCTTATTCCCGATAAATAGGAATTGCAAAATTTCCGACCTGAAGAGACACGATTGTCTGACAGATGGAGGGAAGTGGAGAATTCACCGTGAATGAGTTTGTCGTGTAGTTAGGGGAGATAATACGATTTTGAGCATAGCAAAGTATAATAACTTCTTATCTGGGTAGGAAGAATTTGGATGTCGTTGAGATCTTGAATTCGATTTCCTAATAAAACGCATGTGATTAAGTAGGAGGCCATGACAATTTGCTAGTCTCCCCCGATGATTAGTCGAGATGCGCGCAAATTGGTCTAAACATCTCGATTACTTAAAAAAAAATACACCCTAAGAAGCGTGGGCGGATTCTTTCTCTATATATTTATAGAAGAAATCCCATAACATTAGGTGTAGTGAACTTTGTTTTGTCTGGAAAAAAATGGCCATGACAATAGGTTGCTGTGCTAGTCTCCCCCGATGATTAGTCGAGATGCGCGCAAATTGGTCTAAACATCTCGATTACTTAAAAAGAATACATCCTAAGAAGCGTGGGCGGATTCTCTCTCTATATATTTATAGAAGAAATCCCATAACATTAGGTGTAGTGAACTTTGTTTTGTCTGGAAAAAAATGGCTAATTTTCATTTTAATCTCGAATCTACTCACGTGCCCGAAAGTAATCTAAAGTATCAACATCGATTACACCAAATCTAAAGACATGGATTATGATAAAATAAACTACAATTGACTGTAATGTTGATAATTTTGAAGAAATTGATAGCGATTTTATGGACGAATGGGTAGATTTGGGGTTAGACTGAAGCTTGGGGATTTTGTTTTTGATAAAAAAAAAAATAATTCGAGATGAAATTGAGATTGGATTTTTTTTTTTTTGGAAATTGGGCCAATGTTTGGTAACAGTAGAAGTGTTAATGGACATGAAATTATCGAAATTAAAAACCAAAAAAAAAAAAACGAATTACCTAGTACGAACGAAACAGAAGATAGGGGTGAGTCGGGTGACTTGTCGGAGTAATTTAAGCGTAGTCAGTGACACAGCCTAGACTGTTTTCCGGTCAACCCGACACTTGTTTTTTTTTTTCTTTCTAATTAAGTATTTGGTATATAAAGAATAATATGTTATTATCACTACAAGAAATAAAATGTCATTGACGATCTTGTTGATTAAGTAAAGAGTACTTAGAAACTCATTCAGAGGATAATGTCACAAACAAGAAACCCCACTAGAGTCTCTTTTTGCAATTAGCTGGTTTTTCCCGCTTTCATCCGTTCGAAATTGCTCGAAAATTTCCGTCTTGTCCATTACATGAATGGGTTTGATTTTCTAGTTTGACAGGGATAAAAAAAATATGGATTGAATCGTAATTCCATCGGATTTCCTAATCGAAACTTGAATAATTAAATATGGATTGAATTGAAGTGTGAAGTCGGATTTCCGTCGCCCACGTGCACGTGCACCAAAAGTACGTTGGGCCTAAAAATCATGTTCGAGGCTCATGTATATCGCAGTGTAATTCTCGAGACTTTATAACTATCTTTGATTAACTATCTTTTAAAAAAAAAACGAGTCTACATAATCAATAAAAACCAAGCGTGGTTTGGCCCAAAAAAGTTGAATTTTCACTGAATTATAACATGCAAATTTAGTATTTTTATCAATATCATATGGTACGTGGCAAGTGATAAATGTGGGTTACAATTAATGCCGGTAAAAAGGCAGAGACATCGGCAATGCTTGAAGTCACAGGTGATGGCAGGAGGGCCTTAACTATCTCATTGACTTTCTTGGCCCGCACGTGACCTGTCCTGTTTTCAATTTCTTCTCTTACAAATGCACGTGATGGAGATTCTTCTCTTTCATAAAAATAAAATAAAATAGAGTGCTACTGAAATATTGTAATTGATCCACGAAATTATTGTGCCAAAAACTCACATTACATTTTCCACAGCCCGCACTTGTTTAAACATAAAAAGGTTTGTGCTAATCTTGATTAGGGAAAGGGGAGATGTGAGAGGTTGATGCCTTGGGGTCTGCTCTGAGTGCTGTACAAGTAATTAAGTGTTCTTTACATTATTAATTAAATAGACATAAAATCTAGAGAATCGGTGAGGCAAAAAAAAATCATAATTTGAAGGATAGGAGTAAAAAAGTATATACAAAACTCTATACGCCAATTTCAGAAGAGATTGTCTATCAAATAGTTGATCGAAAAGGGTCAACCGAATGGTTTGTTGCGTAAATATTTCACGAGTGTGCAACTTCTGTGATATCACATAAAGACGTGGCTAACGTTGATCACCCCTTTTCACCCTATTATCGATATAATATCATGAAGATTTTGCGAGATTGTGAATATGCAAAGACTAATTGGTAGAAGATTTTGCCTTCATGTTTAAGGGGCATTCCTTTCACTCTTTATTTTATTTAAGCGGTTGTTAGCAAACCTGTCTTTGCAATTGTCTTGACAAAAGAATATGACGGGTCACTAGTATCTGGTATAATTTGTTGGCATTTGTGGAATTGGAGGAGGAATCAAAGAATATTTTAGACAAAAATTTCCTTTCAAACAATATTTTGTGTGCTCGATTGGTGGAAAAAAGATTGTTTGCTAGAAGAGAGAAAGAGATAAGTTTGTCTATTCGAACCACCTTTCTTCTGGCTGGGTCAAACTAAACTCTGATAGTTCCTCTAAAGCCAATCCGACTCTACTTAATCGTGATAGCTCAAGCGATTGACTAGTTGAATTCACGCAAACAGTGAGAGTAATTTCAACAGGTGAAGACTCCCCATGATTTTAGATGGTAATATATGTGTAGATTGGTGGGCAAATCGAGTTGTCCGACCCGACAATATAGGTGATAAGAATGCATTAGGTAAGCCATTGATAGGTTTGCTTCCTTTATTGTTGGGAGATTAGATTGGATCATATTTTACTACGAGAGGAACGATGTAAAATTTTGGGCTCTACCCCATTTTCTTAACCAAAAAAAAAGGAAAGGAGTTCAAATAGGTTCAAACTTCCAATGAATCACAAAGATCAGCAATTTTAGTTAGTGCGTCGTCATTGTGGTCACAAGGCTCTTGAATTTTATTAAGATGAAAACCTCGTAATCAATTCATGCTCGCGACAAATTTATTGTTTCATGTCTATTCCGATTAGGGTTGTTGATTGATGAAGGCGTTACACCATACCCGGAACATCTATCCCCATCTCGAATCTCTTCTGGTCCGGTCCGGAGATCAAAGAAACTACTGCTAAAGAGGAGACGTGGCTTGCAGGTCGTTCTCTACTCGTTCATCAGTCAGCTGAAGCAGATCATCGAGGGATTCATTAGGTAGTCCACCACAATCACACCATCAGTCGTTTAAGATCTCCAAACCATGAATTGGGTTGCTAAGTAGCAATCCCCCAACTAACGAAAGCTGTCCTCAACTCTCAATCACTTGCTGTCTCTGTCTGTCCGAGACAAAACGTATGACCCACAAGCCTGTTTTCCAATAGATGAAGCCTTGGTATGTTGGTCGTTCATTCGGAGAAATCATGAGGTACTTTCCAAGCACCAGGCCGCTGCCAAGTCGGGTTCATCGCTAAATGTATTCGTCTCTTTGGACTGAACAAGAGAATCCACGACACTTGCCACTCAGAAATCGCCATGAACAGACCATGTAAAGCGGCGTTGTGCCACTCCTAGCCAAAATGAATAAGGGCGCGTTTGGTAATATTTCTATTTTAAAGAACATTTTTTGAACAAAAATATTTTTTGTGTTTCTACTCCATAAAACCATTTTTGAGTAAAATAGAATGTTTGGTAAAAATATTCTTGAAAAATAGAAAAATAATAAAAATACATTTGGTACAATTTAGTAATTTTTTATTTTTTTTTCTTGTTCATGAGCGACCGGCGGCCGGCGACCGGCGACCGGCGGGTGGTCGAAGGCTGCAAAGACAAAAGAGAAAAAAAAGAAAAATAAAAAGTGTTTTTTAACAACATGTACAAGAACAAGAAGCAAATTTTTTTTTATTTCTCGTTATTGGTCCAAATATGTTTCTAGGAACAAAAAAACATCTTTTTTGTTCCCGAAAACTAATGTGTAAACAAACACATTTCTGTTCTTTTGTTGTTCCATGAAACAAAAGAATAAAAACATTCATGTTTTTAAACATTACCAAACATGCCCCAATTTTCCCAACTTCTATGGCTTCTGCCAAGCTTACAGCTCATCAAAGCTAATTCTGTAGAGCAGGATGACATGCCAATTGGGAGAGAAGGACGGGAAGAAAAAGAAAGCATCAAACCTCAATTGAACACGAACCCCGCATGTTTCTTGCGTCGTCAAGACAATGATAAAATTGAGTCTGCAAGTGTTCCTCATACTTGACATTGCATTTTAGCGATCATATCCGGTTAAGTAGACAGCTATCTCGTGCTACAGAACAGAAACTCTGCAGAAAAGCTAAAAGAGAGTGCTGCCATTTGTTACAAACTTGCAATATTCACCTATAGCATTTCCAAGTCAAATGCCGCAACTCATGATAGATGACACCGTGATCCTTAATTTTAACAAGTTTCATGAGAATTATACATGGTGAATTTTTCCAACAGTGGACAAAGTTATGTACAATGATTGAGCAGAAGCATGACTTGATGATTTTTCCAATCCAACACTGCTGTGGTAAGACATTTATGGCATCTGAAAAGGATTCTGATAACTGTACATTCTAATGATCTGAAGAAGAGACACTTATCTTCAGATAGCACTTTAATCCACCATCTCAAAACCAATATTCGTGGCTATTTGTGGCAGACCTCCGTGTTGCTGAAATAAGCAGTTACTGCCTTTAACTTACCATTCAAGTAGTTCTTCTCGACCTGAGACCAGACAATGAATCAGAAGAAAGAATGCACGAAACGTTTCATGGGGCTTAACATGAAATGGACAATGTTTCATTCCCCTTAAAACTAATCAACCAATCAAACATAAGTGTGAAACCACAAGATATATCCAAAAGAAAAGGAGCGTAACCAATGTTCATCTCAATGTCCTAAAAAGCTGAGGTGTCGAGCTGGAGAGAGGGACAATATCATCTCCAAGAGACAGCCAGGAAAAGAAGCAAGAGAAAAGATTCGCTGGGTGATATCCATCGAGTCCATAAACCAGGTAAAGAAAAGCACGTGACACTCAAAAGAAACTATTCAAATTATCTTGAGAACAATTGGTGATATAAAAACTCCAATTGCCAATGCAAACATATATAAAGCCTTATTGCAGAGTAATGTTGTCCTCTCCCACTGCATAAGCATGACACAAATAAATTAGGTGAAGAAGAAAATGATCCTCTAGTAAACAGACATCCCAGGAAAACGTGCCACTATTGTCTAAACATGAATGAGGTCCATAAGCACCATCTTCACTATCTATAGAAGAACTTTCGATGTTTTCAAGTGTTTACTGTCGATGAGTAAGAACCCAATAATATTCAGAAATGTAATACATGATCAACACAAAAAGAAAAGACGGAAATTAATTGTCAGTTGAAATCAAATACTGATCTTGTACTGTGCTGAGCATCCTGATGATTTCGTCCTTAAAGATAGCAGTTAGCCCTATATACACTTATAATATTGCATTTCAACATAATTAATCCTAATATTCTGCACTTCAGTTTGCAATTTTATAGCCTGCGAGGTGAGAACATATTCCTACTAAGAAAAGATTCAAAGAGCAGACCTTAGCACCAGGATAGAGATTAAACCAATGTCCACTAATCTTAATGGATTCTCATTAATAAAGACAATTACATACAAGAATAGGAATTACCTCCAATGACCACAAAGGTTGAACAGAAAGAGCAAGCTCAGCTAATTGGTTCAGATCAACATTTCTTGGAAGGAACATGACCACTTTGGAAGCAATTTCCTTGGCAATGTTAAATAGGAAAAATCTACAGAGTACATATTAATGCACTAAAGTTAATAATCAGCTTTAAAGGTCAAAAAAGAAGTCAAAGATAAAAATGATACTCATGATAGTCAAGATATAGCAGGTTCATTTTACTTCAAGTGATTAGCCACTCACCCATCATGTGGCTTGAGCATGGTCTTCATGTTGTATGTCTTCACTTTGGTATAACCAGGACCACCCCAAGGAGGTGACAAGAAGACGGTATCTGCCTGCAATAGCAGAGAAAAGCATTTACTATAAGCATATGGAAGGATAAAAATGTCAAAGTAGTTAATCCAGAATACGCAGATTTACATTATGGGGTCCTCTATATATTCTTAACATTGAGAGAATGAGCATAATGTATATAATTGGCCCAAAAAAAGCAAGATGCATAACCAAAGCCAAAAAAAATACCATTTGGTTTTGGCACTTATTGAGCAGAATACGGATTCAGACTACCTCAGATTTCCACAGAAGTTGGTAAGATGATGTCTTGAGCAGTTACACGAATACGCAGATTTACATTATGGGGTCCTCTATATATTCTTAACATTGAGAGAATGAGCATAATGTATATAATTGGCCCAAAAAAAGCAAGATGCATAACCAAAGCCAAAAAAAATACCATTTGGTTTTGGCACTTATTGAGCAGAATACGGATTCAGACTACCTCAGATTTCCACAGAAGTTGGTAAGATGATGTCTTGAGCAGTTACACGAATACGCAGATTTACATTATGGGGTCCTCTATATATTCTTAACATTGAGAGAATGAGCATAATGTATATAATTGGCCCAAAAAAAGCAAGATGCATAACCAAAGCCAAAAAAAATACCATTTGGTTTTGGCATTTATTGAGCAGAATACGGATTCAGACTACCTAAGTAAACAGAGGAGGAAAGCTACTCATCTCCATATATGAGTTCCAATCTCCATAGTAATGAGACAGAGCATGTTAAGAATTCAAGAATTATAAGTATAGCTGTCATACATCTTGTATATTATGACACAACAATGAGGGCTCAAGACATGTGAGGCATATACTTTTGATGATCTTAAGATAGGAAACAACTCTGATGGGACATTAAGCCTCATCCATAAACATGTAAAAGACCACAGACTTCTCAATACCTTCAAGTTTCGCGCCAAAATGAAGAAATCTCCCTTTACAAAATCTATTCCACCATCAACACCATATATGACAGCATTATGTTGTGCATATTCAATCTTCTTTGGATCGATGTCAACTGCTATTACATGTCCGCCCCTGAATTCATAACAACAAAAGTAAAGGGTGTAAGTATTTTCACAGTTGCATGCAGAAGGCTGCACATATTGGGCAGAAGACTAGAACCCCACTTGTTCAAACAGCAGCATCAAGGTTCTCAGCTGAATAGCAACTAGGATTAGAACTGAAACAAGAAAAATAGAAAACTCATCATCCTACTCTCATCTTGATCACAGGTCATTGCGGATGCTTTTCCCAGAAATCATGTTTGCAAACTTCTGAGCGGACAGTTGCTAAGGGATACATCAACTCCAAGATTTTACCATTATCTTTTCCTGCAGGAATTTATTTTGGAAGTATGCTCCATGTCTGCACTTCTATCTCTTGATCAGGCTATGCCCTGACCTTCATATCATTCCAAGGTTAAGTTCTAATGTTCGATGCATGTTATCTACCAAAAAGAAGGAAACTCTAATAAATGTGGCTTTAAAAACTAAAGCACTCAAAGAACACGAATGACAAGATGAACACAGATGACAAGAATGGCAAGTGTGGTGGTGTCAGCTACAAACTTTGCACAATCCAAGGTTGGTGAACTCTTATCAAGTTCTTAGGAAATATAAAAAGTAAGCATATCTTAAATCAAAAGAGGTCTATTGTAGTTTAGGAGGACTCACAAGCTCTCCCAAAAGGTACCATGGATTTCTTTGCTGTACAGCAAAAGTGGAGATTAGTGTTAAAGGTGATAGTTCCCTTTTGGCTGAAAAATTTGCTCTCTCCTATATCAACCACCTAATGCAGAACCAGACTATGTTCACTCATACAAACAAATTCATAAACCTTAAACCAGAAACACACAGAAAAGAAGAGAAAATGGTTCTTACACTTGTGCAAATTGGATGGCATTCCCACCAACTCCAGTGAAACCATCCACAATAACTCCACCACCACAACGAATTGCATGATGCCTAGCAATAGACTGAGGAGTAACAGAAAACCATCCTTCCTCATCCATTTTGATACCTTCATCAAATCTTGAAAAGAGGAGATATCTCTGAAACCAATATTTTTCAATGACGGTGCAGTACTCTTCACTCAGAGGAAAGCTCAGGTCTGCAAGATGCAAATGTTCATCAAGAGGATATCGATTAAACAATGACAAGCCCATATTAGCCTAAAAATTTATCTAGGGAAAATAGTGAAGAAAACTTATCAATCAAAATTCAAAATGTATTACACACTAAAGTTGAAACCAACACAAGTTGAATAATATAGGAGATAACAAAATAAGTGGAAAACTGCTCATTTCCCTGATATAACAAACAGAGATCAACTAGGTGAGAAAATGAACTCTTTTCATACAGATTAGACAATAGCATCCCATTGATATCTCAATTATATAATTAATGAGGATGTACAAATTGAAATATCAGCACCAGGATGGAGGCATGGGTTAATTTCCAGTTTTGTACAGGTTGCTTCCCCTAATATTAAAGACTATCTGCTACTCTCATTAACCTTGTGACCTCTATAACCTATGTGAAGCCCAACATTCGCACATCCTCTAAAACAAATAGCACTAAGTAGCATCAAAACAATAATTTAGACAGAATGAACAGAAAGCAAATAGCCGAAGTACCTTCATTGACATGCATTGCCTTCCTTTGTATCCTCCTTTGTCTTGCAACTGTTTTCCTTTTGCTTGTATGAGAGCCAGACAAAGAATGCAAGTTATCTAGAGAATCTCCAACTTCCACCAGCAAATTATTCTCCTCTACAGATATTTCTGCCGGGACACTCAAAATGCTGCAGGGAGAGATACATGAGATGCTAAAACAGATAAAGAATCATCAATAGGGAAAGCCCATCACTAACAAAATAGTTAATAGCGCTTAAAATGAACTCTATAACAGACATCTCACTATCTTACCGAGCATCATACAAACATAAGCCTCCATTAGTTTGTAAACTTTGTTAATAACTTGGATAAATAAAGTCATAAGGCCATTCTGGCATATTCTAGACAAGGCTGCACTTTACTTGAGTTCAAAAAAAAAAATTGTATAACATTATTCAGCACAGAGGTTTAAGGTTTGAATATCAATGTTACCTCTATTGTTATTTTCTCAATTTTTATGTTATCATGTTCCACCTCAAGTTGATTAGCTGACGTGCTTATGTCCACTGCACAATGCATAAACCCAACTTACCAGCAAGGGGAAGCATTAAAAGATACGCTGAAGATATATTGTGGGGCTGTTTCATCAACTTTATAACCTTTTGCTCAAAGATTCTAAAAGATATATGCTACTTGGTTATCTTCCAACCAAGGAGGTAAGTTTCAAAATGTATCGGGAAACCCATCATTATACAGTTTATTTTTGTAATGATGTGGATCCAACCTTAACTACTTAGGGTCTGAAAACACTCCTCGTGGCAAAAGAATCAAATGCTAAAATTCTTGAATTTCATGTTACAGCCATATATAAATAACATACTACCATGAAATACAAGGATGTAATCACGATAAACAAACGCTTAAAGCAGGAAAAGAAAGATAGGAAAACAAATTAACAATAAGAGGAAATGATGAGATTCAAATATTTGACTTGCTTTTTGTGCCATGTCAGACAAACCTTATGTGGTATAAGTTTCAAAGAGAGTTAGGAAAAAGTCTCACAAAGTACTTTTGTCATACTCAACAACAACTTCTAGCCAATTAATAACAGCTTAGCCTATAAATGATTAAAAAGGAAAAACCTTGACATCATTAGTAATCAATTAAATCTTAACCATCACGTAGACAATTTCTATTTGTAGACCACAACCTTTAAAATAGCATATTCTGGATGAGTATGATTGCTACAATAACCTGTAAGAAAATAACCCCTATTTTACCTGATATCACTTAGTCTTCCTGAAGTGGCATCTTCTCCACAATCTTTCAAGACGATGGAATCACCTTCACCATATGTTTGACTAAGTAATATATCATGATCCATGAACGAATCTACAGTATGTCTAGTCAGCTCAGCAAGGCCAGAATTGGACACTGGGTTCTCAACAGATGCTGCCTCTATATCTTCCATCCCAGGAGGTGGAAACCACGTTGTAACCTGGGTTATACTATTATAATAGTAATTTCTCTGATAGAAAGAGTCCCAAAACACAATCCAGTCTCCACATGGGTTGTTGTTATTGTTTTGCTCCTGTTGAAGAACCTCTGTACGTTGGTCAATGGCAACCTCTTCCAATGAATGAGGCTTCTCATAACTGTTGCAATGTGTTATAATATCTTCAACATGGTTTGCAGCTGAAATATGGTAGTACAAATTGGACTCCATTAAGCTTCCACCAAGATCTTCCCTGCCACACTCAATAAATGCTTCAGTTGAAGGACATTTTGACCATAGTCCACCTCCAGCATCAAATTCTTCATTGTCAGGGTTAATTGCCAAGTCATTCTTGGGCACATTATCAGTCAGAACAGTGTAACAATCCTGGCAATCAATTGCCACATCTGATGTTCCACTACAAATTGCTTCCTCGCTGACAGAGCTGATCTCAGTTGAATATTGTCCCTTATCAAATGTGGAACAAAATTTACTGGCATCCACTGCATTATCATAGCAAGAGATCTCACTTTGGCTCGTTACTGATGTGGGACACAAAAATCCACTGGGATTATCATTAATAACAGTGTGAGATACAACAATGGGCTCACTCACTATCGGAAATTGAGCTCCTTCACTCTCAATTTCTTCTCTTCCATAATCGTGCTTCTTATGTGTTCTCTTTTTTCTCACTTTAGAAGTTCCATTCTTCTTCTGAAATTTGGAAAAATATTTCCAGCAACTCAAAGTATTAAAAACAGTAAATGTTAAGTGTCATGATACCATGAGAGAGAGAGAGAGAGAGAGAGATCAAATAGTTTAGTTAACCCATGATAAAAGGATTTATAGTTTGGACAATTGTAAAATGGTTCCATGTCTAGATACATTGCTCACTCAGCATTTACTCCAAGCCTTTCTGTGATCTAAGTAATCAGAATTTTAAGGACAAGATTTCCAAAAAGCATTCTCATACAATGTCAATCAACAGTTTAGCAGGCTCCTTCATCGTATATGATGACCTTGAGTTCACCCAACTTAAATAAAGGCTACCCCAAAATGCTCTCCTGGTCCACTATTCTCCTACTACTCAATATTTCAATTGGTTGAGCAAATCTTATTTCAAAACCTCAGCAATTACAAATCTTTGAACTTGTAGAAGAACAAAGCCAAACATTACTTATTACTGAAGCAACCAGTGGCACGGGGGTATGATATTTGGACAAATGAATATCAGACCACAAGGCACCGCAATCAGATTCTGATTTTGCATCTAAAATCCTCCATAATACCAAACGCAAACTGGGACAAGAAATCACCTCCTTACTGGTCTGAAATGTAAGTGGAAGACCAAGCTCGTTCATCTGTCTGATGAGTTCCAAGTCCTCCGGTAAAGCACTACAATCTGGAGGTAAAAAAAAAAAAGCAGAAAAAGCAAGAGAATTTGAGCAACTTGTGATCATTTGAAAAACAAAAATATCCACGACAAAACAACTTCTTCGGCCACAAAGCAAGCCAGTACAAAAGGGCAAAAAGGGAAAGGCAAAAATACTTGCTTGGGGTGGTAGACACAACGTCTGAGCCGACATTGCCGTCGCGGTGAGGCGGGTTCTGCATCGAACCCAACAAAAAGAACCATCAAAATTCTCCAACTGGGTACGGTAATCAGAGAAGCGGGAGATGCAGTACAAGTCGAGAGCAAGACGAAGCTTACACTACTTTCGGTCGAAGCCGGAAGTCCTTGCGCCGTCGAGGAGCCGTGGTCCCTGGAAAAAAGTAGAGCGACTCACAGTAAGACAAGCAAGCACGCGCACGCAGACACGGAGGCAGAGAAGGGAAGACAAGGTAGACCAGAGGAAGACTTGAGTGAGCTTAAAGAGATCGCCGAGAGCTCTGATAGCAGGAGCGTCCTCTTCCCCGTCGAGTTGGGGGGCGTCCATGTCGCTCCCCCGAGAAAATATTCACGAGTTCACCAAGGGAACTGGAGAAACGAAGAGGGCTTCGGAGCTGGAGGGGAATTTGTACGCACGATGTCGGACACGGACACGGACACAGACACAGACCCACGTCGCGTTTCGGTCGCAAGGACGACAGGCGGCGGCCGATCCAGCGACGGAAACGAAGGAAAGGCGAGAATCACGAACAAACGAATAAAACGAGGAAGCTAAAACCTCTGTATGGCAATTCGAATTCCGTCCTAATTTTTCTGCCAAAACGGATGACTTAGCTTAAAAATCTAAACTTTCGATTCCTCCAATTATAAGTGCGAACAGTATTTAGGCGATATGAACACTAGCTCAGTTAAGTCGCCATTGAATTTTTGTTTGTTTGTCTGAATGCGTCGGTGTCTTTATTCTTATTCTCGTCTCCTTCTCGTTCAGATTGCAAATCGGATCCCGAACAATCTTTTGCTGCTGCTCACTGCCATTCAAGCAACTAGAGGACTTCAACATCATCACCATGGCTCCAACACAAGCACCTCCAATTGATCACGCACTAACAAAATGAGCGAAAAATCGTAGTCACTGTCAATGACCATCCGAATAATCGATTCAGGGGATTGATTTCCAATGGCCTCAACTGCAAAAAGATTGGAATCGAAAATCGAATCGATCAGTTTCAGAACATATTGTTTTTATGCTTTAGGTAAAAGCCCGAATCTTTTTATAATGACGGGTAAAAGTTATATCATTTCACTATAGTAACATTTTTCGATCGAGTGCCTGTTTACTTTGTTTTTGAACTGGATTCGGTGCTTGCCCTAATAAACGTCACCCAAACACAACATCAATTTTTGTTGCTTCCGACTTTTCCCGTTTTGGCTCTTCTGATTTTTGACTTTCTATGAATTTCGAGAAATATTCATCCAAAGGCTTTTAATTTCATTAAAAAGTAATTATAGATTTTCAGATTTAATTCTTATAATTCTGTAAAACTCAAATAATGTTTGTTCTTATTTAAAAAGTGTCGGAGGCGGAAGTAAGAGATGGACTTGCTCCGCTACTGCTGCTTGCGTCGCTGCAGTCCGTCACCAGGACCGCCCTAAAGTCGCAGCGTCGAAGAGGAGGACGGAGAGGTGGCAGAGACAATGGACGACGAGATTGAAGAAGGGATGGTGGTGGACGAAGACGTTCGCTCGCCGGAGCAGCAGCAGCAGCAGCCGCCGTCAAAGGAGCGCAAGGCTGAGAAGTCGCCGTACGAGATGCTGAGAGAGAGCAAGAGCTCGGTGGAAGAGATCGTAGCTCAGATTCTCTCGATTAAGAAGCAAGGCCTGCCGAAGTCTCAGCTCAGAGAGCTCGCCACTCAGATGTTCCTCCACTTCGTCACCCTGCGCCAGGTTCTCAGCCCTCGCTCGCTGTTTCTGTTTCCTTGCCTAGGTCTTGTTTTGCTTTGTGCTATGTGGGTGATTTTTTTTTTCTACTTTGATTGGGAGATGAATTGGAATACGATGGTGGCGAGATTTTCTTCAAGCTTGGAGGTCGATTCTGTCGATTGAGGAAAAGTAGGGGATTTTGTGCTGAATTTTGGGGGCTAACATGGTTACTGAGGGGTTTGGAGTCATGGTTTGTGCAGGAGGTTGCCCTTCGTTTTGTGGTCGCACCATTGTAGACATTATCTGCTTGTCCTTGATTGTCTGCTGTTTTACAGATGGATTTGCATTGATATGATGGAATGTGGAACCGAAAACCAACTTCTGGTAGTAACATGGATGCAAGAAGGAGGAGAATGGCTTGTATAGGGAGCTTTGCAAAATTGGAGCTTTAATAGTCCTGTTTTACCAATCATCCAAACTCCTAAGCTAATTTTGTAAGCAGTAGTATAGAAGGCGATTTTTAGGATGAGTTTAATTGACCCTATTCTGGTCCTGATGAGATGGAAACTGATTGTTCTTTGTAGCTGACACCAGGAAAGATATTGTAGGATTTAATTACAATCAAGAGATTTTTAATGACAGTGTGCTATTTGAAGTTGTGTGGAAAAAGGGAAAGGATTCTCGAGCAAATTATTTAGAGCCTTGGGAGAGGAGGGAGTGGGTACATAAGAAGTTCAATACTAGAGCTAATAAATGATAGAACAAGGAAAGATTGAGCTCATGCTTGTGGCTGAAAAGGAAAACATCATCAGTGCTTCCTTAGTGTAAGGATGGTAACTGTACTCCTCCTTTATATCCTCCGGCCCTAACTTAATTGGGTCTCATTTTTATTACTCCTATCTTTGTTTTATCTTATGCTTTTGTTTTCACTTGATCCTAATTGGATTGAAGATATAATGGCTATAGTACACACACTCAGTCATCTGATAGTTTTGTAGGGACTGACTTATGATGGTGTTGCACAGCTTATTTCATGATCTGTATAAAGACTTGATCATTTTGTTTAATCAAATTTGTCTTCTTAACAGGCAAACCGCTCAATACTGTTAGAGGAAGACCGGGTAAAAGCAGAAACAGAGCGAGCAAAGGCACCAGTAGACTTCACAACGCTGCAGCTGCACAATCTGATGTATGAAAAGAGTCATTATGTAAAAGCAATAAAGGCATGCAGGGACTTCAAATCAAAATATCCAGATATTGAACTTGTTCCTGAGGAGGAATTTTTTCGTGATGCACCTGAAGAGATTAAAGACTCAGGATCCCATAATGACGCGCACGATCTGATGTTAAAAAGGCTTAACTTTGAGCTCTTCCAGGTGACTGGTGATCTCTCTGCTGTCTGCAATTGTATGAATAGACTTGTGCATGGTTTCTATTATATCTGATGATAATAGCGTTGTAGGTTTTTCTACGCAGACTGTGCATAGTCAGCTTTTGACCACTTGTTTAATTTACTGCTTGTTCTTTTAGAATTTATTGGTTGCATAATTTTGGTAAAGAATCTTCTTACTGGTGAAATTTGTTACTGAGACATGGTCTGGGACTGGTGTGGCTAGTGCAGTCAATGAAATATTACCATGTGAAGAGTTTCATATTGAATTGTTTAGATTTCTTACATAGGCAGTTGGAGTATGGAACAAGTTAATTCTCATTTTCATGTTCCGTATGACCCGTTTTGCTCAAGTTGATTAGAGCCTTTAACTTTGATGTCAAGTCTATTTGCTTCTCAACAATATTTAAAGCCTAGCTATCAAAGGTTCTATATAGCGGTGATCAATTTGCTAGAAGCCTGGAATGATTTTCTCACTTTATCTTTTTGCTACCTTTCTTCCTCTAGTATAAGTATTTTCATCTTCTTTATTGTTTTTTCCCTTATGCATGTTACACATTGCTGACAATTGGACTGAGACAGGGTGTGTTACTTGTAACAGCGCAAAGAGTTATGCAAACTTCATGAAGAATTGGAAAAACGTAAAAAAGGCCTCTTGGAGACCATTGCTAACCGAAGGAAGTTTCTCTCTAGCCTTCCCTCACATCTAAAGTCTCTTAAGAAAGCATCTGTGCCAGTGCAGAACCAGTTAGGGGTTTTGCACTCAAAGAAGCTGAAGCAGCATCACTCAGCAGAGTTGCTTCCACCACCTCTATTTGTGATTTACTCACAGTTATTGGCACAAAAAGAAGCATTTGAAGAAAGAATTGAATTGGAGATAGTTGGAAGCATGAAAGATGCTCAATCCTTTGCACGCCAGCTAGCCAACAAGGACTCTGGTAATTGAGAACAGATTTCCTCCATTAGTTATATCCTTACGTCATTAATGACTTTTCCTGATTTTATTGGGGGAATTCATCAATCCAAACCAAAATGCTAGATAATGATAAATATAATTGATGATGTTAGAAAGTTCAACAAAAATATTTAAGCTATTTTATGGATGGATAACACATGCAAAAGACACGGACAACGCTTAGATAAGCAATGTTGAATACTTTAATACTCTCTCTAGAGCAAATTGGATATATATTTTCACATGTAATAGGTGGATGGGGAATAAGATATATAAGAACCACGCTGATGAACTTTTGACTGGATCATGGATAATTGAGACTTGGCTTTGAAATATAGAAAGCCCAATTTAAAAGGGTTAAGTTACTAGAGGGATGGATGCTATATGGATATAAGGTCTAGATAATCCATGTCCACGTGGATACTGAACAAGTTACACATAGAGCAATGCGGTGGTAGGTCATTGCAACTGTTTGACTAATTATTCTTTACTGCTGGTGCTTGTAAATAATTGTACCTGATTACGAGACGAAAGAATTTACAATTCTATTGGCCTACAATTGCTGTCTCTCCGAGGTGCTTTATGTAGTTATTTCAAACCAGCTTTATCTCCAGACCCAAGGTAGAAGGGAAGTTAATGCTACATGCTTTGATGGTCTAGGCGTATCTGCCAACTTAGACAGCTCAAGGTTGGATGATGATGCCCCTGATGAAGATGATGATGGGCAGAGGAGGAGAAAAAGGCCGAAGAAGGTTCCCGTCAAGGAGAATCTTGAGCAGACAGGGTTTTATCAAGTTCATCCCCTGAAGGTCATCCTTCATGTATACGATGATGAAGCTTCTGATCAGAAGTCTTCAAAACTTGTGACACTGAAGTTTGAGTATATGTTGAAGATAAAAGTTGTATGTGCTGGAATAGAAGGTTCCAACGATAGACCAGAAGATAACATCTTATGCAACTTATTTCCCAATGACACTGGGCTCGAGCTTCCTCATCAGGTATGTATGCCTAATTATAATTCTTCAAAAAGCAATTAAATTTGTTTCTAGGACTAATCTTCCTTTTGTCTACATGTATTGAACATTCTCATCTTCCCTCTAATTGGATGTATTTGGTGTGATTATGATGCAGTCAGCCAAACTAGCTGTTGGTGACACCCTTAATTTCGATGATAGAAGAACTTTACGCCCATATAAGTGGGCCCAACATCTAGCAGGAATTGATTTCTTGCCAGAAGTTTCACCATTGCTTGCTGGCCATGAGAATGCAAATGGTGACATCTCCAAAAGTGAGGTTGTTGCATCTGGTCTTTCGCTATACCGCCAGCAAAATCGTGTACAGACAGTTCTGCAGAGAATTCGGTCTCGAAAGAAGGCTCAGATGGCTCTTGTGTGAGTCAACATCTGTAGGATCTGAATCTTGGATCACCTCTGAAGCTAAAATAATAAATTTTCATTGGGTCCAAAGTTTTGAATACTAAGTGACTGTTCTAGTATGGATCTCCTTGGCTAGGATTGTTTTTGTTATCATTTGGCAAATATGGAACAATGGAAATGCTGATTTTGCTTGTATTTCCTATCGCATATTAACTTTCTTTAGTCCGAGTTACTTCTGCTGAGTTGCTTTGGGTTTGTGGAAGCATGTTCTCATTACAATAATTAGTGATTGTTCCCATTGAATCTTGTGAATATTTTATTTGGTTACAGGGAACAACTTGATGCACTTGCAAAGCTCAAATGGCCTGCACTAAATTATAAAAGTGTTCCATGGGCCACGCATCTCCTCTCATGTAATTTGCATGGCTGGTCATCCATAGGCTCTGTCTCTAGCGAGCCTTCAACTTTACCTGTCGTTGATGTGGAGCAGGTTCCAGAGCCTATAGATGCCAATCTTGATGGATCATCTGGTAAAGAAAAGAATGAGCTAGAGGCTCCAAGTGAGGATGGGGAGCTTCCATCTTTTGCTGTTGCTGCATCTGTTGCAATTGATACAAGAACTCCTTTCAGGGGTTCCAGCCTGGAAAACTCGAGGCAGCTGGCTATGATTTCGAAAGGCATATCCCCAATTAATAGGGTGAAGTCGCTGAGTTTCAAGAAACAAGATGAGGATTTAGATCTCCTGTTAGACACTGATAGTGATAAAGATGAACCTCCTAAATTTGAAACAGAGGCAGAAAATGCAGCTCCTTCTGAATGCTGTGAGGTGGCGGAGAATTCATGGGTGAACTGTGGGGTCAGAGAGTTTCTTCTTCATCTAACAAAGAAACTAAGTGCAGATGGCCAGAATGTAAAGCTGGAAGCAAAGGTGGAGTTATATTTATTTAGAATTGTACGCATTTACAAGGCACTGAATATCTAGTGCCATGCTCTTTTACCGGAATTTTTTGAAGAGAGCTGAAGAAATACTTTTAACAAATGTTAAGCATGAGTGAACATATCTGCTTAAAGGACCGGTGGAAAATTATAGCACTATTTTCAGTTCCCAAACCATGTGAGAAACTTTGCTGCTGTCTGTATCTGGCCTTCTATTTCTTTTACTTACTAGAATACCAAATTTGATAATGCCAGATCAAAGTAAGCACGGAATATCCACTCAGGCCTCCACTTTTCTCATTAAGTCTTCACCCTGATTTCTCTGGAGGAAGTCATAGCGAGATTGACAATGTTGGGTGGAGTAACGAACTTCGTGCTATGGAAGCAGAGGTAATGCACATCTCCATAATGATAGATGCTAGTAAAAGTCTTCCTACAGTAACATTGGAGGCATCTGCGTGTGTACTTGCTGTGCTTTTTCCATGGGTAATTGCATGTCTTGCGCATAATGATGTCTTGGTATGGCCATTAATTACCGTCTAGAGAAATGTATGTACATCTTCCAGAACTTTTTTACTTTGTAGTGGTGTTATGTGAAAGTCATACCTATGCATGTTTAGTCATACACTTCAAGGGCTTGTGCTCTTGTCATTACTGATGTAGTGGCCATGACTTAATAATTTTGTGTATGTTCTGTACTTCACAAATATCTTCAATTTTACATTAGATATCTGCCTTTGACCATATCATGTTGGATGTAACAGGTCAATCTTCACATGGTAAAGATGCTGCCTTTGGTCCATGAAAATTACATTTTAGCTCATCAGGTTCATTGTCTTGCTATGTTATTTGACTATTACATGGATGAGATATCTCTGTCTGCGGAAAAAAGAGAGAGCACTTCCATCGTTGATGTTGGTTTGTGCAAACCTGTCAGTGGTATGCTTCTTTCTAGATCATTTAGAGGACGGGATCATAGGATGATCATATCCTGGAAGAGTGCAAAATAGTTTGCATAGATCATTGAGAAAAGCTCACGTCCTGATCAGCAGAGGACGCTGACTTTACTGCCACTGTCTTGTCTGTTTGCTGTATGCAGTTTTATTCAAGATGATCAAGTTCAATGCCATTTAGTACCTATAGAGACAAAAACTTCATTTCTATCTCCTGAAAGTAGGCAGCTAGGGAGCAAATGTTCCTTGGACAGACAGAATGCTATTTGCTGTAGTAGCGTCCGATTTCATTTCAGGCCATGGTTTGGTGATGAAATTTTTGTCCACATTTTAGAGTACTTACTGTGTCTGGTTCATTGATGTCAAACTGGGTTGCGGACGCCTGGATTTCATTCTGTGGAAATGGCTTCATCGTAGCTGTCAAAGGTAATATAGCAGGGCATATGTTAGTTCAAAAGAGACTTTAGAGTATGCAACTTTTCCTTCTCTCTTGCGGAACTCTCATGACGGCATCTTGTCATGATCCTCTGTTGCAGCTTAATCTTCTTTGCTCATGTCGTCAGAAATATGATTTGCTTTTCGTGAGGATCAGATGTTTGGGGAAGTTTGAAGAACCTTTTTTTATTGTTTTGGTAACTGTCGACTTTGTAATTGGAGGTCTTGCTGGAATAGTCTGCTGAATTTAACGCAGAAATACTGGTGTTTTCTCCTAGTGAGAAGCACATTCAAACCGAGTTCCTTTGAGCTTTAATTCAACTTGATTTCTAGCGAGATTTAGCGATGTGGCATGTTAGCACCCGATTTGATTTTGATAACTACTTTACCAGATCTCTGATCCAAGCAAAACTCTAGTTTTGTAAAGTTTACTTCCCTACTTTAGATTTTATTTTGAGATACTTAGGGACTGAATCTTTCAATTGAACAACGAATTCCTGCAATCAAGTTTAAAAGGAATTGAAAAGAAAATCTGCATGCTTTGAACCTTTAAGTTGATGGAATAGAGTCAAGCATCTAAATTATGAAAACGGAAAAGAAAAACGTTATATTAGAATACCAAGTTGTGCATTTTGAATTTTTATGCATATTTTTATGTATATGTAGATTCTATTTTTTAAAAAAATATGTAGGCTGATTTTTTTAAGCTGATGGTACAAATTCACGCATCTAAGCCAAGAAAGATGAAAAAAAAATAAATGTTTAGGATATATTATAATCTCTAATTTTTTCACTTTGGGTTTTTATTCCTATGTTGTTTATGGAGAAAGTGAAATTAGCAGTTGCATAACTTTTGTATGATATTTATTTTAATGTCTTAATTTTTTGAGTGGTCACTGCTCCATTATTACCTGGGCAGAAAAAACTATCACTTTAATGCTATTGTCGATTTGGGTTATAAAAAAAATCTGATATTATATTCTGATATTTTCCAAATCAACATAGCTTGTCGGGGGAGTGAACTTAGAAAAAAAAAAATAGTGCGAAATGACATCATTCAGTCATTCACTTGAATGGGGAAACAGATTCTCTGCTCTAGGAGCAGAGAAATCTGCAAAATTTGACTTTTGAATGACTTGTCTCCTCAAAGGTAGGATTTTGCAGATTATCCTGCTCTAAAAGCAGAGTGATCCGGATCCATAGCTCCAATGAGTCTTCTTCACCATGATTGCCTACTCTCGAAAGCTGTTAGGGTAGAGATTCGATAGCTGCAGAAGAGCTAACGGTACCAAGGAGACTTTTGAATCGTCCTGGTGAGCCAATAGAGACCGAATGGAAGTGTCCATTGCTTCTTTTCGACAGAAAACAATTAAGTAAATATGACAACCATGGAGCTCGTATCTTTCTCAACGGGCCCTCCGCTTGTCGGTGACCCAATCTGTCCGTCGGGGCTTGCGGTATCCTAGTTTTAACCATGGTTATGATGAAGAAACAAGAGGTTGAAGAAGTACAGAGAAAAGAAATGCGAGAAGATTCGGGGAAGACAGAGAATCGATTTCTTTATTCGGCGAATGTGGCGACTGGGGGGATATAAGAAGCCATTCGTTCGTCGTGGCTAAAATCCGTTCGTTGGAGCTTCTGTTGTTCTAGCTTTTAGGCATGACTAGGCTGAGAAAATAAGAGGTTGAAGAAGAACAGAAAGAGGTAATGCCCAAATTATGTGAACACAGAGAGAGTGAGGCGATTTCTTCAAATGACGTCTTGGACTTCCAATAGGCACGTCATTTCATCCATTTTCCACCCGGGACTTGATCCACAAAAAAAAAAAATGGCGGGCTTATAAATTCAATACATAACTTTTTGTTTGAATGTGTTGTTGGAATCACTTATGTGATCATTTTTCGTTGATATCATTTTTCATTAATGTGATACTCAAGTGATTACTTAAAAAGTTTTGGTACTGAAGTGAGTGACATATAAAAGTTATGTCATTTGTAATGTCTTTTTCCCGTTGTCTATGAATGTACAAATTCTATTTTGAAATGTTTCCAAGCTGAATTTTTTAGTTGAACATAATCAATGACAAGATCTTACCATCTTATCGAGTCAATAGCAACATCCTTATTAGAAAAGATCATCTAGGGGAGTAGAGAAGAGAGTTTAGAAATATATGACTAATAGTACAACATAAGAGATTATTTAGAAGGGCGAGTTCTGTCTCTCTTCAACACAGTAGATTGTCGTATACAGGCATGAGATGGCCCATTTTCACATGTGATACACACTTCTTGTTAATAGTAGGTATCTTACAAAGCTAGGGCTGTACATGGCTTTTACAAAGGCCTGTCAACACACAGGGGGTTTACACATTGCCTTTATTAAAGGCCTATCAACGTACATGGGACACTGGTAATCGAGGGACACTCATTATTGTAGGATACATATTATTGCATTATTTGCTCTGCAAGTTAAAGTACTCTTCAGCATTGTTTTCTTCATCTTCCGAATTAGTTCCATCATGATCTTCTCCAAAAGTGCAAATGAGACTATCGATTTCCCATTGGGATAGGAGTTGGTCAACAATAGGGTCATAAGGGATTCTTGACATTCGTGGATGGGATGTCTGTCCTTTGTCTTTTGGGCGATGATGGATATAGCTCATTTGAGGTTAAGGAGAACGATGACCAGTCTTGAAATTTGGTGGATGCTAATTGTAACTATGTTGGAGGGAATGGAGGATACGGACCTTGAGATAGTGATCCAACCTATGGATCTTGGTTGGGAGAAGCGGATGCTTCTTGGCTGTTCATGGCTTTAGTAGAATCAAGATTCTCTGTCAGATCTAATCGCTGGCTTTAGAAAATTCAAGATCACAGTGATGCTGGATAATCTTACCACTAGGCCATATCTTTAAAGGTATTACCTTTTTGCACTCGTATAAAATTCTTTGAAATTCTTGGTATTCCTGTGGAAGTTGTCTTACCTGAGCATGGAGAGTCTTACAGATTTCAATTAAACCTCAATTAAACCTGGCTAAAGTTTCAAGGTGGAAACTCCAACTTATGATGGGGTTTTGTGAAGATCTTCACTTGGCATTAGAAACATCTATATTTGATTTAATAGGACAATGGTGTGTAATTTTGGATTGGGTTTGCAAGCTCCGAGACGTACTGAAAAATCTTATTTCCATGTGCCTGAGGGTTTGAACCAGGAGAGAAACTCTAATAAATATTGAAAGTCAGCTTCAATATGAATATTCTTGCTAAAGGTTCGAACCAGAAGAGAAATTTTCGTATGTGCTGGAAGTCAACTTTACCTTGAATATTTTTACTAATAATAGGAGGCATTTTTGTTGTGTGAAACTTAACCTTAATGGCTATAGTATGAATATTTAACAAGTATAAAAAAATCATTTGAGCTCATAACGAAATGATTCACTGGGTGAAAAGTAAAATGATATATGAACATATACGTGGGATGTAATCCCAAGGGTTTCAAATATAATATGCATGCCTGCTAAATTCTTTGCACTGATATATAGAGAGAACATTTCTTTCAATAATCTTGGAATCTTAGGAGGTTATTCACTAGTAGGCCACTAA
Source organism: Melaleuca quinquenervia (assembly GCA_030064385.1). Lineage (NCBI taxonomy): Eukaryota > Viridiplantae > Streptophyta > Magnoliopsida > Myrtales > Myrtaceae > Melaleuca > Melaleuca quinquenervia. The sequence goes on from CM057723.1 coordinate 14,964,835, forward strand.
GGTAACATTGGCGGGAATTTTAATCTTTTCTCATATTGTGGATGCCTATATTTTGATAGATGCCGTTGCTGGATCTATAGTCAGGATAAGAAATCAACAAGCAAATATTTTTCCTTGCAATGTCTTTGGTTAAAAAAAAAAACATTTAGAATACCATTGAGCCCATCGTAAGAGCTGAAGATACAAGACCTTTTCTACTTGAACTTCAACATCTCAAGAAAAGAAGATATATCTATTTCTACAAAAAAAAAATGATGACCAATAAAACGAAATTTGATTTTTTCATTCCATACTTACTACCTAAAATAGTAATGAATTTCTACTTAGGAAAATCATTAACTCTCGTGTCCATAGATTTTCTTTCTCCGATCAATTTGTTCTTCAAAAAAGATTGTTACCCAATATTTGTCGCTAGCATTAGTCTAGAGAATTCTTTTGCCATTAGAAGGAATCTATAGTGGAGGTAAAGCCTGAAGCTTCTGTTTGATTGTCTGCATTGTTTACAATTTAGGGTTCTTATTTGCGAGAAACTCAACTACACGACATTATTTTAATGATTTGTATGTTGACTAGGCCTCTGATGAGCCACATCCAACTCATAAATTAATAAAAAAAATTGGCCATGTCAACTTTTTGATTGTGTTCATAATTGGTATTACAGTGATCATTTAAAAAAAGTTGACACTTAATTGATATGGGCGAAAACTTTTGGCATTAATGTAAGTGCCTTACATAACTTTTGACACTATCCTTCCAAAGTTGCAAAAGTGAAAGCCCTCTACCACGAGATCAATCTTTAGGGCGTCTTAATGGAGTATGAGAGCTAAAGTTTTGAGAAGCTAATGACCTCCATTGAAGTACTTCCTCGTTCTTGGGTAAAATTGACAAGAGGTAGAAATAGAGCATCCTTTTCATACAGGCAATATAAGCTTGACGTTGCAATTGAATCTCACATTTGAAAAAAAATATAATTCTCTATTTCTGCAGAACTTTTAAATCGATGGGGCAAATTTTTGCATCTAAGTTGTGAAAACAAAATTAAATGTTTTGACTCTTTAAATTAATATATATAATTCAATGTTTAAGTTATAAATAAGTATAGGTTTATCACATGACTACATATATATAATATTAAAAAATAAGGTAGAATTTAGTGTATAGTAAGCAATGACTTTTGTGATTGAAAATTTGTATGAATATACATTACAACAAAATATTTTGTCCTATTTCATAATTAAGTGAAATTTGTATTAATGCAGATGCCAAATGATTAGCAAAGTCAAAAGCAATAATTTTCATAAAAAAGTAATTTGAAATATAGGGAATCAGAAGTTATACATAATTAACTTGCTCGCCTTTTACATATTGAGTTGATGTTCTTGAGAAGAAAATTTGCACAATAAGAAAATTATCAAGAGAGGGAAATTTACGTTCTTATTTTATGTTTTCATGTTACATTACCTCATACTATTTTATGTCCTCGAAATATAATATGTAAATCCGTATTCTACCTCTCTCGCACTATGATCATGATGGAAGGAATTATCCTCCTCTTCATTACGATAACAATCATTCTCAAGTTTTAGCTGTGGGTTCAGTTCAATGATCCTCTTATCAGGGATCTCTTTTAGGATGTACTATTTCACAAACTTGATCCAAAGCAGTGTTAAAAGATTCAAATTTCAAAGCTGCAGATGATGAATATGATGCCTCAAAACGCCATGCGCGACATGTATCTTTTTTTTATTATAACAAATAATTACTAATAGCATGCGGGAGCGCAATATAAAATTTTCGCTGACATAATACAAGAAGTTGCACGATGGAGAATGGGTCATCGACCAAGAGGAATTGAAAGGTATTGTGGTGGATATCCACAAGAAGCTTTCCCCCGAAGATGACCCAACCCCAACGACTAATATGCAGCCAGACGGTTTCGAAGTAAGGACCTGGATCACCTAAGTCAGCCGATCCTTTTCCCTAAATTCTTAGCAAGCTTCGAATCTGGCTTCGCTAGTCGACAAAAAAGAGTCCGTGGAGCACTGTTTGACATGGGACCTTACAAACGCGCCGGCCAGATGACTCCCAAGCAGTTTTCTTTCAACATCAGTGGAATCAGGTTGGTAATTCAGTTGTTAATTTAATTGTAGAGGCATCGTCTGTGATTCGTGGGCTGAGGTTAATAAAACTCTTACAGTAGTGATCCCAAAAGTGAAACGACCAGAATCAATATGCAACTTCGTACTAATTAGTTTATGTGACGTCGCTTATTAAAATCTCACCAATGCAATTGTAAACCAGTTTAGCCTAATCAAACCAGTTTTGCTCGTGTGGATTTGTATTCAGGACAATGTTATTGTCGCACAAGAGGCAAATTCACTCGATGAGCGAACTTCAAGGGAAACGGAGGTATGTGATCCTCAAAAGTGACCTTGAGAGGGCATAAAATCGACTTAAGTGGTCCTTTATTGAGGAGACTCTTCTCATATCAGGTTTCCAGGTTCTAGGGTTCGTTTATTATAAATTGCATCACATCTTCATCCTTGTAGGTCGTGGAATGGTGAGACTACGGAGGAACTCTTTCCAAGGAGGGGAGTAAGTCAAGCAGACCATCATTGACCTTACATCTTTGTGTAATGCATGGAAATATTGTTTGACCTTATTAATGATGCAGTAAATTCAAAGCGGTGGAAACCTTTTTCTTTTTTTTTCGAAGGGGTGGACCCTGACTTCTCATCTAATGTTTGCGGAGAATAGACTGTTAATAGCAGGGGTTTCGAGAGATCAAGTGTATGTCATTATGGAATATTTAGGTGATTTTTGCAACAAATTAGAACAGATTGTGAGCAAAGCTAAAACTAAAAATTTCAGTTTGAAGATTACTTCTATGGGAATGAAACATAATTTGAGTGAGATTTTTGGTTTTGGCATATGTGCAAAGCTAGGAAAATATCTGGGGGTGCCTTTGCTTCATGGAAGAACTTCTTCCAGGCATTTTCAATCTGTGTTAGAGAGGTCGAATATAAAGCTCGGTAGATGGAAATCTAAAAGCTTGCCAAGGGTAGGTCGAATTACTTTATCTTAGTTTGCAGTTATGTCTATCCCTATCTATTTCATAGTGTATTAAAAGTTCCAATTCAAGTTTGCCAAGAGATTGAAAAGAATTGTCTTGCTTACATATGGGGAGACAAAAGACAAGTCAAATTCACCTCCTAAATGGGGAGTCTATCTGCAAGTCTAAGAAATATGGTAGTGTTGGTTTTAGATCTCTTGAACTTATTAATGATTTATGATGAAGCTAGCATGGGGTCTTAGGACTCAACCCCATAATCTCTAGGCACAAGTTCTGCCTGCTAAAAATTACTTGCAGAGAACCGATATTCTTGCTGAGCTTGGTGTCACCATCTTGTGGAAGGTAGTTGTCAATGTATGGCCGACCTTGCATGAAGGATTATTTGGAGTTTGGGAAATGGAACATATGTTAGGTTCTGATACAAATATATGGACTGTAGTAACGGAGCCAGTCTATAACATTGTTAGTGCTCATCCATTTCCTTCCAAGATGGACTACAAGGTTTGTGATTATGTGCTGAATGGAAATTGGAATTTTCAGATACTACGAGAAATTATACTAGAAGACATAATCATTTGTATTCGACTTGCTAATGAGGAAGATACACATTTGTGGGAAGGTACTAGAAGCAGGCCTTTCCCTATTAAATTAGCACGCGAAGTAATCAATGGAGTCGACAATCAAGAACTTGATAGCATATGATCCTCTATTTGGAGGTGGAAGGGTCCTGAACGTATTAGTAGTTTCCTCTAGCTAGTTGCTCATAAGCTACTGTCAACTAATAAATTAGAATCATCTCGCAACTTGGAAGGAAATTTATGTTACTTGAGATGTGAATCTCCCGTGTAAATAAATTTACATGCTCTAGGGGGTTGTCTGATTGTTCGTGAAATATGACTTGAATTTGTCCCACAATAATATTTGGGAGAATTCTTTTCACTGAATTTGTCCCGATGCGCGAGACCAAATTTTGCTGGTACTGGGTGACATTTTCATCATGATTAGAGCATAATTTTTAGGGTAGGTGTGTGGCTTTTTTGGCAATAGAGAAACCACTCATTTTTCCAGGACAACTTCTTCTTTATACTTCACAGGAAATCATAAAAACTTCGTCTCGACCTTTAATGGAGCACGCATTTCTCCCCTTTTGGTCAGATGGGGGTCCTCCACCTACTGGGTGGATTCAACTGAATATAGTGATGGAGCCTCCAAAAGAAACCCATGATTTGCTGGTGCAAGGGGGTTATTCAAAAACTTTGTAGGAGTACATTCTTTAATACGAATAAAACTTTGGGCTCTGTAGTTGGGACTCTGTTTTGCAAAATAACTTGATTTTCTTGAGATTTTCCTCAAGATCGACTGCAAAGCCATCACCGACCTTGTTAATCCAGAGATTATGAATGATAATGCTAGCCCTGCTTTGCTTGAAAATGTCAGAAAATCGTTTCGTTATCACTTTGAGTTCAAAGTGCAACATAACTTTCGGGAAAGAAATCGCTTTGATGACTGGCTTGCTTATCTCGAAATTGATAAGAGCTTGAATATAAGATTCTTTTCATCACTGTCCAGAGAGTTACTCCATGTTTTATTAGGTGTTGGAATAGGAATTATGAATTTACAAACATTTTTTTTTGTATTCGATTTTAACCCTTTTCCTTAACAAAACAAAAATGTCACAATTTGATTAATTATACTTTATTTCAATCGAAGGATAAACCTACATGATAGAACTAAAAGTAAATAAAAGATGATGACCCTACTTTTGGAGATTACTCTTTAATCAAAGGGTCTCAAATAGTAATCTCCAAAAAGTAAAAAGAAGATGTGTCCAAGTCGGACCATGGAAATTTGCAAACATCACTTCCTCTATGCGACAAAAGAAAGATACCCGGAATGTCAATGGGATATGTGCGACTTTTCCATGATTCGATCCAAGGTTTTGGCCGAGGCAATCGAGGAAACTTACCTCTCTCTATGCGTATAATAGAGGCCATTGTCACTGTCCCACGCGCGTTGACGTTTGCTTATCTGATAGACCACTCAATCTGCTTTGAGTTGAATTCTGCTGCTGCGATATGACTCGAATCATATAGTGGGGCAAAAGATTGAACATATCCAACGGATTCGAGATGTGGTTTGCAAACTTAACCGAAGCGTCACCTTTTCTCATAATAATGTATCGTTCCGACCATCAGAACAAACTCAAGATAATCTTGAGCTTAATCAATATTTCCTTTTTATCGGAGAGCCAAACTGGCACATCTATCATGTGAACACATTCAAGTGAAGCTCAAACTAGAACCTACTTTCATTGAGCTCAAATTGATAATTTTAGAAAAATTCCAAGATATAAGAGAAGTAGGTAATTGTACTACTACTCTTTCAACGTCATTCCTTGAAAATAAACCGAAAAAACGGAGTTGATGAGCCGATTCTGGTCCCCTCTTTTCGTTCTGTTCCTCCAATCTAGTCCATCCTCGTTCCATTTCCTCGTACTATATGTTCTGTTGCATATGTTACTTGTTCATTTGACATCCTCACGATAGGGAGATCTTGAACAGAGATGAGCCATAACAATTCTAAGAAGAGGGTAGATTGTGACATCCAAGTAAAGATCTGTGAACAACACGTTGCCTCGCATTGGTTCTGCATCAGGTCACGAGAATTGTTGCCATGCAATACCAAACTTATGGAAAAAAATAAACCCAAAAGGAAAGAAAAATCCCAGAGCTTCGGCCAATTTGTTTTTCTTTGCCCAAAAAAAAAAAAATTCAACAACTTCCAAGTCATATTTAAGATGTAACCCGTGATCGAGGAGTTTCTTTTGGGTCGATTTTGCTGCAGCTTTCCATTAATTTAGATTGAGCAGATCGTCGCTTAAGGTGAAATAACAAAGAAAAAAATGGTATGATGGAATCTAACTTCACTTGAAATTGCTTGGCATCGACTTATAAGCTTACCTTGTCTTCCTTCGGTTAGCAAGGTTCTCGCTCGACCAACGGCCAAGTCACCCAGAGGCAAAAGAAACTCCAGGCTTAATCCACGGGAAGGCAAATACTTTGCTTCCACTGAATCAAAATAACAGGACATTCACTGTTAAAAGGGCAAGAATACTTGAAATATACCTCTAAAGTCATCCCCAACACTTGCTCATTTTCCTGTTAATTCTAGAATAGATCATAGGTAGGAAAGTCATAAATTTGTTCCTTCTGGTAACCAAATCGGTTAAGCTAAAAACTGAGAGAACAGATAAGAGGGGCGACGATTTCGAGCTTCTCATGTATAAAAAGATCTCAACTGGCAAAAACAAGTGAATGAACTACAAAAGGCACAATAGGTCACGTTTATCAGTATCTGAGCAGGCAACATTGCTTGAATATGTTGTAAGACAGACATACTACAGTATACTGTGAGAACAGTGTGCTACAAAAGTATTACACCTCAATAAATTGCGGCTACATAGTTTAACTTTCCTTCGCTATTGGTCCATAACTTCTACTGGAAGCAAAGAGCATATAGAGATCGGGAAAGTGTAACTGCAAAGGTAAAAGCTCTCATATTCTGCATCTACAATAGAGGTAATGTTTTTACCTAAATATGTACAGCACCTAACCATACATATTTTCCTATATACACAAAACCACTAACCTAACATCTCAATTACCATGGACCGGTTTGTGTTCTTCTCAAGCATCGCTTCTTATCTCCCCGTTGCATATTCATCATCTCCATGACCTGTTAGAGAGGTAGAGATTCAGCATAAGATGGGTTGCCCTTATTACGCTAAAGAACATGTCCAGTCAAGAGATTCAAGGGGACGGAGCAGTGACACCTAACACGATGCATTTACCAGATGACACTAGCAGCTCAAATCGAATTTTTTGCTGAACTAGTAAATGCACAAACAAGAAGAGCTCTTGCCAAGAGAAACATGAAAGACAGTCTAACAATTATACGAGAAGTTGATTGCTTTGTATACATGTTCGAGCTTAGACTATCTGATACAACTGATTAAGTCGCATCAGGCTGCTAATTACAATGACTCTATGTCAGCTGAGAAGGTGAGTGGCATGAAAATAATGAGCCCAAGTTTAAAGATCAAGGAAACTGAGTGAGTTATGAACAAGGAAGTATGAGCCGTAGATATATATTTTGCTCATTTCCTGTCATTTTGATCTTTTTTCCTCCAAGAATCTTTTGATAGAGATCAGGAAGTAACATTTCCTATCGATGTTGGTTATATTAGAACCTTCAACATAATAACCAACTTTCTTGAAATGAAAATGTCCATTTTCAGTTTCCATGCTTTCCATACAGTTCAATTTCCCATCTTATATCGAAGGCAATATATATTTACTTCTTGATGCAATAATATGTTGAAAGGTACATCGCTTACCTGGTTTTCCTGTTTTTGCATGATCTCCTCCTGCAACAATGAAAGAAAGAACAGGTGAGCTACATCCTATTAGGCTGAGCTCTTATGTGTACAGTCATCCGGACAAAGAAATACCTGTCTTTTTCGTAATTCTTCATTATCCTCCTTAAGCTTTGCAACCTCGGCTTCCAGTTCCATTGTATAAGCCTGACAATACCAATTCAAAGAACGAGACAGATGAAAGAAAGAACATTGAATACATCTCAAGTAAGAAGAAATATAAGCTCGAATAAATTAGCACCAAAGACTCCCCAGCCACCTTATTCATTACAAGTAAATGATGCATTTGCGAAAGGCCACATTCTTTCTTGATTTCCGTGTTTTGTTCACCCAATATGACTCTAATTCCGCAATTTCTAGTAATTTTCAATCACCCCATTTTTCATTACTTGTGAGGTCGGAGTAGGCTTCACATATCACATCTAATGGCCATTTCAGCTAGAAAAAATAGATCAAGCTCAATTGTCTTTCACCTGCTTGCGAGCACGGGATCTTGCAGCCGACTCTCGGTTCTTTATCATCCTCCTCTGCCTTCTCTCCACAACTTTCTCCACAGCACTGTTGCACTTTCTTCCTCTGGCGCCACCATTAAACACATATGGTACGGGCGATACTGAGGAGGTATCCCCGTTACTTCTTCCCATTCCATCAGATGAGACCGGATTAGCAGGTGATCCAGTTGGCAAGCCCACGGTTCCAGCTCCTAAACCAACCATCCCCATTCCTCCTCCATGCAAAGCACCTCCCTGAACCAAGTTATTAGTCATTACTTGATCCGGAATCCCCATCAATCCACCCCTAAATCCCTGACCATTGAGCTGAGCATTGTTAGGCGAAGAGATTTGCTGCGAGAATGGCAAAACGGGCTGCTTTGGGAGGATCTGTGGCTGATGTGTCTGTGGCTGCGGTTGTGTTACCTGCTGCTGGTTCGATCTGATTCCATTCACATTCACCGGCATGTTCAGAGGCTGCACGGGGTTTAGAGTACCACCCTCCAAGTTCCTCATCGCCATAAAATTCGCAGCTTTCCCTGGCTGCGGGAATCCAAATCCTAATCCAGTATTATTCCCAGAACCAGGCAATTCATTGAACAGTCCTCCATCATTTGGCTTTCCAGGGAATTGGGCGTCTTCTCTAACAACGCCGGCCCTGCACAAAAACTCCTCCAAAGTCATTTCCCCCAAAGTTTGCTGTCTCTGCGGCACAACCGGTCCTCTAGCCGCAAGGCCACTATCCTTCCCAATTGAATATTCCTTAGAAATGTCCTTCCAAACCTCGTCAACGGTTTTTTGGCTCAGTGTCCGGGGAAGCGTGAGGGAGCCCTGCCGCTGCAAATAACCGCCAGGTACTCCAGTTCCGTCCTGTCCACCGCCGCCAGCACCAACAGCAGATGCCATAGATTGGTTCTCCTCTGCTGACCAAATGCTCTTTAACAGCTCATCCATGTTCATGGACCCAAACTCCTTGCCTATAGAGTTTTGGAACTCCTCGAAGGTCAGGGAGTAGACTGATGGTTGCCGGGTTAACAGCGTGTTGCCAGGTGGCCGGTTATTCGCCAGCTGCGGATCAATGCCGAAGTTCTTGAAGTTGATGTTACTCCCCATTTTCTCGAGAAATCTGAATCGAACAGTGTTGATAGGATACCTGGTCCAAGCTGAACAATCTGTCGGTCAATAAGAAGCAAAAGATTATTTCTGGCAAACAAAAGATTATCTCATCAGCCGAAACCCAGTTCACGAGCTCAACAGCGATTCAATTTACCGAGACCTTTTTTTTTTCCCCCGAGGGGTTGATTAAATCAAACAAATCAAGAAAGAATGGCGTCTCCTAAAGAGCAAAGAAACTAATATCCTGTTCAACAGCTCAAGTGACTTGAGAAACAGAGACAGAGACAGAGAGTGAAAGACAGAGAGCAGCTGCAGATTGATCTAAATTGAGATCGACATTGCAACTTCTCAAAAAGGGACAGCAAAATGACCCGACAGATTTCGTCACTCCCGAAAAGCTCAAGCAACCCTCGAAAGCTTGCCCGAAAAATCAACAGAGTCAGAGACACCCAACACCCGCGCCTCACATGAGCTCAAAAGACTGACGATCGAAACCGCGGGATCAACAGAGAACCCAAGTATCAAAATTCACTTCCCAAGAACCGAAAAAGCGCCCACCCCGAAGACCAGACAAGAAACGGGCGAGTTAAGGAAGCAATAACGAACGCAGCCCCGAATCGCGACAGACGGCATTCAAGACAGGGGAGCGAGCGCCCTTTTACCTTGTATCTCTGCAGGCTCTTTTCTCAACGAGTTTTCAAATAATTGAACAACCAAACATAGAAAAAGAGAAGTCCCTCTCTCTCTCTCTCTCTCTCTCTCTCTCTCTCTCTCTCTCTCTCTGTGCGCGTGTGTAGTCGCTTCTTGCTCTTCTGCTTCTTCTCCTTTTGGCTCCTTCTTCTTCCCGAGGCAGGCACCGCAGAGACGCCAAGTGTCGACTGTCGATCCCTTCTTTTGCTTTTAAGGCATGAAAACGCCAACCCTTTTCACTTATACATACATAAAATTATTTCCCATTCTCCTTCCATCACTTGTTAAGATCTTTTTTCTTTAAATGAACGACCAAAGAAGGCTCATCAACAAGCAAAAATCTCTGGTTTCTTTCTTTCTTTCTTTTTATGATAACGGTGGCAATCTAGACGGCTCGTTAATTTCAGAAGCCAATTGTATTCTTTTCTCCCCATTTAATAAATCGGGCCAATTTTAGCCCCCGTAATTTATCTTACTTTGCTCAGTGGGCCAGCTGGCAGGGGCGGCGTGGACCAATGATCGCGAGCTCGGAGGGTCATGATGTTGAGCCGCCGGCCAGTGCGGGGTGGCCAGGTGGGAGGATCGCGGCCGTACACGTCCGGGCGCAACGAACGGTCGGATGGGCCTGGTGATGGGGGTGGACTTAATGGCGCCGGACAGCGACAAGACCCCTACCCCCCCCCCCCCCCCCACACTCCCTCTAGTGAGGGAAAAGTGAGTATCTCGGTGTACTTCTGTTTCAGCTTTAATTAATCATGGAACATGAGCTCCAGTATCTTCCAGAAAAGAAAAAGGAAAAAAAAAAACAGGGACAGAATATTTGGACGGGGAAAAAACATTGTGCACGACAATAATTAATTGAATAGTCACCCGTACCAACTTTCGAAAGAATGTGCAATTTTTTCGATAAAATAATTGTGTGGAATCCGATACCGTTGAATCGATTCCAACACAAAGGAACGAAATCGTACGCAGAGTAACGTGTCTGTTTTTTAATTTTTTCTAAACAAAAAAAGAACTGAAATTTATTTAATAACACAAACTTTTTTTTTTCTATTTATTGAAATAAAACAAGGAGCTAGAGAGTAGATTTGGAATAGAAATAAAAATAAAAAGTAATAATTTATTGTACCCAAAAACAAATTCTTAAAATAAGTTAAATTTTCTTTTGTTCATCTCTCTTCCTCTATTGTCGGTCGCCGATTAGCACCACCCGCCAGCGATCGCCAATCGATAGCACTGTCGTCGATGACTGTTGTCGGCCACCACTTAGCCGCCTCCGCCGCTGGCTCCCGCCCCGACTATTGATGGTCGACTGCCAACGCCACCCACCGCCATCCTTTGACTACCTGATGTCGCCAATCGCCAACTATGTCGGCCATCGCCCAACTGCCATTGGTTACCGCTACTCGATCGTCATCGGCCATCGCTTGATGTTGCCTGACACTCGCTCCAGGTTGTGGCTAGGTTGTGGCTGCCATTGTTTTTTCTTCTTTCGATTGAAGAGGCTTTGAACGACAGCACAGCCGTTTCCGAAATAAAATTGCGTCAATAAACAACATTAAGGGCCCTATAATCCTTTTGTTATTGAAAAAAAATGTTAAGAATAATAAAAATGTTCGGAAGAAAAGGAAAGGAGTGGGGATTATATCGGACGAAATTGACCACTCTTAAGCTTCGATCCATTTTAGCCCGTACGTGTTAGTAATGAGCTTACACGAATATGGGACGATTATTGAAGACATTTGAATTAAACAATGTAAAAATCGATAGCAATAAATTCGCCACTAGATTTTGTTGCCTTCGTCATTAACAAGATATCCGATTTGCCTCTCTTTTTCCTCAATTGGTTGTCGCACATGAATTTTAGCAAATTTAATCCTCGAAACACCTTATAAGAAAATTGAAGCATCATTTAATAAAGGGGGCAAGATGTTTACCGTGCACGCTATAAGTAAATATCCGGCTAAGAAGCACTAACATTCCGACACGTGTCATACACGATCTGATATGCGGTCAGCTGTCTTCGACACACGAATCGAAAATTCTGACACATGATTCCGACACACACGGGTTATATTTACAAATTTCGAATACTTCCAAAGTCTAAATATCAATATATGATAATACTAATAAAATATAAAATAAATTTTCAATACTTCTGCACTCTTGTCAGTCGCATGCACCCGAGACACCTTTTGTTCTCTTCTTTTGTTGTGAGCCTCTCGCCGATGGTGTTGCTTTGCTGGTCACGCGGCCCACCCCACCAGTCGCCATAGCACCCCGCTCCTCAACCCCACCCGTCACCACAACTGCCTCCGACCCCGCCTTCATCTCTCGCTGGATAACGTGGATGAGTGACTTTTTGTTATATTTGATGATTGAATGTTTATTCTTTTATTGTTAAATTTTAAATTTAGTAGTAGAATGTGTAGTACTTATTTTTTCCTCCAAGTTTTATAGATTATTATAATGAAATGTAGTTAAATTTGTCAAATAAAAATAATGAATGATATTAACAAATGTAGGATTAATGTTTTTAGTATAGATTAATTTTAGGCTATTATTATTATTTAGTTATTTATGCATTTATATATAAATTTTTATTTAATATATAATGTGTCGAAACGTATCGGAATTCTCTACTTTTTTAAAAATGACGTGTCAACGTGTCATGTCGTGTCACGTGTTCGTGTTGGTGCTGCATAGGTATCCAGTGTCGACATTTTCCGAAATTAGGATCTAATTATTAAGGGAAAGAATAGGGCCTACTTATCTCATCGACCCATACAAAAATGGCAAAGCGACCATGTCTCGAGTGGCCCTGACCCTCCAGCCCGAGAATAGTAGTAATCCATAAAATATGCTTTTTGCTAAAAGGCAATGTTATAATGGAACTTCTATTCTATTCGTTGTAAGGGACAATAATTGAACCGAAAAAGCGATGTCGTACTAATTTACTTTTGTCATACATTAAAAGAAACCGTACGAAATAAGCTATGTAAATTATATATTCATATATATATGTATATATATTTGTTTTTGTTTTGTAACTTCAGGATGCAAATGCAAGATATACTGTTTGAAAACCATTCATCTCTTAAAATTATGACCATTTGTTGGTTTAATAGATAGCTTTGATTGGCCTATAAGATAGATTGAAATTTTTAAGTATTTTCCGTTCATAAACATTTGTAAGTACTTTTTTTTTGCAAAATTCATAATTTCCAAAGGCTACAAAATAAAATTTCTGTGGTGCGAACAAGCAAAAATCAACTTTTATTTTTGGACGAAGACCTAGATCACACTCTCACCTCAAACTTTTCAACTATCATAAAATCTGTATCCTATATTCAAAATGCACAAAATGGTAAATTAAAGAAAGACCTCTATGGCCGTCCTCAATTTAATCCCACAACAACACAAACTACACAAGTTTCTTGCCTGATTAATTTCTTTCTCATATTTTACACGAGCTAATAACCTCAACAACAACAAAAGAGCCTAATTTTAGGTCTAGTTTTAATTTTGCTAAAAAAATGTTCTTAAAAAAATTCTTCAACTATCATTGTAGTCCCAACCATGCTCGCATGTCCAAAAACAACTAGAATTTCTTTAAGATTATCAACATCACGAGGTGATGGTGTAGATAAAGACGCCAAATTTTGATAATGAACCTCCGATCGGCCTCAATAAATTATTGGCGATCTTCAGATACGTGAGCAAATTTGAGATTAAAATGAAAATTCGATATTTTTTATAAGTCAACATGATTTTCGAGAAAGAATTGAGATCATACTTAAAACATGGGTTTTGTTATATATATATATAGAGAGAGAGAAGTTGCTCTTATACAAAGCAAGAAAATTAAGCAGCACGGGGCATTCCAATTAGCAAAAAGTGACCTGCAACTCTTCCCCCATCTTCGGTCAGTGTGATGTGATTGGGAATGGCACTGCGTCTGGAACAACGGGCGGGATTGCATGAAGAACGTGAAATAAAATCATGATCGTTCAAGTGACGAACACATTATGATGACGTAAGGATGGCGCAATGTGAACTCGGACCGAGTTTTCTTGAAAGCAACCACGTCTTACCTAACTTCTACCGGCGAAGACGATAAGGCTCTCGTCCGTGGCAAAGTCAAAAGCGCCAATCCGATCGACCTTTTCCCGCAAGGCTTGGCGAGACCTTGTTTTTGTAGCACCTAACTTTTCTCCCTTGCCGCCCCTTTGATTTCTTGCGAAAGGATCATGAGGTTATCTTACTAGGTTTCTCGAAACCCGGGCCCGTAACTATATCGGACCTAGTCTAAGATGTTCCGTTGATGCGAATGGGTAACCGACTCCTTTTATTAATTCTTTTAGTAAAATTTGAGGGAAAAAACCTACGTGGAGGTGACACGTGGCGAATTGCTTGTTTGCTACTTGTAGGGTTTTTTTTGTCAATGCTTAAGGAATTTTTGTTGTTGTTGGATATTTGCAAAAGTCAAAGTGCTGGATTAGAGAAGTAAAAAAGTTTCAACTCAATTGTACTGCGGCCGAAAAAAGTACAATCATATTTTGGCCATCATGACTTTTACGTAACTCATGAGAAGTCAAAATATTATCCATCTATGCTACGTTCGTTTCACGAAAAGTAAGTTTCAAAAAATATTATGAAAATTAAAATAGTCAAAAAAATACATTTCATAAGTAAAAAAAAATTCAAAAGTAATTTCTTTTTTCCGTTTTTCTAAAAGTGAAAAATATTTTCCGTCTTTTTTGTTTACCTTTAAATATCGTGACCTTTAACACCGTGATTCAACCTTGCTTGAAGTCAATCTTTGACAAACGAATACTGGAAAATATTTTTCGGAAATCAGGAAAATGATTTTCCAAAAAATATTTTTCAGAAATAATATATTTTCTATGAAACGAATGGAGTCTTAGAGAAAAATTCACACTTCTTCCTTGCCTTCCTTAATATCAATTTACTCTTTATAATTGGAAGAAACATCAAGTTATCTACTTGTAATGGTTTATCTATGTTCTCTTTTCTCTTTGTTCTTTTTTTGTCATTTTTCCTGTTTTCGTTTTTTTCCCTTGTACTTCTTTCCAAATTGTTTGAAGAAGCCACTAGCCAAGGTCAATCATTGCCATTCGTGGTCACCAACCAGCCTCTAACCACTACTACCATCAACAATGTTATCCCTACTTAGAGATTTGGGTGACTAACAACTCTATTTTGCTCCCATTGAGCTAGACTACCTAGAGTGATGAGCATAAACCATCCCCTCACGAAAATGTAAGTATGGAGAAATCATGAAATGTGATGTTTTCCAGCAGCACTTATGAAAATGTCTCAAAGAAGTGGTGGCCGATTGGCTAGGTGAGTACTTTGTTCGATCTTTCTATACACAAGCGGGCGACCGAAGTACAGGAAGAGGAAGCGGGTGCTTGGAAGTTTTAATGAGCGAAAAATTAGCCATCGACAGTGTGTCTAAACTCTAATAGTTGGCTTGGTTTTAATATAGATAAAACCTCTAGGTTCACAATCGTACGATAAATCTAAATGTGAGAAACCCTTTTGAACGGTTATGTACATATGTAAATCACAAGTGAGGTGAGATATAATGTGACATTGGAATTTTCTATATCTAAGATGTAAAGTTAAGTGTTACCTAGCTAGGGATTTTGGATGGCTCGTATGGAATGTCAGGTGCGTCATTAATTTTGTGAGATACGAAAAGCGTGTGCGATTATTTTTTATAATCGTGGTTGCCCTATGTGCAATGCTCTAGGGTTAAATTGATAGATGCCGACAGGTATGTTGATTGTGTGGAGTGACGGTGATTAACTTACCACCTTTGTATATGTTGACAAGGACTAACACATTCCAAAATATGTATCAGATGGTTTTTAAGTTGGCGAGTTGAGATTTTCTTAATATCCATTATCTTTTACTAATAATTTTAGGGGGTTCAAAATATTTTCCTGATTTATTAGTGCTTAGAACATATATTGATTTCTTTAGTTATGTACTCACTTACTAGATATTTTCTTAAGTATCTACTTAGAGACCATACGGTTGAGTTGAACACTTCATACTCAATTTCAACCATGAGCTTTTGATTATCATAGAATTCTTGTAAATATGTTGGTTGTTGTATTTTAGGCCAAATAAGGGGATTCTTAAATCAAGCCTAAGATATGAGATCTTCTATATAAATAAAATATATATACGTGTGTGTGTTGATGTAACAAAAAATAAGAAAGAAGGGAAAAAAAGAGGATTTGGGAGATTTATCCGAGGACGTAGGCACATTGCCGAACCTCGTTAATTCTTGTGTTTTTTCTTCTTTCCTTCTTGATTATGTTTAGATTGTTGACATGATATCAGAGCAATAGATCTCGGGACTTTATTTGATTCAACCCACCTAGAAAAATAACGCTAAACACAGTACCATTGCCATTGTTAAAATTCAATAGATCCAATTGTTATTGCCACTTTGTCCAACTCGACCAGAAGGTGGTAACACCCATTGTTGACATACAAACCAGACTATTGTCATAGCCACATTGATCTTGTGTGGTTGCCGCGCTGATTAGCACGCTAACTCATAGCAAATCAAAACTCTTTAGGAGAAGTGGTTCCTCATCAAAATCAAAGGAAGAATTTGACAATAGATGCGTTTCTAGAGAATTTGACAACCAAATTAACTCAAATGCTGACCCAGAATCAGTATTCAACCTATACACAACATAATGATCAATCTTCAGCATAGATTGCAATCAAATTGAACAAGACTAATTATGACTTACGGTCTCAAGTGGTTAAGGACAAGTTAGGATACATTAATGGTGACCTTCCTTAACCTTAATCTATAGATCCAGGGTATCACAAGTGGAAGACTGAAAACTCCACCGTAAAAATATAGCTGATAAACTCTATGGATCCCAGCTTTATTCAATAACTTTATTCACTTCTCAACCATGAAAACAGTTTGGGATGCAATAGCTATTACTTTTTTTTTTTTATGGGAACTGATGCTTCTCAAGTTAAAGATGAGACAATCATGAGGACCTATTGAAGCTTATTATAATGCCCTTCAAGGGCTATGGAGAGAGATCAACTTTCGTCGTCCAAATCCAATGGTGTGTCCATATGACATTGCAAGATACAATTCAGCCATTTTAGGAGGATTGCTTAGATAAGATACGAGCCGATGTGCTACAATTCCCTATAGTTGAGCAAGCCTATGCTCGTGTTCGCAGGGAGGATATACAAAAAATAGTGATGTTAAACAATGCGAATATTACTCACAGTTTTATGGCTATGTTATCGAGAGGAGACAAGCCTAACTTTAGAGAAGCTCATGAGTTGTCTTTACAAATGATTAAACCATAAGGTGGGCGAACTAGTACAACCTTGAAACATGAAACCCTTCAAGTTGGTGACTACTCCCATTATAGAAATGACAAACATACTTGAGAGAGGCACTTTAAGTTTCACAAATATCTTGATTGGTGGAAGGAGCTCAAAGCTCGAAAATAATCAGAGGTAAAAATGAACAATGGCAAAAGGAAGGCGTCCCTTATTATGGGAGAGTCTCAATTATCATTGATATCACAATTCAAATAACCTAGTAAGATTCCTGCAGAAGGTAAATGTAACTATGGTTCTGCTCTAGTTGCTTCTTTACCAAATGATTGTTGTCAATGGGTAATTAATTAAGAAGATACCAATCATATGACTTTTACTGCGGAAGATTTTGATAGTATTACAAAACTTCGATGCCGTAATATCTCGAACGCTAATGGAGTAGTGTATCCAGTGACTAGTGCTGGAGTTGTTAATATTTCCCCTTTTCACTCACTGCTGAATACACTTCTTGTTCCATCAATATCTACGAAACTTATTTCAGTTGGGCAAGTTGCAGAGGAATTAAATTGTGTTGTACTTATGTATCTGCATTTCTGTCTGTTTTAGGATATCCTCATGAAAGAGATTATTGGGGGTGGTACTAAGAGGGGGGTTGTATTACATGGATGACTTCAGTTCTGAAAATGTTAATCAGATTTGAGGGTCATCTACAAGGGAAACACAAATATGGCTTTGGCATAAGTGGTTAGGGCATTCGTTGTTTGGTTACTTGAATAAGTTGTTTCTTAAGTTATTTGCGGGTTTATTAAGTGGTTTGAGCATGCGTCGTTTGGTACAAGAAGAAGTTGTTTCTTAAGTTATTTCTGAGTTTGAATGATCATCGGTTTGAGAGCGCACATGCAAGTAATTTCCGTGGGTTAAGATAAAATCACAATAAGTCTTTATTTCTTTTTTGTCGAAAATAATATTTCAATTTATATCTCAAGATCTCAAAATGATGCATGAGAGGTTCAAAACAAAATAAATCCCAAACAATAAAAAGAACAATAAAACAAAAACTATTATGATGAGCACACTTTCATTTCGCAAGAATGAATCTATCTCAATATCAAAACACAACGAATGGTGTGATTGTCAAAGTTCACACCCTTATAAGTAATAAGCACACACCGTAATCTCCTCCTCTAACAGGGCGATCAAAGCAAATTGTTGAGTGCTTGTTCGTCATGACTGTGAGATCCATGTCCTACGTCACATATGGAGAGAGTTTTGAGTTACCTTATATGTGATTGTCCACCCTTATCTCACAGGCAACATGTTTTCCCGGCTCGTGAGATGTTACGGAGGGTCGCGATGATGGTAGACTCGAGGAAAAGGAAAACCGTGAGAGCTCAAAACGAACAATGTTATTGGTAGTGAGGCGGATGACGCTATAGTGACCCTCCGAATAATCAAAGGGAGCTGCCTGCTGCTCGGTGGTCATGTCCCTCCAATGCAATGGAGGGTCAACAAATTAGAATAAACACGGAGTCCTTGTCGCCCAGTTTCTCCTGGACAGATGGAACGGCGTGGTTTCGTCTCGGATGGACGGCGCGACCTAAGGGGGACGGCGCGACCTAGCAGGAGATCAGAAGAGTCTTCCATCTATCAAGCGCGATCAATCAAAGTCAAAAACCTCTTTTATCCACGAGTCCTACGGCAAAATCGAAATCGCCAAGGACGGATAGAAAACAACAGTCGGCCTTCACCACTAAAAGATTGACAGGCGACGAAACACGCTTTCTCAGCGATCTAATTTCACGACCAGGTCAATGAATCTCACCACTTTGGCCACCCCTTAGACCAAGACATTAGGGGAAGGCAGAAATTTGATTGGAGAACTTCCTAGTGACCAAAAAAAAAAAAAATCAAGGAGTTGGGACATCTACGAGTCTCTTTACAACAAGTGTGAGGGCTCGATTCATGCTGTTTTCCCTACAATCCTTTTGTGGCCATGCATCGACTTATATAATTAAAGGAAGTAAATTATGAAAACTTATAATGATATGCTCCAAAGTATACAAAAATTTATTATAAATGGCGAATCGAGTAAGAATATTATATAGGAAAAATATCGAAAACATTTCTCATCTTTCACCTAATAACCATTTACATATCTCTACCTTTGAAAATATTAAATACGTGTTTGAGTTTTATCTTTGGAGGCCATTTTGCACCTTTTTCCTCAATTGTCCTTGTGACCCTATTTATGAAAATAACATTTTTTCTTTACAGTCAAAACCGATCAAATGACAAACCTTCAAACACTAAGCATTTCACATGCTAAAATGAGGTTGCAAGGACGGGAAATTTGGTCTTTTTTCGATGTGTGGTTTCGCGTTGAGGTTTATGAATAATTTCGCTAAAAAATAGAAGTATGTAAGTGGTCACCGAGTCAAAAGTAATATACGCGTTATATTTTCCCCGTTTTATAGGACATTTACGCGACCATATAATTTCTTTCTGTCAATAAATTTGCAGGTAAAGCTATAGGAATTAAGTTGGTCTATTAGTTATTTTGGATAAGGATATGCAGCGGAATACTTGTTGCTATGGTGTGATGCGACCTTTCTCGTTTATCTCTAATACATTTTTGCAATAGTAAAGTAGTGGCAATCATGCAAATGTAGTATCTAAGTTTTGCACTTTTCTTATTTAATAATCCAAAGACAAGAAGATGCCATTGGCGATTAAGTTCATTTTGTCTTAATTTTGGGAATCCGTTTGGAAATTCTTAGCATTACGCCTGAGTTGTGTTGATACTAAACTTTCATTTTGTCTTTTAACCATGAAAGCTATGCGCAATAGAAAGAATTTACAGTGGCCCTGAGGTGGTTGCCTGGCCTGATCAACACGTGAAGATCGTGCTAGGGTTCGTATCCATGGCAATTATTCGAACAGTCTCAATTTTGGAAGTTTGTAATGCTCATGTAGTCATCCGATTCCTATCATTACTAGAATGGCTTTGCTAGAAATTCCAAATGGGTGCTCAAGACATTAGGGTGAAAAGGGATTATACTTGCATAGAGTCGTAGACGGGCTTGCGTGAAAGCATAAATGAAGAATGAAGGGGCTATTGGCTTGCAATCGAGTAGGAAAGAAATGGGGAATTGATATAAATGAGACATAAAATATTACTCGTGGCACAAAGGATGCGCAATTAAGCTCTTAGAAAGTCCAATTCAAAACTTGAACTTGTCACACGATGAATATAAAACCTTACAAAAAACTATGTGAAAACGTGTTAGCCAAATCAAAGAATCCTCACATGAAATTCTAGGGACGATTACCCACAATTTTTTACTTATTATACAACTATTATTTTGGTGCTAAACTTTTTAATTTGATCAGTTTAATCCAAAAAATTTTAATGATTTGTTGATGCAGACTTTTCGGCCAACTTTGCTCGAGTCCTACATGGTGAAGGGCCGCGATCCCTTGCCGTGTCTAGCAAGGGCTTTGTGTCTCTTGCCCAAGCCCTTGTTGGCCCATCAGGAAAATAATTAAGAAGAAAGAATAGAAAAAAAGAATTGTTCACGTAAGTATTCATATTAGCACTTTATAACCAAAATTAATTAAAATGACTATATCGATAAATCATTAAAATTTGTTTTTTCTGGAATTTCAACTTGTGTCGGCGAAAAAAATGGTCAGCCGGGCTCCCTTTCGCTCCAATCCCCACCCACCTACAGGGAAAAGGGAATGTGAACCGGAGATGGCTTATTCCAGTCGCCGGCCCCATTCCATCTCTATCCCCTATCCACTCCGTGTCGTATTCATTGGATTTTCTTTCTTCCCCGTCAACGAAGCTCGGTCGTTTTCACGTGCAGGCCGGAGAGAGAGAGAGAGAGAGAGAGAGAGAGAGAGAGAGGGCTTTGGGGGGGGGGTCCCCTTATCTTCTCCTCCTGTCCTCTCCCCTAGGGTGGAATGTACAGGCGAGCGAGGAAGAAAGGAAAACGTGGCGTCTGCTGGAAGACGGAGGTCGGCGTCGCGCGTCGCGACGAGACAAAGAGGCTCTGTTTCGCGATCCGCCCTCTCCCCCCCCGGCAGGAGCTGGATAATGGAAGGGGGAAAAACAGAAGAGAGCGAGGAGAAGTACTGCGATTCTCTCAAAAGACACTGTGGGTTGGGCCTTACCCGACGGCGGCGATCATCGGCGTGCGCGAGAGTTTCCCGGAACTTGAGAAGTAATTCCGGCATGAAAGTTTATAAAAAGGATGAGAGACGGAATGAATGGACGAGTCGCTGAGGGGCTCGGACCAAGCGGCCTCGACGAGGGCTAGGAGAAGCGTCCGATGTTAACGCCGAGGCCGTGCGATCCTAGGCAGTTCCCCTAGACCCGACGCCGGGGACGTATGATCTAGCCAACAATGTTAGATGGCGGCGGAATTCGAGCTTGTTGAGCCGGTGATGTTGCATGATGCCAGTAGATATGCATAGTAAAGTTGGTGATGGTAAAACTAGAATTAAAATAATTCAGCAAGTGCAAACCTAGAAGGAAAGAAAAAAATTCATTTACCCCTAAAGTATCATTGTGGAAATGCAAATTTAATCCTGGTTGGAACTTTCATTGGGTCATGAGACTTTGGAAATGCTAGCTTGGGCTCAGAGGTTTTATAATTGACTTGCTAAACACCTTAATCTTGGTACAAAAGCCTTTAGGAGCCTAAAGTTCCTTGCCAAAGCCATGCTAGTGAAGTTGCGTTTAATGTGGTCTTCAATAGTCAACATGTTTCAGTTCAATCATCAAATCCTTTAGAGGCCTAAAGTTATCTTGCCAAAAGTGTGCCAAACAAACATTAGAAGTTGCGCTCGATTCGGTCCTCGATAGTTAATTTCACATGGTTCAATCCGATAGCATCACATCCTTGTTGCAATTAATGTAATTGTGAAATAGAAAGACCCAGCACGGAAACGTGCACATTATTTTTCTCTACCTTGAAATGAAATGTATCGGAGGCGAACAGTTTGGACCGGGCTCGAAATAGAAAGATCCAAAGCCCGCCCGAAATGAGGCCCAATCCAACCCGCGAATTCTTTTACCTCGTTTGGTGATGTTCGACTTTTCTGCGGGTACGAGAAAACTCAAACCACACGCCACTTCTCGAGCGCCTCGGGTGGGACTTCTCTTCGTTCTTCCCAGGTTCGGGGAGAGCCTAGATTTTGACCGGAGCCGTCTGTGATCTCGTTTTTCATTTCTCTTTCGTTTCACGCAATGGAAACTCCAATGCTCGACGCCAAATGTCAACACGCGCGTCGTCTGTCTCTCTCCCGCTCCCTTCCATACGTTCAGTCTTCCAGAAGTGACGATGCAGGGGCATGGAAGCTTAGATGGGCGTTACGTGAGAGACTTGTGTCCTTCCTGTGAATTCAAGAAAACCCACAAGAAAACTGCTCCATCCCTGCATCGCTAAAGCCTATAGCCTGTCCCTGCGTCCTCTCGGAGTCCCGTCCTTGACGACTCGTCTCCTCAATTTCTCTCCTCGCGCGCTGTGTTCCATCGACCCCTGCATTTCCAGCCCTCCCGAATTTTCCCGAAGTTCGCGGGACGGCGATCTCCTACCGCACCCGGATTCCCACCACCCACCTCGCGTTTCTTGCAAATTTTCGAGCTTCCGGATTCTCTGAGGAAGTGAGGAGCCGTCATGCCCCCGTTCTTGTCGACCTGTAAGTCGGCGGGATCGATTGTAACGCGCAAAAATTGGAACCGGCATGTGATTAAGCCTGCTGCAAGCTATCGGCAGCTTCAGAATTGCGATCGGACGCGATGTTTGGGATACATTGCTGGTGTGAACTCCCCTTCCATTCACAGACCGTCTGATGCAAATAAGGACGTCCGGATTCTGCAGGGGAGATTGCATAGCGGTGACGCTGTGCAGACGAGGCGGTTTCTGGGTTGTGGAGATGGCGAAGAAGGAGGCGCTTTGTCAAAAGTTTATGAAGAGAGGCGTATTCTGGGGTAATACTGATTATACGTATGAACTTGGCCTTCTACGTTTGATTTTTGTGCTTAAAATTGTTACATTTCGATCGATGGGACTTTGGTGTGGCTAGCAACATTACTTGGTTACTTGTTCTGATGCATAAGCTTGTTTTTGCCTGCATTTGTTCTGATGCATAAGCTTGTTTGTGCCTGCATACATGCTTTCACTGCTCTGTCTCTATCTCAGTGAAAGATTGTTACTCCCAATGGTTTGCCTGTAGAATGCAGCGATAAGGGATGATGTTAAACCAAGCCATATTTATTCGTCTACAACCAGACTCTGTGGTGTTGAATTTATCTTTTTCTTTCGGTGTTGTTTGCATTAGTGTTTGAAAATTATTTGTCTATTTGAAAGTTCATTAATATTTATCTCCGACACGTGTGAATCTGCGGGTGTTATTCATTTTTGCAGTCATAAGTTCTGCCTCCTTATTGTCAGTGCCAAAATGCGATACATTTCTTTCTAACAAAAAGAAGAATTTTGGTGTTTCCTATGCTTAACAGATACTCTCCAGTGCAATTATTTGATGTTGTTGCAGCCGTTGATCTGTATCAAGATTTTGTCCCCTGGTGTCAGCGCTCGGAGATACTAGAGAGTTATCCAGATGGATCATTTGATGCTGAGCTTGAGATTGGTTTCAAATATTTAGTAGAAAGTTATATTTCTCATGTAGAGTTGAAAAGACCTCAGTACATAAAGGTAAACTAACTCCTAGACTTCCTTGAGTAAAATCATGTTTCCTTGTGTCACTGCTTGGATGAAGATACTTGGTCAACCTACTTCCCGCTCCTTTTTTTTTTTTTTTCATTTAGTCATTACTCTGCCTCATCACTACAATAAATTTGATGGAATCTGCTCCTCTTGTATCCTGATTCTATTGTCTAATCAAACTATCGTTCTTTGTCAGTATCTAGTAGGTGTTGAAAGCGTTGTGCTTGAGCAGCTGCCTTTGTATGCATTTGGACACATAATATATTGTGCAACTTCCATTTGTTTGCATCGTTTCCCATTGTAGCAGATTATATCATGTTCATTTCGACAAAGATCATTACTTTGTAATGTCTAAGGAGCCTTTTAGTTTGAGTAAGTTGATATCTTCTGGTTATTGAGTATTATGCAGTTATTATTATATAAGCTACCAACGTAGGCAATCATGTATTAAATACTCTTCTCTCTCTCTCTCTGTGAACTTCAATCTCTCTGATGTTTTTCTCTGCCACATGCAGACTACAGCGTTGCAGAGCACCCTTTTTGACCATCTGATAAATATTTGGCAATTCAATTCAGGACCAGTTCCAGGATCTTGCAGCATTTACTTTTTGGTGGATTTCAAGTTTCAGTCACCACTTTACCGACAAGTATGGTGCTCTTCTCTGTCAGTATTGATAATTGATTTTCTCATTTCTGTGTATGTGAACTTCGAAATAATGCTTTTATTTTTCTATGAAACCTTTTGTTCTGGTTCTTTTGTTTATGTGATTTGCAAACTGAAACCCCATGAAATAGCATGAGAGAAGATATAAATCTGGAGTTGATAGAATATTTACCATTTTGGTCAAAGACATAGGTAAATGTTGATCATGCATATTGTGCAACTCCTTTCTTTTGGTTGAGGCTTTTTTCTGTTATACATCCTACTTTCGTGTTTCCACTTACAGTTTTTGTTTCTCTCTCTTTGTACATTAGGGGGTTGATTCACACATAGATTGCTAATTTTGTGATTAAATGTAAGGCTGTATATTAGATAGTATTCTATTCACGTTCGTTTTTGTTACTGGGGAACTTCTGTCCCCTTGGGAGGGCCTTTCAAGTTTTTCACCGAAAGGGTGTTGTAGTATGATCTCATGAGGTTGTACTGGCGACAGTGTTGTCGCTGATTTGTTTGTCCATTGTTTAATATGGTCATTGGATCCATTTTCTATGTGTTTCATTCTCATGCTGCATTTACAGAACCTATCCGGAGTTTTGTTTTTATTGTTGTAAGTTCTAGCTTGTCTCAAACAGCAT
Organism: Melaleuca quinquenervia; assembly: GCA_030064385.1. Taxonomy (NCBI): domain Eukaryota; kingdom Viridiplantae; phylum Streptophyta; class Magnoliopsida; order Myrtales; family Myrtaceae; genus Melaleuca; species Melaleuca quinquenervia. The sequence goes on from CM057723.1 coordinate 14,990,035, forward strand.
CTCTGCATGTGTGGTTGTTCTGGATGTAGGCGTTAAATATATCCTGGGCCCTGTATTTACTCTGATGTTCTCCTCGTGGCTGAAGAATGCTTCTATAAATGATGGGTGCAATCTACTATTAACAGGACCTTCATTTGGCTGGTTACTTAAAGTCTCAGTTAAACTGAAAATCATCAGCCAACATTTTGGATTGACAATGGCTTCCCTTTTGGCAGGTCGCCTCCATGTTTTTCAGGGAAGTAGTCTCTAGACTTGTTGGTTCGTTCAGTGAACGCTGCCGTTTGATATATGGACCGGGGATCCCTATTCAGGAAGATGCTTATGGGCAGAGGGCTTAAAAGCGTGGTTCCTTTTCTCAGCACGTATAGCATTGGATGGACATCCTTGCATGTTAATTTATGGTGAGACTAACAAGCTGACCTTCTGAGAGTTATCTGCCTTGCTGATCTCTCATAGTCTGTTTCTAAGTGTAGCTGTGATTCTTCTCTTTATATTATTTTGGACAGCAGTTCAAGGAGTTGTTAACTGATCAATGTAGGCCTCACTCTTGCCGTGTTCCTACCAAAACATCTTCCTACCGTTTTTTCCATTGCTCTTCATTGATTGTTGTCGGGTCCTACATGCTTAAGAAATAAATATTACTTGCTCCCTACTCTACTATGTGCTTTTCTTGGGTAGATAAGGTGCAACCAACTCATCCCCCTTGCTCAGATAAAATTTCCTCCACAAATTGGTTCCCATATTGTGGTAATGTCTATGACAAAAAAAAAAAAAAAATATTGTGGTGACGTCTGGAGAGCTGTTATAGGACTGTGTACTTCTTTCCTTAGGACATCCTTCAAACGCATGACAAGTTACTGGTTTTATGACCTCAAATCTTCTTTAAACACAGTAACCACAATCCACGATCCAATCATATGCAGACCTGATGTTAAAGATAACATTAAGAGACAATGTCTGCCAAATAACATTTAACTCTTGTCTATCTGGCAATTTTTAATTAGCTTGCTTCATTGACTCTGCCTTCTCCTCATAGAAGAGTTAGTGCATATCTTTCTAATATACATCCTCAATCTACATGGTTTAGAAATTGAAATTATTTTTATATAATTTGTTGATTTTCACTTTTCCTTCTTTTGTCGCCGTCTTCAATTTAATCAGGCCTAGGTTTAACACCTATTGTTGTAAAAAAAAAAAAAACAAGCGACTGAATGATATAGTAAACAAAAGATGAAGATAAATCTGACATTCAATTTGCATGATTTAGTCAACGTGACCTACTCAACATGGGAATGTCATGAGGTTCCAATATATATATATATATATATATATATATATATATATATATATATATATATGTTATCTAATACTATTACATTTGAGTCATTCAAACATTATTAGTGTTCCAAACCCTAATTACATCCAATAATCTCAATATTTAGCCCCACACAATTGCTCATGATACAGTCACTCAATTTCAGAGAGAAAAAACAAAATCTTACCAAAAAAATTGGATTGGTTTGAACAATTTTAGATTGCTTTAAGGGGTAATTTCTGAAGAAGCTGCCTCTAATTTCTGCGCATAAGGCATAACGATTGACTCTAAAAGATAACGCTTAAAGGCCCACTCTACATCATGGAATAATATGTATATGAATAATATAAAACCCTTAGGTCGAAGTCATACCCAAATATCATAATTTAAGTCCTCTTCTCACGCTCAAAATCCATTAACACTTTTCGATCTAACAAGCAGAAGGATTCGGTTTGAAGAAGGCGGTCACAAAATTCAATTCGGGCTAGAACCAGACTTAACCGACTTCAATCCAGGTCGAGTTTCGTCCATGTTCTCGAACTCTAAACAAATTCTAACAGATATTGCAAAAAGGTCTTTGTAATGCGAGGTATATGCTATATATCATTAATTTGACACATTCAAATGGGTTTTCATCGAAAAATCTTTTTTCAATTATGAAAAATATTTGAGAAAAAGTCCTTTTCACTAAATTTTGATCTAGGAGTAGATCTATCCTATATAACTACTTCACTAGAAAATGCTGGTCTTAGCTGAACCAATAAATATTTTTTGACTTAGAATGTGGTCTTACTGAAGACAAGCGGGTTGGTTTTCTACTTTGCAACACATTTTACATGGATTTTTGCATTAGCATAAGCAAAGCTGAACATTTAAGACGAGAGAGATTAAGAATTATCAAATCACCCGTGGTAGTTCATCTTGTTCACGTAAACCCAGTGCAAAGAGTTTTTGCTTAATCTTTTGCAGCTGGCTTGCAACTCCATCGATGGTCATCCGTCTTCCAGGCAATTCATTGGAACAAACTACTCCAATATTATACAACGTAACCAAACACTCTTGAGAAATGTTGTCGCTTTTGGAAGGTCAATGCTGAGAACTATTAGGTTGAAACGACTCTCCCTTCCTAGAAGTAGAATGTGATCTGTAGTTTCCAATGCCTGTTCAGACAAAGCTACCGTGACAAGACTATGGAGAGTGAAATTATCTCCAAATCTGCCGTCAGTGGGACTCAATCTTGTGAACATCTCTGGTAAGACGATGCCGTAACCATAATTGTCGCCTTCTCTTGAGACCTCACATTCCATTGCATATCCTGCCACGCATTTAGAATATAGTGCAGATGAAATTGGGAGTGCCTATTATAAAAAAAAGAATGTGGAGCTTAGATAATTAAAATAGAAAGTATAGAAATTACCCGGTGAAGCATAACTAATTGTCCCTCTTAGACCCATAGAGCTCATCTAGTTAGCTATTGTATGAAGAGATGATGTAAGAAGGAACTTCACCAATCCAAAGTCCCCCACATGTGCGACCATCTAAGCATCTAAGAGGACATGGACATTGCTTGGGTTTAGATCACAATGAATGATGGACAAGTGGCACTGGTTGTGAAGATAATCCAGTGCAAAAGCAACAACACTAGCAATATTTGTATTTTGAATTAAATTCACCTTTTTTGGAGGCTCGTTTTCACAAGATGGTGTTACATTTGGGTGCAACCACTGTTCTAGGCTTCCATTCCTTGAAGTCATATTCCATGGCCTTAAAATCATTTCCTTGATAATCAACACTCGAGTAAACTCTCAATATTTTAAAAAGATTTCCATGTCTAATGTTCTTTAATGCCTCATACTCTGCCGTGAAACTCTTTAAAGCACCGCAATCCACTAAATGAAGTACCTCCAGTGCAACATTAGTCCCATTGTCCTTAAGTACTCCCCTGTAAACAAAACCAAAGCACAAAAAACCAAAGCTTCCAAGATGACCCGATTGGTTGAAGAAAAAACATTGGTTGCTTTTAGGAGTTTTCATAAGATACGTTCGGGCATAAAACATCAATAGAACTTGATATTGGTTCTTGTACTTGCTTCTTCGTCCACCAGCAGAGATATAGAATAGTGAGAACCAGAGAAATTCCGAGAAGGCCACAAATAAGAACAACGGACAATCTCAATACATGATGAACATTTCTACTCTTGGAGCCACTGGAAATGCATTTAGGGAGCTGAAATTCTGGCGATCCACCGCAAAGCTTAGCATTCCAATAATAGCAGTAGAGGTAGCATTCTTAAAGACTCCTTCATGTGGCAGCATGCCTTCAAAATTATTGTAAGACAAATTGAGAACCTTCAAAGACCAAAATACCTTCAAGAACTGTGGAATTTCTCCAGAAAAGTTGTTGTGTGAAAGATCCAAATTTTCAAGGCCTTTTAATGATCGGATTGATAAAGGAATAGGCCCGTGGAAGGAATTGGCCCCCATCCTCAACGATGCCAATGCGACACAATCACCTAAACTATTTGGAATTTCACCTCTTAACATATTTTTTGAGACGTCCAATGCAGTTAAAAATCTCAAATTGCCTATTTCCATGGGTAAACCGCCAGTCAGACGGTTATGGGACAAGTCCAAAGTTTGGCTAGTGATGAAATACCCATAATTTTTGGGGGTATGGTACCACTAAGATTGTTACTAGAAAGATTGAGCAAGCTCAAAAATTGGCAGTTAGACAATTCTGTAGGGATTTGACCTTGAAAGTTGTTCCCACCCAAAAATAGTTGAGTCAACTTGGTTAGATTTCGTAGAGAAGATGGGATCGTGCCTCCCAGGTTGTTATCGGTTAAATGCAGTATCCATAAATTTCGCAGATTCCCCAAATTCGAGGGAAGAACACCTGAAAACTTGTTTCTGTACATACTCAGTACTTCAAGGTTCACAAGATTTTCAATATGTCCAGGAATTTCTCCAAATAGTAGATTCTCACATACAGCAAATGTTGCGAGGGTGGTGGATAAGTTACCTATGCATTTAGGTAGCGCTCCACCGAAATTGTTGCGACAAATAGAAAGTACCTCTAACTTCGTGGCATTTGTCAGTGAGCAAACGAAGTCCAAGTCTCCGGGTTTTCCATGCCCAAGCTCATTTTCGAAGCCGGTGAACCATTGAAGCTCGTGCATATTTTCCAAAGAAGGCACTTTACCTGAAAGTTTGTTCCTTGCGAGTTGAAGTACCTTTAGCTTTGAGCAGTTTGATATTGACGGAGGAACCTGTCCCTCAAATAGGTTCGCACTAATGCTAAAAAACCGAAGATTTGGTAGTGTAAAGCCTATGTCGGCGGGAAGACTCCCTCGTAATAATAAGTTCACTCCTACATCGAAGTGAACTAGTGAAGAGAGATTTAGAACTCCAGCTGGAATTGGACCGAACAGTTTGTTTCCTCCCACAGAAAAGTATTGCAGTTTCGGCAGGTGGCCTAGGACTGGAGGAATGCCTCCATGCAAGTTATTTCGTGAAAGAGAAAGCAGCTCTAGTGAAGACAAGTTCCCAATTGAGAAAGACACACTACCAGTTAGATTATTGGCATACATAGAAAGCTTTCTTAGATTGGATAATGAGCCGACTTGTGTAGGAATTTTCCCGGTTAGTTGGTTGTACTCAAGAATGAGGGTGACAAGATTAGAGCAAGCTGTTATATTTTCGGGAATCTCACCCACCAATGAATTGTGGTCCAGTCTTAGGATTCGTAGGAGGCTCAATCGGCTGATTTGCAGAGGTATCTTGTGATACAAACTATTGTTTGGGAGCCACAATTCTCTCAAGAAGCTGAGGTTCCCAATATGAGGAGAGATTAACCCAGAGAGTTTCTGCGAATGCAAGTCCAGTGCCGTGACCCTTTGGTGCCTACGACTGCACGTGACACCATACCACTGGCAGAACCCCATAGAATCATTCCATGAGCTGAGGACGCTGAGAGGATCCTCAGTTATTCCAGCCTTGAATGCGAGAAGAGAGAGTTTGTCGGTTTCGTTTGTGGTAGAGGAGACTTGGGTAAAGCACAACGCAAGTGCGATACCAATGAGGAAATAGCATGATTGAAACTCTGCAAAGGTGATGCTTCGAGGTTCCATAACATGAAAACTGAGAAGAAACGAGAGATATCGGTACGTGCTAACTATCCTGACGGTGAAGAGATTTATAAATTATAAGGCGGCCCTCTTTGAGGCAGCGGCCACTGAAGGAGACCTGTCAACCATAAATCACGGACTCGTTGAGTCCATAGAACGTGGCTACTAATGCTCATTGCGTGAACCACACTCATTGATTCCATGAAACATGCGCGCCTCTAAACCCTACAGTGTGAAGTTTTTGTGAATTTTCATCGTCAACTGTTCTAAAAGCTTAAACCATTAGGTGGAGACGTGATTTAATATTTATATACTTTCACACTCCCCCTCACGCTTAGTTTGATTTTTTTTTTATCTAGAAATAAGCGTGGAGAGATTTGGGAAGACAGGGGCCTGGTAAGATTTGAACTCAGGACCTCCAGCTCTGGTACCATGTGAAGTTTTGTGAATGACCACCGCCAACTGTCCTAAAAGCTTAAGTCGTTAGGTGAAGACGTGAATTAATATTTATGTACTTTCACACTCTCCCTCACGTTTAGTCTGGCCTTTTTTTTTTTCCTAGTACTAAGCGTGGAACGACTTTGGGGAGACTAGGGGCCTGGTAAGATTTGAACTCAGGACCTCCCGCTCTGATACTATGTGAAGTTTTTGTGAAGGATCACCGCCCACTGTCATAAAAGCTTAAGCCGTTAGGTGAAGACGTTGTTTAATATTTATATACTTTCACACTTACAGAACGATGCGTAATTCGTGTCCTATCTTGAAAGTATTGCAAGTTTAAAACATCGTATTCTTTTGTCTCGTTCTTCGAATCTGGTTATAATGAAGTCACGGACGAATTGAAAAAGGTGCAAAAGGACAAGGGGAAGGGGCATGGACGGGCGACGCCTTGGGCTCGTTTCACACAAGCGGACAAGCTGATATGAAAAGGAGTGATGTGCTGAAATCGATTTCTTAACCGAACCAAGATTAATCATTCATGGAATGAGAAGATATCAGCCATCGATCATTCACCCATCGACTCCGCAGAAGGATTTATGGCCCTCATTGCGTAATATTGCAACGACATTTTTCCATTCATCACCTGTCTTTTTTTCCATGTAAGCACATTGACAACAGGTCCTCAATTTGTGAACAATGAAAACTGCACAGCTGTTGCTCTCACCTGATTAACAAATAGTTCACCTGAAGGTGGACAGAAGCTGCTCCGAAACAATGTGTCCTTTTTGCATTAAGAGAAACTGAATCCTAAACGTACATATCGAGGAAGTCGAGCAACTTCGATGAAGACGAGATGTCGGCATACATAGCACAGGTCTCTCCGCTTGTGTTTAGACAAGTGCGCTTGTATTCAGCGATGGATGATGACCACATCTAGATGTCTTTCCAGCGAAGTCGACCAACTCTCACAGTCCTAAAGTTCCCCGCTTTGGAAAATATGCGGAAAGACTGATGATCAAGCGTGATTGATTAGCTGGTCATTGTCATTAATGAATATCACATGGCTAACAATAGCTTATTCATCAGCTAGAATCATGTCACAGTTGATTGTTAAACCTGGTCATCAGTTGGAAAAAAACATTGTAGGGCATGTATATGCGCATGATCGACTAGTTATAGTTCGATGTGAATAGTGACTTTTGAAGAGGAAAAGACCTATTTATAGTCGACAGTTTCTCCAAGCGATTTACTTTCATATGAAAATTAGGTGACTGATTGTCCTAAGTGGTGAACTCGAAGTGCTGCTCTGGCGAAAAAGAATTATACTAAGTTAGTCTTTTCAGACATTAACTTTTCACCATAATAGGCAGTTGTGCACATATCTATGACTACTAGTTTTGTCATGATGAAAAGTAAATCTACTTTAGAACTATTCAAAATCAGTAACTTCTCCACGCTAATGGTCATTTTCTATTCAGAGAAGTAGGTTTAGGCATATTGATGGCTAGCAATTTCGTGATGTAATTTGCAACTCAAAATGACCTCCAAGATCAACTAAAATCATTCCAATAATAAGAAAGATGCCACAAATACTACTAACCTTGTCCATCTTGACAGCTACCTTTGCTGATGTACTACGTTGAAACTGGTAACATTTGCTCTCTTACTTTATCAGAAATACAGAACACATTCACTCTCACTTAAATTTATTTGTTATTCATGGGATCTACTTTTTTTTTTTTGTAACAATTTCTCACCAGAGATATAAACATGCATGGAAATGCAACCTCGATGCGTGGTGCAGAGTACATGTCTATCATAGAGAAAGCCAAAGGTCGAACTTGTGAGCGCGTGATCGGCGTCGTGGACAATTGATGTCCTTGTTTTGGAGACGATCGTATCTTGCAAAACCGTCGCACTTATCATCTTACATCATTACAAAATTACTTTGTCACTTGTCAAGCGTTTGCTTGCAGAAGAAACTTATGTTTCACAGCTCGTGACGGTCAATCCGTGCCACCTTCAGATAGCGCAGACGGGGTCCTTAGAAATGCTACGCGAGGTAAATGTACATGTCTCTCTGTTTTACCTAACAACGTTTAGTCATCAAACTAAAATATATTTGAAATTGGATGACAATAACGATTAGCCCTCCTTTCCCCTCCATTTGACATTTCTTGTATTTTTTTTTCCATATTTTCAGATCTTTATTTTCCTAATATTTCGATACATTTATTGTGGAAACAAACGATCAAATAGTTAATTAGATGAAACCACAAAAAAAAAGTTCGTATACTAAACTGATCGATTCAATTTGTCAGGGCCCGCCACGCCCCGCCCTTGGGCACGCGGTGGTTCCCGATTTCTTTCTCTTCTAGCCAATTAATTTACGACGTCCCAGATAGGTCGCGGCCTTTTTGAAACCTCATATTCACAATACTACGTGGAAGCGATACAAAATTAATACTTGCAACCCTTCAAATTTATGCCATCAACATCGTCACATACCATCTATAATCACCAATATATTTACAGCCACCAAATGGTATACAATTAAATACAACCAATTTCAGCGGGCCTCAATACAAGCCTAGCAGGGATCTTCCACTATCGGTCTCGTCTTGATCTACTCTTATTCGATCAGCTCATCTTCTGGCTCCAGGCTCGACTCCTGCAATGAATCTGTGGTGGGGTGAGATATGGGAATATCTCAGTGAGTGATCCCTAACCCAAAACTAGGAACACCACTGCCCTAGGGTCCCTATCGCGTCTCACCCTTCCATGATCATCTCAATTTCTCTTCCATCGTTCGACTCTCGCCTAGAGTTTAACTATTTCTAACCATTCCAATAGAACCCGAAACTCTCCGGTTCTAATCCTCTATTTTCTATCTATGAGTCAACCGGCTCGTGACCGGAACTTGGCACTAAGCCCAACAAACCAGTTAGTCACGATCCTCATACATTACACGATCAAATAAATACATAAATAAATAACAATTCCTTTAAATAAGTAAATTACATAATTAAATAGGTAATAAGACCGTTCACGACCGGTCTACATCCTAACTCAACCCTCCCGGCTCATTGCCAATTTCCAATTTAATCATTTCCCTCAATGTCACTTAACCATCGATTGGCTCATTGGCCACCCATTAGTCCATTCTAACACCAACTCCATGGCATAATTGGCCGATACAATATCAACATTAGCCATTCAATTCTCCAATCAAGCCAATGCCAAGTCCATGGCACGCCATTTCGATTCACCATTCGCACAATTCATTCGACTGTTTGATTCATTCATAAAGAAATAAATTACAATTAAAATAATTAACAACCATAAATAAATAAATAAATAAATTGCGATTTAAGTGAATAAAGAACGATAATAAAATAAATGACTAATAAATAAATTGTGTGGTAATTAAATAATCAAGACCGTTTACAACCGATCTGTGACCTTAATTAAGCCTTCCCGACTCATGGTCAATTCCCACGTTCAATTGCCCCAATTGACATCTCGCCATCAATTGGCTTATTGGCCAATTCATTCATTCACATGCCGTCGCCAAGTCCATGGCACGTTAATCCGTCCAGTCGCCAAATCCATGGCACCATTCAATTCGCCAATTTCACGGCATCGTTCAGTCGTCAAATCCAAGGCACGACATACCGACCATAGTTGGTTCTAGTCATCCCATCAATCGATCCATTCAAATGCCAAGTCCATGGCACTCTAATTCAAGCCTCACTTGACTTAATTTACTCGATTGGTAATCATGGCCCACGGCCCTATTTTCTCGGCTAAATGCCAAAATCAAAGCGGATCGAGATCAACTATCACTCTGGTCTACTCGGGAGATCAAACGGTTCGTCTCAACCTGTCGACACTTATTCGAGTCCCGTCGACATCCAATTTCCAATTAGGGCATATTTGCCTCCTGATCAATTTAATAAATATTAATAAATATCGATGACACCAATTATTGTCTTGTGACCATTAATCCCAGATTAGGCCCTTTGGGTACATAATCGATCCATTTTAACGCCAAACCCTCGGCATTCTAATCCGAACTACAATCATGCCTCCCATTTACCCAATCGATCCTCCAATCAATCAATGTCAAATCCATGATATATCATCCATCTAATTGACTCCTTTTTCACCAAGCCATGCCAGTACTGTGTACTCGGCCGGAATTGGCCATACCGTTCGTTCACACAATCAAGGTACCTGTAGGATTCCATCCACGTCTAATTTGTTCCAATAAGTCATATTAACCTCAAAATAGTGATTAGAGCCCCATAACCACCTAATTGGTCCTAAAACAATGATTTGGGCATCATGGCCACTTAATCGCTCCCAGACAGTAATTAGGGCACCACGGCCGCCTAATTGGTCCAACCATGTGTCAATACTCTCCAATTACACATCCAAGCCATTATTGGACCTCTCATTGTATTCCAACACCCAACCGATCCAAATGTCAAATCCACGGGACCTTAGATACTAGTCACATTAGAACTAAATCATTCAAACACGCAATCCAGCCACCCAACTATTTCATCGAGCTCATCCATTCATTCCTATAATTCTACTAAAGCAATAGCACGCCTAATAGAGGGTTAAAGTCCATTCACTTGATTTTTCTCGCGAACCGACGGTCCGCGGCAACGCGATTCTTGCACTTTCGATTGCGTTCGGGCTTGGTGCGGCTTTCCAATCCTTGATTTGACACCACGGACGGGACGGGCGAGATCCGGGATAGCTTCTAGACCTCTCGGGCAGCTCCGGCAAAGCTCCGGCGAGGCGCCGGCGATGCTTCGGCGAGCCCTCCGGCAGGTGGCTCTCCGCCGTGGGAGTCCACAAGGTTCGTAGATGAGGCAGTGAGGCGAGAGGAGGGCCCGGATAACTCCGGCGAAGCCCAAACAGCCTGCCTAAAGCACAAACAGTGCTGGTCGGGGCCATTTTCCGGCGATCGGGCGGTGGCTCGACCCTTGACGGCGGCCGGGGACGTTCCTTGGTGGTCTTGGAGGGTTGAGGGGCTCATGGGTGGCCGTGGGTGGCGGCGGAATGGCTCCGAGACACGCCGGAGTCGCGCGACCAGCTTACCCAAAAATCGGGTCCAAGGAGCACCAGTCGGTTCGGGACCAAATTCGAGCAAACGGCATAAAATTGGAGAAGGAGACCTATTGGGCTTTGAAGAGGGGACTCATACGAGTCCATTGGTGGTGGTGGCGTCACCTGAGGTGGCCGGAGTGGCGAGTAATCGCTCCTTGAAGTTGCTGGCCGAAATTAGGGCTCCAGATGGAGGTAGAGGCGCTTCGGGGTCGATTTCTCCCAAATGGTGTAACTTCAGAGGCCAAGATTGGTGCCGTTGTGATCGTAGGACACCCAGCTATCATTTGGAGGTGGTGGCGAGGGATGGGTCTCACCGGAGGAGGCACGCCGGCCATGAACATCTAGGAATCCATTGGAAGCGACGGCAAGAGCTAAAGATGGAAGGTTTGGGAGATCTCGCGACTTGAAGCTCCGGCAGCAAATCTGGAAAAACAGAGGCGGAGCTATCCGCAAAGGCTTCTTTTGGGGCATCCCGGCTGCGGTGGAGGCGGCGAAGAGGTGGTGGACTGGCCGGATATGGAAGCTGGTGTGTCGAGGGAGCTGAGGGAGAAGACGGCATGTCCATTGCTCGTCTGAGCCGTGAGAGAGAGAAAGGAGAAGAAGGCCTCGCGGCCACGGGGAGAGAGAGAAAAAGGAGATGGGACGGGAGATGGGACCGGCCATGAACCGGTTGGCTCGCGGTCGGACCGGTCCGACCCACAGTTGGGCCAATCTACGCGAGGACTGATCGGTTCGTTGACCAAAAGTCAACATTTCTAAAATCCTTCCAAAAATGCCCCTAGTCCCAAATTTTACTTCTTTTGGGGCCAAAATGTAATTATCCAAAAGTTGGGGGACCAAAATGAAATTTTCGGAGCCTGAAATCGTCCGAGATGAATTTTCACGATTTAATCCGGGACACTCCCGGGGCCGACGGGCCACTACTTAGACCCGTAAATTCATCCAATTGGACCTCGAAGATGGGGTTGGGGGCACGGGTCATTACACAATTAGTATGACCTATGTCCACGGAAGAGCAAGAAAACATTCTATTACAACTTAAGCAATATAACATAGATTGCAATCATACTTAAGCCACTAAAACAACTCTCGTTATTTCTCCATCCCAATTATAACAAATTTACATAATAATTATTTTCACAATTCCTTACGAAATAATCGTTTAATACATAAAATTTATCACAAGATTTAATATTCATTCCAAACAATTGTAATTAAATCCTCGGACGGAATCCGCAGGGAAAGAGCTCCAATTGGATGTAAAACGGAACTCGTCCCCCTGTCCGCACGCCAGCAACGGCAGATGAAGTCTCCACAATGCAAATATAATTAATGTCAAGTGGTGAGCTTCTGCCGACTTCAATACGGAAAGTGATTTCCGGGTAAATATAAGACAAACTGTACTCAATAGGAAAGGTGCAACGTGGACATCCATCTCCCCCCCACCCTATCTTGATGTTGACTTCGACCAGGAAACAACTTTTATTCTTGATCATGGGTATTTAAGATAATACAGTTTCCAGTTTGTGCAAGATTCAGTTTCGAATTTTCACCTGCCAGGAATATACACACTTCTAACTTGGATTGACTTCGTTCAATGGGCTCATACTCAAGTTTGATAATATCACCAGAGTTCATACATCGAAAATTTTATCAATGTCAATAACGAGAGTATCAATAGAAGACGTGCCATTTGATTTGAAATTGTGAGTTGAACATATTGTGATAAGTGTGAAGTTCCTATCATAACAATCAGGGGAAGTAGCTACTTGGTTGCTCCTGTTAATCCTCTTCCTTTTCAAGAAGCAAAACTTGAATTGAAAATCGTATGGACTGTGATCAATCAGGGCACAATCCAAGCCTTCATCAAGAGATGGGAAAAAAAAAAACAAAAGAGAAAATTTAAAAAGTTGTCTTGAAGTGGTATTAGTTATTAGGAAAATCCCCTCCGTTGAGTTGATAATGCAAAAGACAATTGAAGGCCAGTAATGCGTATATTGATTGAGTAGTTCCGAGTGATATGTACACAAGCTATATTACAGATGGTGTCTTTTGCCGTATCAAATGTGATCTTGATGTAAAGAATGCTTTGTCATAATGGGGATGCTTTGTTTACATGGAAGGATCACTGTTGATATTGAGGTCAACGAGGCATTGAGCACGCATATGTCCGCAAGCTTGAAAGAACTCTATAAAGGCGAACAAGTTGAAAGGACCTTGATCGAGGGAGAACAAGTCGAGAACAATGAAGATGCTCGTGCTGGCTTGGAAGGATCAAGATAAAGCAAATAGTTAGATGGACCTTGGTGATGATGAACAAGCTTAGAATAGTAATATTTGTTGAAGCTTACAAGGACCACGCTCATGAAGGTGAAAAGTTTATGAGAGTCATAATTAATAATATAAATATGATTCTACACAAACTCGTCAATGGACAGCATCAACAGACTACTTAATTTGCACTCCTAATTATAGGCAAAGGATAATGCTGATGTCGAGTCTCAGAAGGTGCTGATCATCTGCTCATCTGATGGGAATGTTGATGAAATTAAAACTACCCACTACAAAACCTTGAAATTTGTATCAAGAGCACTGGAGAAGAATCGGAGCAGTCATGGAAAAAACTAACAAAAGACAGATATTGTCAAGAGTAGTCTGCCTGGTTTGGAAAACAACTACTGTTAGGGATACCTATTCTGACACTGGTGAGCAACAGGTAGCCGTTCTGCTTATGACAACGGTAGAACCAATGGCTACATCATGGAGATGAGTTGCAAACCGTCAAAAGGTGGGACGATTATAAATTCTGTCCAAGAAGAAGTAAGAAGATTTGGTGACACCTAAATTTTGATGCCTTATTTTAAATTTAAATTTTATAAAATTGGGAATTAACCATTTAATTTCTAAAAAATATTTTTCGATAGCATTGCCTAATATGTAATTTTAAGCATTCATAATAGCATCAGCCTAGGTTCATGAGGAATTCAGCCGGCACTCGGGCGAGAGGTCAACTCCTAATAGGGGTGATTGGTTCACGGGTGGTTCCGGTTCCGGTTCCCCTAGGAACCGGGAACCGGACCGGTGGAACCGGTTCCCTATTATGGAGAACCGGGAACCGGACCGAACAAGATTGAGCGGTTCCGGTCCGGTTCCCGGGCGGTTCCCGATTCCAATTAACGTAAAAAAAAATTCTAAAACAGAAAATAATTGCACGTCCACGGTCCACTCGTCGTATTCATCCACTCGTCCACGGTCCACTACTAGACGTCCAGCAGTGCATTGGACGTCACTGGACGTCCAGGACGTCCACTCCATTTGGATGTGTCCAAAAATGCATCTCAAGACTAAAATACAGAATAGAAAATGCAAAAACTTGTGTACAAACTTCACAAACTCACAAATACAAACTTCATAATTTTTTTTGAACAGTACCGGTCCGGTTCCGGGCGGGCGATTCCACCCCCGGAACCGGGAACCGGACCGAATTTCCCGGTTCCATTTTTTGTGGAACCGGGAACCGGACCGCCCGTCCGGGAACCGCCCGGAACCGCCGGTTCCGGGCGGTTCCACTTGCTCACCCCTAACTCCTAATTTGGGCAATTTGAGCTTTAATTGTAATAAATTTAGTTTATTAATTTATTGGGTCTTGAACTTAATGAGAATAAGCCCTAAAAATGGGTCCATGATCAGTAATTCAAGGTTCACAAGATTTTCAATCCATCTAGGAATTTCTCCGAATATTAGATTTACACTCACGTCAAATATTGTGAGGGTGATGGATATCCGGCAAAATTCGACGAGCTTCCTCATTAAATCTACCTTCTTCCCCAGAAATTGGCAAGTGCATATTTTTTTGATAAAAATTATCCTCAATTGGCATTTTCTGGAAAATCGAAATCTTTATTTTTTTATACAAATTATCCTCAATTGGCATTTTCTGGAAAATTGAAATCTTTCCAATCAAATTTATCGATTGTCGCTTTTTCCTTTTTCCTTTTTCCTTTTTCCATCTCCGTTGATTTGTTTCAAATCAACCAGGTTTGGAGAGAGAGAGAGAGAGAGAGAGAGTACAATAATAAACAAAACTAGGGGAAAATAGTAGAAATCGAACTTTCGTGACTTCATTACTGTGACCTACTTCACGAAAAAAGTATCATGAGATTCAATTATATATCAAGTGGTATAACTTAGTATACAACTATATTCGAGTCATTGAAACATTACCAATATTTCCCGGCCTCAAGTTATACCAAAAAAATCTTAGGTTTTAGCCTCACACAATTGCTTGCAAAACAATCACTCAATTTCACAAAGGAATACATGAAATATTTAGCAAAGGATCTATCTGGCTTCAACATTCTCAAAATTATTTCATTGTGTAATTCACAAGGAAGCCACTGTAACGTCCCGTGCCCGATCACCCTTCTCGAGGTCAATTTGGGTGAATTCATGGGTTTAATTAGCGGCCCGTCGGCCCCGAGAATACCTCGGATTAAACCGTAAAAATTTGTTTCGGACGATTTCGGACTTTCGAAAATTTCATTTTGGTCCATCGACTTTGGATAATTGCATTTTGGCCCCAAAAGGAGTAAATTTTGGGCCTAGGGGTATTTTTGGAAAAAATTTCCAAAAAGTTGACTTTTTGGTCAACGGTCGGTCAACGGTCAACCGTGACCGGTCGGACTGGTCGGACCGGTCTGGGGCACGCGCGAACCGGCCCAGACCAGCGCGAACCCGGCCCGGCCCACGCGGGAGCCCTCCTTCCCTTCTCTTCTTCTTCGGCCTTTTAGGCATTTTAGCGAGCACGTGGGAGACACGCGCGTGTAGGCCGTCCCATCGGCGAGCTGCAGCCAGCTAGTCACCGGCAAGGACAGCCCCTAGCCCTAGGCGTCCCCTCCGAGCAGGCCTCGGCTGATGGAGGGCCGTTGGATGCGACGGTGACCCCGTTCTTTCCCTCCACCGTTGGATCTCCTCGCTCCCCAGGCTGCTCGCGAAGCCACCTGCAACGCGCGATAACTTTCTGCTCAGAGGTCCGTTTCGCGCGATTCCAGCTCTCACGGCTTCCTCGCGACTCCTAGTTTGAGCCCCAACCGATCGGCGCCTCTGTCTCCGCCCGTAGCGCCGCTGACGGTCCCCGAAAGAAGGCTTCGCGGCCAGCCTCGCCCCCTGTTCACGGTAAGCTGAACCGAGCTCCTTCTTCGCGATTTCTTCCAAATCTTCCACCTAGGGCTCAAACCATTGCATGTAATCTGTCCCTGGGAGTTCTTAGAACTCATTTATGGCTTTTGTTCGGATTAATTTCACTTAGATTGGACGATTTTTGGGTTTGATCGGGATTTGCCCCAAACCGAGCCCTAGAACCCTAGATCTGAAATTCCGGTCACTCCGGCCTTACCCACTCGAAATTGTTGGCACCAATAGATTCCTAGGTGTCCCCTTGACTTATATCTAGGCTTGGTTTCAACTAATTCGGTCAAGAACTCACGGATTAAAGCTCGATCCTTTCTTCCCTTTTCCCAAAATTCCTGCAGTCCGACCGCCATCTTCGAGGACCGCTTTCTCCCAGCTCCGACCTCCGTTGACAACGCCACCACCACCGTTGGAACCGTCTCTGAGTCCTCTTCAAAGCGCAACCAGTTTCGAGCTCCAATTCGGCTTGAGGAGGGAGAAACGAGCGCCGAAGCGACGAGTGGTCAGCTGGTTCGGGGAACCCGACCCCCGACCCGACCCGAACCCGGTCCGGACCCGACCCGGACCCGATTCAGGCCCGACCCGGCCCGACCAGCCAGCTGGTCCCGTTCCCGCGATCGCCGTGCACTCGAAGCCGCCTCGTCGCCCTTCACCGCTACTTCCGGACCCGGCCTGCCTCGATTTGCGAACCCAAATTGTGAGTGGACTTTAACCTTCTATTAGGCGTGCTATTACTTTAGTAGACTTATAAGAATGAATGGATGAGCTCGATGAAATAGTTGGGTGGCTAGATTGCGTGTTTGGATGACTAGATACTTGATTGGATGATTTAGTTCAAGTGATAGTAGTAATTAAGGTCCCGTGGATTTGAGGTCTGGATTGATTGGGTGTTGGAATACAATGGGAGGTCCAATAATGGTTTGGATGTGTAATTGGAGAGTATTGTCACATGGTTGGACCAATTAGGCGGCCGTGGTGCCCTAATTACTGTTGTGGATCGATTAAGTGGCCATGATGCCCAAATTGTTGTTTTATGACCGATTAGGTGACCAAGGGACCCTAATCACTATTTTTGAGGTTAATAGGAATTATTGGGATCAATTGGACGTTGATGGGATCCAATGGGTACCTTGATGGTTTAAAAGGATGATTTGGACTGATGGTTGTTAATATGACGTGGATTTGACATAAATTTGATCGGAGGATTGATTGAATAAATGGGAGGCTTGATTGTAACTCGGATTAGAATGCCGAGGGTTTGGCATTAAAATGGGTCGATTACATGCCCAAGGGGCCTAATCAAAGGTCATTGGTCAACGAGACCGTTATCGGTGGCAGCTGAGCTGCGAGAGTAACGATGAGAAACCACTGAGGATTTATGGCTGTTATTATATTTATTTTGATATTTATTAGGCCGATTATGAGACAAATATACCCTAATTCAAATTGGAAGTCGACGAGGTTAAATTGGGTGTTGACAGGACTGCGTTGAGCCGATTCGATTTCATAAGTTGACCGAGGAGGTCGTGGACCCCGGTACACTTTGGTTTTGGCTTTTAGCCGAGAAAATAGGGCAATGGGCCCTAGTGATCGCTTGACGGGATGATTTGAGCTGACTATGGTTCGATATGTTGTGCCTTGGAATTTGGCGATCGAACGATGCCATGGGATCGGCAAATCGAATAGTGCCATGGATTTGGCGACTTAACGGGTTAATAGACGGGATGACAATGTGCCATGGATTTGGCGATTGATGATTTAGGCCAATTGTGGCTTGATTTAGGACGCCATGGATTTGGCGTTGATTGATTGGAGGGTTGACTGAGTAAATGGGAAGCCTAATTATGGCTTGACTTGTGCCATGGATTTGGCAGATGAAACGAACGATAATGACACGCCATGGATTTGGCGACGGCCAATAAGCCGATTTAATGGCAAAAGATCAATTGGGGTAATTGAACGTGGAAATTGACCATGAGTCGGGAAGGCTTGATGAGGGTCACAGATCGGTTATGAACGGTCTTGATTATTTAATTACCACACAATTTATTTATTTGTTATTTATTTTATAACCGTTCTTTAATTACTTAATTCGCAATTTATTTATTTATTTATGGTTGTTAATTATTTTAATTATAATTTATTTCTTTATGAATGAATCAAATGGTCAACTGAATTGTGCGAATGGTGAATCAAAATGGCGTGCCATGGACTTGGCATTGACTTGATTGGAGAATCGAATGGTTAATGTTGGTATTCTATTAGCCAGTTATGCCATGGATTTGGCGTTGGAATGGATTAATAGGTGGCCGATGAGCCAATCAATGGTCAAGTGACATTGAGGGAAACGATTGAAATTGAAATTGGCAATGAGCCGGAAGGGTTGAGTTAGGGTATAGACCGGTTGTGAACGGTCTTATTACTTATTTAATTATGTAAATTACTCAATAAGAGGAATTGTTATTCATTTGTGGATTTATTTGATTGTACAACGTATGAGGATCGTGACTGACTGATTTGTTGGGCTTAGTGCCAAGTCCCGGTCACGAGCCGGTTGACTCATAGATAGAAAACAGAGGAAAAGAACTTGAGAGTTTCGGGTTTTCTTGGAAGAGTTAGAACAGTTGAACTCTAGGCGAGAGTCGAACAATGGAAGGGAAATTGAGATGATCATTGATGGTGGGAACGGACAATAGGGACCCTAGGGCAGTGGTATGCCTAGTTTTGGGTTAGGGATCACTCACTAAGATATTTCCGTATCTCACCCCACCACAGGTTCATTGCAGGAGCCAAGCCTGGAGCCAAAGGAGGAGCCGATCGAGCAAGAGTAGATCGAGATGGGATCGAAAGGGGAAGAAGTAATACGAGTTGTGACACCCTCCTAGGCTTGTATTGAGGTTGTTTAGAGTTGATTGTGTATTGTACCTGAACTGGTGGTTGTAAATATTGAGGTGTGGTTCGAAGGGTTGTAAGTGTTGATATCTATATCGCTTCCGCATAGCATTGTGATTTTGATGTTTGAAAGGGCCAGCGACCTACCTGGGACGTCGCAATCAAATTGGCCAGAAGAAAAAGAAATCGGGAACCCCGTGGGCCCAAGGTCGAGGCGCGGCGGGGACCTGACAGCCACTGTTAAATTCTACACATAAGGCACAATGACCCATTCTACAACATTCACCATCTAATGAAAGAGGATTCGGACTTGAAGAAGGCAGTCACAATAACCAATTCGGACCTTCTTTGTAAGGCTAGATTTCCCCACAGTTTGATTCGGGTTGGGTTTCCTCCATGTGGGGGTGTAAAAAAAAAAGAATCGACCTAGACCAAGAAAATCAGCTCTCTTTTGGTTGGAAATAGATCCATTGACATAAGTCAGGGGTGACATAAGTCTCATCCTAGTTGTTCAATCTGAATTGGACGGTTGGGCAAAAAATAAAAATCAAATTTCTTTGAAATAATTTTTTTGATTTTTTTTATAAAATCCCACCGTCAATCGGATAGCTTGAAATCTAAGTCAGGGGATCCGGATCCCTTTTGGTTTAGGTATCAGGTGAAAAAAGTTTGTGTCTCGGATTGGTTCGGGTTATCATTAAACAATTTTCTGAAAAAAAAACTTTTAAATATTTTTTCACCCCAATCTCTCTCTCTCTCTCTCTCCCCTTCAAAATCTAAAAACAGAACAATGGGAGAGAGCCATTTTATGTGCCAAAGAAAAAATATGCAAGAAACTCTCGTGGACGGAAAAGTGGAAGACCAAACTAAGTGCCTGAAATTGTCGACGTAGCCCCACATCCTCCCCTTCCTCGATTATCAATTAGACGACGGCCAGATCTCCAGCCAGGACTTATCCTCCCTCATCTCTGCCCTCCACGATCAGCTCGACTCCAATTCCTATTCTTCTCTCACGATCTGTCACTTCTCGGTCATATCTCCCTCATCTCCACCCCCAGGACGATCTATGGCTTTATTCTCTATTGATTCAGTTTTGATGCCAGAGCGATCATGACCCAATTGGGCTTGCCTTTGTCTTTAGAGATGTGGAATACAAGCTAGAAATCCTCCGCCAATTTATCGAAAATATTGGAACTTGTGGTCGAATAACGAGGATTGAAGGAAGAAATAGATATCGCCTGATGTTACCCCTCCAATTTCCGCAAAATCGATGGCCCCTGTGCACTGTGCAGCGACGAAGAAGAAGATAGGGTACAAAGTAAAAGATGCCACCAACCCGAAAAACGGACCTAACCTGTCGGTTGAAGTTATATTTGATTCTTGGGTCGATTCAGGACGCAATTTGCCATTGTCCTTCATGTTTGGTCCACGATACTGGACACGAACTGAAGCGAACCTTACCTTTGACACCCCTATCTCCACGTCCTCAAACATTAGACCAATTTTAACATGTATTACTGAAAGGTCTGTGCTAGGGGGCAGTCGCTAGCTTAATATACACATAAGTTACATCTAGATAAAAATGCATCATCCTGCATTCTGGTGCACATTCTTATGTGTAAGCTTGCAGTAGCATAAGCAAAAGCGAACATTAAAGATGAGAGAGGTCAGGAAATGATCATAACAGTCGCGATAGTTCATCTTAGTCACGTAAACCCAATGCAAATAGTTTTTCCCTAATCTTTTGTAGCTGATTTGCAGCACTGTTGATGCTCATCCGTCTTCTAGGCACTTCAATGGAACAAGCCACTCCAATGTTATATACTATAACCAAACACTCTTGAAATATTTCATCCCTTTCGGAAAGCCAATGCTGAGAACTGTTGGTGTCGAAATGACTCTCTCTTTCTAGAAGCAGAATGTGATCCGTAATTTCCAAAGCTTTCTTAGGCAAAGCTACCGCAACGAAACTATGGAGAGTCAAATTATCTCTGAATCGACCATCGGTGGGACTCAGTCCTGTGAACATCTCGAGTAAGAGAATGCCGTAACTGTAGACGTCACCTTCTCTCGAGACCTCACATGCCATTGCATATTCTGCCATACGTTTAGATCATAGCGCAAATGAAATTAGGAGTGTCGATTATCAAATAGAATATGGAGCTCATATCATTAGGAAAAAAAATTAGAGATACTACCTGGTGGAGCATAACCAATTGTCCCTCTTGGACCCAAGGAGCTCATTTGATTAGCTATAGGATCAGGAGATGATCCATGGAGGAACTTCGCCATTCCAAAGTCACCCACGTGCGCGACCATTTGAGCATCTAAGAGGACATTGCTCGGCTTCAGATCACAATGAATGATGGGGACATGGCATTGGTGATGAAGATAATCCAGTGCATATGCAATATCAATAGCAATATTTATCCTCTGTATAAAATTCATATTTTTCGGAGGCTCATTTCCTTGAGATGGCATTACGTCTGGGTGTAACCATCGTTCCAAGCTTCCATTGTCCATGAAGTCATATACTATGGCCTTAAAATCATTTCCTTGATAATCGACACTCGAGCAAATTGTCAATATCTGTAAAAGATTTCGATGTCGGATATTCTTCAATATCTGACACTCAACTATGAAGCTCTTTAGAGTATTGCGGCCCATTGAATGAAGGACCTTTACTGCAACAACAATCCCATTGTCCTCAAGTATCCCCTTGTAAACAGAACCAAAGCTTCCAACACCAACCGGATTGGCTAAAGAAAAACTATTGGTTGCTCTTAGGAGTGCTCCGTAAGATAGATTCGGACATAAAGAGTCCACAAAACTGGAAACTGGTTCATTCACTTGCTTCTTGGGTCAACAGAGATATAAAATAGCAAGAACAAGAGCAAGAGCAATTCCAAGAAGGCCACAAATAACGACAGCAAACAATGTCAATACATGGACTTTCCTTCTCTTGGATTTACTAGAGAAGCATTTAGGTAGCTCAAATTCTGGCGATCCACCACAAAGCTTAGCGTTCCCAATAAGAGAAGTAGAGGTAGCATTTTCAAAAGCTCCTCCACGTGGCAACGCGCCTTGAAAATTATTGTAAGACAAATTCAAGACCTTCAAAGACGGAAATGCATTCAAGAACTGTGGAATTTCTCCGGAAAAATTATTGTGTGAAAGATCTAGTTCTTCAATGCCTCTTAACGATCGGATCGATTGAGGAATGGACCCGTGGAAGGAATTGCCCCCCATCTTCAATGATACCAGTGCAACGCAATCACCTAAACTGTTTGGAATTTCACCTCCCAACATATTTCCGGAAATGTCTAACGCGGTCAAAAATATCAAGTTGCCTACTTCCATGGGTAGAACTCCTGTCAGATGGTTATATGACAAGTCCAAGAGCCCGGAAAGTGATGAAATACCCATAATTTGTGGGGGTATGGTACCGCTGAGATTGTTACTGGAATGATTAAGCACGTTCAAAAAGTGGCATTTAGACAACTCTGAAGGGATTTGATCTTGAAAGTTATTCCCACCCAAATCCAGTTTAGTCAACGCACTTAGATTTCCTAGAGACCGTGGGATTGTCCCTCCCAAGTGATTATCACTTAACCATAGGACCGACAAATTTCGCAGATTCCCTAAATTGAAGGGGAGAACACCTGAAAACTTGTTTATTCCCATAATCAATACTTGGAGGTTCACAAGATTTTCAATCTGTCTAGGAATTTCTCCAAATATTAGATTATTGCTCACATCAAATGTTGTGAGGGTGGTGGATAAGTTGCCTATGCATTTAGGCAGCACTCCGCCAAAACTGTTGCCGAAAATCGACAAAAACTCTAACTTCGTGGCGTTTGTCAGTGAGCAAACGAAGTTCAAGTCTTCGGGTTTTCCATGCCCGAGCAGATTTTGGAAATTGGTGAACATTCGAAGCACATGCAGATTTTCCAAAGAAGGCATTTTACCTGAAAGTTTGTTGTTCGCAAGTTGAAGTGACTCTAACTTTGAACAGTTTGATATTGACGGAGGAACCTGTCCGTCAAATAGGTTCGCGCCAATGCTAAAACACTGAAGATTTGGAAGTGTAAAGCATATGTCCGCAGGGAGGCTCCCTCGAAATAGGTTGAACTTTACATCCAAAACAAGTAGAGTAGAGACGTTTAGAATTCCAGATGGAATTGGACCGGACAGTTTGTTATCATACAGATTGAAGTGTTTCAATTTCCGCAGGTGGCCTAAGACTGGAGGAATGCTCCCGTCCAAGTAATTTTCCGAAAGAACAAGCCACTCTAGTGAAGATAAGTTCCCAATGGAGGAAGGGACGCCCCCAATTAGATTATTTCTAGCCAAATGCAGAGCCCATAGATTCGATAATGTGCCGAATTGTGCAGGAATTTTTCCGGTTAGTTGGTTGTGCAGAAGAATGAGTTCGACAAGATTGGAGCAAGCTGATATGTTTTCGGGAATCTCACCAGCCAATGAATTGAAACCCAGCCGTAAGATTCGGAGGCGACTCAACCGGCTGATTTGCGGAGGGATTTCATGATTGATACTGTTGTTTCCGAGCCACAATTCTCTCAAGAAGCTGAGGTTCCCAACGTAAGGAGAGATCGACCCAGAGAGCTTGTTCGAACTCAAGTCCAGTACAGTGACCCTTTGGTGCCTACGACTGCACGTGACACCGTACCACTGGCAGAACCCCACGCTATCATTCCACGAGCTGAGCACGCTGAGAGGATCCTCGGTTATTCCTGCCTTAAATGCGAGCAGAGAGAGTTTGTCGGTTTCATTTGTGGTAGAGGAGAGCGGGATAATGCACAACGCAAGCACAATGCCAACAAGGAAATGGCATGATCGAAACTCTGCAAAGCTAATGCTTCGAGGTTCCATAACTTGCAAACTGGGAAAACAAGAGAAATTGGTACCTGGTAATTCAACTAGACGTGAAGAGATTTATAGGAGTTGGCCCTTTTTGAGTCCACAGCTAGGGGAGCCTATCAACCGTCAATTACGGACTTTTTGACTCCATAGAATGTGGCTCCTGGTGCTCTTTGCGTGAACCACACTGGTTGATCCCACGGAACACGCATGCCTCTGAACTAAACATGACGTGAGTCCCCAGCAGGACGTTGCATAACACGAGCCCTATCGCGTTAGCGTTTGCAGTTTAAAACGCTGTCTTCTTGTATCTAGTTCTTCGAACAACTGGTTACGATGAAGTCATGTACGAATTGAATTAGGGACCAAAAGGCAAGAGGAAGGGTCATGCATGGGGACGCCTTGGGTTCGTTTTATACATGCCCCAGTGAACAAGCGGATACGAACAGGAGTCACGTGCCGAGAAGATTCCTGAACCAAGACAAGAGTAATCGTTGGTGGAATGAGATGGTATGAGCCATCGATCATTGACTCGTCAACTCCGCAGAAGGATTTGTATTCGTCAACTTTTTTTCCATTCATCACCGTCTTCGTTGTCCCTGTAAGCGCATGGACATCAGGTCATCAATTCGTGAAGGATGGACACTGGCATAGCTGCTAATCTCACCTGATCAACAAACAGTTCACCTGAAGGTGGAAAGAAGCTGCTCAGAATTAATGTGTCCGTCGGAACGAAGAGAAACAGAATCCAAAACGTGCATTTCGAGACAGGCGAGCAACTTCAATTGCGGTCAACATGTCAGCATACATAACACAGGTCCTGTGCCTAGACGAAGTGCGTGTATTCAGGTTTAGATGATGGACACATCTAGATGGCTTTCCAGCTCTGGACTTGAAGCCAAACCGATGCTCAGAAAGTCCTAAAGTTCCCTTCCGCTTTGGAAAATAAACTGAAAAGACTGATGGTCAGGCACGATCAATTAGCGCGATCCTCATCGACGACTATCACTTGACTAACAACAGCTTAATCAGTCAGGATCATCTCACAGTTGATTGATAAACCCGGTCATCTCATCTGCTGGAGACAATATCCTAAGGCATGTACGTATGTATCAGTAAAAACTAGTTACATCTCATATTGTAAAACATAGTAACATTCTAGGAGCAAAAGTGATTTCCGACCTTCGTATAGTTGATGATCTCTCCACGTAATTAATAACCTTTGCATGAAAATTAGGTAAGTGATTATACTAAATGGCGAACCCAAAGATTTGCTCTGGCAATAAAGATTTATACCAAGTCCGTCTTCCAACGTAGTGAAGAAAATGCCCATATGTGCCTTCTTACCTAGTATCTTTTATTCCTGAAAACAGAATTAATATGATAGTAGATGACCATAACTAGATCGTCCACTTTATTCCCTAATTTATTCAAGATTTTCCATACTACAGGTTTGTAAATAGCATCCACGTCCTTAACCTTTGTTTTACGTGTACTTTTAGCTATGAGGATTTCTATTAAACGAAATACCGACACGCAAGCAAATTTACTGACAAGAATTATAATATTGGATTGTCGCGACCTCCCCGAAGGTGCGCACCACCTAAGGGTTAGGCTAATGGTTTGTTAAGTATGACTTAACTTGAGTTCTCCCAAACTCATACCAATTCGCGACTTTGGTTTCACTTTTTTTTAACATGCAAATCATTTTCAACTGGAGTCGCTACTAATCTATTTATGGTAGGTCGATTAGAAACCCATGTAAAGCATCGGGAGTTGTACCTTACCCCTACGAACCAGAGATTCTAAGTACGGGGACTTGATTACGTTAGACTACTCTAACGCCCTTTCGGTACCTTTTCATTACTTTCAAAACTTCGCAGGCAGTTTGGATTCATTTTAATTCTACTCCTAACATGCAATAGTAACCACGTGTATACTCAATAAGTAACACAAAGCACTCAAAAAATAATAAGAAAGGAATCAAAACAAATCAAAATAAATGACTAAAAATATGCCATGCATGAAAATCAAATCAAATCAAATCGAATTAAAGATCTAATAAAATCAAATCAAATCAAATCTAATGCAATATATGCAATGCAATTTTTTTTGGAATTTTTTATGAATAATTAACCTAATAATCCATGGCTAAATATCATATAGTCTAAATTAGGAAACAATATATGTTGATTCCTAATTTAAACTAAAATCTACTCAACCAAGAATAATATCCTCTAATGCAATCTAGATAAAATTATCCTAACAAAAATATCTAAAATGCAATCTAAACTAATTATGCAAATTTACCTACACATGCAATTAATCTAAACATGCGATTATTAAAATAAACGTGCAATTCTAGGTCTAACATGCAATTTTCAATTTAAACATGAAATTAAACTAAAGATGCAATTTTGAATCTAACATGCAATTAATCTAATTGTGCAACTAACCTAAATATGCAATTAATCTAGTATGCATGCAATGCAACAAAATTAATTAAAATATGCAAAATTAACTAAACATGAACAAAAGGCAAATTAAACAGAAAATAAGAAACCAAGCACCCAAAAGTTAAATTCTAAAAAAATGATTTTATTTTTATTTTTATTTTTTAAAAAAAATAAAAAAAACGAAAAAAATAAAAATAAAATAAAAAGAAATTAAATCGGGTCGGGAACCGAACCGGGTCGGTTCGGTCCCGACCCGTTCGCTGGGGCCAGAGAGCGAAGAGAAGGACTGGGCTGGGCCCGCCCAGTCCAGCTTCCTCTCTTTTCACGCACGGGTCCACTTGCGGCCCAGCCAATATGCAGCCCACGAAGAAAGAAGGAACTCGGCCCCATGGCCAGCTTTGGTCCAGTCTCAGCCCAGCCCCCGAAGACAGAACCGGCCCATCTCCCGGTCTTCTTCCTCCTCACGCGGACGTCGGGCAGCAGAGTTGCAGCTCGCCGGATTTTGCTTCCTCCCGGCGAGGCACAGCGGACGATGTTGGAGATGACAGGAACGCCGGAAATTTTCCGGCACCAACAAGGCACACGAACAAGCAACGAAAAGCAAAGCGAGCAAAGCATCGAACAGGGGAGGGACAATGGGAAAACTTCAATCGCAGGATCAAAAAGGCACAAATCTAGACCTATGATGCACGGGGAACCATCAAATAACACCAACAAATAAAAATCCAACCTTGAGAGTTTTAAAAATCGGCCAAATCGGCCAAATCGGCCGTGACCCTCGGGAGATCGTGACCGAGATTCACCTTGCCAAGATGGAAAAGAAACGAATAGGAGAGGCCGACTAGCTGGAGAAAGAAATTTCCGACGAGGGTCACGTCGCGGTTGGGTTGCCGGAATCGAAGCTCACCGGTGAACGTCCTCGCGCGTCTTCTCCTTTTTTTCTTTTCTTCCCCCTCCTCTTTCTTTGTCTGAAGGAGTTCTCCCGTACGTGCAAAGCTGCCCAGCGCCCCTCCTCCCCAAAACTCTCTCCTCTGCCCCCTTTTTGTAGTAGAAGCCAAAGACCCCCCCAGTCTCTCTTTTTTTTTTTTTTTGCTTTCTCTTCCTCTCTCCCTGTTTTTCCTCCCTGTTTTCCTCCACCTGCCGAAAGAGTCCACCTTTTGCTTCCACTTTCTGCCATTTTTTTTTTTATGTTTTTTCTCTTTCTCTCTATCTCTCTTTCTGTCTGCCCAATCTCACTTTGTGTCCCCCACTCTCTCTCTCTCCAATTTTTTATTTTTTCTCTCCCTAATTATGCGTCCAGGAAGAAGTCCGCCTGAAAAAGTCTTTCCCCCTCTCTCCTTGACTCAAGTCTCCAGCACTTAAAGAAAGAGCAAATATTCGGTCTCCATTGATCGAATATTGCTGTCCAGTTTTAGCCTTCGTTTTTTTTTTCTTTTGGACATCAAAAATCATATTTTCTCTTTTCTCTATTTCTTGTTTTTGAACCCAACGCAATGTATGCCCAATATTTTTCTTGATATGCCAAATACCCTAATTAACTATATGCAAATAAAAATAAAATTCTTATGAAGCCAAAAATTTAGGTGTCAACATGGATTTACATTCTAAGTGACCATCACTGTATAAGATCCTATCCGAATTAGTTTGAACTATACATTATATTGAACGATTTGCTTCTTCTTTAAATTGTCCATTAATTTTGCTCAAATTATATCTGATGTTAAGCCATAATCTTTATTTGAGACTCGCTCTTTCTTTTCTTTGCCATGGACTGATGTTAAGCCATAATTTTTCTTTACATGAGAAATTGTTCAGTAGGGAAAGATAGTGGTATTTGGGCCACCAATTCTCCTACAACCTCAAATTCTGGCCGAGTTATCTTGTGGTGCTGGAATTTCTGGAGGTGAAAAGGACCCAGACATTCAACGATTCACATTCTGGGCCTGAGTATCTCCCTTCGGACCCCGCGGTGCCCATATGAATCCATTTTCTCCACTCGTTTCGATAATTGTGAATATGACCGGTGGTCCACGCTGCGTCCGTCTGATGACGCAATATATGACGTACCAAAATCAAGTAACATGAGACTGTGTGTGCTTAAATAAATAATAATTGTTCAATTATCTAAAAAAGAGTTAAAAGAAACAATGTAGTGTTAATTAACTGTACCTGAACTTTTTGTTAGTGGAATTCCTACGTGAAACTTTTCTCGATGCCAAAGCCGAGCATCAACCCAAGGAGATGTCATTTCATTTTGTCCCCCAGGTTGAACATTTTGTGAGGTGTGAAGTTCAGATTTTGAAACTCATGGGAAATAGCTACTCAGTTGCCCCCTCTCACCCTTATTCTTTTCATGAAAAGAAGAAGAAGCTTGAATCGAAATCCATATAAATCATATCAACTCAGGCGCGATCCAAAACTTCTTTAACAAAAGAAAGAAAAAAGAGCGAGAGAGTTTTGAAAATCTCCTTGAAGTTTTGTCGATATTTCACAGTTCCTCCTAATCTTGACTCTGATTTAAACAAACTCTAAACCGGAACACTTTAAAGGCACGAACCGGTTGTTATAGTTATCGGGAATAAGTTATGGACTTGTTGGGCCAAAGTGGTCGAGTTTAGGAGATTATGAAGTCATAATGATCAGGTTAGCAGCTGTTGTAAAATATAGTCTAGTCCAGATAATATTATCATGACCTCCCCGAAGGATGTACTGCCTAGATTTCATTAAGTTCGACTTAACCCAAACTCTCTCAAATTCATAGTAATTTGCGACTTAAGTTAAGTTTTTAACATGTATGATTAGATTTTATTTGGAGTTGTCACTAATCAATTTATGGTGGGTCCGTCAAAAACTTATGTAAAGTATTGAGAGTATAATTGCCTCTTCAAACTAGAGATTATGAGTATGGCGAGTGGATTATGCTTGGTTACTTTAACGCCCTTTGGGTGCTTTTTTATTTCGAAAAAAATTAGAGATAGCTTGAATTTATTTTATTTTATCCCTATTATGTGAGGCTATCATGCAAATGCCAACCATTACACTCAATAAAATAAAATGATAAATAAATTGAAAGGATGGTTATGGAGTACCCACTTTGAAGCAATGTAAGCATATGCATGTTAACTAGAAAAATTGCAACAACAATCCAATATGATATCTAATTAAACTGCAATTCCACTCCAAACTTTTTTGACGTTTTCTTTTCATTCAAAGGATAGCTAACTTATGCGATGCATGTAATGTAAACTTAGGCTGATAACATAGTGAAAAAAAACTTATTTACTCTAAACATGACATGATATTAATTTTCATGATCTAATTCAAACATGACGTACCATTTGTAATTAACAAGTAAACTCTAAAATGACATGCAATTTAATTAATTGACCTAAACCTAATGACGGGTAAAAAAATAATTTGCAACTATTCTAGTATGACATACGAACTTAATCAAATTAACCTGAACATAACAAATTTAAATGGCATGTAATGACGTGGCATGGCATGGAATTCACTAGCTTAATTTCATATAATATGCAGTTCCTATTTAACGAGATTGTTAACACATAAATTTCGACGTCTCATTTATTATATAAAAATTAGGGACTAATCTTTGGCCCCTTAACGGAAAAATTATAATTAAATTGCATAGCTTATAGTTTTAGGAGCATATGCATACTTTGGATATTGGCCTGGTGATAGATGGGTGTTTCTAAGCTTAAAAGCCCACGTAATTAAGATTATATGTGCTGAAAAATAATCACATGGTAAAGAAAGAACGCTGTTTAAGCAATCATTAATTTGCATGTAGAGAAAAGCCTATCTATGCTTGGAAGAAAAGCCCTATACCAAGCCATAAAATTGAGCAAAATTCGGTCAATATAGGGACAAGAAAATTGATCAACACTAAGGCTCCGTTCGTTTCACAAAAAATATAGCATTTCTAGAAAATATTTTCCAAGGAGGCATTTTTTTAGAAAATGACAATACTTTCTAGTGTTCGTTTGAAAACTATGAAAAATTATTAAAAATTTGATTTTTTTAAATTTTTTTGTTTTATCTCATTTTTATTATTATTATACATTGATTAGTCGTTGGTCACAAGTTACCTTTGAAAAAATGTGAAAAAAGTTTAAAGGTGAAGAAAAAAGATGTAAAATGTTTTATACTTTCTAAAAAGCGGAAAACGTAAGTATTTTTTCCATTAGTGAAAAATATTTTCCTTAACTATCTTATTTTTCATGAAACGTATACCGAAAAGTCTGAAAAATATTTTCTTGAAAATTATTTTTCAAGAAACGAACGAACCTTTGTAAAGCGGAATGAACTTATGCATGATTGAGAGATAATGAAAAAATCAAGATCGAAAAATCAAAAGGATCAAGAGATTTGTTGTATCATTTTATTTGCATTATCACATAAATATAAGGAAAAAAAATCTGTCTTTTTCCTTGAGGGAATTCTTTCTTTCGCGCATAAAAAGGAGCTCTCAGCCATTAATGAAAGGGAGGAGAAAAAGAAAAGAATAGAGGAGTGAGCCAGAGGGAGAGAGGACAAAAAAAAAGGGGGTTCTCTTTTCTTCCTGCAGAAGAAAGAGGAAGTGATAGAGGGAAAATGAAAACCACAAAAGAAGGTCTTCATCCTCGATGCCCGCAAGCCCACGGTCTGCTCCGACGACGATACTGCCGCTCCTCGCTCGACGTTGTTGCTCTTCGTTTCGCATTTACCTTGACGAGCCCTCCACGACGCTGTTACTGTTGTGTTCCGACGCCTTTTGCCTCTACCGAGACTCGCTTCGCCATGACCGATTAGCTGCTTCTTTCGCTCTGACGTGAATTGTGCCCGACCCTGCTGCTCCTTGCTGACTTGACGTTCCCCTGCTGTGACGTCGACGCTCCTGAACCGATTTGTTGCATCAAGATCCGCAGCACGCATCACCTACAAGCTCAATCGAAGAGCACCGATCAATTGTTGATCCGTGATTCCCGCGATCCATCATTCGTTCGAATTTGGAAACGTTATCCACCATACTGCGAATCAGGTATGAATTTTATTAATATTATTTACATGCATTTCGTTGCCCAGTTTGTGAAATCACAATCTTGTTGGAACACTTTGAGTGATATTAACATATCCATAATTCTGAGTCTGAGTAGCCTTCAAATTAGGATTATTTACTGATTTCATAACAAGCATATGATTGATAGTTCGATTTCAATCCCGAAATACGACTCGCGATCGCGTGAAAAATCAGCCAATCCGATCCTCGAGCCTAACAAATGATGCGTCGATTTATTTCCAAATTTGATTGGACACGGGTAATATCTAACATAATTTGATGTTGTGTTTACTATGTATTCTATTTATGTCGATCATTGTTTGATTTGAATGGATAGTGTTTCTAAAAAGTACTCAAAAAATACTAGTTGAAAATTCGGGTAGATTTTGTGTAGATGATATTTCGCGTGTAGGATAAATTTTTTATTTTTCTTCTCCTCCCAATGAATGGGAACTTTCTTTTCAATAAAAAAAAAAGGCAAATTTTGAGCGCTTGATAGAAGTCGGATCATGCATAAGCATTAATTAATAGATCTCTAATGTTTGTCAAATGCTTTGGCTGAGTACTTTTTTGTCGCCAAGCTTTGGGTACGGAAAATTAGAAGAAACTTCATATAAGACTTTTAAAGTGAATTTGTCATTTCAAAAGGGATCCGAAGTGAATATTATCTTAAATAAGGCCTTAAGTGGCCACTTTCAGCTCATCAGTTGGTTAAATTTGAGTGGGCCGGTGAGCTTGGTCTTTATAATAGATTAATGCTCCATTCGTTTTACGGATTATATAATATTTTTGAAAAATATTTTCTTAAAAAATATTTATTTGGAAAATAATAATATTTTTGGAAATACATTTGAAAATATTTTCATGAAGGTAAGAGTGGAAGAGGCGACCCGAGAGAGCAGGAAAATGCACCCGAAAACGGAGGGTAGTCATAGAGCACGAGATTCGGGACTCTCTCCTCGTGTGCTCTGGCTATGGCCCTCCAAAGCGTCGCCCGATCTAAAGCATCGAGCCAACTGGGGAAGTAGTGACCCAGCAGACAGATTACGTGTGTTAAAGTTTACTTGAAATTTTAAAAATTATCATAAGAAGAATTTTATAAGTACGATCAAATTTTAAAATTTATCAAATTGATGCAATTAAATTTTAAGTTAAGTCAATCTATTTTGACTAATCGAAAATGTCGACGTTAACATTTTTGATCATTTCTCTTTCCAACATGACAAATTACTCAAGTGAGGAAATCCACACTTGCAAACTTTTGCTCCAAATTGAAGGTGTTGAATCAAATCACCGATTCTAAACCCTAAATTGCACATAACTCGAGAAATGGAGAGCTCTTTCTTTTTTTTCTTTTTTCTTTTTTTCAATAGTCATCGATTCTAAAGTCTCAGTTGAACTGAAAATCATCAGCCAACGTTTTGGATTGACAATGGCTTCCCTTTTGGCAGGTCGCCTCCATGTTTTTCAGGGAAGTAGTCTCTAGACTTGTTGGTTCATTCAGTGAACGCTGCCGTTTGATATATGGACCGGGGATCCCTATTCAGGAAGATGCTTATGGGCAGAGGGCTTAAAGCGTGGTTCCTTGTCTCAGCACGTATAGCATAGGATGGACATCCTTGCATGTTAAATTATGGTGAGACTAACAAGCTGACCTTCTGAAGAGTTATCTGCCTTGCTGATCTCTCTTAGTCTGTTTCTAAGTGTAGCTGTGATTCTTCTCTTTATATTCTTTTGGACAGCAGTTCAAGGAGTTGTTAACTGATCAATGTAGGCCTCACTCTTGCCGTGTTCCTACCAAAACATCTTCATACCGTTTTTTCCATTGCTCTTCATTGATTGTTGTCGAGTCCTACATGCTCAAGAAATGAGTATAACTTTCTCCCTACTCTACTATGTGCTTCTTGGGTAGATAAGGTGCAACCAACTTATCACCCTTGCATCAGATGAAATTTCCTCCACAAATTAGTTCCCATATCGTGGTAATATCTGGAGAGCCGATATAGGACTGTACTTCTTTCCTTAGGAAATCCTTCATATGCATGACACGTTACTGGTTTTCTTACCTAAAATTTTTTTAAACACAGTAGCCACAATCCAACCATACGTAGACCTGCAAAGTCGTTCCTTCTCCTTCCTCTGGGGGTTTGGGAATGTAGCATCCCCCCGGTCAATGCAGCTGGCAATTGCATTTGCGGTAGCAAGAATAAATATCGTAAATCTAATTGAGTCACGATGTTTTTGTCTTCAAATTTACGACTGAACAATTCTTGTACATGACTAAGTAGAAGTTTGTGGAGTTTGTGGTCTCAGTGACTGTGTCGTTTCAAGTTTAGGTCTTATTCAATCAGTTTTTTTTTTGTTAAATGGGTTATAATTAATTTCTTCAAATTCACGATACTGCCGCTCCTCGCTCGACGTTGTTGCTCTTCGTTTCGCATATTGTCCTTGACGAGTCCTCCACGACGCTGTTACTGTTGTTCCGACGCCTTTTGCCTCTGCCAGTACTCGCTCCGCCATGACCGATTAGCTGCTTCTTTGGCTCTGACGTGAAACGACGAGCTCCATTGTGCCCGACCCTGCTGCTCCGTGCTGCCTTGACGTTCCCCTGCTGTGACGTCGACGCTCCTGAACCGATTTGTTGCATCAAGACCCGCGGGGTTTTGTCGCCGAGTCATGAGACGGCCAGCTGGTGTGGCGCCAATTCAAGGCGAATTCCTTATAACTTTAAGCCAAGCATCCCCGCGAGCATCGCTAGCACGCATCACCTACAAGCTCAATCGAAGAGCATCGATCAACTATTGATCCGTGATTTCCGCAATCCGTCGTCCGTTCGAATTTGGAAACGTTATCGGCCATATTGCAAATTAGGTATGAATTTTATTAATTTTATTTACATGCATTCTGTTACCTAGTTCGTGAAATTACAATCTTGTTTGAATACTTTAAGTGATATTAACATATCCATAATTCTGAGTAGCCTTCAAAATTAGGATTATTTACTGATTCCATAACATGTACATGAT
This sequence comes from Melaleuca quinquenervia, assembly GCA_030064385.1. Lineage (NCBI taxonomy): Eukaryota > Viridiplantae > Streptophyta > Magnoliopsida > Myrtales > Myrtaceae > Melaleuca > Melaleuca quinquenervia. The sequence continues at coordinate 15,024,546 of CM057723.1, forward strand.
CGATAGTTCGATTTCAACCCCGAAATACGACTCGCAATCACATGAAAAATCAGCCAATCCAAACCTCAAGCCTAACATACGATGCGTTGATTTATTTCCAAATTTGATTGGACACGGGTAATATTTCACATAATTTCATGTTGTGTTCGGTATGTGTTCTATTTATTTCGATTATTGTTTGATTTGAATGGATAGTGTTTCTAAAAAGTACTCAAAAAATTCTAGTTGAAAATTCGTATAGATTTCGTATAGATGATATTACACGTGTAGGATAAATTTTTGATTTTTTCTTTAAATAAATTAAAATAGTTTGGATGTTAAACGGAACTTCCAAAGTCCCCCTGTACGCACACCAGCAACGGCAGATGAAGTCGCCACGATACAAATATAATTAATGTCAAGTGGTGAGTTTTTGCCGACTTCATTATGGAAACTGATTTCCGTATAAATATAAGACAAACAGTACCCAATAGGAAACTGCAACGTGGACATTCCCCCCATCTTGATGTCGACTTCAACAAGGAAATAACTTTTAATCTTGACCATGGCTTTTAAGATAATACAGTTTCCAGTTTGTGCAAGATTCAGTTTCCAACTTTCACCTGCCAGGAAAATACACAATTCTAACTTGGATTGACTTCGTTCAATGGCTCATACTCAAGATATAGTTTGATAATATCACCAGAGTTTGTACATGGAAAATTTTATCAATGGCAATAACGAGAGCATCAACAAAAGACATGCCATTTGATTTGAACTTGTAAGTTGAACATATTGTGATAAGTGTGAAGTTCCTATCATAACAATCGGGGGAAGTAGGAACTTGGTTGCTCCCTTTCATCCTTTTCCGTTTCAAGAAACAAAACTTGAATTGAAAATCGTATGGACTGTGATCAATCAGGGCACAATCCAAACCATCATTAAGGAAAGAAAAAACAAAAGAGAAAATTTAAAAAGTTGTCTTGAAGTGGTATTAGTTATTAGGAAAATCCCCTACGTTGAGTTGATAATGAAAAAGACAATTAAAGGCTACTATACATTGATTAAGTAGTACCGAGTGATATGTACACAAGTTATATTACAGATAGTGTCTTTTGTTCGTATCAAATGTGATCTTGATGCGAAGAATGCTTTGTCAAATCGGGATGCTTTGTTTGTATGGAAGGATCGCTGTTGATATTGACGTCAACTAGGCATTAAGCGTGTAGATGTCTGCAAGTTTGAAAGAACTCTATAAAGGTGAACAAGTTGAAAGGACCTTGATCGAGGGAGAACAAGCCGAGAACAATGAAGATGCTCGTGCTGGCTGGGAAGGACAAAGATAAAGCAAATACTTAGATGGACCTTGGTGATGATGAACAAGCTTAGAATAGTAATATTTGTTGAAGCTTACAAGGACCACGCTTATGAAGGTGAAAAGTTTACGAGAGTCATAATTGATAATATAAATATGATTCTACACAAACTCGTCAATGGGCAGCATCAATAGACTACTTAATTAATTTGCACTCCTAATTACAGGCAAAGGATAATGCTGATGTCGAGTCTCAGAAGGTGCTGATCATCTGCTCTGCTGATGGAAATGTTGATCAAAATAAAACTACCCATACAAAACCTTGAAATTTGTATCAAGAGCACTGGAGATGAATCGGAGCAGTCATGGAAAAAGCTAACAAAAGACAGATATTGTCAAGAGTAGTCTGCCTGGTGAGCACAGGTAGCCGTTCCGCTTTCAACGGTAGAACCAATGGCTACATCATGGAGATAAGTTGCAAACCGTCAAAAGGTGGGACGATTATAAATTCTGTCCGAAGAAGTAGGAAGGTTTGGTGACACCTAAATTTGGATGACTTATTTAGATTTGAATTTTATAAAATTGGGAATTAATTATTTAATTTCTAAAAAATATTTTTAGATAGCATTGCGTAATATGTAATTTTAAGCATTCATAATAGCATCAAACTAGCGGTGACACGAACCACAATCAGTCACATAGACCTAGGTTAATGAGGAATTTGGCCGCCACCAAGATTTTCAATCCGTCTAGGAATTTCTGCGAATATTAGATTTACACTCACGTCAAATATTGTGAGGGTGATGGATATCCAGCAAAATTCGACGAGCTTCCTCATTAAATTTACCTTCTTCCCCAGAAATTGGCAAGTGCATATTTTTTTGATACAAATTATCCTCAATTGGCATTTTCTGGAAAATTGAAATCCTTCCAATCAAATTTATCGATTTTCGCTTTTTCCTTTTTCCATCTCCATTGATTCGCTTCAAATCAACCAGGTTTGGAGAGAGAGAGAGAGAGAGAGAGAGAGAGAGAGAGAGAGAGAGAGAGAGAGAGAGAGAGAGAGAGAGAGAGAGAGAGAGAGAGAGTACAATAATAAACAAAACTAGGGAAAAATAGTAGAAATCGAACTTTCGTGACTTCATTAGTGTGACCTACTTCACGAAAAAAGTATCATGAGATTCCATTATATATCAAGTGGTATAACTTAGTATATGACTATATTCGAGTCATTGAAACATTACCAATATTTCCCGGCCTCTAGTTATACCAAAAAAATCTTAGGTTTTAGCCTCACACAATTGCTTGCAAAACAATCACTCAATTTCACAAAGGAATCCACGAAATATTTAGCAAAGGATCTATCTGGCTTCAACATTCTCAAAATTATTTCATTGCATAATTCACAAGGAAGCCACCGTTAAATTCTACACATAAGGCATAATGACCCATTCTACAACATTCACATCAAATCAAAGAGGATTAGGACTTGAAGAAGGCAGTCACAATAACCAATTCGGACCTTCTTTGTAAGGCTAGATTTCCCCACAATTTGATTCGGGTTGGGTTTCCTCCATGTGGGGGTGTTAAAAAAAAAAGAATCGACCCAGACCAAGAAAATCGGGTCTCTTTTGGTTGGAAATGGATCCATTGACATAAGTCAAGGGTGACATAAGTCTCATCCTAGCCGTTCAATTTGAATTGGCCGGTTGGGCAAAAAAACAAAATAAATAATCACATTTCTTTGAATAAATTTTTTGATTTTTTTTTATAAAATCCCAGCCGTTCGATCCCAATCGGACGGCTTGAAATCTAAGTCAGGGGATCCTGATCCCTTTTGGTTTAGGTATCAGGTGAAAAAAGTTTGTGTCTCGGATTGGTTCGGGTTATCAATAAACAATTTTCTGAAAAAAAAAGCTTTTAAATATTTTTTCACCCCAATCTCTCTCTCTCTCTCTCTCTCTCTCTCTCTCTCTCTCTCTCTCTCTCTCTCTCTCTCTCAAAATCTAAAAACAGAACAATGGGAGAGAGCCATTTTATGTGCCAAAGAAAAAATATGCAAGAAACTCTTGTGAACGGAAAAGTGGAAGACCAAACTAAGTGCCTGAAACTGTCAACGTAGCCCCACATCCTCCACTTTCTCTTGTGAACGGGCGCGTTTGGTAACCATTCTCGTCCTGGAAATAGGTTGTTTTTAGAATGATTTTTTTTTTAGAAATGGTCTTCAGATGAGTTTTCGGGAAGAGAAACGCGTTTGGTAATTGCACAAAATTTCTATCCCTAGATTTTTTTTCATTTAATTTAAAAAATATCAGTAAAGACAATAAATTATTAGATGAACAACCAAGAGGAAACAAAGTATAAAAATATCCAACTTCCTTTCTTGGAGCTAATCTTGTTTGAAATGGAGATTGGCCTAGTTTTGGACTCAGTTACTCTCATCATCATCTTTTCCTCTTTCTTTCTTGTGCTTGATATGATGGAGTTGTGCTGTACAATGAACTAATATAGTTTACTGCGGTTTGAGCGAGATCTCATCTTGAGAGTCGATTCCTTTGGTGGTGTGAGCGTTGTTGGAGGGATGAGACAAAAGTGAGGGAGAAAAGCTAGGAATTGAGAAGGAGCCAAACTTACTTTTTTTCGTTATTATCAATAACGAGAGACGTAAATGAACATTTTGAGAGAAATACCGCAAAATATTGCACGTGACGAATCTACCATGGTATACACACAATATATAAGGGAAAGCATTAAGTACAAAAAAAAAAAAGAAATGCAATCAACTTGATCAAATAAAAGTTTGAAAATTTATTTCTCCTTTTGTACTGTTCAAAATTGTTTGAGAAACAGAGAACAAAAAAATTTTTGGTTCTGATTTCTCGTCCCTGGCTTATTCCCAGCCTTTTTTTCATCCTGGGAATAGAAATTTTAAGGGTATTTACCAAACAGGTTTCTCGTCCTAAACTCGTCCAAGGACGAGAAATCAAGAATCAGAATAGTTATCAAACAGGCCCTCCAGGACTTATCCTCCCTCATCTCTGCCCTCCAGGATCAGCTCGACTCCAATTCCTATTCTTCTCTCACGATCTGTCACTTCTCGGTCATATCTCCCTCATCTCCACCCCCAGGACGATCTACGGCTTTATGCTCTATTGATTCAGTTTTGATGTCCGAGCGATCATGAGCAATTGGGCTTGGCTTTGTCTTCAGAGACGTGGAATATAAGCTAGAAATCCTCCGCCAATTTATCGAAAGACTTGGAACTTGTGGTCGATTTACGAGGATTGAAGGAAGAAATAGATATCGCCTGATGTTACCCCTCCAATTTCCGCAAAATCGATGGCCCCTGTGCACTGTGCAGCGACGAAGAAGAAGATAGGGTACAAAGTAAAATATGTCACCAACCCGAAAAACTGACCTAACCTATCGGTTGAAGTTATATCTGATTCTTTGGTCGATTCAGGTCGCAATTTTCCATTGTCCTTCATGTTTGGTCCACGATACTGGACACGAACTGAAGCGAACCTTACCTTTGACACCCCTATCTCCATGTCCTCAAACATTAGACCAATTTTAACAATTATTACTGAAAGGTCTATGCTAGGGGGCAGTCGCTAGCTTAATATACATATAAGTTACATCTAGATAAAAATGCATCATCCTGCATTATGGTCCACATTCTTATGTGTAAGCATGCAGTAGCATAAGCAAAAGCAAACATTAAAGATGAGAGAGGTTAGGAAATGATCATAACAGTCGCGATAGTTCATCTTAGTCGCGTAAACCCAATGCAAATAGTTTTTCCCTAATCTTTTGCAGCTGATTTGCAGCACTGTTGATGCTCATCCGTCTTCTAGGCACTTCAATGGAACAAGCCACTCCGATGTTATATACCATAACCAAACACTCTTGAAATATTTCATCCCTTTCGGAAAGCCAATGCTGAGAACTATTGGTGTCGAAATGACTCTCTCTTTCTAGAAGCAGAATGTGATCCGTAATTTCCAAAGCTTTCTCAGGCAAAGCTACCGCAACGAAACTATGGAGAGTCAAATTATCTCTGAATCGGCCATCGGTGGGACTCAATCCTGTGAACATCTCGAGTAAGAGAATGCCGTAACTGTAGACGTCACCTTCTCTCGAGACCTCACATGCCATTGCATATTCTGCCATACGTTTAGATCATAGTGCAAATGAAATTAGGAGTGTCGATTATCAAATAGAATGTGGAGCTCATATCATTAGGAAAAAAATTAGAGATGCTACCTGGTGGAGCATAACCGATTGTCCCTCTTGGACCCAAGGAGCTCATTTGATTAGCTATAGGATCAAGAGATGATCCATGGAGGAACTTCGCCATTCCAAAGTCACCCACGTGCGCGACCATTTGAGCATCTAAGAGGACATTGCTCGGCTTTAGATCACAATGAATGATGGGGACATGGCATTGGTGATGAAGATAATCCAGTGCATATGCAATATCAATAGCAATATTTATCCTCTGTATAAAATTCATATTTTTCGGAGGCTCATTTCCTTGAGATGGCATTACATTTGGGTGTAACCATTGTTCCAAGCTTCCATTGTCCATGAAGGCATATACTATGGCCTTAAAATCATTTCCTTGATAATCGACACTCGAGCAAATTGTCAATATCTGTAAAAGATTTCGATGTCGGATATTTTTCAATATCTGACACTCAACTATGAAGCTCTTTAGAGCATTGCGGCCCATTGAATGAAGGACCTTTACTGCAACGACATTCCCATTGTCCTCAAGTATCCCCTTGTAAACAGAACCAAAGCTTCCAACACCGACCATATTGGCTAGAGAAAAACTATTGGTTGCTCTTAGGAGTGCTCCGTAAGATATATTCGGACATAAAGAGTCCACAAAACTGGAAACTGGTTCATTCACTTGCTTCTTGGGTCGACAGAGATATAAAATAGCAAGTGCAAGAGCAAGAGCAATTCCAAGAAGGCCACAAATAACAACAACGGACAATGTCAATACATGGACTTTCCTTCTCTTGGATTTACTATAGAAGCATTTAGGTAGCTCAAATTCTGGCGATCCACCACAAAGCTCAGTGTTCCCAATAAGAGAAGTAGAGGTAGCATTTTCAAAAGCTCCTCCACGTGGCAACGCGCCTTGAAAATTATTGTAAGACAAATTCAAAACCTTCAAAGAACGAAATGCATTTAAGAACTGGGGAATTTCCCCAGAAAAATTATTGTGTGAAAGATCGAGTTCTTCAATGCCTCTTAACGATCTGATCGATTGAGGAATGGACCCGTGGAAGGAATTGCCCCCCATCCTCAATGATACCAGTGCAACACAATCACCTAAACTGTTTGGAATTTCACCTCCCAACATATTTCCGGAAATGTCTAACGCGGTCAAAAATATCAAGTTGCCTACTTCCATGGGTAGAACTCCTGTCAGACTATTATATGACAAGTCCAAGAGCCCCGAGAGTGATGAAATACCCATAATTTGTGGGGGTATGGTACCGCTGAGATTGTTATTGGAAAGATTAAGATCGTTCAAAAAGTGGCATTTAGACAACTCTGAAGGGATTTGATCCTGAAAGTTATTCCCACCCAAATTCAGTTTAGTCAACGCACTTAGATTTCCTAGAGACCGTGGGATTGTCCTTCCCAAGTGATTATCATTTAACCACAGGACCGACAAATTTCGCAGATTCCCCAAATTGGAGGGGAGAACACCTGAAAACTCGTTTCTTCCCATTATCAATACTTGGAGGTTCACAAGATTTTCAATCTGTCTAGGAATTTCTCCAAATATTAGATTATTGCTCACATCAAATAGTGCGAGGGTGGTGGACAAATTACCTATGCATTTAGGCAGCACTCCACTGAAACTGTTGTCGAAAATCGACAAAAACTCTAACTTCGTGGCGTTTCTCAGTGAGCAAACGAAGTTGAAGTCTTCGGGTTTTCCATGCCCAAGCTGATTTCGGAAATTGGTGAATATTCGAAGCACGTGGAGATTTTCCAAAGAAGGCATTTTACCTGAAAGTTTGTTGCCTGCAAGTTGAAGTGACTCTAACTTTGAACAGTTTGATATTGACGGAGGAACCTGTCCCTCAAATAGGTTCACGCCAATGCTCAAAGCCTGAAGATTTGGAAGTGTAAAGCCTATGTCCGCAGGAAGACTCCCTTGTAATAGGTTGAACGCTACCTCCAATTTAAGTAGAGTAGAAACGTTTAGAACTCCAGATGGAATTGGACCGGACAGTTTGTTCATACTTAGAAGAAAGTAATCCAATTTTGGCAGGTGGCCTAAGACTGGAGGAATGCTCCCACCCAAGTAATTTTCCGCAAGAATAAGCCGCTCTAGTGAAGATAAGTTCCCAATGGAGGAAGGAACGCCTCCAATTAGATTATTTCTACCCAAAATCAGAAACCGTAGATTCGATAGTGTGCCGACTTGTGTAGGAATTTTTCCGGTTAGTTGGTTGACCGGAAGATTGAGTCCGACAAGATTAGAACAAGCTGATATGTTTTCGGGAATCTCACCTGCCAATGAATTGTTGGCCAGCCATAAGAGTCGGAGGCGGCGCAACCGGCTGATTTGCAGAGGGATTTCATGATGGAAACTGTTGTTTTCGAGCCGCAATACTCTCAAGAAGCTGAGGTTCCCAACGTAAGGAGAGATCAACCCAGAGAGCTTGTGCGAATGCAAGTTCAGTATCGTGACCCTTTGGTGCCTACGACTACATGTGACACCATACCACTGGCAGAACCCCACGCTGTCATTCCACGAGCTGAGCACGCTGAGAGGATCCTCAGTTATTCCTGCCTTAAATGCGAGCAGAGAGAGTTTGTCGGTTTCATTTGTGGTAGAGGAGAGCTGGATAATGCACAACGCAAGCACAATGCCAACAAGGAAATGGCATGATCGAAACTCTGCAAAGCTAATGCTTGGAGGTTCCATAACTTGCAAACTGGGAAAACAAGAGAAATTGGTACCTGGTAATTTAACTAGACGTCAAGAGATCTATAGGAGTTGGCCCTTTTTGACTGAGTCGACAGCTAGGGGAGCCGGTCAACCGTCAATTACGGATTTTTTGACTTCATAGAATGTGGCTTCTGGTGCTGTTTGCGTGAACCACACTGGTTGACCCCAGGGAACACGCATGCCTCTGAACTAAAACATGACGTTAGTCCCCAGCAGGACGTTGCAATAACACGAGTCCTATCGCGTTAGCGTTTCCAGTTTAAAACGCTGTCTTCTTGTATCTAGTTCTTCGAACAACTGGTTACGATGAAGTCATGTACGAATTGAATTAGGGACCAAAAGGCAAGAGGAAGGGTCATGGATGGGGACGCCTTGGGTTCGTTTTACACAAGCCCCAGTGGACAAGCGGATACGAACGGGAGTGACGTGCCGAGAACGATTCCTGAACCAAGACAAGCGTAGTCGTTGGTGGAATGAGATGGTATGAGCCATCGATCATTGACTCGTCAACTCCGCAGAAGGATTTGTATTGCGTATAATCGCAACTACTTTTTTCCCATTCATCACCGTGTTCGGTGTCCCTGTAAGCGCGTGGAGGACACTGGCAGAGCTGCTACTCTCACCTGATCAACAAACAGTTCACCTGAAGGTGGAAAGAAGCTGCTCGGAAATAATATGTCCGTCGGAACGAAGAGAAACAGAATCCAAAACGTGCATCTCAAGACAGGCGAGCAACCATAATTGCGGTCAAGATGTCGGCATACATAACGAAGTGCGCGTATTCAGGGTTAGATGATGGACACATCTAGATGTCTTTCCAGCTCTCGACTTGAAGCCAAACCCGCGGGGTTTTGTCGCCGAGTCATGAGACGGCCAGCTGGTGTGGCGCCAATTCAAGGCGAATTCCTTATAACTTTAAGCCAAGCATCCCCGCGAGCATCGCTAGCACGCATCACCTACCAGTTCAATCGAAGAGCATCGATCAATTATTGATCCGTGATTTCCGAGATCCGTCGTCCGTTCGAATTTGGAAACGTTATCCGCCATATTGCGAATTAGGTATGAATTTTATTAATTTTATTTACATGCATTCGGTTGCCTAGTTCGTGAAATCACAATCTTGTTTGAACACTTTGAGTGAGTGATATTAACATATCCATAATTCTGAGTAGCCTTCAAATTAGGATTATTTACTGATTTCATAACATGTACATGATCGATAGTTCGATCTCAACCCCAAAATAGGACTCGCAATCGCGTGGAAAATCAGCCAATCCGATCCTCAAGCCTAACATACGATGCGTTGATTTATTTCCAAATTTGATTGGACACGGGTAATATCTCACATAATATGATGTTGTGTTCGGTATGTATTCTATTTATTTCGATTATTGTTTGATTTAAATGGATAGTGTTTCTAAAAAGTACTCAAAAAATACTAGTTGAAAATTCGTGTAGATTTCGTACAGATGATATTGCACGTGTAGGATAAATTTTTGATTTTTTCCTTAAATAAATTAAAATAGTTTGGATGTTAAACGGAACTTCCAAAGTCCCCCTGTACGCACACCAGCAACGGCAGATGAAGTCGCCACGATACAAATATAATTAATGTCAAGTGGTGAGTTTTTGCCGACTTCATTATGGAAACTGATTTCCGTATAAATATAAGACAAACAGTACCCAATAGGAAACTGCAACGTGGACATTACCCCCATCTTGATGTCGACTTCAACAAGTAAATAACTTTTATTCTTGACCATGGCTTTTAAGATAATACAGTTTCCAGTTTGTGCAAGATTCAGTTTCCAACTTTCACCTGCCAGGAAAATACACAATTCTAACTTGGATTGACTTCGTTCAATGGCTCATACTCAAGATATAGTTTGATAATATCACCAGAGTTCGTACATGGAAAATTTTACCAATGGCAATAACGAGAGCATCAACAGAAGACATGCCATTTGATTTGAACTTGTAAGTCGAACATATTGTGATAAGTGTGAAGTTCCTATCATAACAATCGGGGGAAGTAGGATCTTGGTTGCTCCCTTTCATCCTTTTCCGTTTCAAGAAACAAAACTTGAATTGAAAATCGTATGGACTGTGATCAATCAGGGCACAATCCAAACCATCATTAAGAGATGAAAGAAAAAACGAGAGAAAATTTAAAAAGTTGTCTTGAAGTGGTATCAGTTATTAGGAAAATCCCCTACGTTGAGTTGATAATGAAAAAGACAATTAAAGGCTACTATACATTGATTAAGTAGAACCGAGTGATATGTACACAAGTTATATTACAGATAGTGTCTTTTGTCCGTATCAACTGTGATCTTGATGTGAAGAATGCTTTGTCAAATCGGGATGCTTTGTTTGTATGGAAGGATCGTTGTTGATATTGACGTCAACTAGGCATTAAGCGTGCAGATGTCTGCAAGTTTGAAAGAACTCTATAAAGGTGAACAAGTTGAAAGGACCTTGATCGAGGGAGAACAAGCCGAGAACAATGAAGATGCTCGTGCTGGCTGGGAAGGACAAAGATAAAGCAAATACTTAGATGGACCTTGGTGATGATGAACAAGCTTAGAATAGTAATATTTGTTGAAGCTTACAAGGACCACGCTTATGAAGGTGAAAAGTTTACGAGAGTCATAATTGATAATATAAATATGATTCTACACAAACTCGTCAATGGGCAGCATCAATAGACTACTTAATTAATTTGCACTCCTAATTACAGGCAAAGGATAATGCTGATGTCGAGTCTCAGAAGGTGCTGATCATCTGCTCTGCTGATGGAAATGTTGATCAAAATAAAACTACCCATACAAAACCTTGAAATTTGTATCAAGAGCACTGGAGATGAATCGGAGCAGTCATGGAAAAAGCTAACAAAAGACAGATATTGTCAAGAGTAGTCTGCCTGGTGAGCACAGGTAGCCGTTCCGCTTTCAACGGTAGAACCAATGGCTACATCATGGAGATAAGTTGCAAACCGTCAAAAGGTGGGACGATTATAAATTCTGTCCGAAGAAGTAGGAAGGTTTGGTGACACCTAAATTTGGATGACTTATTTAGATTTGAATTTTATAAAATTGGGAATTAATTATTTAATTTCTAAAAAATATTTTTAGATAGCATTGCGTAATATGTAATTTTAAGCATTCATAATAGCATCAAACTAGCGGTGACACGAACCACAATCAGTCACATAGACCTAGGTTAATGAGGAATTTGGCCGCCACCAAGATTTTCAATCCGTCTAGGAATTTCTGCGAATATTAGATTTACACTCACGTCAAATATTGTGAGGGTGATGGATATCCAGCAAAATTCGACGAGCTTCCTCATTAAATTTACCTTCTTCCCCAGAAATTGGCAAGTGCATATTTTTTTGATACAAATTATCCTCAATTGGCATTTTCTGGAAAATTGAAATCCTTCCAATCAAATTTATCGATTTTCGCTTTTTCCTTTTTCCATCTCCATTGATTCGCTTCAAATCAACCAGGTTTGGAGAGAGAGAGAGAGAGAGAGAGAGAGAGAGAGAGAGAGAGAGAGAGAGAGAGTACAATAATAAACAAAACTAGGGAAAAATAGTAGAAATCGAACTTTCGTGACTTCATTAGTGTGACCTACTTCACGAAAAAAGTATCATGAGATTCCATTATATATCAAGTGGTATAACTTAGTATATGACTATATTCGAGTCATTGAAACATTACCAATATTTCCCGGCCTCTAGTTATACCAAAAAAATCTTAGGTTTTAGCCTCACACAATTGCTTGCAAAACAATCACTCAATTTCACAAAGGAATCCACGAAATATTTAGCAAAGGATCTATCTGGCTTCAACATTCTCAAAATTATTTCATTGCATAATTCACAAGGAAGCCACCGTTAAATTCTACACATAAGGCATAATGACCCATTCTACAACATTCACATCAAATCAAAGAGGATTAGGACTTGAAGAAGGCAGTCACAATAACCAATTCGGACCTTCTTTGTAAGGCTAGATTTCCCCACAATTTGATTCGGGTTGGGTTTCCTCCATGTGGGGGTGTTAAAAAAAAAAGAATCGACCCAGACCAAGAAAATCGGGTCTCTTTTGGTTGGAAATGGATCCATTGACATAAGTCAAGGGTGACATAAGTCTCATCCTAGCCGTTCAATTTGAATTGGCCGGTTGGGCAAAAAAACAAAATAAATAATCACATTTCTTTGAATAAATTTTTTGATTTTTTTTTATAAAATCCCAGCCGTTCGATCCCAATCGGACGGCTTGAAATCTAAGTCAGGGGATCCTGATCCCTTTTGGTTTAGGTATCAGGTGAAAAAAGTTTGTGTCTCGGATTGGTTCGGGTTATCAATAAACAATTTTCTGAAAAAAAAGCTTTTAAATATTTTTTCACCCCAATCTCTCTCTCTCTCTCTCTCTCTCTCTCTCTCTCTCTCTCTCTCTCTCTCTCTCTCTCTCTCTCTCTCTCTCAAAATCTAAAAACAGAACAATGGGAGAGAGCCATTTTATGTGCCAAAGAAAAAATATGCAAGAAACTCTTGTGAACGGAAAAGTGGAAGACCAAACTAAGTGCCTGAAACTGTCAACGTAGCCCCACATCCTCCACTTTCTCTTGTGAACGGGCGCGTTTGGTAACCATTCTCGTCCTGGAAATAGGTTGTTTTTAGAATGATTTTTTTTTTAGAAATGGTCTTCAGATGAGTTTTCGGGAAGAGAAACGCGTTTGGTAATTGCACAAAATTTCTATCCCTAGATTTTTTTTCATTTAATTTAAAAAATATCAGTAAAGACAATAAATTATTAGATGAACAACCAAGAGGAAACAAAGTATAAAAATATCCAACTTCCTTTCTTGGAGCTAATCTTGTTTGAAATGGAGATTGGCCTAGTTTTGGACTCAGTTACTCTCATCATCATCTTTTCCTCTTTCTTTCTTGTGCTTGATATGATGGAGTTGTGCTGTACAATGAACTAATATAGTTTACTGCGGTTTGAGCGAGATCTCATCTTGAGAGTCGATTCCTTTGGTGGTGTGAGCGTTGTTGGAGGGATGAGACAAAAGTGAGGGAGAAAAGCTAGGAATTGAGAAGGAGCCAAACTTACTTTTTTTCGTTATTATCAATAACGAGAGACGTAAATGAACATTTTGAGAGAAATACCGCAAAATATTGCACGTGACGAATCTACCATGGTATACACACAATATATAAGGGAAAGCATTAAGTACAAAAAAAAAAAAGAAATGCAATCAACTTGATCAAATAAAAGTTTGAAAATTTATTTCTCCTTTTGTACTGTTCAAAATTGTTTGAGAAACAGAGAACAAAAAAATTTTTGGTTCTGATTTCTCGTCCCTGGCTTATTCCCAGCCTTTTTTTCATCCTGGGAATAGAAATTTTAAGGGTATTTACCAAACAGGTTTCTCGTCCTAAACTCGTCCAAGGACGAGAAATCAAGAATCAGAATAGTTATCAAACAGGCCCTCCAGGACTTATCCTCCCTCATCTCTGCCCTCCAGGATCAGCTCGACTCCAATTCCTATTCTTCTCTCACGATCTGTCACTTCTCGGTCATATCTCCCTCATCTCCACCCCCAGGACGATCTACGGCTTTATGCTCTATTGATTCAGTTTTGATGTCCGAGCGATCATGAGCAATTGGGCTTGGCTTTGTCTTCAGAGACGTGGAATATAAGCTAGAAATCCTCCGCCAATTTATCGAAAGACTTGGAACTTGTGGTCGATTTACGAGGATTGAAGGAAGAAATAGATATCGCCTGATGTTACCCCTCCAATTTCCGCAAAATCGATGGCCCCTGTGCACTGTGCAGCGACGAAGAAGAAGATAGGGTACAAAGTAAAATATGTCACCAACCCGAAAAACTGACCTAACCTATCGGTTGAAGTTATATCTGATTCTTTGGTCGATTCAGGTCGCAATTTTCCATTGTCCTTCATGTTTGGTCCACGATACTGGACACGAACTGAAGCGAACCTTACCTTTGACACCCCTATCTCCATGTCCTCAAACATTAGACCAATTTTAACAATTATTACTGAAAGGTCTATGCTAGGGGGCAGTCGCTAGCTTAATATACATATAAGTTACATCTAGATAAAAATGCATCATCCTGCATTATGGTCCACATTCTTATGTGTAAGCATGCAGTAGCATAAGCAAAAGCAAACATTAAAGATGAGAGAGGTTAGGAAATGATCATAACAGTCGCGATAGTTCATCTTAGTCGCGTAAACCCAATGCAAATAGTTTTTCCCTAATCTTTTGCAGCTGATTTGCAGCACTGTTGATGCTCATCCGTCTTCTAGGCACTTCAATGGAACAAGCCACTCCGATGTTATATACCATAACCAAACACTCTTGAAATATTTCATCCCTTTCGGAAAGCCAATGCTGAGAACTATTGGTGTCGAAATGACTCTCTCTTTCTAGAAGCAGAATGTGATCCGTAATTTCCAAAGCTTTCTCAGGCAAAGCTACCGCAACGAAACTATGGAGAGTCAAATTATCTCTGAATCGGCCATCGGTGGGACTCAATCCTGTGAACATCTCGAGTAAGAGAATGCCGTAACTGTAGACGTCACCTTCTCTCGAGACCTCACATGCCATTGCATATTCTGCCATACGTTTAGATCATAGTGCAAATGAAATTAGGAGTGTCGATTATCAAATAGAATGTGGAGCTCATATCATTAGGAAAAAAATTAGAGATGCTACCTGGTGGAGCATAACCGATTGTCCCTCTTGGACCCAAGGAGCTCATTTGATTAGCTATAGGATCAAGAGATGATCCATGGAGGAACTTCGCCATTCCAAAGTCACCCACGTGCGCGACCATTTGAGCATCTAAGAGGACATTGCTCGGCTTTAGATCACAATGAATGATGGGGACATGGCATTGGTGATGAAGATAATCCAGTGCATATGCAATATCAATAGCAATATTTATCCTCTGTATAAAATTCATATTTTTCGGAGGCTCATTTCCTTGAGATGGCATTACATTTGGGTGTAACCATTGTTCCAAGCTTCCATTGTCCATGAAGGCATATACTATGGCCTTAAAATCATTTCCTTGATAATCGACACTCGAGCAAATTGTCAATATCTGTAAAAGATTTCGATGTCGGATATTTTTCAATATCTGACACTCAACTATGAAGCTCTTTAGAGCATTGCGGCCCATTGAATGAAGGACCTTTACTGCAACGACATTCCCATTGTCCTCAAGTATCCCCTTGTAAACAGAACCAAAGCTTCCAACACCGACCATATTGGCTAGAGAAAAACTATTGGTTGCTCTTAGGAGTGCTCCGTAAGATATATTCGGACATAAAGAGTCCACAAAACTGGAAACTGGTTCATTCACTTGCTTCTTGGGTCGACAGAGATATAAAATAGCAAGTGCAAGAGCAAGAGCAATTCCAAGAAGGCCACAAATAACAACAACGGACAATGTCAATACATGGACTTTCCTTCTCTTGGATTTACTATAGAAGCATTTAGGTAGCTCAAATTCTGGCGATCCACCACAAAGCTCAGTGTTCCCAATAAGAGAAGTAGAGGTAGCATTTTCAAAAGCTCCTCCACGTGGCAACGCGCCTTGAAAATTATTGTAAGACAAATTCAAAACCTTCAAAGAACGAAATGCATTTAAGAACTGGGGAATTTCCCCAGAAAAATTATTGTGTGAAAGATCGAGTTCTTCAATGCCTCTTAACGATCTGATCGATTGAGGAATGGACCCGTGGAAGGAATTGCCCCCCATCCTCAATGATACCAGTGCAACACAATCACCTAAACTGTTTGGAATTTCACCTCCCAACATATTTCCGGAAATGTCTAACGCGGTCAAAAATATCAAGTTGCCTACTTCCATGGGTAGAACTCCTGTCAGACTATTATATGACAAGTCCAAGAGCCCCGAGAGTGATGAAATACCCATAATTTGTGGGGGTATGGTACCGCTGAGATTGTTATTGGAAAGATTAAGATCGTTCAAAAAGTGGCATTTAGACAACTCTGAAGGGATTTGATCCTGAAAGTTATTCCCACCCAAATTCAGTTTAGTCAACGCACTTAGATTTCCTAGAGACCGTGGGATTGTCCTTCCCAAGTGATTATCATTTAACCACAGGACCGACAAATTTCGCAGATTCCCCAAATTGGAGGGGAGAACACCTGAAAACTCGTTTCTTCCCATTATCAATACTTGGAGGTTCACAAGATTTTCAATCTGTCTAGGAATTTCTCCAAATATTAGATTATTGCTCACATCAAATAGTGCGAGGGTGGTGGACAAATTACCTATGCATTTAGGCAGCACTCCACTGAAACTGTTGTCGAAAATCGACAAAAACTCTAACTTCGTGGCGTTTCTCAGTGAGCAAACGAAGTTGAAGTCTTCGGGTTTTCCATGCCCAAGCTGATTTCGGAAATTGGTGAATATTCGAAGCACGTGGAGATTTTCCAAAGAAGGCATTTTACCTGAAAGTTTGTTGCCTGCAAGTTGAAGTGACTCTAACTTTGAACAGTTTGATATTGACGGAGGAACCTGTCCCTCAAATAGGTTCACGCCAATGCTCAAAGCCTGAAGATTTGGAAGTGTAAAGCCTATGTCCGCAGGAAGACTCCCTTGTAATAGGTTGAACGCTACCTCCAATTTAAGTAGAGTAGAAACGTTTAGAACTCCAGATGGAATTGGACCGGACAGTTTGTTCATACTTAGAAGAAAGTAATCCAATTTTGGCAGGTGGCCTAAGACTGGAGGAATGCTCCCACCCAAGTAATTTTCCGCAAGAATAAGCCGCTCTAGTGAAGATAAGTTCCCAATGGAGGAAGGAACGCCTCCAATTAGATTATTTCTACCCAAAATCAGAAACCGTAGATTCGATAGTGTGCCGACTTGTGTAGGAATTTTTCCGGTTAGTTGGTTGACCGGAAGATTGAGTCCGACAAGATTAGAACAAGCTGATATGTTTTCGGGAATCTCACCTGCCAATGAATTGTTGGCCAGCCATAAGAGTCGGAGGCGGCGCAACCGGCTGATTTGCAGAGGGATTTCATGATGGAAACTGTTGTTTTCGAGCCGCAATACTCTCAAGAAGCTGAGGTTCCCAACGTAAGGAGAGATCAACCCAGAGAGCTTGTGCGAATGCAAGTTCAGTATCGTGACCCTTTGGTGCCTACGACTACATGTGACACCATACCACTGGCAGAACCCCACGCTGTCATTCCACGAGCTGAGCACGCTGAGAGGATCCTCAGTTATTCCTGCCTTAAATGCGAGCAGAGAGAGTTTGTCGGTTTCATTTGTGGTAGAGGAGAGCTGGATAATGCACAACGCAAGCACAATGCCAACAAGGAAATGGCATGATCGAAACTCTGCAAAGCTAATGCTTGGAGGTTCCATAACTTGCAAACTGGGAAAACAAGAGAAATTGGTACCTGGTAATTTAACTAGACGTCAAGAGATCTATAGGAGTTGGCCCTTTTTGACTGAGTCGACAGCTAGGGGAGCCGGTCAACCGTCAATTACGGATTTTTTGACTTCATAGAATGTGGCTTCTGGTGCTGTTTGCGTGAACCACACTGGTTGACCCCAGGGAACACGCATGCCTCTGAACTAAAACATGACGTTAGTCCCCAGCAGGACGTTGCAATAACACGAGTCCTATCGCGTTAGCGTTTCCAGTTTAAAACGCTGTCTTCTTGTATCTAGTTCTTCGAACAACTGGTTACGATGAAGTCATGTACGAATTGAATTAGGGACCAAAAGGCAAGAGGAAGGGTCATGGATGGGGACGCCTTGGGTTCGTTTTACACAAGCCCCAGTGGACAAGCGGATACGAACGGGAGTGACGTGCCGAGAACGATTCCTGAACCAAGACAAGCGTAGTCGTTGGTGGAATGAGATGGTATGAGCCATCGATCATTGACTCGTC
This sequence comes from Melaleuca quinquenervia, assembly GCA_030064385.1. Classification (NCBI taxonomy): domain Eukaryota; kingdom Viridiplantae; phylum Streptophyta; class Magnoliopsida; order Myrtales; family Myrtaceae; genus Melaleuca; species Melaleuca quinquenervia. Next base: position 15,042,810 of record CM057723.1, read on the forward strand.
AACTCCGCAGAAGGATTTGTATTGCGTATAATCGCAACTACTTTTTTCCCATTCATCACCGTGTTCGGTGTCCCTGTAAGCGCGTGGAGGACACTGGCAGAGCTGCTACTCTCACCTGATCAACAAACAGTTCACCTGAAGGTGGAAAGAAGCTGCTCGGAAATAATATGTCCGTCGGAACGAAGAGAAACAGAATCCAAAACGTGCATCTCAAGACAGGCGAGCAACCATAATTGCGGTCAAGATGTCGGCATACATAACGAAGTGCGCGTATTCAGGGTTAGATGATGGACACATCTAGATGTCTTTCCAGCTCTCGACTTGAAGCCAAACCCGCGGGGTTTTGTCGCCGAGTCATGAGACGGCCAGCTGGTGTGGCGCCAATTCAAGGCGAATTCCTTATAACTTTAAGCCAAGCATCCCCGCGAGCATCGCTAGCACGCATCACCTACCAGTTCAATCGAAGAGCATCGATCAATTATTGATCCGTGATTTCCGAGATCCGTCGTCCGTTCGAATTTGGAAACGTTATCCGCCATATTGCGAATTAGGTATGAATTTTATTAATTTTATTTACATGCATTCGGTTGCCTAGTTCGTGAAATCACAATCTTGTTTGAACACTTTGAGTGAGTGATATTAACATATCCATAATTCTGAGTAGCCTTCAAATTAGGATTATTTACTGATTTCATAACATGTACATGATCGATAGTTCGATCTCAACCCCAAAATAGGACTCGCAATCGCGTGGAAAATCAGCCAATCCGATCCTCAAGCCTAACATACGATGCGTTGATTTATTTCCAAATTTGATTGGACACGGGTAATATCTCACATAATATGATGTTGTGTTCGGTATGTATTCTATTTATTTCGATTATTGTTTGATTTAAATGGATAGTGTTTCTAAAAAGTACTCAAAAAATACTAGTTGAAAATTCGTGTAGATTTCGTACAGATGATATTGCACGTGTAGGATAAATTTTTGATTTTTTCCTTAAATAAATTAAAATAGTTTGGATGTTAAACGGAACTTCCAAAGTCCCCCTGTACGCACACCAGCAACGGCAGATGAAGTCGCCACGATACAAATATAATTAATGTCAAGTGGTGAGTTTTTGCCGACTTCATTATGGAAACTGATTTCCGTATAAATATAAGACAAACAGTACCCAATAGGAAACTGCAACGTGGACATTACCCCCATCTTGATGTCGACTTCAACAAGTAAATAACTTTTATTCTTGACCATGGCTTTTAAGATAATACAGTTTCCAGTTTGTGCAAGATTCAGTTTCCAACTTTCACCTGCCAGGAAAATACACAATTCTAACTTGGATTGACTTCGTTCAATGGCTCATACTCAAGATATAGTTTGATAATATCACCAGAGTTCGTACATGGAAAATTTTACCAATGGCAATAACGAGAGCATCAACAGAAGACATGCCATTTGATTTGAACTTGTAAGTCGAACATATTGTGATAAGTGTGAAGTTCCTATCATAACAATCGGGGGAAGTAGGATCTTGGTTGCTCCCTTTCATCCTTTTCCGTTTCAAGAAACAAAACTTGAATTGAAAATCGTATGGACTGTGATCAATCAGGGCACAATCCAAACCATCATTAAGAGATGAAAGAAAAAACGAGAGAAAATTTAAAAAGTTGTCTTGAAGTGGTATCAGTTATTAGGAAAATCCCCTACGTTGAGTTGATAATGAAAAAGACAATTAAAGGCTACTATACATTGATTAAGTAGAACCGAGTGATATGTACACAAGTTATATTACAGATAGTGTCTTTTGTCCGTATCAACTGTGATCTTGATGTGAAGAATGCTTTGTCAAATCGGGATGCTTTGTTTGTATGGAAGGATCGTTGTTGATATTGACGTCAACTAGGCATTAAGCGTGCAGATGTCTGCAAGTTTGAAAGAACTCTATAAAGGTGAACAAGTCGAAAGGACCTCGATCGAGGGAGAACAAGCCGAGAACAATGAAGATGCTCGTGCTGGCTGGGAAGGACCAAGATAAACCAAATACTTAGATGGACCTTGGTGATGATGAACAAGCTTAGAATAGTAATATTTGTTGAAGCTTACAAGGGCCACGCTTATGAAGGTGAAAAGTTTACGAGAGTCATAATTGATAATATAAATATGATTCTACACAAACTCGTCAATGGGCAGCATCAACAGACTACTTAATTAATTTGCACTCCTAATTATAGGCAAAGGATAATGCTGATGTCGAGTCTCAGAAGGTGCTGATCATCTGCTCTGCTGATGGAAATGTTGATCAAAATAAAACTACCCATACAAGACCTAAAAATTTGTATCAAGAGCACTGGAGATGAATCGGAGCAGTTATGGAGAAGAGCAGTCTGTCTGGTTTGGAAAACAACCACTATTAGGGATACCTATTAGTAATATTAGGTCTTGAACTTAATGAGAATAAGCCCTAAAAATGGGTCCATGATCAGCAATTCAAGGTTCACAAGATTTTCAATCCGTCTAGGAATTTCTCCGAATATTAGATTTACACTCACTTCAAATATTGTGAGGGTGATGGATATCCAGCAAAATTCGACGATCTTCCTCATTAAATCTACCTTCTTCCCCAGAAATTGGCAAGTGCATATTTTTTTGGTACAAATTATCCTCAATTGGCATTTTCTGGAAAATTGAAATCCTTCCAATCAAATTTATCGATTTTCACTTTTTCCTTTTTCCATCTCCATTGATTCGCTTCAAATCAACTAGGTTTGGAGAGAGAGAGAGAGAGAGAGAGAGAGAGAGAGAGAGAGAGAGAGAGAGAGAGAGAGAGAGAGAGAGAGAGAGAGAGTACAATAATAAACAAAACTAGGGAAAAATAGTAGAAATCTAACTTTCGTGACTTCATTAGTATGACCTACTTCACGAAAAAAGTATCATGAGATTCAATTATATATCAAGTGGTATAACTTAGTATATGACTATATTCGAGTCATTGAAACATTACCAATATTTCCCGGCCTCTAGTTATACCAAAAAAATCTTAGGTTTTAGCCTCACACAATTGCTTGCAAAACAATCACTCAATTTCACAAAGGAATCCACGAAATATTTAGCAAAGGATCTATCTGGATTCAACATTCTCAAAATTATTTCATTGCGTCATTCACAAGGAAGCGACCGTTAAATTCTACACATAAGGCATAATGACCCATTCTACAACATTCACCATCTAATGAAAGAGGATTCGGACTTGAAGAAGGCAGTCACAATAACCAATACGGACCTTCTTTGTAAGGCTAGATTTCCCCATAGTTTGATTCGGGTTGGATTTCCTCCATGTGGGGGTGTTAAAAAAAAAAGAATCGACCCAGACCAAGAAAATCAGGTCTCTTTTGGTTGGAAATTGATCCATTGACATAAGTCAAGGGTGACATAAGTCTCATCCTAGCCGTTCAATCTGAATTGGACGGTTGGGCAAAAAAACAAAATAGATAATCACATTTCTTTGAAATAAATTTTTTAATTTTTTTTTATAAAATCCTAGCCATCCGATCCCAATCGGACGGCTTGAAATCTAAGTTAGGGGATCCGGATCCCTTTTGGTTTAGGTATCAGGTGAAAAAAGTTTGTGTCTCGGATTGGTCCGGGTTATCATTAAACAATTTTCTGAAAAAAAGCTTTTAAATATTTTTTCACCCCAATCTCTCTCTCTCTCTCTCTCTCTCTCTCTCTCTCTCTCTCTCTCTCTCTCTCTCAAAATCTAAAAACAGAACAATGGGAGAGAGCCATTTTATGTGCCAAAGAAAAAAATATGCAAGAAACTCTCGTGGACGGAAAAGTGGAAGACCAAACTAAGTGCCTGAAACTGTCGACGTAGCCCCACATCCTCCCCTTCCTCGATTATCAATTAGACGACGGCCAGATCTCCAGCCAGGACTTATCCTCCCTCATCTCTGCCCTCCACGATCAGCTCGACTCCAATTCCTATTCTTCTCTCACGATCTGTCACTTCTCGGTCATATCTCCCTCATCTCTCCACCCCCAGGACGATCTATGGCTTTATGCTCTATTGATTCAGTTTTGATGTCAGAGCGATCATGAGCAATTGGGCTTGGCTTTGTCTTCAGAGACGGGGAATATAAGCTAAAAATCCACCGCCAATTTATCGAAAGACTTGGAACTTGTGGTCGAATAACGAGGATTGAAGGAAGAAATAGATATCGCCTGATGTTACCCCTCCAATTTCCGCAAAATCGATGGCCCCTGTGCACTGTGCAGCGACGAAGAGGAAGATAGGGTACAAAGTAAAGATGTCACCAACCCGAAAAACTGACCTAACCTGTCGGTTGAAGTTATATTTGATTCTTGGGTCGATTCAGGTCGCAATTTGCCATTGTCCTTCATGTTTGGTCCACGATACTGGACACGAACTGAAGCGAACCTTACCTTTGACACCCCTATCTCCATGTCCTCAATCATTAGACCAATTTTAACATGTATTACTGAAAGGTCAGTGCTAGGGGACAGTCGCTAGCTTAATATACATATAAGTTACATCTAGACAAAAATGCATCATCCTGCATTCTGGTGCACATTCTTATCTGTAAGCTTGCAGTAGCATAAGCAAAAGCGAACATTAAAGATGAGAGAGGTTAGGAAATGATCATAACAGTCGCGATAGTTCATCTTAGTCGCGTAAACCCAATGCAAATAGTTTTTCCCTAATCTTTTGTAGCTGATTTGCAACACTGTTGATGCTCATCCGTCTTCTAGGCACTTCAATGGAACAAGCCACTCCGATGTTATATACCATAACCAAACCCTCTTGAAATATTTCATCCCTTTCGGAAAGCCAATGCTGAGAACTGTTGGTGTCGAAATGACTCTCTCTTTCTAGAAGCAGAATGTGATCCGTAATTTCCAAAGCTTTCTCAGGCAAAGCTACCGCAACGAAACTATGGAGAGTCAAATTATCTCTGAATCGGCCATCGGTGGGACTCAATCCTGTGAACATCTCGAGTAAGAGAATGCCGTAACTGTAGACATCACCTTCTCTCGAGACCTCACATACCATTGCATATTCTGCCATATGTTTAGATCATAGTGCAAATGAAATTAGGAGTGTCGATTATCAAATAGAATGTGGAGCTCATATCATTAGGAAAAAAAATTAGAGATACTACCTGGTGGAGCATAACCAATTGTCCCTCTTGGACCCAAGGAGCTCATCTGATTAGCTATAGGATCAAGAGATGATCCATGGAGGAACTTCGCCATTCCAAAGTCACCCACGTGCGCGACCATTTGAGCATCTAAGAGGACATTGCTTGGCTTTAGATCACAATGAATGATGGGGACGTGGCATTGGTGATGAAGATAATCCAGTGCAGATGCAATATCAATAGCAATATTTATCCTCTGTATAAAATTCACATTTTTCGGAGGCTCATTTCCTTGAGATGGCATTACGTTTGGGTGTAACCATCGTTCCAAGCTTCCATTGTCCATGAAGTCATATATTATGGCCTTAAAATCATTTCCTTGATAATCGACACTCGAGCAAATTGTCAATATCTGTAAAAGATTTCGATGTCGGATATTCTTCAATATCTGACACTCAACTATGAAGCTCTTTAGAGCACTGCGGCCCATTGAATGAAGGACCTTTACTCCAATGACAATCCCATTGTCCTCAAGTATCCCCTTATAAACAGAACCAAAGCTTCCAACACCAACCAGATTGGCTAAAGAAAAACTATTGGTTGCTCTTAGGAGTGCTCCGTAAGATAGATTCGGACATAAAGAGTCCACAAAACTGGAAACTGGTTCATTCACTTGCTTCTTGGGTCGACAGAGATATAAAATAGCAAGCACAAGAGCAAGAGCAATTCCAAGAAGGCCACAAATAACAACAGCGGACAATGTCAATACATGGACTTTCCTTCTCTTGGATTTACTAGAGAAGCATTTAGGTAGCTCAAATTCTGGCGATCCACCACAAAGCTTAGCGTTGCCAATAAGAGAAGTAGAGGTAGCATTTTCAAAAGCTCCTCCACGTGGCAACGCGCCTTGAAAATTATTGTAAGACAAATTCAGAACCTTCAAAGACCGAAATGCATTCAAGAACTGTGGAATTTCCCCGGAAAAATTATTGTGTGAAAGATCCAGTTCTTCAATGCCTCTTAACGATCGGATTGATTGAGGAATGGACCCGTGGAAGGAATTGCCCCCCATCTTCAATGATACTAGTGCAACGCAATCACCTAAACTGTTTGGAATTTCACCTCCCATCATATTTCCGGAAATGTCTAACGCGGTCAAAAATATCAAGTTGCCTACTTCCATGGGTAGAACTCCTGTCAGATGGTTATATGACAAGTCCAAGAGCCCTGATAGTGATGAAATACCCATAATTTGTGGGGGTATGGTACCGCTGAGATTGTTACCAGAAAGATGAAGCACGTTCAAAAAGTGGCATTTAGACAACTCTGAAGGGATTTGATCCTGAAAGTTATTCCCACCCAAAAGTAGTATAGTCAATGCACTCAGATTTCCTAGAGACCGTGGAATTGTCCCTCCCAAGTGATTATCACTTAACATTAGGACCGACAAATTTCGCAGATTCCCTAAATTGGAGGGGAGAACACCTGAAAACTTGTTTCCATTCATAATCAATAGTTCGAGGTTCACAAGATTTTCAATCTGCCTAGGAATTACTCCGAATATTGGATTGTCGCCCACATCAAATCTTGTGAGGGTGATGGATAAGTTACCTATGCATTTAGGCAGCACTCCGCCGAAACTATTGCCATAAATCAACAAAATCTCTAATTTTGTGGCATTTGTTAGTGAGCAAACAAAGTTCAAGTCTTCGGGTTTTCCATGCCCGAGCTGATTTTGGAAATTGGTGAACTCTCGAAGCACGTGCAGATTTTCCAAAGAAGGCATTTTACCTAAAAGTTTGTTGTCTGCAAGTTGAAGTGACTCTAACTTTGAACAGTTTGATATTGACGGAGGAACCTGTCCCTCAAATAGGTTCGCGCCAATGCTAAAAAACTGAAGATTTGGAAGTGTAAAGCATATGTCCACAGGAAGACTCCCTCGAAATAGGTTGAACGCTAGATTCAAATGAAGTAGAGTAGAGACATTTAGAACTCCGGATGGAATTGGACCGGACAGTTTGTTTTCATTCAGATAAAAGTATTTCAATTTCGGCAGGTGGCCTGAGACTGGAGGAATGCTCCCACCCAAGTAATTTTCCGAAAGACCAAGCACCTCTAGTGAAGATAAGTTCCCAACGGAGGAAGGCACGCCTCCAATTAGATTATTTCTAACCAAAAACAGAACCTGTAGATTCAATAATGTGCCGACTTGTGTAGGAATTTTTCCGGTTAGCTGGTTGTGCGTAAGAATGAGTTCGACAAGATTGGAGCAAGCTGATATGTTTTCGGGAATCTCACCAGTCAATGAATTGAAACCCAGCCGTAAGATTCGGAGGCGACTCAACCGGCTGATTTGCGGAGGGATTTCATGATCGATACTGTTGTTTGTGAGCCACAATTCTCTCAAGAAGCTGAGGTTCCCAACATAAGGAGAGATCGACCCAGAGAGCTTGTGCGAATGCAAGTCCAGTACCGTGACCCTTTGGTGCCTACGGCTGCACGTGACACCGTACCACTGGCAGAACCCCACGCTATCATTCCACGAGCTGAGCACGCTGAGAGGATCCTCGGTTATTCCTGCCTTAAATGCGAGCAGAGAGAGTTTGTCGGTTTCATTTGTGGTAGAGGAGAGCGGGATAATGCACAACGCAAGCACAATGCCAACAAGGAAATGGCATGATCGAAACTCTGCAAAGCTAATGCTTCGAGGTTCCATAACTTGCAAACTGGGAAAACAAGAGAAATTGGTACCTGGTAATTCAACTAGACAGGAAGAGATTTATAGGAGTTGGCCCTTTTTTTAGTCGACAGCTAGGGGAGCCTGTCAACCGTCAATTACGAACTTTTTGACTCCATAGAATGTGGCTCCTGGTGCTCTTTGCGTGAACCACACTGGTTGATCCCATGGAACACGCATACCTCTGAACTAAACATGACCTTAGTCCCCAGCTGGACGTTGCCTAATACGAGTCCTATCGCGTAAGCATTTCCAGTTTAAAACGTTGTCTTCTTGTATCTAGTTCTTCGAACAACTGGTTACGATGAAGTCATGTATGAATTGAATTAGGGACCAGAAGGCAAGAGGAAGGGTCATGCATGGGGACGCCTTGGGTTCGTTTTATACATGCCCTAGTGAACAAGCGGATACGAACAGGAGTCACGTGCCGAGAAGATTCCTGAACCAAGACAAGAGTAATCGTTGGTGGAATGAGATGGTATGAGCCATCGATCATTGACTCGTCAACTCCGCAGAAGGATTTCTTTTGCGTAGAATCGCAACTGCTTTTTTCCATTCATCACCGTCTTCGTTGTCCCTGTAAGCGCATGGACATCAGCTCCTAAAATTCATGACGGACAGACACTGGCACAGCTACTACACTCGCCTGATCAGCAAACGGTTGACCTGAAGGTGGAAAGAAGCTGCTCGGAAATAATGTGTCTGTCAGAACGAATAGAAACATTATCCAAAACGTGCATCTCAAGACAGGCGTGTGAAGTTTTCATAGGGCCACCGCCAACTGTCCTAAAAGCTTAAGACGTTAGGTGAAGACGTGGTTTAATATTTATGTATTTTCACACTCCCCTCACGCTTAGTCTGGTCCTTTTTTGCCTAATACTAAGCGTGGAAGGACTTTAGGGAGACTAGGGGCCTAGTAAGATTTGAACTCAAGACTTCCTACTCTGATACCATGTGAAGTTTTGTAGGACCATTGTCAACTTTCATAAAAGCTTAAGCCGTTAGGTGAAGACGTGGTTTAATATTTATGTACTTTCACAAAGCGAGCAACTTCAATTGCGGTTGAGATGTCGGCATACATAACAGAGGTCCTTTGACCTGTGCCTAGACGAAGTGCGTGTATTCAGGGTTAGATGATGGACACGTCTAGATGGCTTTCCAGCTCTCGACTTGAAGCCAACCGATGCTCAGAAAGTCCTAAAGTTCCCTTCCGCTTTGGAAAAGAAACTGGAAAGACTGATGGTCAAGCGTGCTTAATTAGCGGGCATCCTCATCAACGACTATCACTTGACTAACGACAGCTTAATCAGTCAGGATCATCTCACAGTAGATTGATAAACCCGGTCATCTCATCTGCTAGAGACAACATCCTAAGGCATGTACGTATATATCAGTAAAAACTAGTTACATTTCATGTTGTGAATAGTAACATTCTAGGAGCAAAGGTGATTTCTGACCTACGTATAGTTGATGGTCTCTCCACGTAATTAATAACCTTTGCATGAAAATTAGGTAAGTGATTATACTAAATGGCGACCACAAAGTGTTGCTCTACCAAGTCGGTCTTCCAACGTAGTGAAGAAAATGCCTATGTGTGCCTTCTTACCTAGTATCTTTTATTCTTGAAAACAGAATTAATACGACAGTAGATGACCATAACTAGATCATCCACTTTATTCCCTAATTTATTCAAGATTTTCCATACTACAGATTTTTAAATAGTATCCACGCCCTTAACCTTTATTTTACGTGTACTTTTAGCTATGAGGATTTTAATCTATTAAACAAAATACCGATTCGCAAGTACAAGAATCATAATATTGGATTTACATTTTAAGTGACCATCACTGTATAAGATCCTATGTGAATCAGTTTGAACTATACGTTATATTGAACGATTTGCTTCTTCTTTAAATTGTCCATTAATTTTGCTCAAATTATATTTGATGTTAAGCCATAATATTTATTTGAGACTTGCTCTTTCTTTTCTTCGCCACGGACTGCATAATCCGTGAGCCTCAAATCTTATGTAATGTGAGATTTGCATCATGAGATAGTTAAAAGGGTATTGCCACATCTCAATGTTTGTGTAGATGGATGCCATCTTGCATGCTCTTCATCTTGAGAGTTGTTGATTGGGGAAGGACCGTCTAGAATTTGAGGCTTCATTTGTTTCGTGACGACAACGGCGACTGACCAAGAAAGAAGAAAAAAGAAAAGAAAAGAGTTAAAAAGTTAAAAATTCATCTTGAGAGTTGTTGATTGGGGATGGACCATCTAGAATTCTATGCTCCATCTATTCCGTGGCGAAACGACGACTGGTCGAGAAAAAAAAAAGAAAAGACAAGAAACAAATTTAAAGTAAAAAGATAACAAAAAGTTCAAATTTGTTGGTAATTTTCCCTACAAAATCAAACCAATTCTTTTTCACAACAAAAGGGAGAAAATATTTTCTAATTTGTTTTTAAGTTGAAGCCAAACAACAAAAATTATTTTTCAAAAATTTTATATATTCACGAAACAAATGAAGCCTTACGTTAGAAATTGTTCAGCAGGGAAAGATAGTGGTATTTGGGCCACCAATTCTCCTACAACCTCAAATTCTGGTCAAGTTATCTTTGTGGTGATGGAATTTCTGGAGATGAAAAGGACCCAGACATTCAAGGGTTCACATTCTGGGCCTGAAAATTAAATAATGTATGCTCTTCTAAGCGATTGTCTGCGCAAGGAAGGAAGAAAAGCCGAACGAGCCCAATTCACCTTCCCCACGGTGGAAGGACCAATTCTGACAGAACAAAACAAATAATTTAGAGATCCCATTGCATAAAGATCAAAATTTGGAAGAATCTGGCAAAACATTTCGTGTCGGTTCAAGACTTTTGAAGCCTTATTTTAATTATTATTATTTTTTCTCAATGATTTAGTACCAATTTAAATTGTTAAATGCCTGAGAAAGCACTTCACGGCGACATCAGCTGTTCCTTCCCGTCATGATTGATGATTCGCCCTTTTTAAAGACACATTGCACGAATATCCTTATGTGGCAATATACAGTCTAATTATCTCATGGTGTGTGGCCGCCAGTGGCGGCGACGCCTAAACGATGGATCCGAATCACCTGACAGCGTGTTAGGTGACCGGATCCCATGACTAATGGGGATCATATGATTTTTTTTTTTGGACGGTCCCTATTAAATAGGGGAAAAGACTTGGGAAAGGGTTAAAAAAAAATAGGGCCGTCTAATTTAGATTAGACGGCCCTAGTTGGCATGGAACCCTAAACTGTGAACAATAGCAACCCCTCCATTTGATGTTTCTTTTCTTTTTCTTTTTCTTTCTGTTTCATGTTTTTTCATATCTTATCTCTTAGAAATTTCGAAAAAAAAAATTGCATATGCTAATTGTTGCAATCAAATGCTGCAGAAAATGACGAGTCAGTATTAAATGGCCGTCTAACGAGAACGAAATGGGGTATCATGCGCACGTAAAAAATGTGAAAAAATAAAATCAAGTTCTTCCTAACTTCAAAAAATCATAAAGAAAAAGTTTATATTTCTCTGAGTATATATAGAAAAACAGAAGATGGGGTATCAATGCATATCCGAGGTAGAGCTACAATGAAAACATTGATTTGTGCATTAAAGCGAACAAAGTTAGGTGCTTTCTCGAGTGTGAAGAAGCATGAGATAAAGTCTATGAGAGGGCCTTTTTTTTTCCTTTTTAAATAGTGTTAGACCAAAATGTCCTTGTGAAAGGCACGAACCGGTTGTTATAATTATCGGGAATGAGCTATGGACTTGTTGGGCCAAAGTGATTAAGTTTAGGAGATTATGAAGTCATAATGATCAATTTAGCAACTATTTGGAAATATAGTATAGTTTAGGCAAAATTATCATGACCTCCCCGAAGAATGTTTAGGTTTTGATTATTGAATTATTAAGTTCGACTTAACTCGAACTCTCCCAAGTACATACAAGTTCACGACTTAAGTTAAATTTCTTAACATGCCTAATTAGATTTTATCTAGAGTCGCTACTAATCAAATTATGATGGGTCAGTTATAAACTTATGTAAAGTATTGGGAGTATGCTTTACCTCTACAAACCAAAGATTATGAGTGTGGAAACTCGATTACGCTACATTACTTTAACGCATTTTGGGTACTTTTTTATTTTGAAAGAAATTATATAAAGCTTAAAGTGATTTTATTTTATCCCTAACATGTGAGGTGATCATGCAAATGTCAACCATTGTGCTCAATAAAATAAAATGATAAATAAATTGCAAGTATACCCACTTTGCAGCAATTAAGCATGCGCATGTCAACTAGAAAATTGCATCAACAATCCAATATGATCTCTAATTAACACGCAATTCCACTCCAAGCTTTTTTGATGTTTTCTTTTCATTTCAAATGATAGCTAACTTATGCGATGCATGTAATGTAAACTCAGTCTAATAACATAGGAAAAAAATTTTATTTACCCTAAAAATGACATGAAATCAATTTTCATGATCTAATTCAAACATGGCAGATCATTTGTAATTAGCAAGTAATATATAAAATGACATGCAATTTAATTAAGTGACCTAATCCTAATGACGGGAAAAAAAAACTTGCAACTATTCTAATAGGACATACGATCTTAATTAAATTAACCTGAACATGAAATGGCATGTAATAATGTGGCATGGCATATGACGGTGACGTGGTAAGCTTGACATGGAATTCATGTGCTTAATTTTATATAACATGCAATTCCTAATTGACGAGACTGTTGACATATAAATTTTGGCGTCTCATTTACATAAAATTAGGGACTAATCTTTGACCTCTTAACAAAAATATTATAATTAAATTGCATATCATATAGTTTGAAAATCATCTACATAATTTGGATATCAGCCCGGTGATAAATGGGTGGTTCTAAGCTTAAGCCCACGGTTATCAATATTATATTTGCTGAAAAATAATCACATGGCAAAGAAAGAACGTTGTGTAGGTGGCCACTTAATTTCCATTTAGAGAAGCCTATCTATGCTTGAAAGGAAAGTCCTGTACCAAACGATAAATTTGAGCGAAATTTGGTCAATATGGGAGCAAGAAAGTTTACCAACATTAAGGGTCCGTTCGTTTGGTGGAAAATAAAGTACTTCCGGAAAATATTTTCCAGGAAGTTATTTTCCTGGAAAATGACACATTTTCCGGTGTTCGTTTGAAATTTAAAAATTTTTTGAAAATTTTTTTCCATACTTTTTTTTGAGAAATTATCCGGCGGCGGGCGGCGGCGGTCGATGGGGGTGGCGAGCGGGTGGCAGTCGCGGCTGGTGGGCAGGCGGCGAGTGGCGGGCGGGGGGCGACCGGCGGCTGGCTGGTGGTGGCGGGCGGGCGGGGTGGCGGCAGCGGCGGTCGATGGGGGTGGTGGGCGGCGGCGGCGACGGTGACGGCCAACGGGGGTGGTGGGCGGCGGCGGTGGGCAGGCAGCAGCGGGCGGGCGGCGGCGGCGACAGCAACGGCCGACGAGGGTGGCAGCCAACGGGGGTGGCGGCAGCGACGATGGCGGCCGACTAGGGTGGCGACAGGTGGTGGCGGCGGCAGCGGCTGACGGGGCGAGCGGGCAGCGGTGGGCGGGCGGGCGGCGACGACAATGGCGACAGCGGCGATGGTGACGGCGACGGCCAGCTATTAAATTGCTCATAAACTCACGGCCAGCTTTTAAGAGTCCGTTCATTTTACAGAAAATAACTTCCATAAATTTTCTAGCGTTCATTTTATTGAAAATAAAATAGTCAATGAAAATATTTTTTCCACAAATGGAAAAAATACCTTTAAAAGTGGAGAAAATATTTTCCGCTTTTTTGAAAGGAGAAAACATTTTATGTGTTCTTCGTTTACCTCTAAAAATTGAGGTCTCTAATAGTATGCATCACCTCGCTCGAGCCCGGCAAGCTAGCGGCTTTTGACAAATGAACACTATAAAATATTTTCATTTTTTAGAAAAAATGATTTCTTGGAAAATACTTTCCAAAAATGTTATATTTTTTGTGAAGCGAACGGAGCCTAAGTAGAGATGAAAGGAATTCATGCATGATTCCCTAGCCATATTCACACAATATTGAAAAAATAATAGAAAAAGAATAATAGAAAAATCAAAAGGATCGAGATATTTATTGGATTATTTTATTTGCACGACCACATAAACACAAGGAAGAAAATCCTGTCCTTTCCATAGCCAAAACAAGGAAACCGGTGTTGTGAGGCTGTTGGTGCAATCTTCACGGAGGTGTTCTTGTTTGTGTGTACGTGTGTTCCCTTTCTTGCGTAATCTCTTCACGATTGGCTTCGTTGAAATTGACTTCTTTCTCTTCAAAACTCTCTTCCCTCGATGCGCCAATCAGTAATCTAATGCGCCAATCAGTTTCTCTTGCAGCTGCATCTTTCCTTTTCATTATCATTAATTACAAAGAATATGCTCTCTTGATTTCAGTTTTTTTTTTTTCAAAGTCACGTATGACTTTCAACCACGTGAGATATTCAATTGGCATGGCTGAATTTTTGCTTTCGTGGGCGAAGTCGTTCAATTTAAGCCCATTCACCACCGGTCCTAATTAAAATGCAACGAATGAACTGATCCGAAACACGAAATGCTTCTAAAAACTATATGCTATGCAATTACAATCAGAGTATTATTATTTTAGGGGTTAAATTTAATCCCTAATTTTTTCATGAAATCAATTACTGCATGAGACGCTAAATTTAGTTGTCAACAAAATTTTTTTAAAAATATAATAAAAGGTCGTCAGTCCAGGGAATATTAAGCCAAAATGCTGAAATTCGAGAACATTTCGGAATAGATTCAAGATTAAGGGTTAGCTACCACGAAGGGTCCCCAATTAATGGGTTTTTGGAGATTCTCCCCGAAGGAGAAGAACGCGAACAAGAATGGATGGTTTATGGTCTGGTCCGTAGCCAAACAAGGCTCTCCTTAAACCCTACTTGCATCGCACCCCTCTCCGAGCTCGACCCTCCTTGTTCAGAGCAGAGAGACGTCCCCATCTCCTCCTCATTTCGGAGGACCCTCCATCGATCGACTCTCGAGCTTTCCACCCGATGGCCTATGCTTCTCTGTCCAGACCTCACCGATGGAATTCAGCGCTTGCCCCGCGCTTCCCCGGAGTCTCTCTGAACTCTCAGCTTCTTCGCTTCTGTAGCTCAACGGAGCAGTCGACCCCGGGTGTCGATCTTGAGCCTTCAGAGAGTGCTTCCTCACGCTCGCGACCTGAACCCGCGACCCCGTCCGACGCCTCAAACGCTGTGGGGGCTCAAGAAAGGCCAAGGCAGAGGGCCCCGCGAGGTAAGGCTCGGAACCCGGAAAAGTTGGAGGACATAATATGTAGAATGATGGCTAATAGAGCGTGGACGACCCGCCTACAGAACTCGATCCGGAATCTGGTCCCCGAATTTGACCACTCGCTTGTTTACAATGTCTTGCACGGGGCTCGCAACTCGGACCATGCACTCCAGTTCTTCCGGTGGGTTGAGCGGGCCGGGCTGTTCCGTCATGACCGCGAGACCCACTTGAAGATAATTGAGATTCTGGGCAGGGCGTCCAAGCTCAATCATGCGAGGTGCATTCTCCTCGATATGCCTAAGAAGGGTGTCGACTGGGATGAGGACTTGTTCATTGTGATGATTGAGAGTTACGGTAGTGCGGGCATTGTTCAAGAGGCTGTGAAGATGTTTATGAAGATGAAGGAATTGGGTGTCAGCAGGAGTGTCAACAGCTATGATGCCGTGTTTAAAGTGATTCTCAGGCGTGGTCGATATATGATGGCGAAACGGCTCTTTAATGCAATGTTGAATGAAGGGATTGAGCCAACTCGTCATACTTACAATATCATGATCTGGGGGTTCTTTTTGTCTACGAGACTGCGTACTGCACTTCGGTTCTTTGAGGATATGAAGAGCAGGGGGATTTCGCCTGATGTGGTGACGTACAATACAATGATTAACGGCTATTACAGGTTCAAAAACATGGAGGAGGCAGAGAAGCTGTTTGTGGAGATGAAGGGAAAAGATATAGTGCCTACTGTTATAAGCTATACGACCATGATTAAAGGGTATGTTTCACTTGGGCGTATCGATGATGGGTTGAGATTGCTTGATGAGATGAAGTCATACAGCATCAAGCCAAATGATGTCACGTATTCAACTCTTTTACCAGGTCTTTGTGAAGCAGAGAAAATGGCTGAAGCTCGGTCCATTTTGAAAGAGATGGTGGAGAGATACATGGCCCCTAAAGACAACTCAATATTCTTGAGATTATTGACTTGTCAGTGCAAGTCGGGTGATATGGATGCAGCTGTTGACGTACTCAAGGGCATGATTAGATTGAGCATTCCAACAGAAGCAGGCCATTATGGTGTCCTAATCGAGAACTTCTGCAAAAATAATGCATATGATAGAGCAATTAAGTTGCTTGATAAACTTATTGAGAAGGAAATCATATTAAAGCCACAGAATACTTTGGAGATGGGACCTGAAGCATATATCCCAATGATTCAATATCTTTGCAATCATGGGCAAACAGGAAAAGCTGAAATCTTTTTCCGACAGTTGATGAAAAAGGGTGTCCAAGATTCAGTGGCCTTCAACAGCATAATTTGCGGTCATTCGAAAGAAGGGAATCCTGATGCTGCTTTTGAAATCTTGAAGATAATGGATAGAAGAGGGGTTCCAAGAGATGCAGATTCTTATAAGTTGCTCATCAAGAGCTACCTAGGCAAAGGTGAACCAGCCGATGCAAAAACGGCTCTTGATAATATGATAGAAAGTGGTTATGTTCCAGATTCATCCATCTTTAGGTCAGTGATGCAGTGTCTGTTTGAAGATGGTAGAGTTCAAACTGCGAGCAGGGTAATGAAGAGTATGGTGGAGAAGGGGGTGTATGAGAACATGGATTTAGTCACTAAGATTCTGGAAGCTCTCTTAATGAGAGGTCATGTTGAGGAAGCCATTGGGAGGATCGACTTGCTAATGCAGAATGGCTGTTCACCTGACTTTGACAGTCTTCTCTCTGTTCTTTCAGATAAAGGGAAGACGATTGCTGCTCTTAAGCTGCTAGATTTTGGTTTGGAGAGAGATTTTACCATCGATTTCTCAAGTTATGATAAGGTTCTGGATGCTCTTCTAGGATCAGGGAAGACACTCAACGCCTATTCGATTTTATGCAAAATCATGGAGAAAGGAGGGGCTTCAGAATGGAGGAGCTGCAGTGATCTGATCAGGAGCCTTAATCAGGAGGGGTACACAAAGCAAGCAGATGTTCTTTCTAGAATGATTAAAGGGGGTGAAAAAACTGGCATTTACAAGAAAGGGAAAAAACAACCAAATGTTGCCATATGATTTCCATTGCTGTGCATTTTGGTCCAGTCAACTTTTTTTTCTTGGTGAGGACTGTTAATGTGGATGCTCCTGTCCAGTGGAAGTTTTGAGCTGCCCATCCTGAATGCTAGACTTCCACCATTAAGTACGTCAGAGTTGAATTCTGATCTTTATAATTGCAACTTAGCAATGACCATTTTGTTTACTATTACTGCTGCTTCTTTGTGAGTCTTTTGAATAAATATATTCTGGAGCCATTGCTTTCTGATGAGGTAAATGGCTTGTGGGCTTAAAAGATATGGATCATTATGCGGGTTAGTAAACTGTATTGGTGTAAACTTCAACTTGCAGCTATACATTGAATTTATCCCTTCTGCACACACAGTTACTACTTTTCGTTTCTTTTTTGAAATCATTGTTTTTAGCAAATCAAGTTAACATCATGGTGCTTAATTATTTCATTTTCATTAAATCAGATTTTTATTTGTTTTCCTTTCAAAACATCAATGGAATGGTGGAATCAATTTTTTAAGATGATTAGTTATTCTAGTAACTAGCTGATCCTCTAGTGATGCTTCAGTGCACTAATTTCTGAAATTCATGTAGTTTAGGTTAGTTGAGCTAGGGGCGTTTTATGGTTGTGTCTGTGGCTTCATTATTGATTTGAAATTGACGGTGTATGAGCTGGTGCCTTTCTGATCAAGCTGTTGAAGTAATAAGAAAAAGAGAATGCTGGAGGGGGAAACTAAAAGAAGGGATCAATCAACCCCCTTAATAGGTGCACTTTAGAAAATTGCTGCAATTCGTGTATGATCTGGATTAGGTTGCCTCATATATCTGCACTTTTGTCAGCAAAATGGTTTTAAATAATGGAAGGAGATTGTGCACTCTGTAAGATGGTCTTCCTGTTTCTTGATGCTCTTTAGTGATTCTTTCCAATTTGCTTTCTTCTGGATCACAGTCCTCATGTTAATGTGAATTTTCAACTCTTCATACACTGTTTTTATTGTGCTCAAGCATGTAAATCCACTGCATGTTCTGCTTCTCTTAAGACTTGGAACCTGCAGTAGCTTGCATAAGCCTTCGCATTTTGGCTGTCACATACGATAAATCGTTTCTGTATGATATATAACTATGACTTTTGTTTATTTGGGTTCACCCAATGGGGCTGAACCAGCTCCTTATAGGAGCTGGGTGATGGACCCAGAAAAGGCCCATCCTGGGAAGATGACCCAATAAACCGCCATATCCCAGACTGGCACCAATTGTAAGGATGCCGTAGAAGGCTGATGCAGCATGAGTTTGTAGTGTCTTATGTCCAACTTACTTTCATCTTCTCATCAAACAGCGTCATCTGTTGATCAATGAGCTTGAAAACTCACCTTGCAGCTTAGTGGGAATGCTTGATTTACAGTATACTTGAGCAAAAAATTTTCATTTTCTTATGCCTCATTAATAATACTGTCAGGCATTCCATTACAGAACAATCCTGTCTCTCTGTTCTGCTGATTCTTTTCCATCTGATCACTATTTATTTGGTTTGCACAGAATTAACCCTGGACTCTAACTCCTAGTGTTTGGAATCATCTTGATTGGGTCCTACGGCTTTCGTTGTGGTTTTTGTTGTTCACTTTTCACTTTAGCATGGTTTTGGTCACTCATGCGATGCTTATTTATATTTATAGGACTGATTGTCCCTCTATAAATTTACTCCTAGATAAAGTGACAAGCATTCTCGCTAACACCTGTTGTTGAGGAAAATGGCGGACCATTACTTGACAAATGAACTATTATTGCCTCATAATTGGGAATAATTTCTGTTCCAGAATGAGTTTTTCTATTCCAGAACTCATTTTGAAACAGAAATCTGTTCGGTAGGAATTTCTTTTTTCTAATTCTGGAATAGATTTGGGTAAGAAATGAAAAATGAAGAATTTGTGGTTTCTCGTTTTGAAAGAAAACTGAGGCCCTGCATGATTTAATTTTTAATCAGAAATTGATTTTTGGAGCAAAAATAGATTTTTCTATTTCGGTTCTAGAACGAGTTTTTGAGGAAAAAATGTGTTTGATAAGGACAAACAATTTATATTCCTGAAAAAAAAATCTATTGTTAGTTTTCTTATTCAAAACGAGAAACCATAAAATTTTCATTTATCATTTCTTACCCAAATCTATTCCAGAAATAGAAAAAAAGAATTCCTATCAAACGGATTTCTGTTCTAGAATGAGTTCTGGAATAAAAAAACTCATTTTGGAATAGAAATTTTTCCCTATCATGATTGTTTGCCCTTTATCAAACGCGTTTTTTCCTTAGAAACTCATATTGGAACAGAAAAAAATCTATTTCTGTTCCAGAAATCAATTTCTGCCTAGGAATTGAATCATGCAGAGCTTTATTGTCATTTGCTTGCAATAAACAAGAACTTTAATTAGTTGCTGATCCTATATCAGCATAAAATGTGGTATAGACCTTACATGGTATACTGTATACCTGGTCATCCTTAAAGCTCTGAAATGGCATTATGATGGAAACAGAAAACAGTAGGTGGTTACTGGTGTATGATCTTTTCTTGTCTCTTTCCTTCTCTTACGGGTATTCTAATGCTATGAATTTCTCAACAAAATGAATGTTCTTGGCTGAAGCAATTGTGTTCATCATATTGCTCTAACTTCTCAACTGTAGCATTCTATCTTTACCAGCTATCGTGTATAGATGATACTCCCACGCCTCTTCTTGTGCGGGAGCATGGGACTTGAGTTTGTTAAATAATTGGTCAGCAGAATGATATCTGGCTCTGCAGGCGTGTGGCTTCTCTGGAACTGGTTACGTGAATTAAAGCTGTGTCCAGTTTCAAACTTTGTGAAAGCATTGATCAGGATTCACAACTATTACAAGCAGCTTTGTGTCTTGTTTGCAGACGTTCTGATGTGATGTTGGGTCGACTTAGAAGAACTTTTTTTCTGGTTCTAAGATGAAAGAAAATTAGCTTTGTGCTGGCATCATTCTTTTATGAAATCAAGGTTCTGCTTTGCTAGTTGCGATGGTCATCTATTTTGGTGGCTTATGCTTTGCTAGTTGTGATGGTCATCTATTTTGCTAGCTTGTAAGTCACAAACTTCTTCTTGGTATAATTTCGCCCTCGAGACATTCTGGAGATGGGTCCGGGATTTTAGGCTGACGTTGAGATCATGTACGCAAGTTAGATGGGTTGCACAGGTTATAGATTACAGTTGCTGCATGACCCTTTCTGTTATTGACTTAGATTGAGATTCATATTTTCAGTTAGAGTAGTATTAGTGTTGCATCTTGGCAGACTCTTCGATGCAACCTTTTAAGGCCTGTGGTTCCCCTCTATGTCGATGTCTTGGACAGTTAGTACTAAGTTGTAATGCCGTACTCCATAGGGAGCACTACATCCACACACTCAGTCTCGGGACAGGATGATGCAAAATCAAAGATCTCAGTTGTACTTCGTGTACAGTGCATTTTCAATCGAGTCGTCATGCAGAATATTCGGTGAAGAACTGTTCACATTCGTTAAATGGATCTTGGCTTTTATATTACCGAGCTCGTGAGACCTTTGTACCAGAATGTGTATATATGTCTTTCTTCTTTTCGTTCTTTTTCCAGTTCATGTTAGTCCTGAAAGCGAACGTCACTCGAGTGGAGATGATCCATCGCTTGATGGTCCTCTCTCCGTTCTCATGATTTTATTCGCCGAGTGGGAATTAGAATTCTAAGCAATGCGGCTATTTGGTTAAAGGTACGTTCAATGCGGCTTGCGGTTGTTGTTGCATTTTTTGTTCCTTTAACCAAAGAAAGGAAGAAGCCGGTAGAAGAAAAGTCTTTATGGTGGAAAGGCCAGAAGGCAGATTTGGTCTCGACTCACCGAAGCAACATGGTCGTGTTATTCTTATGAAGCTGAGCATTCTCGCATCTTTTGGGACTTCATTCGAGGGACCTGCAAAAGAGACAAACTTGAGCATTTCGCATCGTTTCGCGTGGCGAGCCATAATTTTTAGGGATTAAGTCAACGGTAAATAGTTACATTATATCTGATGTGACGTGTACATATGAAAAATAATTCAACTAATGAAAAAAGAAAATAAACATTAAAGATAAAAAAAAAAGTCGATTGTAAAAAGAATGAGGGAAGAGGTGAGGTGCCTTCGACGCCACGCGACCATTGTGAGCGACCACGGTTGGGTGACTTCAGCCAAAACATGGCAACAATTGGCGAGGGAGCCCTAGCCAGTGTATCTACAGCACCTCCATGGCTTTAGCAGCCTATAAAAAAACCGTTGCAATCTCCCCTAATGCGGACTTCCCTAGAAGTGCGGCTAATGGATTATTAAGGCGAATTTTGTGACATAAATTATTTTTTTAATATTAAAGATTTATTTTATTTTTAAGCTATGGTGGGTCGATTAAAAATCCATGAAACTTTACTTTTATGAACAAGACAATAAATAAAATGCCTAAAATGTGCGATCAAATCAAATAATAAAATCTATCCAATATTATCGATTCGACAAGTAAAATCAAATTTGATGAATCTGTCACCTAATTTAATTGGCGTCAAATCCAAATCAAATCGGAGGAGGATTAGGTATAAGGCTGAGTTCAGCGGTGGTCGAGGTGCTCAGGTGGCTGCTTGGGGCTTAGTCAACTCCTGGTGGTGCCTAAGTGAGGGAAACGACTCGGCATGGAGAAGGACGCTCAGCTGAGGATCATGGAGCTTGGCTCGCTTGGCAACGACTTCATAGACCTGCGAGATGGAAAAACAATGGATCGTGCAACGGCCGAGGCTTGGCGAAGATCAACAATAGCAGCTCATCCGAGAAGCGGCAGGTTGGACTCGGGTCAGGAAAGCAGCAGCACCATCACGAGGCATGGTGGTGCAGTGGCGTCAATCTTTGCAGCTTTGGGAGGAGAGGAGCTGCAGTGCTTGTTTGTTGGTTCAGTGGACAGCGGGAGCTTGTTGGGGATGGGCTTAGTCTCGAGGAAAGCAACAAAGATCAGCGTCGATGGGGTTCAAAGTGGCTACAACCAGCGATGGGAGAGCAAAATAGGATTGAGAAGGTTTGCTAGGCTCCTTGGCACGTTGTCTCGGGCTGAAGGATTATTAGCAGGTAACCTTGGAGTCAGCAAGCAATAGGCGGCAATGGATGAGCGGTTGATCATCGTCGGGATAGCTCGAGCAGCAGGTAGCTCAGTAAGCACATTGGGCAGCAGGCTCGGATTGGCAGAGCAGTGGCTGAAGACACAGCCATAGATTTAGCCATGGAAGATCTTCGGAGGGAAGGGGTCTCCCGGGTGGAGGGCTCGGCTGAATTATATATCTTTTTCCTTTCTTATGGGTGACCCTTTTGTGTTCGGGTTCTGTTGGGAAAAAGGGTCGGAAATAATGCGGAAGTGAACTTCTTTTTCCTTCTTTGCGTGATCAAGATGGACAAAAAATAATAAGGAAATGTAGAAGACGGAGACAACAAAGTTTTACGTGGAAAACCCCTCGAATAACGAAAGGGGAAAAACCACGAAGATCTTCTCCACTATATATAGCGGGATCACAATATTTCTTCACCAAGATTGGTGGCTCACTCTCACCGAATGGTGGTATACAAAACAAGTAAAATCACTCTCTCACTCTTACACAAAAGTGGATACTACTCTCCCTATCAGAGGAATGTATTGTTGCGTTCTTCTCTTTTTCAACGCATTGCTTCATCCTCTAATTATAGAGGGCCATGGAAGAATTGATTTTCCATGCTCTAGTCTTCACCATAAAGGAAGTTGGTTGGCAAACATCTTGCGGAGTCACGAGAAGTCTTCATGAAGCCACAAGGATTATCTTTCCCATGCGAGATTGTTGCAATGGGATTACGAGGCCATTAGTTCTCCCAACCAATTAAGGAGAATTCCAACAAATCTCCCCCTTCGACTTAATTAGAGGGAACGATTACCACACCGGCTCCTCGGCAACACCCATTGAACTTCTTCAATGGAATAACCTTGGTCATCATGTCGGACTAGTTTTGATCGGTGTGAACCTTATCAAGCTGTAGACGCTTCTCTTCTATGACATCTCGAATCCAATGATATCGAATGTCGATATGTTTTGACCGAGAATGATAAGCTGAATTCTTTGACAAGTGTATAGCGCTTTGATTATCACATCTCAGAACATACTTTTCTTGCTTATGGCCCAACTCAAGCAAGAAGTTCTTCATCCAAAGCATCTCTTTACATGCTTCCATGGCTGCAATATATTCGGCTTCGGTGGTAGACAATGCAACACATTTTTGGAGCTTCGATTACCAAGACACGGCTCCCCCTGCAATAGTAGTCAAATACCCAGACGTTGATTTTCTCGAATCAACATCACCACCTAAATCAACATCCGTGTATCCTTCCAACACGGGTTCTTCTTTGCCGAAACACAAACATCTTTTCGATGTACCTCGAAGATATCGAAATATCCATTTGACAGCAGCCCAATGCTCCTTCCCTGGGTTCGATAGATATCGACTCACAATTCCAACGGCATGAGCAATATCGGGCCTGGTGCAAATCATTGCATACATGAGGCTGCCTACCGCCGATGAATATGGCACGTTAATCATCTCTTCTTTCTCTTTTGCAGTCGAAGGACACTGTTTCCGACTGGATTTAAAATGTCCAGCAAGAGGAGTACTCACTGGTTTGGACTTGTGCATACCGAATCTCTTGAGAATTTTCTCAATATATGTCTCTTGGGATAGCCATAATAGCTTCTTTGAACGATCTCGCAAGATATTCATCCCAAGGATCTGCTTTGCTGCACCAAGATCTTTCATAGCGAAAGACTTGCTCAAGGCTTTCTTCAAGGCAGTAATTTTCTTTCAATCTTGCCCAATTATCAACATATCATCGACGTAAAGCAATAAAATGATAAAATCATCATTGGCATACCTCTTGACAAACACACAATGGTCGGCCTGAGTCTTCTTGAAGTCATGCTCTGTCATGAATGACTCGAACTTTTTGTACCATTGTCTTGGTGCCTGTTTCAGACCGTAGAGACTTTTCTTGAGTAGACAAGCCAAGTGTTCTTTACCTGGAACTTTGAAACCCTCGGGCTGCTCCATGTAGATTTCCTCCTCTAAGTCTCCATGAAGAAATGCAGTCTTCACGTCCAATTGTTCGATCTCTAAGTCTAGAGTGGCGGCAATACCAAGAACAGCTCGGATAGATGACATCTTCACCACTGGAGAGAAAATCTCATCGAAGTCGATGCCTTCTTCTGGTTGCATCCTTTAACAACTAATCGAGCTTTATACCTTGGTCGCGAGCCATTTCCATCAGCTTTGATTTTATACACCCACTTGTTTTTCAACATTCGCCTTTTCTTCGATAATTCAACAAGTTCATAGGTGTGATTCTCATGCAAGGATTGCATCTCCTCTCGCATGGCTTTCTCCCATTCTTCTTTCTCATCGCTGGTTACGGCCTCTTCATAATTTTGAGGCTCTCCTTCTTCTGCAAGAACAGTATAATCCTCTGCAGGATATTTGGTTGAAGGACGCCTGATTCTGATGGATTTCCTCAACTGAGGTTGACTATCAGGCTCTGAATGAACTGGCTCTTCCTCTGTCGTCTCAATAGGCTCTTCCGTTGGTGGTTCGACATGATCACCAACTTCTTCGTTGTTATGCTGCGACGATTCTCCCCCTGAATCATTATGCTCCTTAAGAGATGAAATAGGATCATAATGAGTAACAATTCTTGGCTTTGTCTTGTTGAAGTCTTTGAGAGTTTGGTCTTCAAAGAATACAACATCACGACTTCTCACAATCCTCCTTTTGATAGGATCCCATAAGCAATAGCCAAACTTGTCTTTCGGCGAACCAAGATAAATACATTCATTGGTCTTCGCATCGAGCTTAGATCGTTCGTCTTTAGGAATGTGAACGAACGCGCGGCAACCAAATACTTTTAGGTGACCATATGACGCCTTCTTCCTTGTCCAGACCTCATCTGGGATATCTCCATCTAAAGGTTTTGAAGGCGACAAGTTGATTATATCAACGGCAATCTTCACGGTTTCACCCCAAAATGACTTGGGTAGCATGGCGTGAGATAACATGCATCGAACTCTTTCTTCAATGGTTTGATTCATTCTTTCAGCTACGCCGTTTAGCTGAGGCGTCTTTGGAGGTGTCTTCTCCAATTCCATGTGACCTGCAATATGCTTCGAAAGGACCACGATACTCACCACCATTATCGGATCGCACACACTTCAATTTCTTCCCAGTCTCCCGTTCCACCATGGCATGGTACTCCTTGAACGCTTGGAGAACTTGATCTTTCGTGCTCAACAAATATAACCACACTTTTCTGGAGTGATCATCGATAAAAGTGACGAAGTAATATGCATCACCAAGAGATTTCTCTGTCATCGAACAGACATCAGTATGAACCAGATCGAGAACATACCTTCTCCTTCTTGAATGATCTAGTTTTTGGAATGATACTCGACGTTGTTTTCCAGCTAAACAATGAGTGTAGGCCTCCAGCAATTGGCCTTTCACGTCAGAGAGTCGCTCCTTCTTGACAAGAATCTGCAATCCCTTCTCGCTCATGTGGCCAAGCCTCTTGTGCCATAGCTCAAGGCTTGAATCAACATGGGCAACATTAGCATCTCCATTGCATACTCTTCCTTGCATAACGTACAAGGAGCCTTCTTTCTTTCCTCGGGCAACGACCATACTTCCTTTGACGAGTTTCCATTTACCTGAACCAAAATGATTTACCATCCCGGCATCATCGAGCTTCCCGGCTGAGATAAGGTTGAGACGCATATCTGGGACATGCCTAACCTCCTTCAATATTAACTTAGAACCCACGTCGGTCGTCAATGAAACTTCACCAATTCCGACAATTTTGCTGGTGACGCGATTTCCCATTTTGACAGTACCAAAATCGCCACTTTGGTAGGATGTAAAGAATCCTTCATGTGGAGTAACATGGAAGGACGCACCTGAATCGACAATCCACGAGCTATCATCGTCGGCAACATTGAGGTAGTTAGCTTCCCCAATTAAGAAAACATCACCGTCTTCAGTTGCTGCGACAACCGTAGTGCTCTTTTCTTCCTTCTTCTTTAGATCAACTTGGTCTGGCTTGACATTGCCGGCCTTCTGATCTCTCTTGAGAAATCAGCATTCTGGTTTCTTATGACCAGGCTTCCCGCAATAAAAACAAGTTACTTTGGAGCGAGATTTAGACCGCCCACGAAACTTCTCGTAACCGCGGGTTTTGCTTCTTCCGCGAGTCTCCCTTCTCTCATGATTGTCAACGACATTTGCCTCATATCGATCAGATGTGCCTCGTTCTTTTCGCCTAGCTTCTTCATTCATGAGACAGTCTGCAACGCCATCCATGGAGAGCGTCCCATCTGGGGTTGAGTTACTTAGAGTAACCACCAACGTATCCCAACTTTCTGGTGGGGAACTGAGGAGTAGAAGGGCTTGCAACTCATCATCGATTTTCATTTCAATTTTTGTCAATTGATTTACGAGCCCCTTAAAGGAGTTCAAATGCTCGATCATACTTTGACCATCCTTATACTCCAGCTTCACCAAACGTCTCACCAGATTAGCTTTATTGCGAGGCGTCTTCTTTTGAATCATGGATTCTAGCTTTGTCCACAATTCATAAGCATTTGTATATGTAGACACATGCTCGAACAAACTCTTGTCGATGTATTTGCGGATCATGGCAACCGCCTTACGATTCAAGAGTTCCCAATATCTATCGCTCTTTTCTTCCGGCTTCTCTTCACTTAAGATTGGCTCATACAAATCTCTGCAATACAGGTGATCTTCCATCATGGGCTTCCAATAGGAATAGTTCTCTGCAGTGAGTTTGAACATATCACCATCATGAGTGACGGTAGCCTCCATCTTGAAACACACGATGCCTTTGAACCAAGCTCTGATACCACTGTTGGGAAAAAGGGTCGGAAATAATGCGGAAGTGAACTTCTTTTTCCTTCTTTGCGTGATCAAGATGGACAAAAAATAATAAGGAAATGTATAAGACGGAGACAACAAAGTTTTACGTGGAAAACCCCTCGAATAACGAAAGGGGAAAAACCACGAAGATCTTCTCCACTATATATAGCGGGATTACAATATTTCTTCACCAAGATTGGTGGCTCACTCTCACCGAATGGTGGTATACAAAACAAGTAAAATCAGTCTCTCACTCTTACACAAAAGTGGATACTACTCTCCCTATCGGAGGAATGTATTGTTGCGTTCTTCTCTTTTTCAACGCATTGCTTCATCCTCTAATTATAGAGGGCCATGGAAGAATTGATTTTCCATGCTCTAGTCTTCACCATAAAGGAAGGTGGTTGGCAAACATCTTGCGGAGTCACGAGAAGTTTTAATGAAGCCACAAGGATTATCTTTCCCATGCGAGATTGTTGCAATGGGATTACGAGGCCATTAGTTCTCCCAACCAATTAAGGAGAATTCCAACAAATCTCCCCCTTCGACTTAATTAGAGGGAACGATTACCACACCGGCTCCTCGGCAACACCCATTGAACTTCTTCAATGGAATAACCTTGGTCATCATGTCGGACCAGTTTTGATCGGTGTGAACCTTATCAACGATTACCACACCGGCTCCTACTTAATGAATTCTTGTTAGTTTTCCATTTTGTCCTGAAAAATTTATCAAAAGTCCAAGTTTTCCCTTGACTGTTCATCTTATCCAACCTTAGCCCTATTCATTTTCTTTGACCTCAGCGGCTAAGGTCGCAAGGCTGAGGTCACAACCTTGCGGTTGAGTTTGCCATTGAGGTCTCGCAGTTGAGGTCACGTCTTCGCCGCTGAGGTCACATGGTTTGGCGAATTCGTAGAGCTAGCTTTCTCCGTTTGCCCTATTCTTTTTAAATAAAAAATAAAAAAATGATTGAAAGCTCATTCCAAATTCAAGTTTTGCTAAACACTTAATTCAATTCAAAGCCCATTACAAAAATGCAGTTTTTCCAAACGCATTTTGCATTAGGGGTGAGCATGGTTCGAATTGGGTCGGTCTTGTGCTCAACCCAAGAACTAGTGTCAGTCTTCAATTTTTAGGATCATGGACCGACCCGTCAAGCTTGGGACCGAGTCAGTCCGGTCCGATCTGATGGTCAACTCAAGATCGCTAAATTATTCGCACAAGAAATTTTATGAAACAACTTATGCAAAAAAGCGGCTGTGGAACAACCTGTACAAACAAGAAAAGCGAAGCATTGCACATGATTGACAATCTATTCTTGTTGCATTGCACATGAGTGGTGTATAAAAGAAAAGCACAAGTTCAGACTAAATTGTAATTAAGCATTACCACATACATCCAATTAGGGTAACGGAGGAGGGAGGTCGATGAAGAGCTACGAGGTGGCGAACGAGGTGGCGGAGAGCAAGGAGGTGAGAGAGTAGTGGGCGAGCGAAGGCAAGCGAGCATCAGCGAGGCCGATGGGAAGATGGTCCTCAAGAAATTAGGACTTGTGAAATTGTGAGCAACTGAGTCTAAGTGTTCAATCTTGATGAAGAAGAAGTGAAGAATAGTAGAACATTTGACTTGGAAGAAATGAGGAAGAAGTAACATATGTTGGGTCCGTGGGTTGGCCTTTTTTTTTCTTGGTTTGAGTTAGGGAATAACTGAAATCAATGAGGAAGGCTGAGTCGCTGTTTACTGAAGCTCATAAAATGGGTTTGTAAAAAAATTATATTATTGGGTTGGTCTAGGTTGGACCAACCCGACACCTTAGGATTGAGGACCAACATGTACAGTATCGAGTTAGAGATTTCAGGATCGAGAATCGACTCGTTTGTCTTAAAAACCCGACTAGGACCGGCAGGATTGGGCCGATCGAGGATTGACCCTAGACGGTTGCTCACCCCTATTGGGCTTTTAGCATTTCGATTTACCCAAAACCCTTGCAAATGCCCAACTAAACCCACCTAAAAAGCCTGGATATTTGAACCACTCTTCCCCTACCATGGCCAAATATCTTTAAGTGTGGGCCAAGTCCATGCGACTGTTTTTGTTAATTAAAGTATATACTTTTAAAGACTATATGCTATACAATTTAATTACAATATTTTGTTAAGGGGTTATATGAGCAAACCCTAATTTTCTATGCAATTAAGCCTTAATGAATGGTCAAAATTTAGGTGTCAACAAGAATATCATACATAAGTATCAACCTATTGAGTTAATGTCGATGTTGTGTTGATGTGTCATTCTATGTTGGCATCTCCATTTCTATTTTAGCAGGAGGCATCAACTTCAACAAAAAAAAGCATATTATTTAAGGATCCTATTGATCGATTTGAAAAAGTTTTAAAGATTTATAGTGTTTTTTTTAATGACTGAGGAATCTTCTACACAGCACCAAAGAGCCAGACCCCTATACATCGGGAGAAACTAGTTTCAAGACCTCAACATCATGATCCCCATTTAAGACGTTAGCAATTGCGAGTTTTGAACTCTTGACCTCGGCGATGAGAGAGAAGCTATCAATCAACATAACTATCTACCGTTTGGTCAACATAAAATATTAATCTCTAATTTTTACGAAAAATATATGACATGGTGGTATCATTTTTAGACTTGCTGGTATCATTCGCAAATTTCTAAGTGGTACTGTTGCTATGGTGGAATTAGCGCACTTCTTTCTGACGTTCCTAATCTTGACAACGCAAGTCCGATGACAACGCATTCGTCGTCTCCCCCTCCTAATGTTTTGAAGTGTTAAAAGTAATTTGCGATAAGAAAATCGACTGACCTCTTATGGAATAATTAGAGAGTTATCTAAAAATTACACTTGAATCACTAGTACGTGGAGAATTTTATAGCTATCAATCAACATAACTATCTAGCGTTGGGTCAACATAAAATATTAATCTCTAATTTTTACGAAAAGAAAAAAAGATTAAAATATATGACATGGTGGTATCATTTTTAGACTTGCTGGTATCATTCGCAAATTTCCAAGTGGTACTGTTGCTATGGTGGAATTAGCCCACTTCTTTCTGATGTTCCTAATCTTGACAACACAAGTCTGACGACAACGCATTCGCCGTCTCCCCCTCCTAATGTTTTGAAGTGTTCAAAGTAATTTGCGATAAGAAAATCGACTTACCTCTTATGGAATAATTAGAGAGTTATCTAAAAATTACGCTTGAATCACTAGTACGTGGAGAATTTTATACTCAACACGAAGAAAATATATATTTTTACAACATAAATGTTAATTGTTCACCCAAAGTATGAATAATGGAGTGTCTAGGAAGGAGGATACTTTTTTTGTTCTTACGCTTTGTGATTTTTAGAGTTATTGAAATATAACAATTCCAGCCTCTTCAAATGATGCCTTTTCTAAAAAAATAGTGGAAGGAAATGAAATGAATGACAGTATGGCGTGGGATGACTATCTGTGGCTGAATAGAAGAAAAGGAATCAGCATTGATGGTGACCAACAACCAAAAAAAGAGGAAGTGAAGAGTAAAAGGGGGAAGAGTCCAAAACCCACAGTAGGGAAGCCGAAAAAAAGGTTTTCCCCTTATAAACTGGACCATTACAAAGCTGAATTACTGAATGAAGATCAGCTTTTGAAGACACAGATTCAGACCATGGAGGAGATGTATTCCCGGGCTTTGGTGGCTAGCTTTAATAAGCCACCGGGGTACAAATGACTATTATATGTTGGAATTGTCAAGGGGTGGGCTCCCCCTTGACAATTCAATCTCTCCAAACCTTAGTGGTTCAGGAAAAGCCCTCCATTTTGTGTTTACTGGAAACAAAAAACAAGGAGGAGGTAGTAAAGAGAGTAAAGAAAAGGTTGAAATTCCAGAACTATTTCATGGAAGAACCGATTGGCAAATCTGGAGGAATGGTGCTCTTGTGGAATGAGAAAGTAAAAATCAGCATTCAACACAGTTCAAAATTTCTTATCGATGTGATAGCTACGTGGGTGGATACAAGAAAAGAAATGCGACTTACCTTTGTTCATGCCCCAAATGAGTTCCAACACAGACTAATTTGGCAGCAAATTCAGCAATTGAACTCCCATTACAACCTACCGTGGTTGTGTATAGGAGAATTCAATGAGGTGTTACACTTCTGGGAGGAAGCTGGGAGAAACCGAGTAGAAAATTACAGAATCAGGGCTTTTTCAAGATTTCCTGAATTCGTGTGATTTTATTGATATGGAGAGTAAGGGGTGCAACTTTACGTGGTCAAATAATCGGGAAGGGGAGTATGCGGTTAAAGAGAAACTTGATAGGGCCTTATGTAATCTGAGTTGGAGAACTTTGTTTCCAAATGCAAATGTCCTCAGGTTACCAGCCATAGACTCGGATCATAGTCCTCTCCTCTTGAAGCTATGGCTTGTAAATAAGAAGAGTAAGAAAGAGTTCAGATTTGAGGCTTTCTAGACTGAAGAAGAAGAATATGACAAGATAGTCAAAGAATCATGGCTGTCTAATCATATCCAACAACCCTCACTGACCTCTAGACTCAACAATGTGGTAGAGGAACTGACTAGATGGAGGAGGAGAAGATTTACAAACAATTTTAAAGAAATAACCAGACTCAAAAAGGAGTTAGAAGAGATCACAAGTGATCAGAACTTTGTTGTGGGAAAGAATACTATTGAGAAGCTTAAAGGGGAAATTGAGAAGGTGTGGAACCGCGAAGAGAAGTATTGGGGCATGCGGTCTAGAGTGCAATGGATTAAATGGGGGGATAAGAATACGAAGTTCTTTCATGCAACTACAGTGCAATGACGTCAAAGAAACAGAATTCTAATGCTCCAAAATGAGGAAGGAGAGTGGTTGAGGAACCGGAGCAGTTAAAGGAGGCAATCACAGATTTTTTTCCAAAATCTCTACAAGACTACAGGCCCTAGAGATATTTCACCAGTGATCGACATAATTCCTTGCTCTGTCATGGAAGAAATGAATAATGCTTTGACAAAAGAAGTGACTCTAGAAGAAGTCTCGCATGCAGTATTTCAGATTGGGGGTAAACAAGGCACCAGGGCCAGACGGACTAAATGGAGCTTTCTTTCAACACCACTGGCTAGATTTTCAACAAGAAATCTTCCAAGAGGTCAGGAAATTTTTCTTGTCAGGGATTCTGAACC
This sequence comes from Melaleuca quinquenervia, assembly GCA_030064385.1. Taxonomy (NCBI): domain Eukaryota; kingdom Viridiplantae; phylum Streptophyta; class Magnoliopsida; order Myrtales; family Myrtaceae; genus Melaleuca; species Melaleuca quinquenervia. The sequence continues at coordinate 15,075,285 of CM057723.1, forward strand.
CAGAATTAAACAAAACACATATTACACTAATCCCTAAAGTGCAATGCCCATAAAAGATAGATCAATTCAGGCCAATCAGTCTTTGCAACGTCACTTACAAGATCATCTCCAAGATTCTAGCAAATAGATTGAAGCAGTGGATGCCCAGTATCATCGAAAAGGAGCATAGTGCCTTCGTGTGTAACGGACAAATCCAGGATAATATCCTGATAGTACAGGAGGTACTTCATCAGTTGAGAACCAGGAAAAGAAAGAAAAAATTCAATGCCCTGGTTAAAATTGATATGGAAAAAGCATATGATAGAGTCGAGTGGGACTTCCTCAGAGAATGCATGTTAAAAATGGGCTTCAGTGACATGTGGGTGGCACGGGTAATGGCATGTATATCGACGGTTTCATACAGTATCAGATTTAATGGAGAATCCTTACCTTTCTTCCAACCGTCTAGAGGCCTGCGACAAGGTGATCCACTCTCCCCCTACCTATTCATCATCATGGCAAATGTTCCGTCAGTGTTAATGAAACAATCTATGCATAGTGGATTTATTAAGGGCATTAAACTCAGCCCTGATTGCCCATCCCTGTCTCACCTGATGTTTGCGGACGATTTGATCCTCTTTCTTGATGGGAGAGTTGCTGAGTGCCAAAACATGGCAGAGGTACTGGGTAGATATTGCCTTGACAAATCAACTTCAATAAGTCCGGGATATTCTTCAGTAGATGCTGTCCATAGACCCTAAGGAAAACCATGGCTGATGAGATGAAAGTACCCGAAATAGTTCATACAGGGTAATACTTGGGTATCCCCTCGGATTGGGGAGAGACTAAAAAACAAATGTTTGCGTGGATTATTGACAGAGTAAACTGGAAGCTTGAGGGGTGGAAGGAAAATATTTTATCAAAGGCAGGAAAAGAGATTATGCTAAAAGCCGTGGTGCAAGCACTCCTTCAATATGCCATGTCACTTTTCAAGATACCCATCTCGATATGTCGAGCAATAGAAAGGAAAATAGCAAACTTCTGGTGGAAGACAAATGACTCACACAAGGGGCTTCACTGGAAAAATTGGAATACTTTGAAAGAGAAAAAGGAGGATGGGGGCTTGGGTTTTCGAGACTTGGTAGATTTTAATCGGGCGATGTTAGGGCGCCAAGCCTGGAGGATGCTTCAATATCCTGAATCACTTTGGGGTAAACTGTTCAAAGGACTCTATTTCCCAAAATGCCAATTTATACATGCGCAAAAAGGAAGCCGCTCGTCTTGGGGATGGCAGAGTCTGTTGATGGGCCGAGAAGTTATCAAAGACAAGACACGATGAATAATAGGAGATGGCAGGAAGATAAACATATGGGAAGATAAGTGGCTACCTAGCGGTGTCATTGTTGGCCTCAGGAATAGACATGATCCTTTAAGGGTGTTGGATCTACTGGAAAATGTGGAGAACAAGTGGGAAACAACAAAGATCTATGAGACCTTCCAAGAACCAGTGGCAGACGAAATTTTAAGAACCCACCTAAACCCCCAAAAATCAATAGACAAGATTATATGGGAGGGCTCAGCAGAGGGGTGATACTCAGTCAAAGGGGCTTACCATCAGGTCAGAGCAGAATGAGTAAAAGAGCCACAAAACACAGCATCCCCATCATTCAGTACACCCAAGAAATTATGGAAGTCACTATTGAAAGCAGAATTCCCACCCAAAATTAGATTTTTTGTGTGGCAAGTATGCCAAAATGCACTTGCAACGAAAGACAACTTATTTCGCAGGAAAATTATCATGAACAATACCTGTCCAATCTGTGGAAGGAATCCGGAGACCACGGAACATCTTTTCTTGCTCTGTCCATGGACGAAGGAGGTGTGGGAAAGTCCAACTGTTAACATTCAAGTTAATCCTTACATGGTCACTAGGATTGAGGAATGTATAGTTAAAGAGACAAAAAAAAATACCTCCTTAATGCAGTCGATCGCGCTCCTCCTGTGGCAAATCTGGAAGACGAGAAACAGATGCATCTTCCGCGGCCACGTGGTCTCCCCCTAGTTCACAATACATGCAGCGCAAGCGGAAGAAAGCAGTATAAACATGCGGGTGGGAAACGCACGGAAAAACAGCAGGAAAGACAACTCCGTACCTGAAACTTGGGAGCCCCCCAGGCCGAAATGCTTGAAGATAAACATCGACGGGTCCTATGATCCAGAAACAGGGGAGAGCGCCATGGGTGTTGTTTGCCAAGATGAATGGGCTTGCTGATTGATGGTGTAGCGCGGAAGACGATCGCCTCCTCCCCCCCCCCCCCCCCCCCCCCCAGGCCGAAGCAGCTGCGCTGGTGGAAACCCTAAAATGGGTAGAGCGGAAGTACGAAGAGCAGACAATCATTGAGACTGACTGTGCAATTTTGGTAAAGATGATGGAAGACTCGCAGATGGAATGTTGCTGGGAAGCTCATGGGCTTTTTATGGAAGCCTGTTTCCGCCTAAAAAAGCTCCGTGGGCTTCAACTAACTTACTGCCCGAGGGAAAAGAATAGAGTGGCCAATTGGATTGCGAAGGCACGAAGAATAGAAAGCTTGCCTCAGACATGGAACATTAACCCTCCTTCATGTCTTTTGGATCTTTTATGTACTGATTCCTCTTTTCTTGTTCTACTGAACTCCGTCATTCATGAAGTAATATCACTACTATTTCGACAAAAAAAAATGATGCCTTTTCATTGCATCCCATTATAGGCATACATATCCTTTCATGGGTAAATTGCCAAAATACTACATGGAGGAATTGGAATCAGGATTGAGGGTGAGAAGGTCGCCCAAGCTGTACCATTTCAATACGACCTTTCCATCTTGGTCTTCATCCATCAAAATCCACCATCCCTTGCTGCATTATTTACGATTTTGTCGTTGCAAGTTAGAAAGAAAAATTTTTCTTTCCCTTTTTAGGTGTTGACCGACTAATGCTTTCCATCGATCTCTCATGTAAAACTATTACCAAATTCATCCTTTGAAATTCATTCCATTCAAATATCTCACCAGCCCATTCGCGATTCTTTTCTTAAAATTCTCTTCATTCGAATATCTTTTGACCATATTTGTTGCATGCTTTCCAAATTTTGTAGGTAATCGAATGCAATTAAAATTCCAGCCACCCATTGCTTGTCCATGTTCATCCATGCTCGAAATCCTTGGTTAATCATTATATTGTGCGCATCTCAGTTCCCATATGGGAAATTACCACCACCGAATTTGATGCAAAATGGTATGCCTGTGGTGACAAAATATAAAAATTGTGAATGCACAAAATTAACGAGTTGGCTTGGGTGAGCGGTTTCACACTTGAAATTGAGAACCGGACCAATTCCTTTAGAACTCACCAATTGTGTGCCGGTCCAATCCATTTCGATCTCGAGTGGTTCCCGCTCCCTTTGCATGGCGCGGTCCGATTGTTCCTGAATCCAAGTTGCGACTGAAAACGTGGGCTTCTCGACATTGATGTGAAATGTACGTGAGAGATAGATAAGGGTTGATACAAGGATATTTGTGCTAAGAATTTGATTATGAATGATTACTATTTTAGAGAATCTCATTATCTACCAGATCATGCTGCGACTGATAAAGTGATTTTTATGTCTTATTCAATGAATTAGATGTCCAAGCTAGATGGGTCTAGTGATATTTTTCCTAATAATTTAAGAGAAGGCTAGCTTGATGTTCCAACTCATTAGGCACCGTACCGACTTTATTGTTGATCACCCAAATTTTGGCTCACGATGCTCGTGCTAAAGCATAAAACATCCGGCATCAATTATGGATCAGGCCATCTTGTGCCCGCGTTTTCAATCGAGATGCAAGCAATCAAGAAGCTTTTTTTCCATGGGAAGACGCACCGCAGCTCGATGATGATTCGGCACGAGCATTTCGGACAATGATGGGGAGCTCGAGTCCGGCATGGAACCATGTCGATGCTGCTTAGATAAGACGGTGACGTAGGAGAACAGATGGGTTACTTTGGGAAGTGTGTAGGCGGTTCCATGCCTCATCTCATCCCTCCTCCGTGTCGTCTCCTCTTCAACTACTCTCCCCCTCTCTCTCCCTCTCTCTGGGGAAAATTCAATAAAAAGGGAAACAAAAATGAAAATGGGACGAGCCCTCCTTAATTGCCCAGGATTCAGTCCCCCGTCACATCCCTGGTCTCTCCCGAAGTCGAGCAGTCGAACCGGAGGCGGAAGGAAGCGGCCATGGCGAGTGATTCCGGCGCGACTCAGCTCAAATCCGACGCCTTGATGGAGCAGATGAAGCAGCATCTCTCCACCGACGCCGGCAAAGCGATCACCAAGAAGATCGGCCTTGTCTATCAGATCAACATCGCCCCTAAGGTCCTCCCCCACTCTCGTGCTCGCGCGTTTGTTTTCGTGCATTTTTAAGGCGAATTGTGCGTGCTATTGTCTTCGTTTTTCTTTTTTCTTTTCTTTCCTCCCGAATTTCGGGGTTTCTGATTCTGGGGTTGTTCGGTTTTTTCGCAGAAAATTGGGTTCGACGAGGTGGTCTACATCGTCGATCTGAAGAAAGGAGAGGTCACTAAAGGTCAGCATTCCTGTGATCTTTTGCGCTTGATTTGATCTCGAAGTTCCATAGGAATTTTCTCTTAAAAAAAGCGTGCTTTAGCATTTCTGAGATCATTGTTATTGCTGTTGACTTAGGAATTTGTGGGTCTAGCTTTTGACAGAGTATGCGATACAATAGAGTCGGATTTTTCACTTTTCCAACCAGAATTGCTTGTATGGCTGAGGCTATTCTGAAAAGCTTCAATCCGATTTTTCGTTCGGATGCCTTAGAATGCTATGAGGCATACCACTTCTATTCTGGACCTTGATCTGGTCTATATAGAGTTAAATTTGATTGTTGACTGATCATGCGAGAAAAGATACTCCCTTGATATAATTTGCCAATAGGGTGTCTCTAATTTCAAGGGAAATTGGGGTGGAAGAGAAATACCCAAACTAGGTGCCCTGATAAGTCCGTTTAAACAAAGTGATGTCAGCAACCTTGAATAAACATCCAAGCACCTAATATAAGGAGATTACCACGTCAAGTGGCGAGCTCCATTATACATTCTTTTTACTGCGATGGCATTATTCTTATCTTTCGTTGTGGTCCGTCTTTATCGCTGATTGTGGTTATTTTCTGTGCTTTCATGAAGAAACTTCTGTAAACTTGCCATAGTGAAGTTGCCAATGGTTGTCTTACAGTGTTGACAATGGACTTATATGTATAATAAGAGCGTGGCTATGTACTCTATATCTGTAATAAGTTTTGTGACATTAAAAACACGGCGATGTTCACTGAGTTTATTATTTTATTTTGTCAGATCCAAGACATTGGGGTTTATTAGAACACTCAATGAACGGTTGTCACCTCTTTTGGTGAACAATTTCGAGAACAGTTTCTTTGTTTATCTCGCATGACTTATACAATGAACGTTGTGCTGTTTATTTGCATGGGTTTGAGTGGTTTGTCATACTGAGGATTCGTGTCTCACTTGACCTACAGGGCCATATGAAGGTGGAAAACCTGATGCTACTTTCTCCTTCAAAGATGATGATTTTATCAAGGTTGCCACCGGAAAAATGAATCCTCAGATTGCTTTTATGAGGTACAGTATCAAGTCCATGGATCTGGGCCTTCTGTGGTTTCCTCTTTGGTTTTTCATGCTCAGTTGTGTGTTTTGGGGGCTGTTGATTGATGCAGGGGAGCAATGAAGATCAAAGGAAGCCTGAGTGCAGCACAGAAATTTACTCCTGATATATTCCCAAAGCCAGCGAAGATGTGAGCAGTTCAAAAGGGTCTTCATTCTGTTTTTATTTTTATTTTTTAACTTCCTCCCGTTCCAGTGGGCAAAAAGGTGAAAGTATGAAAAGATTATTCCAGTGTCACAAAAATGAAAGTTGTATTAAGTAGTTGTTTGCATGTCTGTAATGGTGATGGAGCAACATTAGTAATGAAATATAGAACTTGATGAGGGGCTTTTCTTCTCCAGGTTCTTCTGCAGTTGAAGCTCTGTTAATACTAATGCTATTTTGCTCCTTTTTTTTAATTACAGCACAGATTTATGTTAATTTATTATCTTGCTTTCATTAGAAGTCCATAATCCATTTCCCACGATTCTTATCGCACTGAAATGCTAATGTTCTATGTAGGGTCGCTTGTTGTTCTTGAGCCTCTTTTGTGTGGTTTCGTGATGTTTTAAGGCAATGGGACTAAGGCATTTTCAGACTTGCTCTTGCTTTTGGTTGGCTTCCTAAAACGTATTGTGAAAATACACCAACACTAATGCTTCTATGTGACTATATTGATACGTGTACTGTGTAATGATGTTTTGGCTGACTGCTTATTTTTTAACGGATTCAAATTGAAATTGTGAGCTGCTGCTCTCTCCATGCGTGTCAGCTATACCAGCAGGATTTAGCCTTCTTTTAATCACCATTTCTCCCCCTTTTGTGGATTGACAGGCTTACTCCATTTTGTGTATGATTTACCCAAATGACGGGCATCTCGTTTTCAGCCCTGATTATTTATCAGTGAGATGATAGGGCATCTCTTATTGTATTGCCTCCACATGCATGAAGTTTGCAAGGATGTGTGGAGATTGCTTGTAGCTTTGTTGCTTGGTAGTAGTTTTCCTTTGGACAATTGACTCTCCTTTTTAGTGTTTTTCTTGTGAAGACCAATAAAAACTAAGACTGCGTTTGATAGTCCGGATTTCTAGACGGGATATGACTGGATAGGATAAGATAAGAAATCTTTGGATTTCTTCATATCCCATCCATTATTTGATGAATTTCGGATTTAAAGTCGGATATCATCATATCCTATCCAATTTACTGTTTGGTAAACTACGAATTTAAAGTAGGATATCTTTATATTTTATCAAATTTGTTGTTTGGTGAACTAAATATTTAAATTCAAATATTTTAACATAAATAATATTAGCCAAGTACAAATTTGCATGTTTAATATTTAAAAAATCATCTAAATCAATAATTTTTTTTCCAAATTAACATATTATCGTCAAGTTTCATGATTACGTATTTTTTTCTGTTCCTTTGAAAGTAATTTTTTGGTTATCCTTTTCAATATCAAACATTTTTAAAATAACCTCAATTTCAATATTTTTTTCTTTTATAAATTTTTCATTAGTTTCAAATTTGTTATAGGTATAATACCAAGTCAAACAAATGCTCAATTAGAAGAAAGCATAAAGTCCAAAGTTATACAGTGATAATTAATCACGTTAATGAATGATCTTTGAATAATTCGCATATATAAAGTACATTACAATTCATCACTTTCGTAAAATTTCGATGTAAATCGGATAGCTATTAAGGAGAAGGTTTCGACGCCAATACTTTCGATAAGAGTTTATTCAATTGAGTTTAAAACTTTATAAGGGTATTTTCATTTTTTATGTTAAACTAAAAATATTTATTTAAAATAAAAATCTATAATTGGTTCAAGACTTATAGATTAATACTATATGAAATAAATTGTGGTCAAACAACTAGACTTTTTTTTTAACAAAAATGAAATTTTGAAATTTTTGAATTTTTGAATTTATGGTATTATTAGTTTTATTATTTAGTATTTTTTAATTTGTAAAAAGGAAATTTGGACCGGGTCATGGAAACTCAGTCCGACTATATGACCTAAACCCAATAAAGGAGTTGAAATAGTCTGAACACCTAAACATTTTTTTTAACAAGAATGAATTTTCGAATTTTTTTTTGAATTTTTGAATTTATGGTATTATTATTTTTATTATTAAAATAAAATTATGATGAAGTCGGGAAAACTCGGTTCGAATATATGACTCGAACCCAATAAAGAAGTTGGAGTAATCTATGGGTGCACGACAGAGAAAGGAAAAAAAAAGTAGGGTTTTGTATTTCGGATAAAAGAAATCCTATCCTAACTTATCCCACCCTCCCCCTGTGATTTTTTTTATCCGGTCTATATTCCCTTTATCATATCCTAGACAGTTACCAAACACAGGATAGGATAAAACATATCATATCTTACTTTTTATCCGGTCGACCAAACGCAGCCTAAATGTTAGTACATGTGTTTTTTCTGGGTTTGGTATGTTCTGTTTCCTAGATGTCTAAGGTGATTGCGTTGGTGTAATATGCCCGACTTTGTTGGGAGAACATTGCTGGGGCATTCAGGGAAACCGCGTCATGTTTGCCTGGAACAATGGACACGCCGCATCATGTGACCAGTCGAGGTTCTCCATTGAAACAATATTAGTCACGAAAATTATTACGATGACTACTTTAGGACAGCTGAACCCTTAATTCCCTATAAAGTTTTCTCGTTCTTTTTTTAATTGCAATTACCATGTAATTTCTGGCTAACCCTGTTGCCTAATTCAGATCCCTAATCGCATTATCTTGCTTGAAAGCGAAGTGTTGAAGGATAGTGTGAAATCTTGACCCCTGAGAAAGAGAGGCAACAACAAAGAAAGAGAGCAAATCTCAGACGTAACGAAGTCTTTGCTCCCTATTATTTTTCTGGCACGACTCGGTCAAGTCATCAAACTTCTAAAGTGGGACGTGGGTTATGCGACGTGCCGTTGATGTTGTATTCACTCGGACAATTCAAAATTATTGGTTTCGATTGGCCAACAGATGTCAATCTGATCCACATTCGTCGGATGTAATGTTGGACTCCTAGCCCGAGTGGGGGCACCCTCCTGCTTGAATTCCATGTCCATTTCCGTAGATTGTCCCTTTTCCCTTGATTTGTCAACAATCATCCTCTTTATACGCCGTGACATTTCCAATCTAAAATGTCCATGACATAGCCGATTGATTTCCACTAGTTGATCGGAGAAAGAAAAAGAAAGGAACATATGATGATGAGTTCTCACTCTCCCTTCTGGTTCTTCGCTCTCTGCATCTTACCTCGGGGCCTTAACATCCCCCACCTTGTTATTTCAGGTGAGATTGAGAAATCAACGCCTTGTTCCTCGTACTGCTATAAAGTAACAGAGAAAGAAATAGAGGTCCAATTTGTGTGCTTTACTTGCTGAATCATATCTTACTGTTCAAGAGTTTGGTCGTTATGTGAACGAAGGAATTCAACTGGGAATCGTGGAAAAAGGAAGGGGGATGGTACAATTCATTAAAAACTCGGTACTGGATTTGGCCAATGCCGTGAGGTGAACGCCCTTTGTGACCGCCGGCGCATCTGCTATGAGAACTAGGTTAGGACCACTGAACCCATGTTATTTGGGGGGGTGAATATTACCATGTAACTTCTGGCTAACGCTATTGCCTTCTTTAATCGCGTGGTCTAGCTTGAAAGCGAAGTGTTTGAGGGGTAATATGAAGCCTTGACCTCTGAGAGAGTGAGAGTTCTTTTGGTACAACTCTCAGTCCATTCACAATTCTAAGCCGGGACGCGGGTGACGCGACGTGCCGTTTACGTCGTATTCACTTTCTGTTTTCTTGGCCTCCCGACATTCTTAGCCTACCGACTTGGTTGCCTGGCCAACAGATTCCACATTTGTTAAATACAATGTTGGACTTTTAGTACGAGTCTACAGCCCCCTCCTGCTTTATTTCCCCGTCATTTTTCTGAATTGTCCCGTTTCCTTTGATTTGTCAACAGTCATCCTCTTCATATACACCTCGACGTGTCCAATTTAATATGCATATCCGACTGATTCCCACCAAAATATCAGAGAAAGGAAAAGAAAGGATCATATGACGATCAGTTCTCACTCTCTCTTCTGGTTCTTCGTTCTCTCTGTATCTCACCTCGCTGCCTTGACATCCCCCACCTTGTTATTTCAGGTAAGCTAGAGAAATCAAAGGTCTTGTTCTTCATACCGATACAAAGTGACCAAGGAAGAAATACAGATGCAATTTATATGCTTTACTTGTTGAATTATATGTCTGACTGTTCAAGAATTTGGGCGTTATCTGAACAAAGGGGTTCAACTGGGAATCTTGGAAAAAGGAAGGGGGATGGTACAATTCGCTCAAAAACTCGGTACCGGATTTGGCTAATGCTGGAATTACGCATGTGTGGCTTCCTCCGCCATCTCAATCTGCCGCTACACAAGGTATATTACCATGCCTTTACTCCTAATAATAATATCTCAATTTCCTTTTACGGTTGCGCTTGCTTGCAGTTCAGTGATGATTGATGAACATGACAGTGATTGCATTGATAAATCATCATAAATAGTAGTTCTGGACTGCTTGACCAGGAAGAATTGATATTTGATACATTCGATTATCTTGGATCAAATTCAACTGTGTGGTTTCTGAGAAGGAATAGACCCTCAAAAGAAATCCTCCACATGAACATCTGTTCCAACTTCGAATTTAGTTGGACTCTCGTATATTAATGAATGTCATCCCCTTTTACTCTAGGGTACATGCCGGGGCGGCTCTATGATCTCAGTGCTTCGAGCTATGGGAATCAGGACGAGTTGAAGTCTCTTATTGATGCCTTCCATCGAAAGGGGATCAAATGCCTTGCCGATATAGTGATAAACCACAGGACGGCGGAAAAACAAGACAGCCGAGGAATATGGTGCATCTTCGAAGGCGGAACACCTGATGATCGTCTTGACTGGGGGCCATCCTTTATTTGTCGCGATGATACTGAGTACTCCGATGGCACAGGGAATCTTGATACAGGGGAGGACTTCAAGCCTGCACCTGACATGGACCATCTCAATCCGAGGGTGCAGAAGGAGCTGTCCGACTGGATGAATTGGTTGAAGAGCGATATAGGATTTGACGGGTGGCGATTCGATTTCGTCAAGGGTTATGCCCCGAGCATCACCAAAATCTACATGGATCAGACTTCACCAAATTTCGCAGTGGGAGAGAAGTGGAACTCGCTTTCTTATGGACAGGACGGCAAGCTCAACCCAAACCAGGATGCACACCGCCGTGCACTGGCGGATTGGGTCAATGCTGCTGGGGGGGCCGTCACGGCGTTTGACTTCACCACGAAGGGAATCCTCCAGGAGGCCGTTAAAGGAGAGCTTTGGCGGTTGAAGGATTCGAATGGAATGCCGCCGGGATTGATCGGCCTGCAGCCAGCAAGTGCCGTGACGTTCATCGACAATCACGACACCGGTTCCACGCAGCGACTCTGGCCGTTTCCCTCCGATAAGGTCATGCAGGGATATGCCTACATCCTCACCCATCCCGGAGTCCCATCCATCGTAACGTCCTCTTGCTCTCATTTCATCGACTCATCTCCCTGGTGTCCTGTGTCTGTGATAACTAATTTACTATGTTGATGTATGAATGTTGCCCTTGTCACATTGTGTCTTGCTCTATTACAACCTCAGAGAAGTCCTTCTGTCTGTCTGAACTTATCCCATTCATTGACGTGACCCATGCTTCTTGTAGTTTAGCACCATGTGAACTTGTTGATTGTTTCTTTCCCGATTTGATAAAAAGAAATGATACTTCTGCTTGTGCAGTTCTATGATCACTTCTTTGACTGGGGCCTGAAGGAGGAGATCGGCAAGCTGACGGTGATAAGGGCGCGGAACGGGATTAACGAGAAGAGCAGCGTGAAGATATTGGCTTCCGATTCTGATTTATACGTGGCCGCGATCGGCGACGGAGTGATCATGAAGATCGGGCCGAAGTATGAAGTAGGAGACCTTGTTCCTCCCAATTATCAGATTGCTACATCTGGGCAAGATTATGCTGTGTGGGAGAAGAAGTGATGTTCAGGCAAAACTGAAACATAAGTGACACCTCAAAGGGCAATTATACGCCACACCGTTGGCGTGAAATAGTAATTTACAAGCGGTCTTATGCACCGAATGGAAATAAGTGAAAAAATTTCTTCCAGCAACTTATGATATTTATTTGAGGTCAAAGAATTCTCGACACTACTCGTCCGTATGATATGATATGACACCATACTCAATTAAAGACATTTAAATTTGACATAAATGGATTCATGTGACACGTTTAAAATTGGGCTTGCGTTATTTGCACCCTTTTATCGACTCCCGACGTTACCATCATGTTGGATTGATTACTTTATCCCTTAGCAGTTCCACTTTTCATTAAGATTATTTCTTACATTATTTTCTTTTCAATTTTATGAAAAGAAAAACTACCCACATTTCTTCCAAAACTACTTTTTCACGGTAATTGATAGAGCTCAAAATAGAATTATAATTATCTATATGAGTTAGTGAATACTTCACAAATCCCTATTTGTCATACCTAGAATATCCACGTGAATTTAGAGAAATCAAATTTCGAACCAACGATTTGTAATTTCTACACATGAAATGATGGGTCTGCTCGTTGGAGGTAGCGCGCTCAAAACGACTTGTGGTTTAGACTTATACTCAAGTTTGTCCTTTTGTTGTAGGATCAAAGAGATTATGATGGGTTTTGGTTTTGCGTCAATTTATAATTCATATATATTAGACTCATATAAGAGATCATTATAATGTAGTATGAGGCTACGGCATCATTATGGAATCTTTTGCAGTACATAGCCCTATTCTGGTGTACCTGGATAAACTCTTGCATCATCTTCTTTTCCTTTGTATGATCTTTTTTATTCGGTTTTGGATACAACTCATTAGTATCTTTATCAGTATAACCCTTTTGGTACTCTGAGAAATGAAGTGTCTGCCATTTCTCTCTCACTGCGAGGACGATGAGGTTAGAGTAGAAAATTCAGAGATGGCGTTTTGATTGCATTTTCACCGCCATTCGAGATCATCAATGCATCTATGGGAGTGATGAAAGAAGCAAGATGGAAAGGATAAGACCTTACGCAATGGGAAAAACACATCCTTTTTCTGTTGTCAGAAAACGACCTTATGCGATTATTATTTTGATAAATTTTTTGGTGCTATCCTTTGTCCTCTGTCTTCTTTTTTACCCCAATGAATGGATTGACACTTTTACTTGTGATGAAATTTTATACTTTGCAATTATTCTAATGAAGTATTTACATTTGTACAATTAAGTCTCTAAATTAGCACAAGTTTTTTTAATCGAGGTCCCTTGATCGAGAATTCAGATAATTATAGCCGGCGTATTTTGGAACCCACAAAAGTCTCAACATTAGAAGTTTAAGTGCAGTATTCATATTGAGAAATCTTATTGCTCAATTATTAACTGATAGTCCAAAATGGTTATAAAAAAAATTCACATCGAATTCTTACGCGCTTGGATGCATAATTAAAAGTTGAAGGACTTGATTGATGAAAATTTTCGTGAGCTTGGGGTCAACACCAAAAAGACCATTTTAGGGTACGTGTGACTCCTACGCATGTTTACCCCTAAAACCCCGCCATTTCCTACGACTCTGAGCTCGCAGGTCACAGGAAAACCGTTGGGAGGTTAACGGTCCCGCGAGCATATTCTCTCACTGCGTGTGTATGTGTCTGTGCACCCGAAGAACGACCGGGTTCCCTCTTTTCTGGGCAAGATTTCTTCATCTCTCTCAATGGATCAACCCGCAAATTCAATGGGTGTCCGAGTTCATGTGGCGTAGCAAATTTCTTCCGCATTATTTTAGAGAGGAAGCGCCATCATGGGGCTCGAAGTTTGTCGTTCCTCAGAACATGGTGCCTTCGTGAGCTCGTTGATCAGTCTTGCGTCTCGTTAGCCTTTTCTTGATTTGTCTGGTTCGTTGAAATGAAGGTGCACTGTCCGTTTGATTTCTTGCGGATGGTTTCCCGGCTTGCGCTGGGATGAGAAAATTACTTACCCGGATTTTGCAAATCCTGTTCTGATTTGGGGGATGAAGAGTTCTGTTTGCTGCAGTCCGGGGTTTGCATATGTTAACAAGGTCGTTGTCCTGAAGGAAATTAAGTCTGGGGTCAGCTACACGATCCTTATGTAGTTGGTTAGTCGGTACCGTGATTAGAAGTTCATATGGCCGATTGAATAGCAAAATACAAGAGCTTGGGAGATGCAAGCTGTGGGGAGGATAGGCAGGTACATATCAAAAGGGGTGTACAATGTTTCTGGCCCCTTCCATCCATTCGGTGGAGCAGTGGACATCATCGTAGTTGAACAGCCGGATGGTACTTTCAAATCCTCTCCTTGGTACGTCCGGTTCGGGAAATTCCAAGGGGTTTTGAAGACAAAAGAGAAGATTGTCAAAATATGTGTCAATGGGGTTGAGGCGGACTTCCACATGTATCTGAACCATAAAGGGCAAGCCTACTTCCTTAAGGAAGCAGACGAACAAGAAGGGGAACCATATGACAAATTTCCTTCAGGTGGAGAGAGAGAGGAGTGCATTCCCAGGTGAGGAAAGTAGCAGTTTCAATTCTAATGCGTCTCTTCTGACCGATGCAGGAAATGAGAACATTATGGCCAGAAGTAGTTCTTGCCGATCCCGAGCTTCTGGGCTAGTTTCAGGATGCAGATCGACGGGGACTGATGGTCCCAGTGAAAAAGAGGTTGGTGTCAGTGTCATAAGCAGAGGTTCATTAGAGCGAGCAGAGATTGCAGCCGAACTTCTGGAGTTGAATTGGTCAACAAATCTTGCCTCTTTCAAGTTCCGGAAAAGATACTCTCCTCAATTTACTCCTGATACTTGTGACCGTAATAATGTTAATGTGGATGAGGAGCAAAGCAGGAAGGAGTCCCTTGTCCCCAGTAACCCGGAAAGCAGTTTAATGGATGGCCCATCGCATGAGGAAACTGCTTCTTGCAACATGAGTGTGCAGTCTGTTGAGAATACGGACTTCACTGTCCGATCTGCTGATGGGAAACTCTCACATTGGAAAGGCATCACAGAGGGCATTGCTACGTCCACTGGAGGTAAGATGTAAAACTCGGTACTTTGGATGAACGCTGGGATGTAATACTAGAAAATGTTTCAAAAAATCAAAAGGATATTGTGCGGTCGACGGCAATGCTACAAGCATGACTGTAACTGTTGAACCTCTTTTTCCCTTTTCATTTTCTAACTTTATGTAGTTAGTATTTGAAGTAAAGTTCAAAAAACAAAGTAAGTGACTAGTAGAGTTTGGATCAAAATATCTTAAAGAGAGTATGCAAATCAACCAGGCAGTCATATATCCAAGGAGCAGACTTATGGAGTTCATTCCTTCACTATTGAGACTTCGGAGAACTTATACGCCTCTAGTGAGAGATCCAATCAAATATTGCACCATGATAGCAGAGAAACCCATCCGGAAGCAGTACTGATTAATAACAATAGTATTGCTGAGGTAACTTTCTTCTGAATTCTTTCATCAAGGGAGTCCACAAGTGATACTTTGATATGGTATCCTCCATAGCATCAGTGAGTGTCAGGATACAGCAACAAGCACTGGGGAAAACAATTTTGTGGTTTACTATGCTAATGATGCTTGTCTTGCAAATTCTGTCAGCTCAGTTTTATAGTTTGATCGATTTTGGTTGATCATGTTCGAGATACTTGTCTTATTTGAATTTGAAATTTGAAACTGCAACCAGTTCTTTTGTTAAACCAGAAGTCAATGTAATTCTTATGCATGATTTACAAAAAAAAAAAAATGTAATTCTTATGCGTGCATAAGTGCAATTTTGAGTTCAATTTCAAATTAATCCACTGCATATTGCATGATTGGGTAGTTCAAGGAAACAACTAAGAGAATAATCTAGCTGTGCCTAATTCCTCTATCCAGGAATTTATGGGGATACGCCATGGAGATAAACTCACAATACTGGAAACATTTGCTCCAGTTGACACCAGCAACACATATAATGCTGTCGAGCAAACAGAATCACCAAGCATCTGTAGTGTCTCCATTTTCAGTGGCAGAATTAGCCAAACAGGTCAAAACAGTTCTACTGATGAAACAAGCAAGTTCCCACTCAGTTTGGGGTATATGGACAATACCAATGGGTCCTATTGTGGTTTCCTTCTACCAAAAACCCCCAGTTTTCCAACAGAAGATAATTCAATTGGAGAATTTCTTTTGAGTGGCCTTGACGAGTCCAAAGTCAATGAGGTCACTCCAGGGGAAGATATTACTCTGGTTTCTGTTAACAAACAAAGAAACCTTTCATTGGGTCCACAGTGCTGTTTGGAACCTGCAAGCATGTTAATTAATGTGAAAAATGAGTCATTTTTTATGTCAGACAACTTTGGTCAAGAAAATCTATCAATCGACGCTGAATATGCAGACAAAATGTCAAGAACCATTTCAGTTCCCATTGATACTACCAGAAGTTGTAAGATCTATGAGAGGCAACTTGGACGTAAAGCACAAGCATTGCCTAACATGAAATCCAAATTTGATGGTTCGGATGCACATGGCTGCCATTATCCCTTAAGCTGCTCTTTGGATTTGGATTTTAAATCTAAGAATCTGCCATTGCTGAATGGAGAGGACTCTGACACAAGGGTGACCAATGTGCACAATGAACATAAATTAGCTTTAGAACTGTGTCATGTTGAGGATTCTCAGGGTTCAGGTGGGAGCACCTATGTAGTCACCATTCCCGAATTGGGTAAGACAATTGGCGTTACTCCTAAATGTTGTTGTAAGTTGGTAATTTGTGAAGGCTCAAAATCGAAATTAAAGTAGGCCCTTGTTACACTGATTTAAATGGGTGTTCAACAAATTGTATCAGTTTTATTTCATCGAATGAGGTTCTCCTGCTAATAAGTACTTCCTTCGGGATGTGCTTGCTTTATTGCTGCATTAGTTGGTTTTAAAACGTTGATCTGGCTGTTCAAGAAAAGCATCTATCGAATTCCTATCATTTTCAAATTGATGGAAGTCACCAACTTTATGTTGTGTGCAGAAGCACCTGTTTCCAAGCAAATAAAGGAGATCAGTGCTGATGCTACTTCTTGTTTCCCTAATGGTCAATTAGTGGATGATAAATCTTGTTCACTTAGTCTTGATACTGAGCATGCTTCAAGGAGTGTTAACGGAATGGATAGAGATCATACTTTACCCAAGCCAAAATATGGGAAACAGATGTTCAGGGCAAACACCCCAACTTCTGAACAGGTGGCATCATTGAACTTGAGGGAAGGGAGTAACACAATTACCTTCACGTTCTCCACAGCAATGCTAGGGAAGCAGCAGGTTTCTTTTGCACCTTGCCACTTTCGAACACTAGGCCTAGAGAAATCTTTTAATTCCTTCTCTGGGAAGAAAGCAATCATACTCCATTACAACTCACATTGGATAATTGCACAGGTTGATTGCAAAATCTATTTATGGAAATGGAATGATCGTATTATGATTTCCGATGTTGATGGCACCATTACCAAGTAAGGCTACTCTAACCTCGTATCATACAAGGGCTGTGTGGGCTATTTATTATTCAGATTTCTTAGGTTCATCCACTGACTCACTTGACTTAGTTTCAGGAATTTAGGCTAAACAGACATTTAGACTGTTTATTCTGGTGCTAATTCTTAGTTTAGAAGACAATTCGACTGTCAAGTGAATTAATGTTGGATGAGTGATGAGACTTTTTGCATAAATTCCACAATCACATTCCAAAGACACGAATGAAACTCTTATGTTTTGTTGTTAGCTTGGTTTGGGACTTGAACGTACCTAGATGCAAGCCAACGTGCTCTTACAATTAGCCCATCGTCTTACAACCTAAATCCACCATTTGGGTAGTATTGCTTATGCCCCTTAGAATTTCTCCTGGACCAATAGAAACCTATATCCTCTTGCTTTTCTGGAGAATACGTTTAGTCTGGTGTCATCAAGAAGGCCAGTCTCATTACTTTTCCAACTAGCCTCTCTTACCTCTCAAACAAATGATCTCTGACTTACTGGCGCCAGAGAACTTGATCATTAGAATATCTTGACGATTGTCACTGTAATTATATTTATGAATGGTGATAAAGGTGAATGAGTGTGTTTTTGCCCGATTAATATGTCCTGCAGCATGGGTTGCCCTCTTTGAATGATTGTAATCACTCAACTAAAAGTTGTATGTGCTGATATATGTCCATGCTTTCTTGTTCATAACCAATTTCGGCAGATTAAGTTTTGGATCTTGACTTGTGGCTGATGCCTTGTCGCAAGATGATCATATCTCTTCATGCCAACACTTGTCTCAAAATTTGTATTTCTTTTGATTTCCTCTTCAATCATCCCTTCTTGAAGTAGTTATTTTTCAAGATCGATCTTAACTCACTGGTCATAATTTTCAATTTTAACAGGTCTGATGTATTAGGACAGTTCATGCCTTTGGTTGGGGTAGATTGGTCACAAACAGGTGTTGCACGTCTCTTTTCAGCTATTAAGGTTTGCTGCATTTTTATCCTTTCTTGTGAATTAGGTTTTACTTTCAAGGAAGTTATGGGGTTTCTTCTATCTTATAATTTTAGAAGTCACAATAGTTCTTACAATGTCTGGTGGCATCTTTAGTACAGAATTTTCATATGGTGCCACTTTTCTTGAGAAGTTCATTTCAAGGCATAAGCTCTGACAGCAACCAGGCCTGGAAACCCAAAATTAGACATATATTTCGTATGGATTAATGCAAATGATGGGATAAGTCATCCGATTTTACCTTTCATGGACCAACTTTGTTCATCCTTTCAGGAAAATGGATATCAATTGCTTTTCCTTAGCGCGCGTTCCATTTTTCAGGCTTATCTGACTAGGCAATTTCTATTCAACCTTAAACAGGTATATCTCAATGTAATTTTGTTCCTAATTGCCCACTCAAGGATGATCTTTCAAACATATCTGTCACTAAGTTTCTCTTCAATCTGACTCATGTGGTGCCTCTTTTTCACGTGCTAGTTATATCTTCTTTAAATTTGAGTTCTTTCCTTCTTCCAGGAAGGCAATGCCTTACCAGATGGACCTGTTGTCATATCTCCTGATGGGATTTTTCCTTCTTTATTTCGAGAAGGTATCTTGCCTTTATGCATTATTATGCTTGTTAAAATACTGTGCTTTCTAGAGGTCGCTTTGTGGAGTATGGCAAAACTTGCATGACATGCAAACCCAATGAAACAAAAAGAGGCAACACGAGTGAGGATGTGTGGAAAGTACAGAAGCGACATACAAATTTTCGTGTTTCAGCCACTGGAAGACATCCACTGCCAAAGGAGGATGAAAATTCATTGTACCAGATTGAGTTACAAGAAGCCAAGGAACTCACAATCTTGGCTTTGAAAATGCAGCGTGCTTCATATTACAGAAACAGTTACAGAGAGACGTCTCACAAAGCCCCAAATAGAGTATTCAAATAACCTAACTAAGGAAAATTCAAACTCGGTCACAATTTACGTGGAGATCCACCAATTATTCAAGTCATAACATAAAAATCTCCACTTCATTTTGAACTTCATCAAATTCCAAAAAAAAAAAAAAACAATGAACTTACTTGATCTTCTGCACACACCAAAAGGGCATTACACAACACTACACAAGCTAATCAAGTCCGGACATGCTTGAGTTTATTGAGAGGAAGATAATCCATTGCCATGTCATTTAGCTTATTTGCAGCACCAATTTTCTTCTTTGGTTGTCTTTTTGAGAAATAATTCCATGAAAAAAATGTCATCTGATGTCAATTT
Organism: Melaleuca quinquenervia; assembly: GCA_030064385.1. Lineage (NCBI taxonomy): Eukaryota > Viridiplantae > Streptophyta > Magnoliopsida > Myrtales > Myrtaceae > Melaleuca > Melaleuca quinquenervia. The sequence continues at coordinate 15,094,859 of CM057723.1, forward strand.
GCTGTGGTCTCTCTTATGGAACGTCTGATTCTCAGATGACTAGCATTCTAGCTATCACCAGTACAATCGTTTCTTCACAGTTTAAGCAAAGACAGTCCTGCAACTTGGCCTTCCAGCTGTGCAACCATTAACTCTGAACACATTTCCAGTATCTACCGCTGTCGAGTTTACCAGCATAACTGATTTGAATGATGCTAATCTAGCATTATCCTATTTACTAGCTGCTTTGCGTTTCCAAACTCACATGATTTACCTGCTTTTTCAGTTGTCAGGAAACGTCCTCAGGAATTTAAGATAGCATGCTTAGAGGTTAGTTCCTCCCAGTTTCATGTTCAAGTATACATTTTGATCTGTCCAACATGCTTGATGCAATACTCTGTTCTATGCATTTGAAATTGTTTGCTATCATTAGCCTGTTCAGAATTTTGACACATTACCAAGCTTCCTCTTCTATGCGTGCGTTGGTATGTGCATGTGTGCACGTGTGTGCAAGCATGCGTTACGCCGTGATTATGGTTCTTTTTGTGAAATTTATATGGTATAAAAACAATTTAGTAGCTGTTCATTCTGAATTTCTTTCTGAGGTCCTTTCCATTTATATCATGAGTGGAGAAGTCGTTCTTCATTTTTCCTTCAGCATATAAGATGAGTTCTCTGAGGAATCTTTCTACGTTCTTCCTTTTGCATGTACTTGCCTGAACATTTGTCTAGGACTTCTCATAAACCAGTGAATAGAAAAATGCAGATCATTTGCTTGATTGAAAAAACGGCTGATTTTCTATCAGTCTATTCTGACTCTGTGCTTCATTGCTTTTTAACACTGTCTAGGATATCAAGTCATTGTTTCCCTCAGATTGCAATCCATTCTATGCTGGTTTTGGAAACAGAGACACTGATGAAATCAGTTACCTCAAAGTCGGAATTCCAAAAGGAAAAATTTTCATAATCAACCCCAAGGTGAGTTGATGACTTAGCTAAAGTGATCTCAAGTCAGTATAGCTTTAATTTTTTGATGAACTTGATCCGCAGGGTGAGGTTGCTGTGAACCATCATATCAACACAAAGTCATATACATCTATTCATGCTCTTGTTAATGGCATGTTTCCACCGATAATCTCACGGTCCTCACCTGAGCAGGTTTGCTTCCTCGTCTGGTAGTCAACTGCACTTCAATTTTAGTAAGAGATCCCTGAATCCAAAACATAGACTTGCCTTTGTTAAACTAACATGAGGCTATATTCCAAAGGAATCATTAAAGATGGAGAAGTTAGACAGTTTGGCCAGTAAAACGTTTTGTGAACCAAGAACATCCTATCTTTGGCTGAATAAACCAAATTATTGCTATGAATTCTTCGTTTGACTCGTACTTCGGTATTGCTTACTAAAGTGAACTGAGCCTACTATCAATATATCTTCAGTAAATAAATTTTCATTTGCCCATCTTTCTCCTTTCGTATGTAATTTCTTTTTCTCTCTGGTAATTCAATAAATTTTAATCTATACCAAAGAAAGGGAGAACAACGTTACTTCCAGGCCCAGGCCAACAAAGACAAGTTTGACCTACTCAGCCAGTTACAAGGCCTAAAGAAACAGAGCGTAAAATTACCAGTCCAACTATTGAGAACATTTGGAGTGAAATTTGAAATTCTACACTTACTTCTATTGACTGAGATGAATCCTACCGAGCTCAATGCATAACAACTCTCCAATTTCTACAGATGTCCACTACTTCAGTGGACAGCTGCCCCTGCTTCCTGCCATCATCCAAGAGAGATTTAAGAGCAATTCGAACTGTGAAAGTGAAATCCACCATGACTTGATCAAAACGGCGATTAACTTGCTCGTGCAAAACTCGATTGCTCTCCATCCAAACAATGTAGGTTTGAGAAGGATCACCTTCAGATTTCTTCTTTTATTTCCTTCAAAGCCTAACTCCACAGTCCAATCAGCTTCAGGCCTATTTTTATTCAACAGTTCCATAACTTGTTCCCAAAATTACATAGAGATTAAACATTGGAAAAAAAATGTTGCCTACACTCTGCATTTTTTTGTTTTGTTTGGGCATTGGACACATACTTCTCCAATATCACATTTCCTCAACCTATCAAATGTTTGAAGTCTACTCAACAGAGTCAGCCATACTGTAAAGCCATGCTCAGGTATGTCTGATTTAAACCAAACAAACCTGTGCCAATTTACTTTAAGTCCGTGTTGAATAATTAGATTCCAAGCCTCAAGATTAGGGAATTTCCCATCTGTAGATCCGAGGAAAAGAACTTTATCTGAAGCATCGGGATTTGGGAACAACACTCCACATATAGCAGCTTGAATATCAATAAGTTCCTTCCTTCTTACAGCTGGCCACCACCACTCTCTTCCATTTATAACATCTTTAACTTTAGCTGACTATTGGAGGGAAGAATGATAGATAATCTTAGCTAAGGATCATTTTTTAGAGCTCCAAATGGATGCCATCTATCAAACCATAACAAGATAGATATCCCATCGCCCACAATATATTTCACATGAGATTTAAGTGTACTCTCTGTTTTTGTATCTTTCTCTGGGCATTGCTACAATTACATTGAGCCTCTGCTTGCTAAATACTTCTTTTATTCTGGACAAGACTATGGATCCAGGCAATTAATAGGGAACCTGATTTAAGCAGCAAGCTCCAAAGCATGTTAAGACTGCGTTTCATTTTTTTGTTTTGGTTCCAGGAAGACTATAATTCATGGAACTTTTGGAAACTGCCTTCTCCTGCTATTGACATATGAAGTGGTGTTCCATGCATTTTAGAGGCAGATCCATTTGATGTTGGCCATCTAACTGTTGAACCCCAGCAATTGTTATCTCAGATCCTATGGTGGAAGTTCAGGTTGTTCTCTGAAGTTTAACCCTGTGATATGTAGATGATACTGATTCTTACACAGTCTGAACATGTTTGATAATTTCAGTCTCATAAGAAATGGAGAATCAAGAGTCAACCCGAAATATCAGTTAGAAAATGAATCACCAGCGAAGATCAGTCATACGAAAGTGGGCACCCTATCTGGCAGTTACCTCTATTGTACACTCCCTTCTCAGAGCTTTTGCCTTCGCTCATGTGAATAATCATGTAAGTTTTTCATGCCCCTCTCTAGACACGGACTTAAGATGTAATAAAAAAAAATAATTAGGAAATACGGGGTGGGTTTAACTTGGAATTTGAATTGGTATATTAGCAATAGTCACATTTCAGCTTTTATTTTCAGAAGTGCAGGACGCACATGTCAAAAAAGTTGCCGGAAAAGAGCTCCACGTATTGGTTACACACAGCCATTCACGAGTTTGTCATTTTGATTGATAGCTGCTTTCGCCTGACTGAGATTCATTTCTTCTGGTGAAGATATCCTCAATTCACTGTCCTAGACTTTTTAAATGACATATCTGATCTAACCATGTACAAGGGGAAAAGTTCCTTTTGAGACTCAGCATTCCGTTCATGCACGCTCAGGATGTACTTCTGTCCATAGTCAAGCCTCATCTGGTTCAACATTCACGTTTGGCCCCATCTTTTTTGAGATCTCCAAATATGAGCACTTAAAAGTGGTAAGTTCTGTGTAAGACAATTTCTTGCATGTGCAACAGCATTGATATCGTATTTCTCTCAATTTAAACAATCAGAGAAAGGCATTTCAGACTTTATTGGGGTCAAACGCTAACCGAACGAGCCAATAATTTCTAATGGCTAGTTTGTTAAATTTATCAACCATATGGCTGTTGGTGGAGTTTGTTTGAAAAACAAACAAAAGTACTATTCCTTGTTCCACATAGGAAAGTAAGAGAGAGAATGTCACTTTAAATATAAGTTTCTTTTTCTAAAGGATTGATTGGGTGTGAGCTGGATCCCACCATACCTGCGTGCGGGTGCGTGATTATTAGGCGTACTTAGCACTTAGCACAAAACGTTAGAGTGGGAAAGAGCTGGGCAGGCTTCTTATACTCGTATGCTAGTCGCATTCAGCCACCACAAGCTGAAGAATATGAATATCTTTGAAAGTTAAACGTGTTTGTGATGATGGGCTTGAATACAGCATAAAGGCAATGAAGTTATCTGCTTTATGACAAATTAATGAATAGGTTAAACCTTTTCTGATGGATGGTACTTGGCAGTAGTAATCTGTCGATTTGTCAGTAGTCATTTGATCCACTAGGCATCAACTCGGTTTTTGGTTGAACTGTGGAACGATTCTTCCTTTCTCATCGCGACTCTTTCATGATAATCACTAGTAGGTATTTTATCTGTAGCGAATTCGATACGCCAAGCATATATATCAAGAACGTCCTATCAAAATCTTAACCGTTAATTCATATATGTCCCTGGAACGTCAAGACCACAGGCAATTGTCACATCATGAGTATGCCTATCAAGTTCGAGGCATTCCGATTCGGGTGAAGACCAAGTTGTTCTAGATGGGTCAAGGTTTGACCAATGCTTGACGACCCTACGGCTCATGTAAAATGTGTTGGGGCAGACCGGAAGCTACCCAATCAAAGCTCCTAAGCTAACCAGGCTTCTGACCCTTTTCAGTGGTCACTCAACGATGAATTATTCCTTTGCAGTAGTAGAGTTTTCACAGAACAAGTATAATTCTCCGGAGCAACAGATAGAAGAACTCGCACATGTTAATTGAGATGCCTGTTGAGTAGCTTCAAAGTTCGATTGCATGGCATGTTGAGAATTTTAAATACTTCAACCATCTCAACAGTCAGTAGTTTAGCGACAGAAGTGTTTTAAAGCGGTCCAAAAATGTGGAACGGAGCGGAACCAAGCCATTTTCAATGGCTGATTCGAAGTAAATAGCCATGTTTTTCGGTTGTGGATGGCTGACACAGCGAACTTTCTTTGCCATAGACTCGTCGCCTTTGGCCTGCCTCGCAGACCAGCGTGACTAGGATTGGCGACTTCGTTTTTCATTGACATATCCACGGCGATGAAAGTAGTTCAATCATGCTATGTCGATCAATTGATCTTCATATCAGCTATCTCTAACAAAAATTGCCTAGAATGACTAAATTAATATATTATCAAAATATTATGACTAAGTTGACACAATTGAAAAGTTTAGAAATAAATTAGTTGTAATTCTATAGATTTGATATTTTTTGGACAATTTTTCCTAACTATTTTGTTCAATAGGGTCAACAAATTGCGTTAAAGGTTTAAACTCTTTGTCAGAGTAAATGACCAACTCTGGAAATCAAAACTTTATCCCAAACGACGATAAACTCAAAATTGAATGTCGGTAGGCAAAGAGAGACACTTTTTCAGAAGATGTTGCATCCTCAAAGCTGATTAGCTCTCCATCCAGATACAAAGAATGTCCTCTAAGCATACTTACTTCTTGCCACATTCTAAAAGAAGGCTCATCTTTGTATCAGGACAGAGCAGATTTATATCGTCCGGAGCTCTCAACACCTGAATCCCAAAATCCGGCGAATTAATGCTGAGATCCTTGACAATGTCCAGAGAATACGTGAGTCTCAGCCGGAGACAATTAAGTTTTGACTGGATTTTTTTGTTTAAATTTAGACCAGGGTTTGTTCTTTGCGAGAGCTTCCCAAAATACCCAATTTGCCCTAATTAGGCGACCAGATCACTTGATGCTGCAACTTTTTATTATGATCCTCCATCTCGATGGGGTCACGGAGATCACAATTTTTGTATATTTGATAATGAGATCCTGTAAATTTGGTCGTGAACTTTCCAACTGTAAAAGAATCACTTCAATCGAATTTTTCTCAAAAAAGATATCACGACTCTTCATCTCGATCGTTTGTTTAGCCTTGATTAATGGAAATCCATAACATAAATCGTTCTTCAAAAAATTGGATTAAGATTGATAACCGTGTGGGTTGGACATCGGACGAGAAAGAAACGAGTGGTCCAACTTGGGTCAAAGCCCAGGAAAAGAGATACAATTTTCCTTTGAGAAATCCACATTAGCTTCAAGTGGCAGAAGACGGCGCCACGTGGTGCCATGCCCAAGCTTCACTGCGCTCGGACACTAGTGGTGCGCCACCTGGTGAGTGGGCCCCACTCGCTGGCACACCTCCACTGACCTAAGTGCACTACACCTAGAACATGTAATTTCTTCTCAGCTTCGACAAGTGAACCTGAAGCTAACACCCCAAGTCACGCATGTAAAACTTGACATTTGTGGTTTATGATAAAATAAAAATGTAACATCGAAGAAGATTTTGAGCCCTCCTGTGAGAATGCAATTAGGTTCTATCACAAATCATGTAAATTGCAGTTCACTTAATCTCAATATATATACAAGCTTAAGATGACTGAAAAAGAAGTCAATCGGAGTTTCAATAAGAAGATCAAGAAGCACCCAAGTGGATGAAAATTAGTGAATATCAATGGTTTGATTGGCGGATGAAGTGAAGACAAGTTGAACAATTCCTCGAGAAACATAATATCAGTTGAAATGACAGTCTATTTTCATTGTGTCCAATGCATTCATGGAAATCATTGTGTGCTATATAGCACTGTGATTATTGTAATAAAGGATTGTCCCGCTATAACGGCACACTCTCATATCTTCCATAGCTATTACAGCCATAATAACTCCGACATCATATAAGCAAGAGCTTAATAGTCAGCTTGTATATTGGAGTGAGCGACAATGGTCTACTACTTTTGTTGTGCTATGAAATAAGTGAGGTGCCTAAATCAAGAAGAATGGAAATGTTCATGATGACTTGGAGGTTACAAAGCTCAAGTGAATAGTTGGATGCACCTGGTGAAGGTGAACAAGTCTAGAATGATGATGATCGGTAAAAATCAGAAGGACCACAACGGAGAACAAGTTGGTTGAGTCATAATAGCTAATATGCTTCCAAAGACCAGTAAAAAGATTAGCGTATTATTGCTAGAGCAACAGATTGTTGACAAAGAGCAACTATTAAATATCGATGAGGTGTAAAACTATGACAACACTGATAATCCTTATGAGCTCAGTATAGATGAGGAACCAACATGTGTGTTTAGAGTCAATGTGGTGTCCTTTGAAGTATTTAGGAGCTAACTTAGTCAAATCAGGCCTATTGATGAATAGTCTAGCTGGTTAAATGAATTTGGACTTCGTTGAGGTATTAGGTTCGATTCTCCGGGGAAGTGCCTATGATTTAAGTGGAGTGTCATGGTGGTAGGTTGCCGTGCTAGTCTCTCCCGAGGAATAGTCAAAGTGCGTGCAAGCTAGTTCGGACACATCGGTTACCAAAAAAAAAAAAAAACTATGTCAAATCAGTGAAGATGAGGAATCAGTGGAGATGCTAATGTCCTTAATGATCTTTGGAAACTAATATGGTTAATTAGCGAAGATAAAAAATTGCTGGGATGTTGATTTCCTTGGATGTCTTTGTATGCTGAAGAATTCAATAAAAGCATTGGATGATAAATTGCACGTCATTCCATATAGTTTGTTAGTGGACATCGTTAACACACTAATAATAATTTGCACCTCCTAATTATGGGTAAATAATCGTGTTGATGTTTAATGAAGAAATGTGTTAATCACTTGGCCAATTGATTAGAACATTAGACAAGAAGAAAATAGCTATTACATAGGATTAGAATTCGAAAAAAGATCACCAGAATTGTTTTTGAACGGTGAGATCACCAGAGTTAATCGGCAGCAATTATGGTAAAAATGGGCAAGACAGATTCTAACACTGACACTGTTATGGGAAATGGCCACTGTCAGAGAGATGTCGCCAATGTCAAAGTGTTGTTCTGACAATTTCTAGTAACATTCAACTACTAAACTACTAAAGACAATTTCTAGTACAATAGGGCTAACGGTTACTTGAAGATTTCCAATAGGGAATGGTCATTTGAGGATGGGTGGCTATATATTGATTCCAAGAGAATAATGGGGTCGGGTGGAAACGAACAAATTGAGTCATGTGCTTTAGGTCTTCTTTTTTGCTCTATTTTTGTTGATATTAGTTGTGTATTCTTGATGTCAATGTTTAAGTGCTGATAATATTTATAATTAGTGATAAGAAGAAGTACATGAGTGATAACAGTACGCGAGTCATAAAAGCATCATCTATTGAAAATGTGGTACTACTTATTGTGACTTATCTTAAAATTTACCATGGATTCTAACATTGTTGTGCTTTTCGTGTCGAGAGTGAACACAAACTTGTGAACAAAGGCAAACCACTACGTATTTGCTTGTAATGTCTTCTATCTATTCATCATTAACACTACCAGCTCATTATAATCATCACTAGTAATATAGCAGCACACGCACCTAATTTCTATAATATGTGCCAAAATCTGATGTTTAGCTTGTTGTTTTCTATTCAACAAATATATATATTTTTAGTTTTCGAACAATTTTTCCTCTTATAGATTGTTAGGTGCTCTTATTCATTTAAGTATAACCTATTCTTGCACGTAGACACCATGTGATACTTGAATCCGTTAAACCTAGTTTTCATAGAAGTTGTTAGAGGTGGCAAAATGAGTTAAAAATTCATAGTTTAACTTATATTAGATAAAGTTAGTCATAATTGGGTTAGTTCAAAAGATTAAATAGATATTAAATGGGTAACCTAATAATCTAATGGGTCTTAAATGTGTTCTAAATGGATCACAAATGGATTATCTAATTAATTTTAAGTGTTATTAATAAATTAATTTAAATGTCACTAACAAACATTTTTAGACTATGAAAATTATAGTATTTTAATTATTTAATTATTTAAAAATAAAATTTTGATTATTTTTCTCCTTTTTTCTTTTAGTTTTTTTTCTCATTTTTCCCTCTTTCTAAGTTGTTCACTAGCCAAGAGGTGAGGGATGAGCTCATTAGACTCCAACGACGGAAGAGGAAAAGCAAAAAAATTAAAAAAGATATATATTTTTAAATAAATAAAATAAAATAAATAATCAAATAAATTGTATTGTATAAAGTTATTTTAACAGTACATTTTTAAAAAAGATCACAAAACCAAATTTCCTAAATTTGGTTAAGTATGTAAGTTTTTTAATAATACGGGTTGGGTCGGGTATGTGTTGGATAAGTCACTAAAATTGTATTATATGAAAATATGAAAATATGTCAAAACGGGTTAAACGGGTCAATATGGGTTGGATCATTTTTTACCCTACCTGACCTACCCATTTGACACCCCTAATAGTTGTTGATTTCAGCAAAATCATCAGAGTTTATTTAAACAACATGTTCACTACCTTTAATTGTATTGTAAAGCCCAATAGCCATAGCTTTTGCACATTCCTCACATAACTGTTTTACCTTCTTCTTCTTTTTGATCACTTAAGTATCATAATTTATTTTTTCGATCACTTGAATGTTATAAAAGTTTTCAATTGATCATTTAAGTGTTATAACTTATTGAGAATGTTCATCACAATTGTTATGTCACATCAAATGTTTAAGCCCTGGTAAAGGTTTTTTTTTTTAATAGTAGTCAAGTGAACCATTAAAAGTTATAGCACTCAAGTCGATTTAAATTTTTTTTTGACACTCTAGTGATTGAAAAAAAATTATGGTGCTCAAGTGAATAATATGCATAGCTTATGACACTTGTGATTCCTTATCCCCCATTTAATGTGACTATTGATGCCTACTTTTTCCTAATTACTAAAATAACAATGTTGCATATTCCATCACTTTTGTTTTTTACAATGTTTGTGCTTTTAATTTAAAGACAATTACCATAAAAGTCCTAAATTATGTCAACTATGATACAAACATTGTAATAGACTGCTTCTGGCCCCCTTTTCGAGGTCCAATTGAACGAATTTACGGGTTTAGTGAATAGCCCGTTGGCCTCGAGAGTACCCGGACTAAATCAACAACTTTTGTCCTGGGCAATTCCGAACTTTCGAAAATCACATTTTGGTCCCACAACTTTTAGATATTGCAATTTGGCCCCTAAAGATTTAAATTTTGACCTAGGGGCACCATAGTAATTTTCATTGCCCCACTTTCCTCTCTCCTCTCTCCTTTTTCCCTTCCCCATGCGACGTCCAATCGCTCTCTCTCTCCTCTCATGCGTAGTCCCACTCCCCTCTTGGCTGCGCGAGGTCTCTTCTTCTCCTTCTTCGTTCTTGATGCTCCGACCACCATTTGGCACGTCGTTGGTGGCGTTGGGTTCCTTGATACACCGGCTTCAAGTCTCAGCCATCCACCACCTCCATCGCTACCTCCACCGCCGCCGGGATGCCCCAAAAGAAGCCTTTGCGGATAGCTCCGCCTATGTTTTTCCAGATTTGCTGTCTGAGCTTCAAGTCACGAGATCTCCCAAACCTTCGATCTTTAGCTCTTTCCGTTACTTCCAATGGATTCCTAGGTACCCCTTTACCCTAATGTAGGATTTGATTGGGATTAATTTCGTCTAGAATCGCCAATTTTTCACCCAAACCGTTGGTGGTCCCTGTTTCAATCGGAGCAGCTGTTTGTGGCCGCCATGCCTCCTTCAATGAGATCCATCCCTTGCCACCACCTCCAAATGATAGCTGGATGTCCTACGATCACAACGACACCGGTCTCGGCCTCTAAAGTTACACCGTTTGGGAGAAATCAACCTCGAAGCACCGCTACCTCCCCTTGGAGCTCTAATTCTAGCCAGCAACTTCACAGAGCGATTACTTGCCGCTTTGGCCACCTCATGTGACGCCGCAACCACCAATAGACTCGTGGGAGTCCCATCTTCAAAGCCCAATAGGTCTCCTTCTCCAATTTTACACCGTTTGCTCGAATTTGGTCACGAACCGACTGGTGCTCGTTGGACCTGATTTTTGGGTAAGCTGGTTGCTCGACTCTGGCGTGTCTCGGAGCCATTCCACCACCACCCACGGCCACCCATGAGCCCCTTAACCCTCCAAGACCACCAAGGAACGTCCCCGGTGGCTGTCAAGCCTTGAGCCTCGAGCCACCGTCCGATTGCTGAAAAACGGCCCCGACAGCACTATTTGTGCTTGAGGCGGGCCGTTTGGGCTTCACCGGAGTTGTTCGGGTCCTCCTCTCGCCTCACTGCCTCACCTATGAGCCTTGACCACTCTCCCACAGCCAAGGGCAGCCTTAGGAGGATCGCTGGAGCCTCGCCGGAGGGTCGCCGTCGCCGGTGTCGGAGGATCGCCGTCGCCGGTGCCGGAGGATCGCCGGAGTTGCCCAAGAGGTCCAGAAGCTGTCCCGGACCTCGACTGTCCCATCCGTGATGTTGGATTGAAGATTGGAGAGCCGTATCGAGTCTGAACGCAATCGGAAGTGCTTGGATCGCGTCGCTGCCATGGATCACGATTTTCGAGAAAAATGCCAGGTGAATGGACTCTCTATACTTCGATTAGACGTATCTATCGCTTTAGTAGAAATATTAGAATCATTGTATGGTTGGATTGTGTGATTGGATGAATGGAGCCGAGTATGGCTGAGTACAGGATACTGGTGACGAGGCGACAGGGAGACCGAATAGGAGGCAAGTGAGCCTAATCGAAAGAATTGAATGGTTGAATTGTATGATTATTGAACAAGGAGATTTATTAGGACCATTTGGATGGTTGAGTTGTGATTAGACGATTTGGTCCATTAAGGGCCCCATATTATTATTTGTCAGAAATAATTGGAAGGACTGATTAGGTAGCATGTGAGCCCTTATAACTGATTTGAGTTTAATAGGATTTATTGGGAGGCTTGATTAGGTGACTGGATGATTTGAGGTGGCTAATGAGTCTTAAGCAATGGTTGGACGTTAATTGAATCCGATAAGAGTTTGACGAGACTGTGGTTGGTGGCAAAGCGATGTTTGTGTAGAATTATTAGAAATACTTATATAACCTAAATGTGTGAATAAGGGGTGTAAAATAAATTGTCGGTGGCAAATGACTTGATCGATTATCACCCAAGGGGCTTAATCAAGGGTTAATGGTCAATGGGACTGTAAGTGGAGGCAACTAAGTTGCGAAAGTGATGATGATGGATTATTAATGATATTTGGATATTTTAATACTTAGTCGGTCAATTGGATATTTAAATTGGAAGTCGACGGGACCCGATTGAGTGTTGACAGAGCTACGTTGGACCGATTTGATTTCATAAAATGATCGAAGTGGTCATTGACCTCGATTCACTTTGATTTTGGCTTGTCACCGAGGAATTAGGGCAGTGGGCCCCAGCCATCGATTGATGGGATGACTTGAGTCGATTTTGGTTTGATATGTTATGCCACGGAAATTGGTGAATTGAATAGTGCCATGGACTTGGCGACTTAACGGATCGATAGACGGGATGACAACGTGCCATGGATTGGGCGATTGATGATTTAGGCCAAGTGTGGCTTGATATAGGGTGCCATGGATTTGACGTCGATTGATTGGAGGGTCGATTGAGTAAATGGAAGGCCTAATTATGGCTTTGAATAGTGCCATGGACTTGGCAGGTTGAACAAACCGATAGAATGAATAATAACGTGTCATGGACTTGGCAACGATATATGAATGAATGGTTGGCCAATAAGCTAATTTGATAGTAAGATGGTAATGGGGATCATTGAACGTGAAAAACGACGAGGAGTTGAGAAAGCTTAATTAGGGTCTTAGGCCAGTTGTGGATGACCTTAAGCTTTTAATTACGCAATTTATTTATTTAATAATGCATTATTTCATTATTTTGCAATTTATTCATTTAAATGTTATTTATTTATTTTATTCCATTAAATTATTCGAGCGAATGTATGATGTTATTGGGGTTGATTGGACTGACAGGTATGTGGCTTAGTGCCAAGTCTTGGTCACGGACTGATTAACTTATAGGTAGATTGGTTAGCAAAGAGAGAGAGGCTGGTGACGGGATGAGTGATAAAAAGAACGTGATTGATAAATGAATTATGAGTATTGAGTTAGTCTACTCTATTGGAAGTTGACTCAATTGAGGAGTCAGTGGCTGTGGTGGCACCGGATGCTGATTTGAGGAGATTTATTGATTGTGGTCACGATGTAACGTTGTTGAATGGCTTTGAGCCGAGTCTCGATCACGAACTGGTAGACTGACGGATCTAGCTCACTAGTGTGATTGATTTAAGAAGGGGGCTTGAGTTCGAGGCTAAGAATGGAGTTAGCTGGAGATAACGAAAATCATATTTCAGGGTGATTATGAAGGATTCGAGGAATATGTAACTGATTGACCTCGAAGAAAGAAAGAATATATGATAGTTGTATTTGCGGAAATTATATATGGAGGTTGAGCCGTGAGTAGGGACCCTAAGGTGATAGTGTTTCTAATTTTGGTATAGGGATAAACTCACCGAGATATTTATATCTTATCCCGTTGTTGTGGGAGGAGACCCATGCTTCCGTTGAAGACTTGAAGGTCGGCGACAAGTCCTGGGACGTCGCCATTTGATGGCCGAAGTGAAGGAAGGAAATCAGGTACTGTCGCGTGCCCAAAGGCGGGGCGTGGCAGATCCTGACAAACACATCAAATTTTTTTATATGATCACCAAAAACCCTAAATCCACTCACAGTGCAATAAATACTTGAACTTTTTTTTTGTGTTAGGAAAAAAATCAAATCCTCTCTATTTTAGTTCTATTCACTATATACTTTTTATAATGGTATTAAATCTGAATTTTTTATAACACAAAAAACATTTGAAATATTTGCATCATTTAGGTAAGTTTAAGGTAATTAGTGACATAAAAAAGTTAGGTTTATATATGTCACTGTTGACACCTAAATTTTTATGGATTGGGCTCGTTGGTTAGAATTTTTGAACGAGAGATTAAGATTCGCACGTGGAGAGATAAAGGTGGCAGTTAGCCAATGGATTATGTCACTTGAAGATCGTCTAGTAGTTGCATTACATATAGCAAATTGATAGATACCTGCTTGGAGATCAAGTTTTGAAATTCTCTCGCGTCTAATCACTAAGTTTCTAGAGAGGTGAAGGATTTTGAATGAAAGAAATAAAGATTTCGTTTGTTTTGGTTGTTAAATCAGGAAAAAAGGTTACAAAATTTTGTCTGGAAGGATATTATCCATTACCCAATCTGTTTTGTTTTGAAAAAATTCTTTAGGGCGAGCTCTCCCCTTATAAATTTAACTAAGTGGACGATCGGCAGAGCAGGGGGTTCGGAAAGAAGGAGAGAAAAAGGTGAGCGTGTGGGGTTCAGCACAAGAGAGAGAGAGAGAGAGAGCTGAAAATTACGAGAGTTTTCTTCTGAGCATTCGGCTCTCACAGAAAAAAAAAAAAGGAGCGTGCGTGAGTGAAAAGAGAAAGTGGAGAAGAGAGTTTCACACACGGGGAAAGAAGAAGTGAGAGGAGAGGAGAGGTTGACTTTGGGGTCGTCTGAGAGGCAGCAAAAAAAAAAAGAGAGAAAAAATAGTCTTTCATGGGGCTTTGAAAAGAGAGATTGTGAAAGTCAGAGAAGAGCGTTTGCAGCCTCTTGGCGTCCATCGCAGCTCAGACGCCACCCTTTTCTAGCGTGATCCTCAGCGGCTTCGACGCTCAACAGTTCGCTGCTTCCTGCAAACATCCCATAACATCGGCGAGTAGTTCCGGAGAAGGCGTCCCTTGTCTCGCCTTCATCAACTCGTCCACGCAAGCTGCAGAGCGCCACCGTTTCAGTGAATCTCCTGCAGCGTTTTCTTGTGCATTCCAACCACCATTGTCGCTGCCAACCCTTCCCACGCTCAAGGAACTTGGCCATTGAAGATTCCCCCAGCAAAGCAGCAAAAATCTGGTCAACTGTAGCTTTAGTCAAACGGTGGAAGAGAGCACGTCGTCCACACGAAGCAAAAAAAGAGAAAGGGAAGAGTGGCAGAAAGATAAAAGCTGAAGGAGGAGAAAACGTGAACAAGGGAGGAGGGACGACCAGCGAGATGCCTGGACTCGTTGCAATTCGTTTGCCTTGCAATTTGCTGATTTGCTTGATCTAAATTGGAATTTTGAGGGTTTCCTCTGCTTGATCATCCGAGAGCTTGTCGGTTATCCAGTGGTCCTTTGCGCTTGGGTCGACGTCCAGCAAGCGACGCATCTGCTCACCAGTCCACTAAGGAGTTCCATTGCCTCACCAACATGTCTGCGGCTCGTGAAATAATGTCTGTGATCCCGCAAGCTCCGACGGAACATTCAACAAATTTGGCGAGCATCCAACGGTCCCTGCGTCCAGCCAATCTGCTTCTTGATCTATCGACCAGACGAGGATTCGACGTTGATAGACCTATTGGACTCCAACGAAGCAGTCGTTCAAACCAAGAGCTTACCGTCACAGTCACCACTTCACTAAAGTCTTCCGTCTTTGCAGGTTTTCAAGAGAACCATGCTCTTCCCCCACCATCTTGAGCACCTTTCATCCGTAAGCCCATATCATCTTGAGTTCCGCCAACGTTCTCAGAACTACCTCCGTTACACGTTCTTTAGTCCAAATTTGGAAGTCATCCACGAGTTACGTAACAATCTTATCCAATATTAATTCAAATATATTTGATAAATTGTTTAGCTTGATTTCTTTGTGGTGTCTAGACATATGTTAGATTAGAAAATCTTAATCCAAAACGTGCATCGCTTGATAGTCCAATCTCATACTCGAGATACGATTTGCGACCGCACGAAAAATCAACTGATCCGATCTCATGCTTGAGATACGATTCGTTGATTTTATTTGTTTTCAAATGGGTTTGGTGTTACAAATTTTTTTTACATCTTGTACTATGGAAAAAGTCCGCATAAGATTTGATAGGTTAGATGGCATTTAGGTAAACTCTTTTCTAATTTGAAAATATCAAATAGATTTTAGTTGTTAGATTTAGAATTAAGTAACTTTATTTTGAATTTCGAATCTCTAGGATTTTATTTGTAGTTTAGATAAGATTTTGGTTTAAGATGGAATTAAAATAAGTTAGTTCCTAATTTAAATTAAGTGATATCTAATTATAGATTATTAGTTTGTCTAATAAAAAATTTCGAATTATCATTAAAATATCAAGATGCATTGTATATAATTTTGGACATGTCACATGCATGTCTATGGCCTAGATCATGTTACATCACCATTTGATGCGCATGTCATATTAGTTTGCATGCCATGTAATTTGCACATTAGTTTCATTAACTAGGGAGATTGCACATCATTCATGCATGTTAATTACAAATTGCATTTTTTAGGACATGTTAGAATAATAAGTCAAACTTGTGTCATTAAGGCCATTCAATGCATGTCATGTTAGATATATATATATATATATATATATATTCATGTTATTCCTAGTTCATTTACTTTTAATAAAAGGAGTTTTCTCATGATAGGTTAGCAACATGTTTAATTCAGTCATTTAATAAATAAAAAATACCAAAAAATATCTTTTGGATGCCATTTAAATAGCTACGTCCCATTTAGGTTTAAGTTTCATCATGTGCATTACATATTAATGTAGTTCCATTCAGGTTTCTCACGATAGGTTAGCAACAATAGGCATGAATTTGATTTTGATTTTTTTGGTGGTATCAGCCGTTTAATTTATTAATCTGAGATGCCTACATTGAATTTGTTTTAAATAATTTAAACTGAAACATAAAAAATTCTCGAAATTTAAAAAGAATAAAAGAACCTTGAGCAAATGTCGCCAATGTTGCCGCCAGAGCCAAAAGTTAAAGGAAAAAAAAGTTCTGTCTCCCGCAATTTGAGCCGAAGAAATGCACGATCCCTCAATCTCACTTTCAGCAGACCAAATTGGACGATAAACACCCTCGTCCACTGTGGAAAAGGTCAGCATCTTTGCTTTCGTTAGATTATTTATTTCAAGTGCAACGATATCGGAACAAATGATAATATCTTCAAGAAGTTTTGGTTCTTGCTTAACTTTTCCTCTTTATCTATTAGAGTAATCCTATTTGATTCTTTGGATGTGGAAAAGGGAGCTAATGTGAAATGACTCAATAACAATAATAAGGTGCTCGCGTGTTGCAACAACTTAGTTTATTTTACAATGAAAAAAACTTGTAAACTCTGATAACTAGATAAAATATTGTACATTTGCTATATAAAATACTTTTTGGTTTGAAATATATCGATAGAAGAAGATCAAACGTAAGTTTGGGTAGCTTGCGCATGAACGAAAGAAACAAGAAGATGAACGGTCTGAGTTTTTATCTTTATCCACTTTCTTCTTTTTAATTCTTCTTTTCTTTTTAAATTTTGCATTTTTGTAGACATGGCTCACTAGATGGAGCTAATGTAAAGGATTAATTGCAACATGTGATAATTTTATACGCGTGTCGACACTTAAATTTCGACATCTCACGTATTACCTAAAAATTAGGGACTAATCTTTGGCCCCTTAATAAGAATATTATAATTAAAATCCATAGCATATAGTTTTAGAAGAATTTTCCATATAGATGTTAATTTCATAGGCTCCTATGGGTTGCATATTAACTAGATTGCTGAAGGATGGACTTAACCGAATTGGCCTTACATTTAATTGAGTGCATGGGGTATGTAATGGTTGAAATTAGGTGTGTCATGATTTCAAGCAATATGGCTTATTATTCTGAAAATCTTTGGCTACATAAAATAGGCATGGTTCTTGAAAATACATGTGAGCAAATCAGCAAAAGCCGATGCACCTGATTATTGAAAGGAAAGGGGAGATTGGCCTGAAGAAGGGGATTCTCTGCAAAATCAAAGGAGGCAACAAAAAAAGGAGAAAAAGAATTGGCTGATTCGGCGAAGATTTCAGCACAAATCATGAATGATATTTCCTTCCTAAGAGCAATGCCTCCACTGCATGAAAGGAGGGAAGGGGCGTTGACTATAAAGGGGTCTTGAAAAATTAGGTCAAAAGGATGACAGAGGGGAGCCGCGAAAAAGATTGAGAGAGGAGAAGACGTCGTCGAGAGAGAGAGAGAGAGAGAGAGAGAGAGAGAGAGAGAGAGAAAAGAGAGGTAGCACGGTGAGAGAAAGAGAAGGGGAGTGTGTGTCTGGTGTTAGTCACCATCTTTCCATAAATATCAAAATCTCTCCTACCGCCCATCATCTATCAGCCTCTCTTCAATCTGTCGTTCACCTGTTGCCTTTGAATTGAGATCTCAATCATCTCCCGGAAAGATGGATTCTGTGAGGAAGCTTTGAAGGCCTGTTTGACGAGTCCAACCGGCACCGAGTTTCCTTCCAGCATTATCTTGGCGCAGTTTCCAGCAAATCTCGGCCGCGTCAACGAAGTTTTCAGCTAAGCACACGAATTCCCGAAGACATTCTTGCGGCCTCCAAGTGAACGACTGTGGAAACTAGCTGCTGACAAGCCCTTGCTATGCTGGTTTTGTTTCGCTTTTGTTACAGGTCTTGCTCGTTATTGTGATCTCGCGTCAAAATCCGTTCGCCGTCGCCGTTGAACATCTTTGCTACCACCGAGGAACTCTTCATTGACAGCCCTTACCAAAAAGATTTAGTAGAGCACAGTGAGTCACGCTGTTGGCCGCCGCAAGTAGCGCTAGTACGCGTCACCAGCGAGCCCAATCGAGGAACACTGATCAAGATTGACACATGCGCCCGAAAATTGCCCACGGGATATTGTGAATTAGGTAATAATCTCAATTAATTTTATTTGCACGTATCTTATTGCCTAATTCGAAGAACGATTGCAATCTTGTTTGAATATTTGGTCGACATTGTCATATATGAAAAAATCTTTTGAACCCCTTTAAATTAGGAATAATTTCCTAACTTTATAATGTGCATTGGTTAATAGTCTCATCTCATGCTTAAGATACGACTGGCAACCGCATAGAAAATTAACCAATCCGATCTCACATCTGAGATACGATTTGTTGATTTTATCCGTTTTCAAATGTATACAAATTGAGTGTTTTAAAATATCTTATATGGTGCGTTGCGGATAATATGTGATGACAATTTGATAGGATAGATAGCGACTTAGTTAAATTATTTAAAAAATTATGCAAAAAAATGATTTGAAGTGTTAATTAGAAAAAAATAGTTTTACTTAAGATTCACACTCTAGGATGTTATCCATAGTTAATATAAGATCTTAGTTTAAATTAGAGATTAATTTAAGTTAATTTATAATTTAAATTAGACAATTTCTAGTTATGGATTGTTAGTTTTCATTAATTAAATAATTCCGAATTTCATTAAAATATAAAAAAAATCATATGCAGTTCTCACAGTTTAGGACATATCATATTATTAAGTCATCTGCATGTCATAGAGTTACATGTCAAATTCATTTAATTAGAAATTGCACATCATTTATAGGTCAAATTGCACATAATAGGTCAAATTTGCATTATAACTAGGGTCACTTAATGCATGTTATATTAGATTGTTATTTACATTAGATTGTTAAATTTTAGGAAAAATATATATTCTTATAATGGGTTAGAAGCATGTTAATTTATGCATTTATTAATTTCGAATTATTTTAATAAATGAAAAAAACCAAAAAATATCCTTCGCATGTCATTTAGATAATTACATGCCTTTGGTTAATTTAGTTAAATAATATGCCATGTGAATTAGTTTAATTTAGGATTGCATATTATATGAAATATTAGGTTAATCATATTCAGACATTATATGCATTGCATATTAGTGCAATATACATACAAAAAGTGAAATCCCCAAAAAATATTTAAAGTTTAATTCATACATACTTAGTTAACTTGCATGTTAGAATTATAGCGGAAATCACAAAAAAAAAATCATTTGACTTGCTTTGTTAGATCAAGCTTGTAATTTATATGCTTTTGTTAAATGTTCACATTAATGTTTGCGCACCTACATTGACACATGGTATGTTAGTGGATAGAGTTAAAATCAAATCAAGCTACCTGCTAAACATTTTTTGAAATAAAAGGAAAGGCATCAAAATGGTGTTAGAGTGATCTAGCGTAATCAAGTCCCCATACTCATAATCTATGGTTCCTATAAGTAAAGTATATCTCTTGATACTTGACTTGGGTTTATAATCGAACCGCCAAAATATATTAAAAGCGAATCCATATGAAATCAATCTTGCATGATAAAAACATTGACCTAAGTTGCGAATTTATATGAGCTTGAGAAAGATCAAGCTAAGTTGAACTTAGTAAAATATTAGCCAAATCTTAGGTGGTACACTTTCGAAAAGATTGTGACAGCTTGGCGACTTCGCTGATGACTTGACTTAAAGAACTCTAATGGACTTAGGCCAATTTTCATTTTTTCAAACAAATATTTTTGTTTGGTAACGAGAATACCATGTTTGTCCCCAACACATGCGTTAAAATGTTTTTGCAGTTGTGAGGTATAAGGGGTGTAGTCTGTGCTAACTCTTTTCTTGCTCAGAGGTTTTGAGATTATGCGTTAAATTTAATTATTTGAAGTGTTTTTAATTATTGTGAATGCCATGATTATATTTGCACTACACTATTGAACACTCAACCAGCCACCGGGCTTGGGTTGCATAGGATTATTTAGGATGGTGTTGAGATAAATACTACTCTAACTGCATGCCCATGGTACAAGTCGCCCATCTTAACTCCAAAATTTATTTCTTGGTGTTGGGAGTGCCCACCTTGTTAGCATGCCTGCGACCCGGGTTAGCTCTTCCACTATGATGGAGTCATAAGGACTTGAGTTAGTACGCATGTCTACGGCTAGTCCGATTATTATTGTGGCTTTACTTTGTTAAGCCATTTTGAGTAGAAATTGAACCACTTTTCATTCACATGTGTATGTGATTGCCCCCGATCTACTTGTGAAATAAGTTTTCTCTAGTAATTTTTTTATCGGTCCATAGCACTAGGTTGTTCACCAGTCTTGGTCTATATATCATGGGAAAACATGACATTTGACGTGTTCCTGCTCCCAAAGCCAAGCTTAATGTCTAGTGGGACAAGTTAGACCGAACTAGCTGCGATTTTATGGAATCCAAGATCAGCTACCCTTTTTCCAGGATTGAGAATTGAGGTTCATGGTGGACTAGTTCAAGCTTTGGCTCACTTTTGGTGTCTTGAGGCATTAACTTTCATATTTGGTAAGCATGAACTCATACCTTGGAGGAATATAGCATTGCCATCAGAAAATGTTTGGATCAGAATTGATTAGTCCACTTATGGGAGTAGAACTTACATCGATCTTACCTAATTTTTGAAGATCAAAAAAGTTGAAATAAGAAAAGTTTTGAAAGCAAATCGCAATACTTGCCCTTATTCATTTTGAGATGAATTTTAAAAAAGACACATCTTTTCAAAAGAGTAAGATCTTTTTGTTAGCTTTGTTTGGGTTTACAGTTTTTCCTCATTCCAAAAATGCTATTATTCCCTCAATTGCTTGGGTAGTTAAACAAGTGTGTACTAGAATAAACTAGGTTAATACCATTTTAACTGAAATATTTCTTTTCATCACCTAATATAAATATGATGAGGATAGGTTCTTACATGCGTCCCTTTAGCTGCTACATATTTGGTTTCTCTCTCACATAAAAGGTTTTGGACTCTTAATGGTCATTCGTGCAATAAATGATCTGGATTATCCGATTTTGAAATTTGAGTTAAAGAAAAAACATGCCCCATATTATTATTATTCTAAATGGTTAGCTCTCATGAAAATTTCTGCCCTCAATGGTTTCTTATGGCATGCTAAATGGTTCCAAGTTGGAGAAGTGAGGCTTGCATGTGGAGGCGTTGGACAGTCCCTTTGTTGGGATTCACCGGTGCGACCGAGCATCATCCATTTGGAGTGGTTCGTCAATACCAAGTTGTGCAAGAATTGCTGCCAACAATAGAGATGGATCCAATTCAAACTGATTTTACCTATAATGATTAAGATGGAGAGGATATTGTCAACTTGACCAAGTTGATGTGTGATATGTGCCACCCGCACAAATTGATGTGGCCAAAGGAGGTGTTGAAAGGAAGGATAAATGAATACTATTCCTTGATTAAATACACTCATCAACAAGAGATCTTAGAGGAGTTGCTTTCAAAGATACTTGATGTACTAGCAAAAGTCACCAATCGCACAGAGATCAGACACCTCAAGAGAAAGGAAAACCAACATCAAGAACGTGCCTCAAAGTTTGCTCGAGCAAATGACCAGTTATGAAAGAAAGGTGTCTCCCATGTGTATATAGATCAAGCTAAATGGAAAAAAAATGGCTAGAGTTTATTTCTTGGTCATGTTTAGTAAGCTTCATTTCATTTCCTAATTTCGATATATAGGAAGTTTCATCTTATTTTTAACTTTTGATGGTTAGGAAAAAAAAAGATGAAGCAACTAAACCATTGTTGTGGATTGTAATTTTTCCTTGAAATCTTTACAAGTTTATTTTTTTTATGCAAATTAGGAAAATGTTTATGAATGTGAACGATGTTTGATCCGTATACTTTCAACATCAAAATGATGAGCTGCATCAATCATTGCTACGCCCATCAAATTGCATGAATCAACTCATCTTGGCTTCAATTCCCTCTCTCGAGCCAAGAGCAATACTTCCAACAAAGACAACATATGCTCATTCAAAGGTCGAAGCAAGTCGGACAGGTAACCCACAGGAGCTAGTCGCTGCAGACCTAATCGAGCATCACGTGAATGAGGTGGACCTCAATTGCCAATCTTCCAGCAAAGCAGAACACGACCGTTTCATAATTGACAAAAGGACCACAGTACACGGTGATACACATTTATTCCCTATGCCCTTGTCTCGGATCTTGCCTGTTCTTTTGGAATACAAATGGTTGCTTATCAGGGAGCTCAAGCATGCTAATCACGAGCGATTCTATAATCATGACCCATTTAAAACATGTAATTTTCATTTAGGTGAGATTAATCATTCCATTGAGGAATTTTTCTCCTAAAAAAACAAGATTCAAGATCTCTTAGACGTTAGGGCATTCACGTTCCGTGCTCCATAGTTTTGCCAAGGCCAAGATGATCTTCTCATAGTGCTGAACATCATAGACACTATTCCTGGGTTTGCAATGATGATGCATGAAGATGGAATAGGCAACACTCTAGGGCAACCAAGCAGCAAGTATGATTATTATGTGAAGTATTCATATCTCAGAGCTTTTTTTACAAATCCTCGAGATATTATGTGAAACGGATGGGTGGTATTGATAGTCTGACACCTCTAAAGACAAAAAGTCCAAACATGATCAAAGCATAGCTATCCTATCTGATGATATTTTTGCAAGCATCATAGACAATAAACAGCTAAAGAAAGTAGGCACAAGCTAGTTAAAGTAGCATTTTTTTTAGCTTTATGCATGTCTCCCTGCGTGGTAAATTTTTTTTACTTTCTAGGATCTACTGCTTTCTGGATTGCTAGGACTTCCTATTTTCTAGGATTTACTTGCTTTTTAGGATGTCATTAGCTGCTACAATTTCCATTGAATAAATGTAATTCATTTGATGATAATCAATGAAATTTCGAGCTAGTTTGGTATACATCAACATGCCCTCAAAATGAAATTAAATTCTCGTAATTTCATTGATTATCATTAAATGAATTACATTTATTGAATGGAAATTGCAGCAGCAAATGACATCCTAAAAATTAAGTAAATCCTAGAAAATAGGGAATCAAGCAATCTAGAAAGCAGTAGATCCTATAAAGCAATAAAAATTCCCACGTAGGGAGACATGCTAAAAACTAAAAAAAAATGGCACTTTAGCGAGCTTGCACCCACTCCCTTCAACTGTTTATTTTCAATGGCGCTTGCAAAAATATCATTGGATGGGTAGCTATGCCTTCCATCATGTTTGGATTATTTGTCTTTAGAGGTATTAGACTATCTATACCACCCTACCCATTTGGGATAATATGTCGAGGATTAGTATAGAGGCTCAGAGGTGTCGAGTACTTCACATAATAATCATACTTGCCACTCGGTTGCCCCACAATGTCAACTATACCATCTTCATGCATCATCATTGCAGACCCAGGGACAATATCTAGGATATTCTGCACTATGAGAAGATCGTCTCGGCCTTGGCAGAGCCATGGAGCATGGAACGTGAATGCCCTAACATCTAAGAGGTCTTGAATCTTGTTTTTCAAGATGAAGCATTTATCAGTGGAATGACCAATCTCACCTAAATGAAAATCACATATTTTAAATGGGTCATAATTATAGAAATGCTTGTGATTAGCATGCTTGAGCTCCCTAGGAAGCAACAATTTTTTTTTTCCAAAAGAACAGGCAAGATTTGAGACAAGGGCTCAAGGAGGAATGTGTATCACCACATATTGTGGTCCTTCTGTCAATTATGAAATGGTCGTGTTCTACTTTGCCGGAAGATTGGCAATCGAGATTCACCTTACTTACATGATGCCCAACTGGGCACTGCAGCGACAAGCTCTTGTGGGTTAACTGTCTGACTTGCTTCAACCTTCGAATGAGCATATGTTGTCTTTGTTGGAAGTATTGCTCTTGGCTCGAGAGGAGGGAATAAAGCCAAGATGAGTTGATCCATGCAATTTGACAAGCATAGCAATGATTGATGCAACTCATCAATTTGAAGTTGAAAGTATACGGCCTAAGCATCATTCACATTCATGACATTTTCCTAATTTGGATACAAAATAAACATAAAGATTTCAAGGAAAAATTACAATCCACAACAATGGTTTAGTCGCTTCATCTTAAAAAAAAAAGCTCCTAACCATCGAAAGTTAAAATGTAATTAAACTTCCTACATATCGAAATTAAGAAATCAAATTAAGCTTCCTAAACATACAAAGAAATAAACTCTAGCCATATTTTTATTTAGCTTGATGTATATACACATGGAAGATCATTTTCTTTCGTACTGGTCATTTGCTCGAGCAAACCATTTTCTTTTGTAACTGCTCATTTGCTCGAGCAAACTTTAAGGCACGTTCTTGAAATTGCTTTGTGTTCCTATTGAGTCGTCTAATCTCTCTGTGATTTGTGACTTTTAAAGGTTCATCAGGTATCTCAATCACACTGGTGAATCCTAACAAAGGGACCGGTCCAATGCCTCCACATGTAAGCCTCGCTTCTTAGACTTGGAACCGTTTAGCATGCCATAAGAAACCATTGAGGTCGGGATTTTTCATGAAAGCTAACCATTTAATGATAATCTAGGGCATGTTTTTTCTTCTCCTCAAATTTGACAATCGGATGATCCAGATCATTAATTGCACAGATGGCCAATAAGGTTCCAAAACCTTTTATGTGAGAGAGAAACCAAATTTGTAGCAGTTCAGGAGAAGCATGTAAGATCCTATCCCCATCTTCTTTATATTTGGGTGATAAAAAGAAATGTTTCAGCTAAATGGTATTAACATAGTTTACCAAGCAATCGTGGGAGTAATAACATTTTTGGAATGAGAAAAAACTTTACAAAGAAAGCTAACAAAAAGATCTTACTCATTTGAAAAGACATGGCTTTTTCAAAAACATTCATCAAAAAATGAGTAAGGGCAAGTATTGCAATTGTCTTTCAAAACCTTTTCTTATTTTAGCTTCTTTGATCCTCAAAAAATTAGGTAAGATTGACGTAAGTTCTACTCCCATAGGTGGACTAATCAATTCTGATCCAAAGGTTTTCTGACGACAATACTATGTTCCTTCAAGGTAGGAGTGAGTTCATGCTTAGCAAATATGAAAGTGGATGTCTTAGGGCACCAGAAGTGCACCAAAGCTTGAACTAGGCTGTCATGATCCTCAATTCTCAAATGTGGAAGAAGACAGTCGATCTTGGATTCCACAAAATCACGGGCAGTTCGGTCTAACTTGTCCCACCAAGCATTAAACTCAGCTTTGGAAGTAGGAATACATGTTTTCCCATGATATATAGACCACGATTGGTGTGCAACCTAATGTTATGGACCCAAAAAAAATAAAAGTAATGTAAATAAATTGCGAGATGAAAGTTGAGAAAACTTACTTCACAAGTAGATTGGGGCCAATCTCATACACATGCACATGAAAAGTGGTTTAATTTCTACTCTAAATGGCTTGACAAGGTGGAGTCACAAGGATGATTGAATTAGCCATAGGCACATATACTAAATCGGGTCCTTATGACTCTAGCATAGTTGAAGAGCCAACCTGGGTCGTAGGCATGCAAATAGGGTGGGTTCTCTTAACATCAAGAAAGAAAATTTGAGGTTAAATGGGTGACGCGTACCACGGGCATGCAGTCGAAGTAGTACCCATCTCAACACCATCCTAAATAATCATATGCAGCCTAAGTTTCACGACATGTTGAAAGTGCTAAAGTGTGGTGCAAATGTAATCATCGCATGCCCAATAATTAACAACACTTCAAATAATTAAATTTAACGCATAATCTCAAATCCTCCCAACAAGAAAAGGGTTAGCATATACTACATCTCTTATGCCTCACCAACTACAAGAACATTTTAAGGCATGTGTTAGAAATAAACCCAGTATCCTCATTGCCAAACAAAAATATTTTTTTTAACAAATGAAAATTGGCCTAAGTCCACTAGAGTTTTTTAATTTAAGTCTTTAACGGAGTGGCCAAGCTATTGTGACATTTTTGAAGGTGCGCATTTGGCTAATAATCGTTAACTTCTACTTAGCTCGAGCTCTCTCAAGTTCATACTAACTTGCAACTTAGTTTAAGGTTCTTATTATGTAAGATTGATTTTATTTGGAGTCGCCATTAATCTATTTTAGTGTGTTGATTAAAAAAACCAAGTCAAGTATCGGAAGATATATTTACTCCTACGAACTAGATATTATAAGTACAGGTCCATGTAAGTGCACAAATATTATTGTGAACACTCAATAAAGCAAATAAATTACAAGCATGATCTAATAAAGTAAGCCAACTGATTTTTTGTGTGGTTTTTGTTACAATCCTAATATGCAAGTTAAGCACTAATATGCAATGCATACGATGAAAATCTAACTCTAAATGTGATTAACCTAACACGTCATATAATATGCAATTATGAATTAAACTAATCCACATGGCATGTGATTTACCTAAATTAACCAAAGACATGTAATTATCTAAATGACATGCAAAAGATATTCGGTGTTTTTCATTCATTAACAAAATTCGAACTTACTAAATGTATAAATTAAACATTCTACTAACCTATTATAAGAATATTTGTTTTACTAAAATTTAACAATCTAATATGACATGCATTAAGTGACCCTAGTTCTAATGCAAATTTGACCTATTAATCTAACACGACCTAAAAAATGCAACTTATAAATGATCTGCAATTTCTAATTAAATGAAGTTGACGCCCGACTCTATGACATGCACAACTTAATAATATGATGTGTCCCAAACTATAGGAAGTGCACATGTTTTTTTTTAATGTTTTAATGAAATTCGGAATTATTTAATTAATGAAACTAATTAATCATAGCTAGATGTTATCTAATCTAGGCTATAAATTAACTTAACTCAATCTCTAATTTAAGCTAAGATCATATATTAACTATGTATAACATCCTAGAGTGTGAATCCTAACTAAAACTATCCTTTTCTAACTAACACTTCAAATCTTTTTTTAAAATTTTTTTAAATAATTTAACTAAGTCGGTATCTACCATATCAAATTGTCATAGATTTATATTTGAAAACGGATAAATTCAATGAGTAGTATGCTGAGTGTGAGATCGGATTGATTGATTTTTCGTGTAGTCACAAATCGTATCTCGAGCTTGAGATCAGACTATTGATCAATACATATTATAAAATTAGGTAATAATTCCTAATTTAAAGGGGCTCAAAGATTTCTTTTATATGACGATGTCAACTAAATATTAGGGGTGAGCATGATGGACTGCCCAACCTGGATCGGATTGGTCGGGTTGGTCTAGTTCTTCAGACTTGTGGTTCGATCCATGATTTCAAAAAATGGAACCGATTCCCGGGCGATCTGATTCCTGATTCTTGGGAGGGCGGTATCGGATCGGACCACTTGGACCAAAGAAGAACTAGCCCAATTTCCTTTCATTTTAGACTTCAAAGTCTCTTCTCTCTTTATATTTTTTACTTCATTTCAACTTTCTTTCTTTCCTCCAGCGAGGCAGTGACTCCTTCGTTCAGACCAGCGAGGTTTCTTCTCTTACAACCGTCAGATTGGTGAGGTTTCTTCTCTTTCGTTTTACAATGCTTTTTATTTCGCTTGGTTTTGACTTTTGAGTTACGAACTCCTGATTACTTCCTCTACTTGGGCTTCTCTGTGTGGCTCGTTGCTTGTTTTGGTATTTTATTGTTTGATTCTTCAGAATTGGCGTTATCTGAATTTTATATTTTTAAATATGTTTTTTTAATTGTTGTAGATAATCGATTGGGTCTTAAGCGTGTGTGCGTGCGTGAGAAAGGAGAACAGATC
This sequence comes from Melaleuca quinquenervia, assembly GCA_030064385.1. Classification (NCBI taxonomy): domain Eukaryota; kingdom Viridiplantae; phylum Streptophyta; class Magnoliopsida; order Myrtales; family Myrtaceae; genus Melaleuca; species Melaleuca quinquenervia. The sequence goes on from CM057723.1 coordinate 15,123,246, forward strand.
GAGTGCAAGGAGGAGGAGAAGTAGCAAAGCAACCTAATCACTATGCTATTTGCAAAAAGACTGTAATTCGTATCATTTTTGTGAAGAAAGTCTTTTTCCTCTCTCAGTGAATTGGATATGGTGGCTGAGATGAAACTTTCAGGAAAGATGCAGCATCCATTGCTGAAATTTTTGCAGCTAGCATTCGTAGTTAATACGGAGACAAAGATCATTCAGATTAAATGATAAGGGTCGTGCAATTATAATGAATTTCAAGATATTAATTCTTGTATATCTTATGTTGCTAAGTTGTCCCCTATTGCATTTTGAAATCGATCCCAGTTCCATTGGATTGTCCGAGAACCGGACCAAACTGGTTGGTTTGGTCTGATCCGATCCTAAGTTTAGTTGATCCGGACCTCGGTCCTAAAAATCGGGAACCAGTCCCATTGGTCCAGTTCCCGGTACCAGAGGGAATCGGACCGTTCGATGAACGGTTCAAACAAGATTGCAATTTTTCTTTGAATTAGGCAATAAGATATGTACAAATTAAATTAATTGAGATTATTACTTAATCCACAATATTGCATGGGCAATTTTTCCAAGTCCGAACTCGATAGGCGGCACGTGGGAATCTTGATCGGCTCGCAGGTGACGCGTACTAGCGGTGCTTGCAGCGGCCAGCAGTGTGAGTCATGGTGCTCAACTGGATGGTTTTGGTGAGGGCTTTCAATGAAGAGTTCCTCGGTGGTAGCAAAGATGTTCAACAGCGATAATGAACGGATTTTGACGCGATATCGCAATAACGAGCAAGACCTGTAACAAAGCGAAACAAAACCACCACAGCAAGGGCTTGTCAGGAGCAATCAGAAATTGTTTCGGGGAGTAAAAATAAAAAATAAATATTTCTCAAAAGAAATTGCTCTCCGAAATAAAAGAGTTGCCATGCGCACCCTTATTCACTTGGAGGAGTCAAGAACGTCTTCGGGAATTCGTGTGGCCGCTGGGACACTGAAATACACACACTGTGTTCCCAAATATCGTCTTCCTGGTCCTGCACTTTTGATGAATGGAATCAATGGCTAAACGCTATGCAAACTTTTGGAAAAGGTTCAGACCTTCTTTTGGAAGTGAGGCGGCAGAATCATTCCCGACCAGGTTGAACTAACTTGATCTGATTCGATTTAATCGTTCGACGTGTCTTGATTCCCATGACTATGGAAATGAATCCCACCTGCGGTTACTGTCCCATTTTATTTTTTGTAATTAATAAACTTCAAGCAGATTCCTTCCGGACTTCTCCAAGCATGTCAGTGCGGCGATTCATTGTATTGTAGAAAGACATTAACAGCTGTTTCAATCATCTTTGATCAAAGAATGTTGTTTTAATAATTTAAGAGTAATAATGCGGAGACCGGCTACCTGATAACTCATTAACCTTGTAACTGTTGTGAATCGAATAAGTCCAAGCATATACATCTAGAGTAATTTTCACACAGTTAGAATGATTCTGGAAAAATTTCCCAATACCCAATGAACTGCTTAGGAGCGGAAGTTGAATAAGAGATTACTATCTATTTGTTTCTTAGGTCAAACGAATCAAAACCATTGTAATAGTCAGCTGAGATCCATCAAAAAAAATATACTTGCCAACATGAAGTTATTTGTCAATAAAATTAGCCCACAAGATATGATTTTGTTGTCCCACCACTTTGACAAAAGGTGCATATGCATATTATTTTTGTGGGTGCGATGAGGAAAATGGTTGCGGGTTGCTCTCATGGCATTAATAAGTATATTGTTCATGAGCTTTGCAACTACACTTGAAGAATCTATTGTAGTTTCCTAGAATCTATATTGACATATTATATGAATGTCAATATAGTTATGAATTTTTCACTTTTGCAAATTTAGACCTTAACATTTTGTATGACATCCTGATTTTCAACCACGTCTCATCTTTTGGGAATTATCCCGTCGGGCAAAGAATTATGCGAACTAGAATTTGCTAAGCCTTTGAATGTGACTTGAGTGGATGGGTGCAATTCGTAGGTATGAGGGCCTGCTATGTTATGGCTTGTACTTTTGGCTTGTTAGAGAAGATTGAGAGGGGAAAGTTTTGCTGGATAAAAGTTGGTGAAAGAGGGGACGTGCACTTGAATGTTTTGGGGTAGATTGGGTTGACTTTGAGGGTCCTTATCTTCTCCCTTGGGCAGAGCACGTACAACTGCTCCCTCTCCTTCTTCTTCAGTTTTCTTCTTCGCTTGGGATTTCCTTCGACTCCATTACGCCAGCTAAGGTTCGAAGCTCCCAACCAGCAGCTCAAATAGCAACTTGCAAGGATTCTTCAGCCTCTTCCAAGCTTCCTCTGGTGTCGTAGTAGGCTCAAGTCTTGGTCGCTTGTGCGTCACCGTCACCGTAGGCTTATCGGCTTGTTAATAAGGTGAGTCTACTTCCTAACCTTTCTTAGGTTGTGATTACACTTAAAGGTTAGTTGAGCGTGACTTAACTTGGCTAGGTTCGTGTTCAGTTGGAGTGACATAGGTGAATGTGGTTTTCCTAAATGTCCTGGATTTCACTAGAATCTGTTTGCTGGACCCTCGTTGTTTGTCAATTTCGTGGAATGAGATTTATTAGGATTTTGAGGTCGATTCCTTCTTGAGAAATATTTTATACATCTTCAGCTAGAACATATATTTTACCCAAGATCTTATGGATTTAAAATGGGATTATTTTGGTTTCATTTGGAACAAAACATAACTTCTCTTTTTGCTGGAACTTGTGACTTTCTGATGTTCTATGGGTTCTTATAAACTTTTAACGATCGATTTTTGAAAAGGTTCCTTCACAATAGTTGTTCATCACATTTTGTACTTGGACATAGTCAAATTCAGAGCAAACGAACAAGTTTTAGATTTCGAACCAAGCTAGTTTTGAAAGACGTGATTTCTAGAAACAGACACAGTTTTTGTAATGATTTGAACAATTTACTGCTCTCAACTTAGAATGATTTAGGTCATGGTGTCTACACAAAAAAAATGTTCCTTTATGTGTTCTTTATGACATATTAAAGTTTTAAAATTTTCCAAGCTCGTTTGGTTGGATTTCTGGATATAAACTTGGAAACGTGGGAGTGGCCTTATTTCTATGGATTGAGACTGGTATTGACTTCGTGATTGTTATGGACCCAATGCTGCTGGAAAGTGAATATGTGATGTTATATGATTGAGTTGTATTGTGCAAGCTAAATGTGTGACAAGCCAGTATGAGACTAAGTGTCACATGATAATGAACATCGTGGGGGCCACCTCTAGAACTTGGGACTGTTGCTTTGCATGGTCAAGGACTAAGTGCCACAAGATAACGTAAACCTTTGTGGGGGCCACCTCTAGAACCTTAAACCGTTGCTTCTGGGCAAGGACTAAGTGTCACGTGATAACGTAAACCTTCGTGAGAGTCATTTCTATAACCTTGTACCAAAGATTATATGAACCACCACTAGAACCCTGGATCATTGACATGCATGGACAGAGACTCAGTGCTATACAATAGAGTGATTGCTGGGCAAGGATTAAGTGCCATGCGATAATGTAAACCTTCGTGGGGGCCACCTCTAGAATCTTGTACTATTGTCATGTGCGGTCAAGAGCTAAGTGCTACACAATGAAACGAAGTGAATTGATATGAAATGAATTGAATGGATATGAACTGAAGTGAGTTGATATGAACTGAAGTGATTCGATATGATATGAGATATGACATGATATGAGGTCATAAGATAGGTGCATGACATTGCAATACAACCTTGAGTTTACTTATGAGATCGTTGGGTTGATCTATTAATATGTTGCGCTCTTTGGTTGAGACCTTTGTAAGTATTTGATGATTGATGTGCATTGTTCTGATTGTTAGAAGATGTTGGTTGTGAGCGTGCATACACGAATTGTGAATTAGACAGTCTCCAGACTGTGTATGGAGTCAGACCTTCTAATGTTAGACCTTCTGAGGTTAGACCATTTGAGGATCAGACCGTCTGAGGGCAAATCTTTTAAGGTCAGATCTTCTGAAGTTAGACCGTTTGAAGGTCAAATAGTCTGAGGGCCAGACCTTTTGAGACCTTGTGTGAGTCAGACCGTCTGAGGGTCAAACCTTTTGAGACTTTGTGTGCATCAGACCTTCTGAAGTTAGACCATCTAAGGGTCGGACCTTTTGAGGTCAGGCATTCTGGGACTTTGTGTGCACCGGACCTTCTAAGGTCATACTTTCTGAGACTTTGTGTGCATCATACCTTCTAAGGTCAGATCTTTTGGGGTTAGACTTTCTGAGACCTTGTTGCTTCAGACCTTTTGGGACATTGTTGAGTCTGACCATCATCAGACTGTGTTGCGTTTGACTTGAGAATTACGTATGATATGTTAGTGAGTAAGGCTAGAGAAGGTAAATTACTTCCTAATCAAGACTTATGGGGTAGACTCGTTGAACAGTTTTATCTTGCAGGTCCCTAGATGAAGGTGCGATGCGTATGTTAGGAGATCCCAAAGATGATGATTTTGGAGCACACTTTTGGATGGACTTGGAGCTGTGGTTATATATCCCGAAGTTTAGATAATTTGTAAACCACTTATGGTTTAGTCTCTTGTGTACTTAAACCCAGAGGTATTTATAAAATATGATTTTGAGAAATTTGGATGTCATGCTTTTCTATCCAAAGTTTAATGGTTGTCAGGGAATTGTTTAATTTGCTTCCGCATGTGTATAATCGAATGGGTCGGCGACGCATCTTGGGAACGTCATAATTCAGTCGACCACCATGGGATGCGCGCACTCGAGGTTCGGGCCGTGACAATTTGTGCGAAATTCCAATATAATTGTTCTAGCTAACTTTCGTAAACAAATGGCTAGTGATGTGCTATGTAGGATAGTTGGCGATGACTGCACCAATATTTTAGTGATTTCCTGTGAAAATTAGATTTAAATTTTGTGTAAAGGTTTACGATTAGCAAAATTGAAAAGTCATAACTAAACTGATATCTACATAATAGGTTTGTCAAATTATATCTCGAGTAACCTGTTTGGAGGATTCAACTTTATTCAAAATCAGATGTTGTTTTATTAAGCAAAATCAAATTGAATTCTTAAGGCCGTGGAAGTTGATTTTCTTTTCTATTTAAGAAGGAAACCTTTGAGTGGATTAACATCTTGAATTTATCTTTATATTAGGAGTGTGCAAAAGAACTGAAAATCGCTCAAAGCGAACTAAACCGGTTCATTCTAGGTGGTTTACATGGGAGCCAGTCCAATGTCCCTGTTCCAATAAATGGGAACGATGGGCACCATTTTGATTCCTAATTTTGAGGTACAGAGTCGCTCACGCAAGCCAAAACAATTCAATTCCTAATTTTTTTTCTCTCTCTCTCCTCCTTCCTCACCCCTTAGTCCTCCTCATGCACGCTCTCTCTCAGAAAGAAAACCTAGTCCCTGGTTGCCTCTCGGTCGCCTCTCACTCCAGCGCTCTATCGGGGCATTACAGTTGCGGCCTCGCCTCTGGCCCTCCCTCATAATGACAACCTCGCTTTCCTTTCGCACCATTCTCTTGTTATTATTGCTTGACTTGTTGACGTTGTCAATGAATATGCTAGAATTGATAGTGTTATCATGACTTGTCACCCCTCTCATCTCACTCTCGATCACCCCAATGTAATGGTTAGTTCCATGTACTTATTCTGAAACTAGACCACTGATTCCGTGAATCCATTCAGGTGGATCTAGGAATCAGTGTGCAGTTTTCGATACTTATTTTGCAGAATCGACCTATAATAGGCGGTTTTCGGTTTCGAGTGGAAATCGCCTGCCCAAAAAACAATTGCCCATACTTTGTAGTGCTGTACCAGAGCTTCTTTCGATCAAACAAAACGAAGGGGCGCGCACATATGTTCTCTTTCAATTATTTAACATGTGCGCCCTGGGAGTATTTAGAGGTAAGAAAGAAAAGGCGCGTGTTTGGCTTTTATTTTCTAGAAGCTTGCAGCAAACGCATAAAAGGGAAAAAGAAGGAAAGCTAGAATTTTTGGTCAATTCAATGTAACACCATGGGTCTTCACTATACGCATATTGTTCGCTTTGGAGATCTTCTCAAGGCAGCCTATATTACGCTAAGAAAACACATATGTACAGTTAGAGGACCCATTGCCTTGTGAGCTAACCCATACCTCACTCCCTAGACAATATGATGCGGAGAGGAGGGATGGCGGTGCATGCGCCTAGATCCCCGGAAGCATGCAGGGAGGGGCACGTCTTTTGTCCCACATTGCCTAGGAAGAGAGGTATATGCTACCTTATAAGGTAATGGGCCATGTAACTGTACATATCCATTTTCTTGGGATAGTATGGGCTGCCCTGAGAAAAATAAAATTGTGAGGACTTAGTATTCAAAGTAAACAATATGTGTACAGTGGAGACCCATGGTATTACGTGGGGCTGAAATTCACCTCTAATTTGGAGACAAAGTTGCGCCATTTGACCAATCAATGACTTAATTAACGCAATTATAATGTAGGGTCAATTTTACGAATAAATGAAATTCAATATCCTTAATGTCACCTACCTATGGATAGCCCAATTGGTTAGGGCGAATTTGGACTTTTTTGAAGTCTTGGGTTCGATTCCCCAGGGAAACACTTGTGATTTAAGTGGGGGGCCATGGCGGTAGGTTACTGTGCTAGTCTCTCCCGAGAAATAGTCGAGATGCGTGCAAGCTGGCCCGAACACCTCCGGTGACCAAAAAATAAATATATATCCTTAATGACAATTACATCACATATATATACATGGTTATAACCTTATGGCTGGAGGTAGTAATCATAATTTCGTATTATGTTTCGAAAAATCGGCAATCAGAATTTCAAAATACGTCCTTAATCAAGAGGCATGCACATGAGGAAGAGAAAGCATAAGCCTTGGTCAAGACCCTTTCTCGGTTGAGGCTCTATCGACACCAATCCTCGCCTTGCGATGGTGCCGCTACCAGTCACCATGCAATCCTAGACCACCAAGCTTCCACTCTCGCAAGCCCCGCAACATCACTTGCCGACTGTCGAATGCCCACAACGCCGTTGCCCTACTGGACTAGACCTCTGCCGAGTCGAACACTAATGAGCAACTACTTCACGCTCGACAACATCGCTGCTTCTCGATGTCCGTCGCCGTTCCCTGTGTTGCTGCCTTGCCTTCGTTGTTCCCTATGCCACCTAATGCGGTTGCCCTACTCACTACCGCATCACTCGTCACTTATAGGTGCAACTACCTCTTTTTATCTTGGATCTAAAAATTGAGGATCGACACTGTGTGGGTTGATCCTAAAGTTGAGTATTAGATCAGTCCAACTCAGACCATGCTCACTCCTATATTGGAGTAGACCCTTTCCGAGTTGAACACTAATGAGCAACTACTTCACGCTCAACGACATTGATGCTTCTCTATGTCCGTCACCGTTCCCTATGTTGCCCTGCCTTGCCTTCACTGTTCCTTATGCCACCTGATGCGGTTGCCTTGCTCACTATAGCATCGCTCGTCGCTTGGAGATGCCACTACCTCCGCTCACCACTGAAGCCCATCGTTGCCCCAGCGCCATCTTATGCTAACCAGCCCCCTTGCGCCACCTGACATTCGCTGCTATCGGCCCTCATGTAGCCCAATGACCATTGCCAGCATGCCTTCAGTCGCAACCCAAACCAAGGCCTACACTGTTGCTGTGCCATCTAATTAAGGAAATTCGAAATATTCATGTAATTTATCTCAATTATGATCCTTTTGTGATCATATATTCATTCTACAGCTCAATCCCAGCCAAGGCTCTGTTTGCTTACATTTAACTAAAAATAAAAAGTGTTTTATTTTCATTTTCTTTCTCGCGTATTCTTTAATTTTTAAAATAAACTTTAAAGAAACTACATGGAATTTTACGTTTTTAAATTCGAATATCGTGAAAGTTTCTGGAGTTTTAGATTTCAATAGTCAAAACCTACTCTTGACAACATTTCCATTAAGCAAAAAGTTCAAAATACTTGATTGTTAATGTTATGTCTCAGCAGTAACGATGATGCTTGTATCGGACTTTAACAGTCTTAGCTGCATCAAGTCAAGTCAAGAATCTGTCATTGTAGATTTTTTTGATGAAGGGAATTTGAAATATTCATGTCTTTTATCTCAATTATGATCCTTTTGCGATCATATATTCACTCTGCAGCTCAATCCCAACCGAGGCTCTTTTTGCTTACATTTAACTAAAAATGAAAGCATTTTATTTTCATTTTCTTTCCCGCATATTCTTCACATTTTAAAATAAAATTTAAAGAAGCTACTAGGAATTTTATGTTATAAATTCGAATGTCGTGAAAGTTTTTGGAGTTTTAGATTTCAAGAGTCAAAACCTACCCGTGAATAGTCTAAGCTGCGTCAAGTCATGATTGCCCCCTTCAAATCATCACGTAGAATTTCTTCTTAAAAAAAAAATTGAAATGGATAGATGACCTTAAACCAGAAAAAGGCCACCCACCATCTGAATGGAGAAGGTTTCAGGTGTTGTTCTGATGCTAAAAATCGCCTTTAAATGGAGAAAATAGTAGCACACTTGCTTTTGGTACGTCGTTGATTCGGAATTGGGAATTTTAGTAATTAAAAAGAAGAAAAGGGACAATCTTTGAGGAATGATCTTAAGTATTTTAATCTCTTTGGCATGAAATGTTCCCAAACAAATTAGGATGTCTAAATGATGTAAATTAATATAGTACATCTTCTCACATTCAAGCTGGATTAGCATCTATATATGCAATTTTAATAAATGACGAGCCGTATATGCGAATTATAGGTCAGCACCTATAGACAAGCGAAGTTAGAATGTCAAACAGAAAAACTAATAGATAAAGGGAGTTCATATGTAGATAAAGAACATTTAAAATCTGTAAATAAGGGACGCGAAATTCTTTTGAACTTATCATGATTAGTGCCCCGGCAACAATTAATTTTTATTCTTGTTGTAGGTTTCTTCGGAAGTGTTATATCAAGGGTGAAAGCAGTATTCCGATGGTGACATAAGATTGGAGATAAAAGCCGACTCGAAGTCATGGGGTTCAAAAGAAAAAGGGGGCGAAATGTTCCCTAATATTCGAGTTCTTTCAACATCGTTTTCTTGGACTAAAGTCGCTGACCATTATCTTGTCCTTCCGTCTTGTCGTCTTCGTAGCTTAACCATGAAGCAGAACGTTATTCTTGTCAATTTTTATGGATGAATTCCATTGGTGACAGTATCGAATGCGGTCTTTAAGAAGTGGGGCAACAGAAGCATCCCTGAACAGGTCGATGTGGCCTGATCTGATCCGATTTGATCGAACGACGTGGCCAAATTGCATGACTAAAGAATAAATCTCAGTTGGGGTCACGTTCTGTACGCGGGGGTTTCTTATAATGGAGTCGCGAAACTTTGATTTCAATGTCTCGATGGTATAAGTTCCATTCTCTTTTTTATAGTTAGGGCATTTTGAGTGAAAAAACTTCCAAACTCATAGAAATATGTTGGTCCTGCTATTGATTGTATTGAAGAAAAGCATTAACATCTCTTACGCCGATTTTTTGAAGGCATATAAAATATCCGACAAATCTCATGAACCAATTAATTTGAGATATTTCGACCTAGAGCAATTTACACGTAATTGGTAGGGTTCAAATGGTGGACCTTTATTTTTTTTAATTTTGAAATCTCCTAATATCCCAGCTAACTGCACATGGTTGAATAATAAAATATCATTAATTTGTTTCATTAAGTCAAATGTATTAAAATCAATGTAAATAGGGAGATGAGATCCAACAAGAAAATATTTTTTCCAAGATGAAGCCATATGAAAATGAAAGGCCTCCAGAAAACGTAATTCTGTTGGCCCGACTCTTTGACAAAAGGCACATGTGCATTCTTATTATTAGTTCATGAGCTTTGCTCAAGTACTTTTATAAGGGATAATTGTCCAAAAAAATTTAGACTTTTTTTATGATGATAAATTCAATCCTAAACGTTTCAATTTTACCAATCTAATACTAAACAGTTTGATAATTTCCCAATTTAATATTTCCGACCACTTTTGATTAAAAATTGCTGATATGGAGAGCCATGTAGGATAGCCGGTGTTGACGTAAATCATTTTTGCATTCTTTTAAAAAAAATTTCTCAAAATTTCTGTTTTTTTTCCTTTCTTTTTTTCCCCTAACTGGATTTTTCGAGGGACGAAGGCTAGAAATCGCAGAAAAGGATAAATTCAAAAAAAAACTTAATAAAAATATTACAAAAATTGACATCACTAGCAATTTTCAACAAAATTTGACCAAAAAGATTATATTGACAATTCATTAAAATGTTAAAGACTAAAGTAGTAAATTGTCAATATATGTAGAACTAAATTAACAAAATCAAAAGGTTTAGAGTTGAAGTGGCTATCATACAATAAGTTTAGAACTTTTCTGGCAATTTTTCCACTTTTATACCTCTTGCAGTTTTTCCATGTCTAATTTTTTTTTTCAAGATCCAGTAAATAAATGGCATCGGCATACTTATTTTCCATGTCCTGAAATCGTTGTTAGTAACCTTTAATATGTATTTTGATGTAATCTTTAATAAAATCCTGTGAAGTAAACGCACGAAGAAGGCAGGGTTCAAGATTATTAAGTATCAGCCGATGCAAAAGGACTACTAAGATACTTACATTTTACCAAAAAAAAAAAAAGGACTACTAAGATGAAGGAGGAGATTTTATTTCGTTGGAGATGCAGTATAGACTAAACTTCAGAGTGCACGATATCGTCTATAAACACATGAGGGTTTAATGAAGCGAGGCTGAGCTTACTACGATCTCCAAAGGTTGCTTACTCCACAACACATGAGAAACTTCAGAGTGCACGATATCGTCTATAAACACATGAGGGTTTAATGAAGCGAGGCTGAGCTTACTACGATCTCCAAAGGTTGCTTACTCCACAACACATGAGAAAACTGCAGAAATCTCGAAATACACAGAATCATTACTGGCAACACTTACATCCAATGCATGTCCAACTAAGAAGAGTTAGCTCTGCTTATTGTATAAGACAACCGCATAACCCTGTTTCACGGCGAAATCAATAAGCTTGTCGAGTTCGTGCTCGCTGATACATCCATCTCCATTCTCATCCGCGTGGAGTAGTGCTTGAAGTGCCCGTAACGTGGGAGCCGTTGAGCCGAGCTTCTCGAAGGCATTCTTGAGCTCGGTGCGGTTGAGCCGGCCATCACCATAGGCATCAAAGCTCCGAAAGAAATCTTTCAGCTCCGTTACAGTGCCCGCCAAGAGAGTCTTCTTCTTCATCCATGGCATAAATGCCAGATGACCCATTATTATTATGTGAGTGTGGCTGTGAAGCAACGGCTTGTGGTGGTAGACACAAAAGACACTACGCCTATATATAATACCCCCGATGTGCCTCTGTTAACTAACTAAAGCTATCTGCCAAGCTTCTCGCTTTAGGCTTTTTTTTTTTCCTTGAGAAAACAAAAGTGCAAATGCAGAAAAAGGCTGATTAAGTCCAGGCATTTGATCTCTACACGTGATTTTTAGACATTTAACATATAATTGATGAGATTTAGACGGATAACCTCGAATTTTTAAACTGAAAATCACCCAACATACAGCAAGCTTTTAGTTAAAAGTTGGTGGCTAAAGAGGGCCTCTGATAGTGTTGAGAATCCCTTAACAGGCAAGCCTTCTAGAGAGGCCAGCATCTTTTCGGCTCTTTGGTGGCTATGAGATTATTGAGCTTGTTATTTTAGAGATTCTTTAAGGAATAATGAAATAAATGATTTTTTGAACTTTGATATAATATTCAATAGTCATAAACTTTTAATTTGCTCAATATGGTATTTGAATTTTATCCCAATATATAATGTAGTCCGTGAATTGTTTTTTATTTAATGTAGTTCATAAACTCTTGGTACATATTTAAATCAGTTCCTAAATTATGTGACAATTAATGTTGTTATTTCATTTAATTTAATTTGAAGTACTAGTTTGAACATATACAAAAAGTTTAGGGACCACATTGAATAAAATGAAAATTCAAATATCATATTACAAATTTAGCCAAAATTCAGAAACCATTCATTATTTTCTCATTCTTTAAAAATAAGTATTAATTGTTTGCTCCAAGGAAAAGCGTTTTTTAGTATTTTATAAGGATGCCACGCAGATGTATTAGATTTATGGTTTAGATTCAATTCAAGTTATGTACTACATTCACGGAATGTTTACTCCAAAACGAGAGGACAATTGGCGGGTTAGTTTCTATGAAGGCCTACGTTTGTTTCGAATGGACAATGGGAAAATAACATAAATAGTCACCACATCGTTGGTGCCTTACTTTGGCTACCCAATAGGAGCTTAACCTTCAGTCACTCAAGGATCTAAATGACTATTTACACGTATATGGCTTAGACTGTCATAACATATTCAACTTTAAAAAAAAAAAACGGTTCTCTCAAGTTATCCTTTGAACTTTTTTCAAGAGCCCATACATACTTAAAAAGGATTTGGATTCATCATCACCGCCCCATTCAGCCCAACTTTACCAATGATAACCTTCCACCTCAGAAAAAGTTGCACCCACAGCCATCCCACAATCCTGCTCTCCGAACTTTCATGTGGGAGAGTGAAAGGACAGAGCAACTTTGTGCGATGGCTACCAGGACTCTGCATCAATTCCCAGCCTTTAGGGGCTCGTCAGCCTCAGTCGTCTTCCTATATGAATTGTTGGCCTCCAACAGTTTGCTAGCCTTAGACAAACCAGAGGATGTAGCCATAGTCGGGAAAGCAAACACATGCACACAGACACTCGCACACAACACATTCATCCATATATGGAGCGAGAGAGAGAAAGGAGGGGCGAGATGGGGTGATGGGGGCTGGAGTGGCATCGTGACTAGGGGCGATAACTTAACAATTTGATGTATCTCTTTAGTTAATTGACCGTGGCTATTGTTTAACTTCTTCCAATTTGCCTCTAGACAAAAGTTGAGACACTAGGGAGCCACTAAGAATGTTGGAATCCCTTCCCAGCCGTCCCTTCCGGGTCAAGCAATTTTTTGGCTTGTGATACGCCTCTGAGATGGATAAACATGTCATAGTGGGGCTTTTCTAACAACAAATTTTAATGATGTTCCTTGAGGAAATTATCGACTATATTTATCACTTACATGTGAAGTAATAATGTCATATAGTTAATCAAATCAAGCATACTTGCTGGTCATGATAAATAGGTGAAGATATTTTGTGACTAGATATATACGGTAGTCACACGTGAAATAATTGACATATTAAAAGTCAGATGCACAAATATATTGTGCCAAACAGGATAAAATTTATAGCACGCTAGTCAGGATGATTAATCGGCTACATGATATATCATTTTTTCCCTATCACCTGATGCATTCATTGCATAAAATATATGTATATTATTTTTATTTTTGATGACTCATTCCTTGATAGGTCTTTCGTCTTTCGCAGTATCTTATCAGTCCTTATCCATGTGATGTGGACGTACTTGACTTCTAGGATTTCCTACTTCAAAGGCGTCATTTTTGTTGGATTAGCCGGTTGAGCAGAGGTCCGAGTGGTTGATCCTCAAACGATACCCAGCCGATCCTAGTCTAGGTTATTGGGAAACCAGATTGGTCCTTGGTCTTGAAATTTTTAAATTAGATACTGTGCGGGTTGATACTTGGTCTTGTGACTTTAGGTTGATCCAACCTAGACCAACCCTGTATGTATTATGTATTATATAGATATTCTATAAATCACATATCATATATTTTTCTCTGCACTTGATGAGGTTAGCATCCGATATGCACCACATGGGAAATTTCTTTCTAACTTTTCAAGCGATCAATCGATTATGGTCTTGTTGCAACAGCACGCCGGAGATCGCTAGAGTCTTCAAGTCTTGCGTGGATCTTCAAGTCCGGGGTCACTGGAGGTTGCTGGAGTCTTCAAGTCTTGCATGGGTCTTAAAGTCCCGGCTGGCTAGAGGTCACTGTTACTAGAGCTCGTCGGAGTAGCTCGTTGGAGCAGATCACTGGAGCTCGTTGTCTAGAGCTTGCTAGGTGGTCTCTACGCATGAAACGAAGTTGTTTGATCTCCAACGATCACATCAACGCCAGCGACTTAGCTGTCCGGCCACGCGGTATAGACGGTGCTGACCAAATATCCACACAGGTATTTTCTGGAAGAAAGTTGCTGGGAGAACTAAATTGGCAAAGTTCCAAAAGGTCTAGGACTAATTTGGCGCAACAAAAAGGTTTATGACTGAATTGGTAAATATGCAATAGATTTAGAACTTTTGTAATAATTATCCCTCCTCATGTGTCCTCTCAATTTAAAACAAAACAATTACTTCCGTGAATTTTCCTAGTACTTTGGATGGTCCAACAGTTCTTGTAGCATGTTTCGTTTTGAAGTTGTAAGGCCCTTCAAAATTACTGCATAGGAAAAAAATAAAAATAAGATAGATCTTGTGGAGTTTATGTTGACCTCCAAACACTGCATTTAGTTAAGATCGTACAATGCAGAAGTTGGAAAAATTATTTAAAAAGTTGTAAATCTATTATAATCGTGTCAGTTTAGTTGTAAACAATTTTTCTTAAAACAGTTAAGTCATAAATATTTTGTAATTATGCTAATTCAATCCATCCGATCATTTTTTACTAGCCAATGATGACGTGAACATTAGCCATCCAATGTTGTGGCATCAGCATTAACATGAACAATTCTTAATTATATATTTTTTAGCTTTTTTTATTTCTTTTTATTTTGTTTTCTTCTTTCTTCCCTTCCTTCTTCTCTAGCCAGTCACGAGCCAGAGGGAAGGCCGATGAAGCTGATCTCACCCTCACTGTTGATGGGCGAGGTTGAGCTTAGCCTCGCCTTTGGCCAATCTATCAGCTATGTAGCACCAACATAGACACGCGACATGTGACATGACACGACACGACACACTGACACATCATTTTGTAAAAAGTAAAGAATTTCAACATGTTCCGACATGTTATATATTAAATAAATTTTTTATATAAAAATGCATAAATAACTAAATAATGATAATAAAAAGGGCATAGAATTCATCTCTACTAAAAATATTAATCCTACATTTGTTTATATCATTCATTGTTTTAATTTGACAAATTTAACTACATTTCATTGTAAAAATCCATAAAACTTGGAGGAAAAAACAAGTGATCCACATTCTACTATTAAATTTAAAATTTAACACTAAGAAAAAAAAATCAACATTCCACCATCAATATAACAAAAAGTCATTCATCCATATTTTCTATATAAAAAAAACAGACTCTATCTCCAACTCATCAAGTGAAAGATTTGCAACTTTAGACACCCCAACATCTTCAAACGAGTCAAATGCGTCTCCGCCAATATCCCACATCTTGGTCTCTCCTTCTGCGTATTATGGGCTTTTTCTTGATAGAAGACAAAGGTTGCTATGAATAAACATCAAATCTTATGCACGTTTTGGGGTCATCTTATTTCTTCTCATCGAGTGCACAAATCAGTAAGTACTCCAATTTCTCTCGACACATGATGAAGAAGAAGTTGTGCAAGAAGCTTTAAGGCTATGCTTTGAAGCATCAGTGCACATGCACCATGATTAACCCACCAAACCTTAAGATCCATAGAATATCGATTTTGAATGGAAGCAAAATCTCTAAAATCCCCATTTTTACTCGCAAAATCTACATACTCCAAATTCACCTTGTTGCACTCATCCAAGTTAGGAAAGTATTTTGAAAGCATTTGAATCTTTCTTGGTTGATCTCCTTATTCTAGTATGGAGAAATTCAAGTCGAATCTTCATCAAGCCATTGATCACAAGACACCCCGTGCATGTCGGAGACAGTTGACCGCATGTCGGAACGTGTCAGACACGACATGAAGGGTCCCAAAGAGTGTTGGTGCTTCTTCGTCTGCCGGTGATTGGCTATAGAAAGAAGGAAGAAAATAAGAAAAAGGAAAGGAAAGAAAAAGAAAATTAAATTTTAAAATATTATTAAAAATTGTCCACATTAGCACTGATGGTGCCAAGTAGCACGATTGCCATCTACGTCAATGCCGGTCGGCATAATTAGAAAATGTTTAGGACTGAATTAGTACAATTTTAATAAGTTTATAACTTTTTTTTTATAATTTTCCCCATAAAATTTAAGAACCACATATTTCTCCATGCCTAGGTCATGAAAATTTTTGCAAAACATTTTTTTAATTGATGGGTTATGGACATGGACATCATAGATCACGAGGACACTCTTGTTTAATTTTGTCTTGCACATTCAAGATCTCATAGGATTACAAGGCGAGGTCTCTAAGAATGATAATGATCATGTAATTCTTTTTGAGCTCCCAAGAAAAAAAGGATTTTGAATTGGTATTGTTTATGACAAAATGACTAGGCAAAGGCACAAGTACAGGGTCGAATCAAGAAAAGCCAACAGTAGAGCGTAACTCTCAAGTTTATATAGTCCTTTTTGAAGGGTCGAATCAAGGAAAGCCACCAGTGTAATGTAACTCTCAAGTTTATGAGCTCCTTGTTTAGTTGGGTCAGTTACTCTAGAGAGGAAATGTTAAAGCACGTTCATTTTGTTTAGATCCTCGTTGAACTTTACTTTCCCTGATATTAATCGGAGTGAATCTTATTCTATGCGGGTTCTATCAACAGTGAGCAAGTAATTTCCCCTTGGCATATTAGGTGAAATCACAGAAAGCATGGACACGAGGATCGGCCTCGTCCTGATCAAGTCCGGATGCTATTGTCAAAAAGCCCAGATGCCAACCTTTGAACGGAGCACGCTTGCCAAGTGATCGACCGTTGTCATGTGTGTACACGTAAGATCTAATGCATCAGCCACTACGCGATCAAAAAGAAAAATTAGTATGTTAGCCCTTTTCCAATAGGGTATTGGAATCAATAATATCAAGAAGCAATACATATGGCCCAATAAAGAAGCCTTGCTACTTTAAAGCAATTATTTTGTTCATTTTTGTATGCGAAGGGAAAGCAGGGAAGCGAGTGAAAGATTCTCATATGATGAGAAAGCCAGTCTCTTTCCATTGATATTAATCCCAACATATACTATAAACCCTATACGGCTCATCATGGCATATAGCGCACCGGTCTTCTTTTGAAGTTGTTGGGCCTTCCGCAGACCTTACTCAAGAAGCCGATTCTTTACGACCTATTTATGGGTTTGAACTCTGCCATTTGGCTTCATTAAACACTATTGCGTCCATTGCAGATGAACTCTCATAATAACAAGGTTTAGCATCTTTATATGCTTATTTCATGGGAACTAATCGAATTCCACTCATATGCTTTTGATGTTTTACTATTTTTGTTAAAAAAAAGTAAATCAACAGAAAAAAAATCAACTCATTGGATTGGTTCAAGTTCGACTCTCTAATTAAAACTCTTCATTTTGCTTCCGCTTCTTTAATTTTTAAAAGTAGTGCACCATTCAGTAACCAACCCTTAGCCAGATCAAGAAGATCTAGCCATGGCAATATCTTTTTTTTTTCTTCATCCAAAAGCAAGCTTCAGCTTGGGTGGAAAGTTGGTCAAAAATCGGGAACCCCCTTCTAAGAGCGGCCGAAGAGCATGGCCCATATTTCCGAAATGCTTAATATTTCATCTCCCTAGTCCAGCTCAAGTGGCATTTCAATTGAGCCAAGGAGGGAGGGTCCTTATGAAGGTTTTGCATGATTGTACTGTTGAATGAGTCGGTTTCTTTTAGTTTATTTTTTTTGTGTTAGTTTTTGTTAAGCACTCCTATTTTGTGGGTTAGTTGCTGTACTTTTAAAGTTAGTGGGCTGTGGTAGTTACCTGTCATTGTAGAGACTATGTAAAGACTATGGTGATAGTTTTATGTTAGTAGTTCCAGCAGATAGTTCTACTTTTCTGAGTGCATATTTCTCCATCCTCTGTTTTTCATAAGTGGTATCAGAGCCAAGGTTAAAAAGAAACTGTGTGTTTGAGTGTTCTAAAAAAAAGGTGAGAACCAAAAGAGAGATCTTTGCAGCAAATACTTTCGTTTGTAGCAGTCAAAACAAAGTATAGTAGCAGAGTATTTTCGTTTGCAACAGCAGCAAGTTGCTTTGGTAGTGGTTCTGTTTTGCAATAGCAGTGATGGCCTCAGATACATTTGTACAACCGACGATTCCATACTTTGATGGTCACTATGATCATTGGAGCATGCTAATGGAGAATTTTCTCAAGTCAAAGGAGTATTGGGATGTTGTTTCCTTGGGAGTTGCCGAACCTAAAGAAGGAGTTGTGTTAACAGCAGCGCAAAGAAAGGCTTTGGATGCATCGAAATTGAAGGATCTCAAGGCCAAAAACTACCTTTTTCAAGGAAATGACAGATTTAGTTTGGAGACGATTCTTTGGAAGGATACCTCCAAGCAAATATGGGATTCCATGAAGAGAAAGTATAAAGGCTCAGCAAGAGCAAAGAGGTAGCAGCTTCAAGCGCTTCGTTCGGAGTTCGAAATGCTACGAATGAGGTCGGGAGAGATAGTTACAGATTTCTTCTCTCGAACGATGGCAATAGTTAATAAGATGGGAATTCGTGGCGACAAGACGGAGGATGTCACCATCGTTGAAAAGATTCTTCGATCTTTGACACCAAATTTCAACTTTGTTGTTCGTTCCATAGAAGAAGCCAAGGATATTGAAGAACTATCCATTGATGAGTTGTAAGGATCCTTGTTAGTTCACGAACAAAAACTCCGACAGCAAGAGATGAAAGAGTGAGCCTTGAAGGCCTCCACCGGAGATCACTCTTTATTACCAGCAAGGGTGAATAGAGGAAGAGGCAGAGGAAGAGGGAATAATGATCGCATCAGTTTCAGCTTTGAACAAAAGTCTGAAAGCCATTCCTTTCGTGACTTCCAAGGGAGAGGAAGAGGTCGTGGAGGACGACATTCAACTGGTTTTAGGCCAAGGTCAGTCGACAAATCCAAAATGGAGTGTTTTAGATGTCATAGGTATGAGCATTACAAATCTGAATGTCGAACTAATTTGAATAGACAAAGTATGGAAAGAACTAACTTTGCTGAAAAAGAGGGAAAAAAAGTATCTCTTTTGATGGTGTGCCATGAGAAGGAAGAAACTCAACCAAATATGTGGTATCTCGACACCGGTTGTAGCAACCACATGTGTGGAGATAAGAGAATGTTTTCTGATCTAGATGAATCGTACCACAATTCTGTGAAGTTTGGTGACAATTCTAGTGTTGGTGATGGGAAAAGGAACGGTGGCAATACATCCAAAGGGGACTTTAGTACAAACCATCTCAAACATACTGTATGTCCCTGAATTGAAGACTAATCTATTTAGTGCTGGTCAGCTGCAAGAGAAGGGATATGAAATCTCTATTAAATGTGGGATTTGCAGAATCCAAGATGAGAAGTTGGGTTTAATTGCCGAAGTTAAAATGACGGGCAATCGGATGTTTCCATTATATCTCCACAACACTGCAAACTCATGTTTCTCTGCAAGGTTAAAGGAAGAAGCTTGGCTATGGCATTTTCGCTATGGTCATCTCAATTTTGGTGGGTACACTATGTCAAAAAGAGATGGTGAAGGGTCTTCCTCAAATATCTGCTCCTTTGGAGATTTGTAAAGATTGTGTTGTTAGTAAGCAACATCATGCTCAATTTCCACAAGGAAAATCATGGAGAGCAAAGAGCCCGTTGGCGTTGGTTCATTCAGATATTTGTGGACCAATATCTCCGATTTCCAATGGAGGTAAACGGTATATTATTACCTTCATCAATGATTTTAGCCGGAAGATTTGGGTGTATTTCTTGCAAGAAAAATCTCAAGCTTTTGCAGCTTTCAAGAACTTTAAAGCACTTGTTGAAAAAGATGGAGGAAATTAAATAAAGGTCTTGCGCACTGATCATGGCGGAGAGTACAACTCACTTGAGTTTATATATTTTTGTGTAAAGCATGGCATCAAGAGACAACTTACACCAGCTTACACACCGCAACAAAATGGCGTATGTGAGAGGAAAAATCGTACCATTATGAATATGGTGCAAAGTCTCTTGAGGGGAAGTAGAACTCCAAAAACTTTATGGCCTGAAGCAAACAATTGGAGCATTCATATTTTGAATAGAAGTCCCACGCTAGCTGTTCAAAATATGACACCGGAAGAAGCTTGGAGCGGCCAAAGACCTGCAATAGACCACTTCAGAATTTTTGGGTGTATTGCTTACGCCCATGTTCCTGACCAGAAGAGGAAGAAGCTAGATGATAAGGGAGTCAAATGTATTTTTCTTGGCATTAGTGATCAGTCAAAGGCTTATAGACTTTATGATCCTATAACCAAGAAAATAATTATAAGTTGTGATGTGATTTTTAATGAAGAACAAACTTGGCCATGGAGTGAGCAAGGTGTTGGTAAGCAAATTCCAACAAACTTTGAAGATGAAGATGAGCTGGTGCAGTAACCCCCAACAACTCAAATCACTGAAGGCAGTGTCCAAAATACAGCAGTAGCTGCAGAACCTGAAAATCGTCCTCATCGTGTGCGACGGAGGCCTGCATGGGTGAGTGACTATGAAGTAACAGGATTTGATGAATATGAAGATCCACTTGTCCATTTTGCTTTGTTTTCATATTATGACCCGACAACCTTTGATGAAGCAGTATAAGAAGCAAATTGGAGGATAGCAATGGATGAAGAAATCACAGCTATTGAGAGGAATAGCACGTGGGAGTTGACAGATCTTCCAAGAGGACACAAAACAATCGGGGTCAAGTGGGTGTACAAGACGAAGTTGAATAAAGATGGCGAAGTCGACGAGTACAAGGCACGCTTGGTCGCAAAGGGTTACAAGCAAGAATTTGGAGTGGATTACGAAGAAGTATTTGCACCTGTAGCAAGACTTGACACAATCAAATTGGTGATTGCATTAGCAGCACAAAATTCATGGCCTATCTTCCAATTAGATGTGAAGTCAGCTTTCTTGCATGGAAATCTTCAAGAAGAGGTATTTGTTGATCAACCTTCTGGTTATGTGAAGCTCGGTAGTGAACATTAAGTTTATAGATTAAAGAAGGCATTGTATGGGTTAAAACAAGCTCCTCGAGCTTGGTATAGTCGCATTGATGCCTATTTTTTGAAGGAAGGTTTTACAAAATGTTCATATGAGCATACACTCTTCATTAAAACTGGTGATGGTGGCAACTTGCTTCTTGTCTGTTTATATGTGGACGATCTTTTTTTACTGGGAATGATAGTGCCATGTTTGACAAATTCAAAGAGTCTATGATGGATGAATTTGGTTTTCCCGTATTGTTGTTGTTGTTGTTGTTGTTGTTAAGCTTCTATAGAAAAGTTACATCAAGATAAAAAATTTAGTCTGATGGAGACATAAAAATGGAGATACTAATTCGAAGTTATGGGGCCAAAAGAAAAAGAATAGAGACGAAGTCCCTGACATCTACCCTATGCGTCCAAATATCGTCTTCGTCGCATAACCATGAAGGCAAGACATTGTTCTTGCCTTTTTTTTGTTTTTTTTTATGGAATCAATTGCTGATACTATCAAA
The DNA here is from genome assembly GCA_030064385.1 of Melaleuca quinquenervia. Taxonomy (NCBI): domain Eukaryota; kingdom Viridiplantae; phylum Streptophyta; class Magnoliopsida; order Myrtales; family Myrtaceae; genus Melaleuca; species Melaleuca quinquenervia. The sequence continues at coordinate 15,144,918 of CM057723.1, forward strand.
AAAAATTCTCTGGGAAAAGAGGCAACAGAAACATCACTGACCAAGTTGAGATAACTTGATCTGATTCGATTTAATCGGACAACGTGGCTGGATTTCACGATGAAGGAATAAATCTCACTTGGCGTCACCGTCAGTATTCTTGGGCATCTTGTAAAGGAGTCGCGAAACTTGATTTCAATGTCTCGATCATGTAACTTTTTTTGTTTTTCTTTTTGGTTTAGTTGGTGAATATTAAGTGGACTCCTGCCATTTCTTAAAATCATGTTAAGCTGTATAGATTCTCAGAGTGCATCAAATCGTCAGTTTACCCAACGGGGTATAATTCTTGCGCAGCTTCTCATGATGGGAGGCTTAATATGATCTTTGAAGATTTGCTTCCTACACAACACACAAGAAAGCAGCAGAAATCTTGAAACGCAAAGGATTATCACGGACAACACGTATAACCAACACATGTCCCTGCCAATGGAGGCCAACTAAAAAGAGTTAGTTCTGTTTCTCGGAAAAGATAACCTCGGAACCATGTTTCCCAGCGAATATAATTAACTGTAGCTATTTGCCTGAATTCTTGCTTTAGCCTTTTCTTTTACTGGAGAATACAGGGGTGCAAACGTAGAAATCCAGCTATTTCTAAGCTCACGAAACACCTTACAAGCCCCAAAAGCTTATCGAGTCTAGGCTTTTGACTGTACATGTGGTTCTAACACAGAGCAGTTGACTCACAATTGGTGGAATTTAGACTCCAATTCTTGAGCTAGAAAATCAACAACAGCGATCTTAAAGAATTCCGCTTTAGTCAAAAGTTGATGGTTCAGGAGGGCCTCTGATATTGTTGGAATCCCTTAACATCCACCCCTTTTAGCCAGCTAGCATCTTTTTGGCTCTTGGGTTGGCTATGGGATGGATATGCTTGTTATTTTGGAGATTCTTTAACGATAAATATCAATAGTGATCCGAGGAAAAGCATTTTTTGTGTATCATTCATATGTCATGCAAAGTACTGATGTTATATCATAAATCCAATTAAGCATTCTCGTTAAACATGACAATTTAGAATAAAATTCAGAATGTCAAAAGATTGATGACCCCGCATCAATATGATGTCACCGTACTATAATAATCTTTCCATGATTATTATTATTTCATCATTTAGTTGCAACAACTCAGCCAATGCTTAACCAGGTTCGTACTAAGGACTCCTCACTTAGTGTCATTTTTGTTTAAACTAGATATAAACTTGAGCTTTACCAATTTCTTCTGCTAATTTCTTTGCAACCATATAGAAAGTGTACATAATCAATATTTGGATGCTTTTGTAATGTGTGAGTCAAAAAGAGAATTATTCATCCAATATCTGGTACTAACTTATATATTATTTTATAGCTCTATGGCTATATATATATATATATATATATTTGGCGATATTGGATTTAGAAAGGTATATATATATATATATATATATATATATATATATTGATGATCTCAATCTCCAACTCCTTGAAATCTCATATTATGTACAATTTGACTCCTTCTTGAATCATACCAACTAGTGTCAAGTGCCAATGACGGAGACCAACTTGTCGATGTGTATCGAGCTACAGTTAAAGTTGTTGATGCTATGTTTAATGACAAACTTAGACTATAAGACACCAGATGCTGAATTTGACATTCAGATCTAATGAGTTTACAATGATGGTCCTAACTTCAATTAAACTCTCAATTTTAAAATTTAAGTATTAAATAAGCTTTCATCTGTCACTTTAAATTCAAAGAACACTTGATAGCAGTTCCAAAGAATTTTACATAATATTAGAGCAATTACATCCTAAGTTTGAATTTTTCCAACACCCTTATTTCCCGCCTTCGCCACCGCCGCCCGCCCGCCGCCCCCACCGGCCGCAGCGGCCGCCCGCCGCCAACCGCCACCCCCATCCTCCACCACCGGCCACCACCCCCGTCAGCCGTTGCCGCCACCTACTTGCCGCCGGCCGCCACCCCCGTTGCCCACCGCCGCCCATTGGTCGCCCGCGGCCGCCCATTGCCCGCCGACTGCCACCCCCGTCAGCCGCCGCCACAGGCCCGTTGCCCGCCGTCGGCCGCTCGCCCGCCTACCACCACCCATCGCCCGCCTGCCCACCCGCTCAAAAAAAAAAATTCGAAAATTTTTAAATTTCAAACGAACACTGAAAAATATGTCATTTTCCAGGAAAATGACTTCCTAGAAAACATTTTCCAGGAGTGCTTTATTTTCCGCCAAATGAACAGACCCTTAATATCTATGGATTTTGATCGATTTATCTAATCCAATTTACATCTCTATCAAAAAGATACTTGAACAACATTTTGAATTCATCGATTTGTTGCAAAAAATGTTAATTATGGTGAATTATGATCTTGTTCATCTATAGTTATGTGCGGTCAACAAGCACTTTAAATATCCACGTGTCTCTCATGGAAATCTTTTTTTTGTAAATCTTCGCGGTTGAAGAAGCCATTGATTTGATTTATCAATAGAGTAGTTATATTGTTGAGTTCTGTTTCCGGTCCCTTCTTTCTTCTTCTCAATTCTACCGATTCATATCAAATAATTTGATTTGAATATACATCCCAGCATTTATTGACGTTAGTAAGACGGCATATATACACAAATGCTTTCCGCCATCATCACATAATAAAACCTGAAGAGGATTTCAATATCGTTCCCTGAAGTTCAATCCCTTTGATTATCCTCTAAAGATTTCTTTCTGTATTTAATCACCTTCCACTACAAGTATCCAAATTTACAACCTGTTTTAAAATTATTGAAAGAATATATCTCAAAGTTCAATTTGTGAAACAATCCGATTTAAGTAGGTTTCTTGCTCGAGTATTTTGTTCATTTGAATATATTTCCTAAAAGGGGTTTCCTGCTTTGTTATTAAAACAGGAGCGAACAAAAGAAAGATCAGCCTTTTTACTGAACGAATTTTCCAAGTGAATTTTTTGTGAGAAATTATGATATGACACTTAAGAGATTGAGCATCTGTAGACTTTGTATACAAAATGGATTTCTTGGCATTTGACTCACTCCAGGGATTAGATACCGACACTTGGTCTAAACCATAAAAATCTCCAATTTCCTTATCCTTACTGGTGGATTTCTCTAATAATTTATTTTGCTCGCGTTAATTTTGAATTGCAAAATCTATTAATTTCCGCATTATTTGGCAATAGATTGTAACTGGTAATAACAATCGAAACACCCTCTTTATAGCATCACACAATCAGGGAAAAATAATATTGCCATGAAAGAGGACATCCACATATCATAGTCGAGTGAGAGATAAAAAGCAGTTTCAGGTAATATAGCCGAACCAAAAGGAACAAAGAAAGATGAGCCCAATATATATTTGTTATTATAAAGTTGAATCGTACATGAGGGTTGAACAGCTTTTTATGAGGGGAAGCTTTTGATCTAATACTACTTATGCTGATTTTTCTCCACTACACATAAAGAGAACTGCAGCACCCTTGAAAAACCAGAAACCAAAGCAGAAAAGGTCAAGATTACAAGAGAAGAGAGAAAGCGAAGGGGTGGGGGCTGACGTTACACATGATGAGACATCAGAACTTGTTCTGCTGCTTTGGGGCCAGTTCAATCATATAACCATGCTCAAGACAGTATTTCAGAAGCATGTCGAGCTCATCCTCACTTATAAACCCATCTCCATTCTCATCAGCGCGTTGTACCGCAAAAATGGCCTGCAACCCAGCCCCCGTCACGCCCAATCTCTGGAAGGCATTCTTGACCTCCGCCCGGTTGAGCCGGCCATCTCCGTTGGCGTCGCAGCGCCGCAAGAACTCCTTCAGCTTGTCTTTAGAGTCAACCAAAGTTGCATTTTTGTCCCTACGCAAATGCACTGCTGCATGATTACCCATATGACCTAGCTCTCTTCTTTTTTTGGTCTCTTCTTGGCTCAGGGCTTTTGGAAAGAGAAGGTGTTCTCTAAGTCTGGAATGAGTATAGGGGACTTTGTTAAAGAGTCTTGCTTGTGAGGACTTAAACAAGGATTGGGGGCATTTATAGACGGGTCGTGTCCTGTGGCGTCCTAATACGGTGCCGATTGCCTAACTTTATACGTACATGTCCGATAACGGTTTTTTTGTTTTTTTCTTTTTTCTACTTATTAGTAAAAGCGAGAAGCAGAAAAATGTCCGGTAAATAAGATTATCAGCGTCGAAGCCACAAGCTGTTGCAGTAGATATATAATGCCATCGAGTTGACATGATGCACAAGCGCAAGTAATGAGAAAAATAAGAATGAGGATTAGATTGGTCACCCTTTTTGTATTTTTTTTCTACAGAAAAAGGTCAATCAAGAGAATCTTGAAAAGTAATTTGTTATCTCTTTTTTATTTTATTGCTCATTGCAGACATTAACCAAGAGAATCACCGGATCATATGAAGACAAAAGAATATCTCATTTAAGAAAATAATTTACACAATGACGATAGTGGTCTAAAATTTTAGATGAATTCTTTTAACAATGTGCTAACTTTTTAATATGATGAATGATTAATCCATGCAAACTTTCAAGGCTTCAATAGCTGAGGATTTCCCCAAGAAGAAAAGAAAGGAAAGAGAGAACTTGCAAGTTTCACATGTGTTATTTGATTAAACACATGGGTTATTTAAGTACCATCGATTAATGTATTTTTTTCAATTAATCAATCTTTTGCTAGGGTGTACGCACATAAGATATAAGGTCAGCGTATTTCGGGGTTCAAACTCGAAAGGGCACTTCAAGAGCAGTGTCATAAATTGTGGTCACCTCATCATCTGGGGCAAACTGGGCAGTGCGAGAATCTCTTCAAAAGAAATGGACGGTTGATTCCTTGATTTTTCGAGTGTTGTCTTGTTACCACTTTATCTTAATATTTTAGGTATTCTTTCTCTAGCACGTGGCATGCTTCTTCTTGTCTAATCAACAATCGAATCAAAATCGATCCATTATACTTTTCCTTTATGATAGGATGCTCGGAATTGTTGCGGTGTAAAAACTCCATGTCCAAGAAGAGCGGAAATGAGAATGTATGCTAGTCATTAATGCGCTTTCCCATTAAGTTCCACAATATATCTGTTCAACTCAGAAAATGTACCGGTTCACAAATGTATTTGAAATTAAAATATGGGCTTACGTTAATTAATCAATTTTTCTATTTTAAATTAATCGGATTAATGGATATTCGAATACAAATATATGTATAAATCCCGAATGATTGTATTAAATTGGGTTTTGACATCTATCTATAATGGGCTTGGTTGAGCAGCAAAATGTAGGCAATTATGTTTAACTCAAGCCTGTAATGGGAATGACCTAGTATATACACTCATCTTAAGATTTGCTAGGTCCCCTCTTAACATATTCGTCACTTTATCCTATTAAAAGCTGTTATAAAGAAATATGTCATAAAGAGGAATATCTAGACATTCCAATAAATCGTCTCAAAGTCATATTGATCTATGCCATTTTGGTAAAGCAATGGCTCAAATATGTATGTATCTAATTCCAAATTAGTGGTTTACATTCATTTAGCCAATCAGATTTGTTCTTGATTAATAGTTTGCTTTTGTTGATTAACAACATGTGGTATCAAAACGGGTCGTATCTGATTGTAGAACCCAAATTTTTTATGAACAAATTCAAAAAAAAATTGAGAGAATATTGTTCATGTGAATCTTACAATCAATTGATTCTAAAACCTTAGGTCTTTTATTCTATGCATCGAGATCTTTCCATCCATATATTGTTTGCATGATTTGGTTGAATATTGAGTAATAATTGCGAATTTAAAATTCTAGGCTTTATAAATTCGTAACTTTTTTTACAGAATATTGTTCATCTTCTTTTATGTGACTTTTTCAATCATTTCATTCTAAAACCTTATGGTTTTTGTTTTATGTGTTGAGATCTTTCTATCCATATATTGTTTGCATGATTTGTTGAGAAATGAATAATAATTGTGAATTTGAAATTATATGGTTTATACTATGAACAAGTTCTACACTTTTCGAATTATTTTCAATTGATTGATGAATACTAGAAATTGTTATATGGGCATTATTATATATGCATTTTAGAATCTCTTTTTGTTGCATCAAGGTGATTTTCAAACGCTTAAGCAACTTAGATAATAAATCAAGAACTTTGATGTCCCCACCAATTCTTATATTTTGTCTATTCAGTCTTATAAGCGATACCATTCTAATGTCGTGATTCCAAATTTGGCATGACCCTCCACTGCTAAGAGAATCGGACATACCAATGAGAACGGCAAGGAGGGAACGAGAAAATGCTATGGATTTCAATGGGGGCGGAAGGGGATTGAAGGGATAAAGTCAATTGCTTGAGAAATGAAAGTCCAGGTTGATAAGCTCAAGCTCGCCTAGGTCGACTTGAGCCTTGCCTTGAGCTCATCGTAATTTGGCAAGCTAGAGCCTTTTAGTAAACTAAAAGAGAAAAAAGAAAAAAAAAGATATGAAATAAAATTTTAAGATGTGTGGATTTATGATAATATTAGTGCATTTTAGAAAATACGGGTCGGGTCGAGTCGGGTATGAGTCGGATCAAGTATCAGTCATTATATTTACATTACACAAATATGGGTCAAAACATATTAAATTGATCATATTTGATCCGACCCAAACCCGACCCGACCTACCCATTTGATGCTTCTACCAGAGCGATCTTCTGTATTTTTCTTTGTGCTTTGTCTTTCAAACCCCTTAGAAAACCATAGAAAAAACAAATCACTCTCGCTCTGGCCCTCAAAGGAAAGCTTTCACCGATGCTTGTCAATATTTGCTCTAAGTTCGATCTTTGAAGATGAGGACAGATTCTTAAAACTTCAGTGAATTTCAGTTTTTCAGCACCAATCTTCAACAAACCAAGTTGATCCAGGGTTAGGAATTATGTGTGGTTGAGGAAATAGGGCTCTCCTATACTGTAGAATTCCTGCATTTTTTTCGATTATCAAACTCAAATTGATAGATGAGATTACTTAAAAGAGCCGTCATGATATCATCTTTTGTTAAAATTTGTGTCAATTGATGGCGATTTTGTCATGCAAACTTGCATCCCATATAAAACCGATTTGAAAGTACACCAATGGTGTGAATTTGGTAGTGTAATTTATATTTTCAATTTGCCTGTGGAGTAAATGTTATTGGGAAAACTTCCTGTAGTGTTTTGAGGATAACAAAGTAATTCAAGATTACTAATGCATATATTAGCACCAGCTGATAGATGCAAAGGTAATATGCATATTGTGTCCCGACAGAATGTTCTTGGTCTTTCTTTGTCACCAACCCTTTGTGTTTTGTGGTTTATAACTTATGTTGTGCAGGTAGTTCTCTTCAATTTTTTCTTTGGTTATATAGCGATGGATTGTGGAGCATTATTCATTTCATTATTTCTAGTTCCTGTTCCAAATAGCTATGGGCAGGTAAATCCCCCACTTACATAAAGTTAATGTGATGGCAAATTTCACATAGATGATATAAAGCCATGGGTGTGAATTTACAATTGACACATGAACACTTGGGGGAATCTGTTTCCCTGGCTAAATCAGGCAGGGGCTGGTGATATAGGCTTCATTTGTTTTTTATTGGTAAATGATATAGGCTTCATTTGATGTTTGGTTTTCTGAAAAATACACATGATATATCAAATGGAAAATGCACAATCATAAGAAGAGACCTAGGTGAAAGTGAGGAGGAAACTCTGCAGATGCTTGCGCCTAGATACTAGGTTGTCCATTACATGATTGTCTACCTATGGAATGATGGGCCATTGGAGTGGTTCGGACCAAGGGAAGAGCGGAAGCATTGCATAGAGATAACTGTTTGTTCATAGAAAACGCGGTAACAGTCTTTGAAGTATGTGATTGTTTTCCTCCCTGCACCTTTAGTAGCTTCCTCGGGTCATGCTCATTTTGTCTTGGCTTGTCAAGTAGAGTTTTTACTCGGCAGGGAACACAGAATTTTTTTTCCCTCATGCTTTTTACTTCCTTTTACTTTGTTGTTCATGTATCTAACTTCTGTGTTTGGGTCATCAGTACGTTTTGAAGGTAGGAGATGGAGACTCCGGCTCAATGCATAAGCGATTTACAGCTTTGGATGTCCCTCCTCCTAGGGGGCCTCTGTGGTGCGTGTGGTTTCCAACTAATAGTTTCTACGATACTTTTGTTCTAAAAATAATTATAAAACTTAAGAATCACGATGGGCTGCGTGAATCCCGCCTAACTTTTGATAAGAGTTTTCCTCACCAGCTGATTACATTGGATGCAGGATACTGGGCGACGTTTTCATGGGACAGTATTGTACCGTTTTTGACTATGGCAACCTGAGAGTTGGATTTGCCGAAACTGCTTAAAGATCTGGTTTTCTTTCTGGCTACTTTTAATCTGATGTTCCAAATAAGCGATGTACATATTCAACATTGTGGGCACGCTATCTCGAGTATTTCATTTGGCTTATTCCTTTCAAGAGAGAACTGTTTAGTCGCGCTCCTCTTTTCCCTTGCGAGTGCAGTGTAACCCATGGAAAGAATAGGCACGTAGAATGATTTTCGCCTGTGATGTTTTTACCTCTTTGGGCGGTGTAACTGGTGTTTGATTCTGGAACGGATGGAGTATGCAATAATCATCTACTAAGGGGCCAAGATAGATTCAATTGTGCTAACAGTTGGAGCGCCTGTTGAATCCACGTCTAGTGAAAGAAGGAAGAAAGGCGTCAATGTACGTTGCCCAATTTGTTTGTTTTTTTATTGTTATTAGGGCTGGCAATTTACACAATTTAACACGCTCATACATGACTATACTGCAAACTCAAAGGTGGGATAAATTGATCCGAATGCTTAACATACATAAATATAGTATTTTTCATGACATGGCTTAATGTAATATAATATATGAAATTGGATCGCTTGTCTTAGATTTTTTTTCTATCGTTGCCAAGAAGAAAAGTTGACAGAAATTGCTAGCAAGAATACTTTATTGTTGTGTTGAAAGAAATAACAACATAAGTAAGCATTAAAGACTCATATGCCACCGTCCAAAGACTCGTCAGAATATCTTTTTCCAAGAGATCTATGAGGACTTGTATTCATAAACATTCTGATCAGTATCACTAAAGATTTATTTGGACCATAAATGTGTCAAAATTGACTTATAATCAGACAAACAGATGATATGGGGATTCATGCCGTTACAAGAATGAAGTAGGTGGACCCAATTTGAAAGTAAACAAATATATGACAATGCTCTACTCATTTCACAAAAAATAATTTTCAGAAAATAATTTTATGAATTTTTAAGTGTTCATTTCACAGGAAATAAAATAGTTAAGGAAGATATTTTCCACTAATAGGAAAAAAACCCTCAAAAGAGAGAAATTTTTTTTGTTTTTTTGAAAGTGTAAAACATTTTAATGGAAAACATTTTCTATCTTATTTATTTATTGTTAAATATCGCGGCTTCTAGCAGCGTGCCTCGACCTTACTGGAGGCCGACGACCTTTGATAGCGAGTTCATAACCTTTATAGACAAGCTCGAGGCTTGTCTTGAATTGACAAGTTCATGATCTCTGGTAGTAAGTGAAGAGCTCATGGAAGTCTAGCAAGGCTTGTAGCCGACAACATGTCAACGCATAAAAAAAGGCAAAAAAATAAAAATCTATTTTTATTAATTTCTTTAAGTGTCAATATGAAGAATCTAATTTAACCAATATGATCTTAGGTACTGCCATACATGACATTGAAATCACACTTGAAAGGGTTGATAATTAACTAAAGCACTGGGTGCTGAAGCAAGAATAATTGCAAAAGAGGGGAAATCGTCCACATTAAGATCACTTTCTGGGGAGATCCATTTGATATCTAAAAAATGCTTAGCAACGGTTGGAAAAGGGGAGACTACAGAGGTAAAGCAGAAAATGTGGGCAAAGCTGAATTTAAGTGATGGCTAGGTAAGTGTCATGTAGGAAGAAGAGTGGTTATAAACCCCATAAACCATCCTCGTAGGGGTGGTGAAGGGAGTGACTCAATTAATTATTAAAAAAAAAACTCCTGCAAATTCTTGGGGTTATCTTGCACTTGGAAGAAGTAGAAAAAGGAAGAAATATTGTAATAAAGTCAAAATACATGAATTAAGATTTACATTAAGCAAACCAGAAATGACTAGGCTCATGTTTCAAGAGCAACAATCTATCTTAATTAGAAGGACCGTCATAATCCTTATATGAGGAGACGGAACTTTGTGTTAACATCTGGATGGAGAAGGTTTCGGATATTCTTCTTATGCTAAGTGGACTACTATATGGAGAAATGAGTGATACTTGTGTTGATTAACTTAACTGTAAAATCTTGTAAATGCCGATTAGGAATTTTAATTAGAAGTAAAAGGGACAACATTTAAGGGGAAAATCCTCAGTAGTTTAATCTCTTTAGCAGTCAAGGTTCTTGGACAAGCGATATAATATATTTTATAATATCCATCTTAAGTGCAAGCCAAGTTAAGAACTGCACGTGGTATTTAATTTATGGAGGGCTACACACGCAAATTAAATTGGGTTAGAAATTGCATGTACTAACATATCAGAATAACCGATCCAAAAATTAGGGTCCGTTCGTTTGGCGGAAAATAAAACACTTTCGGAAAATATTTTCCAGGAAGTCATTTTCCGGTGTTCGTTTGAAACTTAAAAATTTTCCGAAAATTTTTTTCCGAAATTTATTTTTGAGAAATTATTTAGTGATCGGTGACCGGGGGGGAGGCAGCCGCGGCCGGCGAGCGGGCGGGCGGGCGGCGGCTGTGGGCGGGCGGCGGGTGCGGCGAGAGCCGGTAGGGAGTGGCGGCGAGTGGGGGGTGGGCGACAATGGCAACGCTCGGCAATTTAATTGGTCATAGACTTACGACGAGAGAGAGATAGGAGATCCGGAAAATGTTTTCCGCAGGAAAATATTTTCCGCCTCCCGAACAGCCCAGTTTCCGGAAAATATTTTCCGAATGAATATTTTCCGCCAAACGAACGGACCCTTAGTGAAGAGAGACTCTCCTTTCACATGCCCGCGCACAGGCGCTGATAAGAAATATAGAAATCCTATGGAGAAGTCATGTAAAGCACATTTAAACTTATCATGGTAAGTGCCATGGCAATAATTATTATTAAGAAAAATACCATCAAAAATCTCAAACGATAGTTTTTATGAGAAATTTATCATAAACTTTTTCTATGACATCAAAATTCCTGAAATGGTGATATATTTATCCTTTTTTTGTGACACAAAAAATCCCTAACTTGTCTTATTGTGACACGTTTACTCCAAATTTTTTGTGATACTAAAAACCCTAAAATTATATCTATGTATCATCAATCCTCCCTAGCCTCATCTTGCCGGTTAAAGTGGGTTTAAAAAAAAAAAGAAAACAATTATGGGATAAATGTGTGGCAAAAATATGAGTTCGAATTTTTTAGTATCATAACAAAAAAGTTTAGGGTAAATGTGTCATAGTGAGACAAGTTCGGGACTTTTTGTATCACAAAAAAAAAGTTTGAGATAAATAAATCACATAAACAACAATTTAGGATTTTTTTGTGGTGTTTTCCTATATTGTTGTTGTTGTTGTTGTTGTTGTTATTAAGCTTCTATAGAAAAGTTACATCGAGATAAAAAAATTTAGTCTTATGGAGACATAAAAATGGAGATCCTAATTCGATGTTATGGGGCCAAAAGAAAAAAAATAGAGACCAAGTCCCTGACATCTACCCTATGCGTCCAAATATCGTCTTCGTCGCATTACCATGAAGGCAAGACATTGTTCTTGCCTTTTTTTTTTTTTTTTGGGATGGAATCAATTGCTGACACTATTAAAAAAAATTCTCTGGGAAAAGAGGCAACAGAAACATCACTGACCAAGTTGAGATAACATGATCTGATTCGATTTAATCGGACAACGTGGCTGGATTTCACGACGAAGGAATAAATCTCAATTGGCGTCACCGTCAGTATTCTGGGGCATCTTGTAAAGGAGTCGCGAAACTTAATTTCAATGTCTCGATCATATAACTTTTTTTTTTCTTTTTGGTTTAGTTGGTGAATTTTAAGTGGACTCCTGCCATTTCTTAAAATCATGTTAAGCTGTATAGAACCTCAGAGTGCATCAAATCGTCAGTTTACCCAACGGGGTATAATTCTTGCGCAGCTTTTCATGATGGAAGGCTTAATATGATCTATGAAGATTTGCTTCCTACACAACACACAAGAAAGCGGCAGAAATCTTGAAACGCAAAGGATTATCACGGACAACACGTATAAACGAACACATGTCCCTGCCAATGGAGGCCAACTAAAAAGAGTTAGTTCTGTTTCTCGGAAAAGATAACCTCGAAACCATGTTTCCCAGCGAATATAAGATGCTTGTCGAGTTCGTGCTTGCTGACGCACCCGTCTCCATTCTCATCCGCGTGAAGTAGCGCTTGAAGTGCGCACGATGCGGGAGCTGTCGAGCCGAGCTTATTGAAGGCGTTTGTGAGCTTGGTGTGGTTGAGCCAGCCATCGCCGTTGGTGTCTGAGCTCTGGAAGAAATCTTTCAGCTCCGTGACAGTGCCCGCCAATATGCTGTTCTTCTTCATCCATGGCAAAAATGCTAGACGACCTATTATTGTTAGGCAAGTGTGGCGATGAAGTAATGGCTTGTGGTAGTGCACATAAACGAGAGTAGGCTTATATATAATGCACCTGATTTATCTCTGTTAATTAACTGTAGCTATTTGCCTGAATTCTTGCTTTAGCCTTTTCTTTTACTGGAGAATACAGGGGTGCAACCGTAGAAATCCAGCTATTTCTAAGCTCACGAAACACCTTACAAGCCCCAAAAGCTTATCGAGTCTAGGCTTTTGACTGTACATGTGGTTCTAACACAGAGCAGTTGACTCTCAATTGGTGGAATTTAGACTCCAATTCTTGAGCTAGAAAATCAACAACAGCGATCTTAAAGAATTCCGCTTTAGTCAAAAGTTGATGGTTCAGGAGGGCCTCTGATATTGTTGGAATCCTTTAACATCCACCCCTTTTAGCCAGCTAGCATCTTTTTGGCTCTTGGGTTGGCTATGGGATGGATATGCTTGTTATTTTGGAGATTCTTTAACGATAAATATCAATAGTGATCCGAGGAAAAGCATTTTTTGTGTATCATTCATATGTCATGCAAAGTACTGATGTTATATCATAAATCCAATTAAACATTCTCGTTAAACATGACAATTTAGAATAAAATTCCGAATGTCAAAAGATTGATGACCCCGCATCAATATGATGTCACCGTACTATAATAATCTTTCCATGATCATTATTATTTTATCATTTAGTTGCAACAACTCAGCCAATGCTTAACCAGGTTCGTACTAAGGACTCCTCAGTGTCATTTTTGTTTAAACTAGATATAAACTTGAGCTTTACCAATTTCTTCTTCTAATTTCTTTGCAACCATGTAGGAAGTGCACATAATCAATATTTGGATGCTTTTGTAATGTGTGAGTCAAAAAGAGAATTATTCATCCAACATCTGGTACTAACTTATATATCTAATTATTTTATAGCTCTATGGCTAAATATATATTTTTTTTTGGCGATATTGGATTTAGAAAGGTATATATATATTGATGATCTCAATCTCCAACTCCTTGAAATCTCATATTATGTACAATTTGATTCCTTCTTGAATCATACCAACTAGTGTCAAGCGCCAATGACGGAGACCAACTTGTCGATGTGTATCAAGCTACAGTTAAAGTTGTTGTTGCTATGTTTAATGACAAACTTAGACTATAAGAGACCAGATCCTGAATATGATATTCAGATCTAATGAGCTGTACAGTGATGGTCCTAACTTCGATTAAGCTCTCAATTTTAAAATTTATGTATTGAACGAGCTTTCATCTATCACTTAAATTCAGAAAACACATGACAGCAGTTCCAAAGAATTTTATATGATATCAAAGCAATTACGTCCTAAGTTCAAATTTTTCCAACACCCTTATTTCCCGCCCAATTGTATTTTTTTCATGTTGTATTACTAGAACAAAATCTAGTCTACACGTAAAGGAGAGTGCAAAAGTATTTAAATATTAATGGCTGCAATATTGATAATTGTGCTGAGATGATGGTGTCACTAAGGTATTGGTATCAACTGAGCAATGTGCACCAAAAAGTGATGGTAGCAACGCTTCAAATGCAGGACCCAAATCTCCTGATGTGGGCGATCCCCTGATGTGGGCAGAGGGGATCCAAACCATTAAATCCCCCTCCTTATGGTCTGGATCGGCTAATGTGGATTATTCCATGTTAGTCGATCCAAACGCTCAAATGCGACGACTAGGAGAGGCAGAAAGATAGAAGAGACAAAAGGAGGAGAGATTAATGCACGAGAGCAGCAAGTACACGAAATTAAATCTAGACCGTTAAAGGTGGTGGCTACCGTATGGGTTCGACGTTGATGCAGTAGATTTGATGGTTTAATTTCAGTTTGAGATATGTACTTGGGGAGCCTAACCACCAGGAAAAATCTAAAAGACTACTTACCCATGCAGGGTTTAGACTGTCATAACATATTAAGGCTTCGTTCATTTCACGGAAAATTATTTTTAGGAAAATATTTTCCGAATTTTCTAGCGTTCGTTTCATGAAAACAAAATAGTCAGGAAAATATTTTCCACCAATGGAAAAAACACATTCAAAAGTGGGAAAAATATTTTTTGCTTTTTTGAAAGGGAAAGACATTTTACGAAGATATCGCGGCTTTTAACAATGTGCTTTAACCTCATTTAAGGCCGACGAGCCAACAGCCTTTGAAAAACAAACGCCGAAAAATATTACCAATAATTTCCTAGAAAATATTTTTCATAAATATTATATTTTCCGTGCAACAAACAAATCCTAAATACAAAAAAAAATCACATTTTCTCAACTTATCCTTAGAAATTTTTCTTGAGATAGAGATCCTCCAATATGACATATAAACGTACATCTTAGGCCACATTTGTTTTACGAAAAATGTAGTATTTCTAGAAACGTTTTTTTAATGTTATTTCTTTTTTCTCGTTTTTTTATACTACATTAACTGGTCACTGGTCATAAACCATTTTTGAAAGAGAATGAAAAATGTTTAAACGTGAAGAAAGAAGATGAAAAATATTTTTCACTTTTTTGAAAAGCGAAAAACATTTCCCCACTTTTGAATGTGTTTTTTCCATTAGTTGAAAATATTTCCCTTGACTATTTTGTTTTCCGTGAAATCAACACCGGAAAATCTAGAAAATGTTTTCCATGAAACGAATGAAGCCTTAATATCTATGGATTTTGATCGATTTATCTAATCCAATTTACATCTCTATCAAAAAGATACTTGAACAACATTTTGAATTCATCGATTTGTTGCAAACAATGTTAATTATGGTGAATTATGATCTTGTTCATCTGTAGTTATGTGCGGTCACCAAGCACTTTAAATATCCACGTGTCTCTCATGGAAATCTTTTTTTGTAAATCTTTGCGGTTGAAGAAGCCATTGATTTGATTTATAAATAGAGTAGTTATATTGATGAGTTCAGTTTCCGGTCCCTTCTTTCTTCTTTCTCAATTCTACCGATTCATATCAAATAATTTGATTTGAATATACATCCCAGCATTTATTGACGTTAGTAAGACGGCATATATACACACAAATGCTTTCCGCCATCATCACATAATAAAACCTGAAGAGGATTTCAATATTGTTCCCTCAAGTTCAATCGCTTTGATTATCCTCTAAAGTTTTTTTTTTCTGTATTTAATCACCTTCCACTACAAGTATCCAAATTTCCAACCTGTTTTAAAATTATTGAAAGAATATATCTCAAAGTTCAATTTGTGAAACAATCCGATTTAAGTAGGTTTCTTGCTCGAGTATTTTGTTCATTTGAATATATTTCCTAAAAGGGATTTCCTGCTTTGTTATTAAAACAGGAGCAAACAAAAGAAAGATCAGCCTTTTTACTGAACGAATTTTCCAAGTGAATTTGTGAGAAATTATGATATGACACTTAAGAGATTGAGCATCTGTAGACTTTGTATACAAAATGGATTTCTTGGCATTTGACTCACTCCATGGATTAGATACAGACACTTGGTCTAAACCATAAAAATCTCCAATTTCCTTATCCTTACTGGTGGATTTCTCTAATAATTTATTTTGCTCGCATTAATTTTGAATTGCAAAATTTATTAATTTCCGCATTATTGGGCAATAGATTGTAACTGGTAATAACAATCGAAACACCCTCTTTATAGCATCACACAATCAGGGAAAAATAATATTGCCATGAAAGAGGACATCCACATATCATAGTCGAGTGAGAGATAAAAAGCAGTTTCAGGTAATATAGCCGAACCAAAAGGAACAAAGAAAGATGAGCCCAATATATATTCGTTATTTTAAAGTTGAATCGTACATGAGGGTTGAACAGCTTTTTATGAGGGGAAGCTTTTGATCTAATACTACTTATGCTGATTTTTCTCCACTACACATAAAGAGAACTGCAGCACCCTCGAAAAACCAGAAACCAAAGCAGAAAAGGTCAAGATTACAAGAGAAGAGAGAAAGCGAAGGGGTGGAGGCTGACGTTACACTCGATGAGACATCAGAACTTGTTCTGCTGCTTTGGGGCCAGTTCAATCATATAACCATGCTCAAGACAGTATTTCAGAAGCCCGTCTAGCTCATGCTCACTTATAAACCCATCTCCATTCTCATCAGCGCGTTGTACCGCAAAAATGGCCTGCAACCCAGCCCCCGTCACGCCCAATTTCTCGAAGGCATTCCTGACCTCGGCCCGGTTGAGCCGGCCATCTCCGTTGGCGTCGCAGCGCCGCAAGAACTCCTTCAGCTTGTCTTTAGAGTCAACCAAAGTTGCATTTTTGTCCCTACGCAAATGCACTGCTGCATGATTACCCATATGACCTAGCTCTCTTCTTTTTTTGGTCTCTTCTTGGCTCAGGGCTTTTGGAAAGAGAAGTTTTTCTCTAAGTCTGGAATGAGTATAGGGGACTTTTTTGCTCGTGAGGACTTAAACAAGGATTGGGGACATTTATAGACGGGTCGTGTCCTGTGGCGTATACGGTGCCGATTGCCTAACTTTATACGTACATGTCCTATAACGGTTTTTTTTTTCCTTTTTCCACTTGTTAGTAAAAGTGAGAAGCAGATAATGTCCGGTATAAGTTTATCAGCGTCCAATCCACGAGCTGTTGCAGTAGATATATAAAGATTTGGATCACCTGCTCTAGCGGGGATCTAGAGCAGAGTGATAGGCATCCTACAACCGTTCGATCTTAATTGGACGGCTGCCGTTTTTCAAAAAAACAAAAAGCAAAAAATGGTGGGCCCGTATTAAAGTGGGGCCCACCTCTCTTCTCTCATAGATTTCTTGCTCTGCTGGGGAGGCAAAGTAGGGGATCCGGATCTGATATATAATGCCATCGAGTTGACATGACGAGCAAGCGCAAAGTAATGAGAAAAATAAGAATGATGATTAGGTTAGACCAGGGAAAGTGTTAAGAGTCTACCTTTTTTGTTTTTTGTTTTTGCTACAGAAAAAGTCAATCAAGAGAATCTTGAAAAGTAATTTGTTATCTCCTTTTTATTTTATTGTTCATTGTAGACATTAGCCAAGAGAATCACCAGATCATACGAAGGCAAAAACAAAAATATCTCATTTAAGAGATAAATTTACACAATGACGATAGTGGTCTAAGATTTTGGATGAAGTCGTTTAACAATGTGCGAACTTTTTAATATGGATGAATGATTAACCCATGCAAACCTTCAAGGCTTCAATAGCTGAGGATTTCCCCAATAAGAAAAGGAAGGAAAGAGAGAACTCGTTAAGTTTCATACATGTTATTGATTTAACACATGGCTTATTTAAGTACCATCAATCGGGGTATTTTTTTTTTTTTCAATTAATCAATCTTTTGCTAGGGTGTACGTACATAAGATATTGGCTCCGAGTGTTTCGGTGTTAAAACTCCAAAGGGCGCTCCAAGAGCAGGCAGTGTCATAAATTGTGGTCACCTCATCGGCTGAGGCAAGCAGGACAGTACGAGAATCTCTTCAAAAGTAGTGGACGCGGTTGATTCCTTGATTTTTCGTGTGTTTGTCTTGTTACCACTTTATCTTAATAATGTTAGGTATTCTTTCTCACGCACGTGGCATGTTTCTTCTTGTCTTTTCGACAATCGAATCAAAATCGATCTATTATACTTTTCCTTTATGATAGGAGGCACGGAATTGTTGCCATGTAAAACTCCATGTCAAAACCCAATTGAATATAAATCACTGTGAATCCACTAAACTTTAAAAAAAGATGAATTCAACAACGATTTTCTCTCAATATTAGAGCATAAAAATATTGAGAGCACTCACGAAGAAAGCCACCGTCCTAGAAAGCCACCGTCTTCTCTTTTTCTTTCCCCTCTCTTTTTACATCTCGTCCTAAAAAGCCACCGTCTTTTTATTGCTATTATAAAGGTAAATCTATATGAAAGACCAAAAAGCCCTTACATAATATTTGACTTCATACGCCAACAGACGTTACTTTGAATTCTTGGTGGCTTGATTCTGGCGCTATTGTTCATGTGACTACTACCTTATAGGGACTCATCAATCTAAGAAAGCCCGGTCTAAGGGAGTCAAATTTATCAATCTTCTGTTGGTGGGCACTGCAAAAGCAATGTCATAAGCAGTGGATAACTCATCATCCAAGGGCCACTTGTGCAGCACGAGAATCCATGCGAAAGCATTGGACCATTGATTCCTTGATTTTTCAAGCGTCGCGTCGTTATCACTTTAGCTAAATTATTTTAGGTATTCATTCCCTCTTGCGTGGCTTGTTTATTCCTATCTATTTCGACGATCGAATCAATAGCAATCCATTATACCTTGTCCTTTGTAATAAGAATATATGCTAGTCAAGTAAATTCCATGTCTATAAGAATAGGGGAGATGAGAATCTAAGCTAGTCAAGTAAATTCCTTCTTAAGTCGATCAAAGTCCAAAACTAAAAGCTCAACCTTTGACTAAATTCCGTTGGCATATGCTCTTCCCCATTAAGATCCCAAAACATGTCAGTTTGAACTTAGAAAATTTATTGGTTCATAAAATGAAAATACTCAAATCTTTTTCCTACTTTGAAAAGTTTTTTTTCTAAGATTTCCATTCCAAAAGATCTTTACAAATGCTTGAGATTTTTTTTATGACGATAAAGCTCATTTTAATTTGGTAAGCCACGAAAAATATCCCAAGAGCCA
This sequence comes from Melaleuca quinquenervia, assembly GCA_030064385.1. Taxonomy (NCBI): domain Eukaryota; kingdom Viridiplantae; phylum Streptophyta; class Magnoliopsida; order Myrtales; family Myrtaceae; genus Melaleuca; species Melaleuca quinquenervia. Next base: position 15,164,302 of record CM057723.1, read on the forward strand.
TTTCTAATTTCTATCATAAGTGGAATAATATCTAGGTGGGTGGATAAGCAAGAAATTATTTGCACTCAATGATGTTATCTACTATACACTGCATGGGCAATTTATTTCTAACTATTTCTAAATACTCACTTTTGAAGCAATCGACCGATTATGGTTCTGTAACAGCCCGCTTCCGGCTCCCTTTTCGAGGTTTAATTGGACGATTTTACGGGTTTAATTAGTAACCCGTCGGCCCCGATAGTGCCCCAGACCAAATCGTGAAAATTCATCTTGGGCAATTCCAGACTACCAAAATTTGCATTTTGGTCCCCCGACTTTTGGATAATTGCAATTTAGACCCCAAAAGAAATGAATTTTGAGCCTATGGTCAATTTTGGAAAATTTGGGGAAAAGTTGACTTTTGGTCAACTCTGGTCAACGTTGACCGTGGACCAGTCAACGGTCAACTCGGACCGGTCAGTGGGCCGGGCAAACCCACGGACGATCAGGTTGGACCCAAAGCAGGACCAGGCTCGGCCCAGCCCGCACGGAGCCCAGCCCAACCTCTCCCTTTCCTCTCTCTCCTTCTCTTTGGCATTTGGTCGAGCGGGTGGAGCGCACGCGCGTGTGAGTCCCACTGTGTAGCTAGTGGCCGACCGGCGGCAGAGCTACACCTGCCAGACACCGTAGGCATCCCGTCGGCCTAAGTCGTGGCCGTTGGATGGCCGCCACGTGGCCGGCGGCGAGCCTTCTCCCTTACGCGAGCCCTTCCCCCTATTTTTCCACCCCTTTGACGCCTCCTTTCTCCCAGCTTAGAGCTCCGTTGGACTCGGCCTTGGTGCCGTTGGAAAGCTCACGACGTCGGCTACACGACCCAGCCAACCGCCGCCGCCGACACCGCTTGAATCGTAGCCGGCAACCCTCGACAGGAGCCCCCACGATCAGTTTATTCCCCTATTTGGGCCGTGAGCCTTGTCTGGCCACCCTCACCGTTCCGGCAACACCCAGCCCCCACCACTGGCACCAATCGACTCCTGGGAGTCTAGTGAGTAAACCCTAAGCCCTTAATTGGATTGATTTTATATGGATTGAACGAATCGAAGCTCAATTCGATTGGTGCCCTAACCAAGCTCAAGCTGACCCAGGCTCGTCGTGGTTGTTCCAAGCAGCTCCGCCGCCACCTAGGGCCACTCGGAGTTCTCCGACCCCTCAGCTTCACCCCGAGCTACCTCGGACTGCCATCCGACCTCAGGTGGCCATCCGACCACCAAATCGGGCCCCGTCCAGCGCAATGATGTTGGACGGATCTATTCAGGCCTGGCCGAAGCAGATCCGGCCATTGTGGGCCTCTGTCGCCTCAGCCATGGGCCCGGCTGGCCTCCTACGACCATGGGCCACCTCCGAGAGGCTCACTAGACCTTCGTCAGAGCCTCGCTGGACGGTCGCCGGCGCTGAAGGATCGCCGGAGATACCCGATAGGTCCAGAAACTATCCCGGACCCCAACCGTCCCGTCCGAGGTGTCAGATCGATGATTGGAAAGCCACACCGAATTCGAATGCAATCGAAAGTGCTTAGATCACATCGCCACCATGGATCGCGATTTTCGAGAAATATGCCAAGTGAGTGGACTCTCTATACTTTGATTAGACACATATATCGCTTTAGTAGAATTATTAGAATCATTGTATGGCTAGATTGTGTGATTGGATGAATGGAGCCGAGTATGATCGAGTACAGGATACTGGTGACGAGACGATGGGGAGACCCATTAGGAGGCAAGTGAGCCTAATTGAAAGAATTGAATGGTTGAACTACGTAATTATTGGACGAGGAGATTTATTAGGACCATTTGGATGGTCAAATTATGATTAGACGATTTGGTCCATTAAGGAACCCATATTATTATTTGTCAGCGGTAATTGGAAAAGACCGATTAAGTGACATGTGAGTCTAATTATTGGTTTGAGGTTAATAAGATTCGTTGGGAAGCATAATTAGGTGATTGGATGGATTGAGGTGGCTAATGAGCTTTAAGCAAATGATTGGACCAATTATGTGTCCAAGGGGCTTAATCAAGGGAGAATGGTCAACAGGACCGTAATTGGAGACAGCTAGGCTACGAAAGTGACGATGAGGGGTTATTAAGGATTTTTGAATATTTTAATATTTATTCGATGGATTAGAAAGCCAAAGTGCCCTAATTAAAAATTGGAAGTCGACGGGACTCGATTGAGTGTCGACGAGACCACGATGAGCCGTTTCAATCTCGCAAGTCAATCGGAGTGGTTAGTGACCCCGATTCACTTTGATTTTGATTTTTAGCCGAGGAATTAGGGCAGTGAGTTCCAGTCATTGATTGATGGGATGACTTGAGCTGATTTTGGTTCAATATGTTAGGCCATGGAAATTGGCGAATCAAATAATGCCATGGACTTGGCGACTTAACGAATCAATAGATATGATAATAACATGCCATGGATTTGGCGATTGATGATTTAGGCCAATTGTAGCTTGATATAGAGCGCCATAGATTTGACGTCGATTGATTGGAGGGTCGGTTGAGTAAATGAGAGGCCTAATTATGGCTTGAATAGTGCCATGGACTTGACGGGTTGAATGAACAGATAGAAGGGATAACAACATGTCATGGACTTGGTGACTGTATATGAATGAATGGTTTGGCCAATAAGCCAATTTGATGGTACGACGACAATGGGGATCATTGAACGTGGAAAACGACGACGAGCTGAGAAAGCTTAATTAGGCTCTTAGGTCGGTTGTGGATGGCCTTAAGCTTTTAATTACGCAATTTATTATTTTAATAATGCATTATTTCATTATTCTGCAATTTATTCATTTAAATGATATTTATTTATTTATTTTATTCCATTAAATTATTCGAGTGAATGTATGATGTTATTGAGGCTGATTGGACTGACAGGTATGTGGCTTAGTGCCAAGTCTCAGTCACGGACTAATTGACTCATAGGTAAATTGGTTAGCAAAGAGAGAGACTGGTGACGGGCTGGGTGAAAAAAAGACGTGATTGGTAAATGAATTAGGAGTATTTAGTTAGTCTACTCTATTGGAAATCGACTCAATTGAGGAGTCAGTGGTGATGGTGGCACTAGATGCCGATTTGAGGATATTTACTGATTGTGGTCACGATGTAACGTTGTTGAACGGCTTGTGGCCGAGTCCTGGTCGCGGACTGGTAGACTGACGGATCTAGCTTGCCAGTGTGATTGATTCGAGGAATATGAACTGATTGATCTCGAAGAAAGAAAGAATAGATGAGCAATGAGTAGTACTTGGGGAAATTATATATGGAGGTTGAGCAATGAGTAGGGACCCTAGGGTGATAGTGTTTCTAATTTTGGTATAGGGATAAACTCACTGAGATATTTATATATCTCATCCCGTTGTTGTTAACAATTTTCAGGTGCATGGTTAAAGAGGGATTTGGAGGTGAGTATTGTGGGAGGAGACCCATGCTTTCGTTGAAGACTTGAAGGTCGACGACAAGTCTTGGGACGTCGCCATTCAATGACCGAAGTGAAGGAAGGAAATCCGGTACCGTCGGTGCCCAAGGGTGAGGCGTGGCGGGTCCTGACAGGTTCAGTTTTAGCTTATTGCCTTGATGTCTTGGCCACCATGCGGAGGTGGGAGGAGGCAATGGCAGCCATGGGCCAAGGTGGAGGATCTCATTAGGAGAAGGAGGAAGAAGAAGCAAATGGGAGGAAAATAAAATAAAAAAGACAAGTGCATGTAACTCGGCCGTTGAAATCCAATGTCCTTATGTGTCATCCTCTCAATCAGAAAATAATCTACATGAGATTACCCTTGTACATTCAGATGAACTAACAGTTCTTATAGCCAGTTTTATTTTGAACTTTTAGATCCTTCCAGATTATTGCATAGAAAAAATTATCGAAAATAAATAGAGCTTGTGGAGTTTATGTTGACATCCTGGTACTGCGTGTAATCAAGATTATCCTATGTTATTTGAGGATCGTATTTTTCTTCATCCCTAGGTGAAGAAACTTTATGCAAACTAGTATTGTTATTGATAAGTTATGGACATGGGCATCATAGATCGCATACACTCCCTAGTTTAGTCTTCTCTTGCACGTTCAATATTGGAGGTTTCAGGTTTGAAAAAGTAGATATTGTTTTATTGTTTAAAGTATTACACCAAGAGATGTTAAGTTTGAAACGTTCAATAGCGTTACCTTCAACGTAGGAAACCCTAAAGTCAATATAAAGTTATTGGATTAGCTTCCCTATTTAATAAGCTTTACCTATTTGGTAAGTTTTTACCTATTGGGCATGTATGTGAAAATAATATTTAAATTATATATTTAATATATATCCAACATTCAATATCTCATAGTAATACGGGGCAAAGTCCTTTGAGAATGACAACGATAATGTTATTCTTTTTAAGTTCCCAAGAAATCAGGATTTTGAAGTGGGATTACTGATCACGAAGCAACTAGGCAAAGGCACCAGTGCAGGGTCAAATCAAGGAAAGCCACCAGTGAAGTATACTTCTCAAGTTTACATAATCCTTTTAAGGATCGAATTAGGGAAAGCCACCAGTGTAGTGTAACTCTCAAGTCCATGAGGTCCTTGCAAGTTTTAGGTTAGTTTCTTTATAATGAGAATGTTAAAGCATATTTATTTTGGGTAGATCCTCGTTGAACTTTACTTTCTCTGATACTACTCGGAGGGAATCTAATCCATAGGAATTCTATCCCAATCACCTTGGCATATGAGGTGGAATATAACCGAAAGCATGGACAAGAGAATCGGCCTCGTCCCGCCTGAGTAGCAGAATCTATCCCAATCAAGTCCGGATGCCATCCTCAAAAAAGTCCGGATGCCATCCTCGGAACGGACCACGGTTGCCGAGCACTCTTACCATTATCATGTGTGCACACGGAAGGCCTAATGCATCATCCATTACGCGATCCAAAAGAAAAGTTATTATGTCAACTTTTTTTTCCCAATGGGGTATGGGAATCAATAAATCGAGAAGCAGTGAAACCCACTAATATAAATCCCACTCATTTTCACATGGTTCCAATGTTTTGATCGGTTTAGTCCATATTAAAAATATATCTCAAGTGTATATTTGCAGAAAAAAAAAACAAAGAAAATTCGGTTGAAGTAAGTTTGCTAGTATGGGTAGGTGTCCTAGTTTAATTATGTTTCTTATAAAGGGTTTTCCTTTTCCAGATGTTAACCCTTTTTTTATATAAGAAGTGGATTTTATTCATGAATAGCATCTAAGAGGAGCTCTTCTTATCCAAGCCAATAAATCGTATGATAAGATTTACAAATTCTCTTATGAGAGTAAGAGTCTATTTCATGAGCTGAATTGTGGGACTAAATATTATGTGAACTATTGGATGTAATTGGGGTTGAGAAACATTAAGAGTGTTTGATTGACCAGAGTAGGGTTGAAAATATGGTATATCACTTGATCTAAGGAATAAGTCACATGACCATAAACATATAAATTCGGTGTTCGATTTATCAATTTTTTGTTTATTTTATTGTGCGATTGCTTCGTTTTCGGAGCAATTGATATCAAAGTCTATTGACACCTAAATTTTAACGACTTATTCAAATCCATATTTCATAAAAAAAAATTAGGACTTGATTGTTTAGTTACTAAACAAAATATTCTTAAATAAATTGCATAGCATATAGTTTTAAACATTCATAATAGCATATAGCGTCGGACTAGCGGTAGAATAAGTCAGAATCCACTGCGCAGATTTGGCCCGCACCCTAAGGAAACTTCAACCAACACTAAGGGGTGGATTGAATTTTTAAGCTCTTAATTTGGGATAATTTAATTCTTAAATGAAATAAATTTAGCCTATTAATTTATCAAGCGTTAAAATTAATTAGAGTAAACCCTAGAAATAGGTTGAAGCCTGCGAATTCTCAGCCCGCGAATGGTAATTTTTGGCTAGCCCATTTTTAGGATTGAGCACGATGAACCGCCCAATGCTCGAACTGCTCGAACTAAACCGGCTCGGTTGGTCCGGTTCTTCGGACTTATGGTCCGGTCCACTGTTCCTAAAAATGGAATTGGTTCCCGGGTGGTCTAATTCCCGATTCTTAGGAGGGCAGGACTGGGCCTGACAACTTGGAATTACTAGCCTAATTCCCTTCTAGAGAACTTCTCCGTTGCTCGTTTCTTTCCTCCGTCCAGACTCTGGTAATACTGTGTCTTTCTGGACAAGTCTAAGACCATTTTGTTGTCACAAACTTGAGCCACCTCTTCTTGTATCTACGACTACCACTTGGGATACAGAGCAAGCAGCATCAAGCACCAGGATGAAAAGACCTTAGTCTTATGTCCATGCCAGACAGGTGTGTCGGAGAAGAAAACATGGTGCCACAAGCTTTTAGAGATATAACGGTATGAAAAAAAAATCCTCCAGCTTCTATGTTCATAGATGTGCTGTATGGATGTGCAGCTGCAATAGCGTGATCATGGCAACTAGTGGCGCAACTCACCCTTTCAATGTCTATTAGCCAAAGCAAATGGGAGGAAAATAAAATAAAAAAAAGACAAGTGCATGCAACTCGGCCGTTGAAATCCAATATCCTTATGTGTCATCCTCTCAATAAGAAAAGCATTTACATGAGATCACCCTTGTACTTTTAGATGAACTAACAGTTCTTATAGCCAATTTTATTTTGAACTTTTAGATCCTTCCAGATTATTGCATAGAAAAAATTTTCGAAAATGAATAGAGCTTGTGGAGATTATGTTGACCTCCAGGCATTGCGTGCAATCAAGATCATCCTATGTTAGAATCACTACAAAAAAAAACGGTGGTTTAGCAACGGAAAGTTAGCCACTAATTAGAATCTATCGCTATTTGTGACGGAATTTGCAACGAAAAAAAAATCCGTCACTAATATGCAACGAAAAATAAATCATCACTATTTGGGACGGAATTGGTGATGACCAAAAAACTTCATCACTAATTAGCGACAAAAACAAACTTCATCGCAAATTATGTCACAAATTAGCCACAAAATTTATGTTCGTCGCTAATTAGTTATGGATTTTGCCACGAAAATGTTTCCATGGCTAATTAGCTATGAAATTTTTTGTCGTTGCAAAATCTATACCTAATTGGCCATAAGATATAAAATCATTGCAAATTAGCTACGGGAAAATGTATGTAGCAAAATCTATAGCTAATTAGCCACAAAAATAAAATTTGCCGCCAATTTGCAACGGATTTTGCAACGAATGTTTCACGGAAATTAATTCTCATCCACAATTTTTTCTTCGTCACTTTTCGTCACAAAATCCATAACTAAATTAGTGACAAATTTTTTTATTCCATCATTGAAGTAGCTACAAATTTTTGTTCCGTAGCTAAATTAGCTACAAATTTTGATTCCGTCACTAATTTAGCTACACATTTCTATTTTCGTCACTAAATAAGCGAGCGAAATTAAATTTCATCGCAAGAGAGGGAGAAAAAGGGGGAATACAAACTGGCGCCATTCGCTTTCCCCTCCCCACTCTCTCTCTCCCCCTTTTTCCAAAGTTCGATTTTTGTCTGGTACTGCTAAATGGTGGTTTTTCAACTAACTGGCCCATGTTTAAATATGTAGAGGTGACTATAGAATTTGTCGTTTCTCTTGTGCAAACTCTAGCAATTGAAGAATCTAGTATTGTACCTGAAGAATTATCTACAATTTTTTTGCCCCAGCTTCTTGGAAGTTTGTGTATCATAGTTGTGGTTATTTGACAATTGTCTCCTTTAATTCAAGTTGGAAGATTTGATGACTAATAATGATAGAAATGTAGAAGTTCATGTATTATTCTTCTATTGTCTCCTCGTGTTCATTGTATTCTTTCATTCGTCACATACTTTTTCTTATTTTGTGAATACTCATTGTGCTATGCAAAGCTATTGTTTCGTCTTTTACTATGGGAAGCTGTGATTTGAGTTAATTCTGTATAATTAGCTGTGAATATATTGAATAATTATTACTGAATGAATTAAAATTAGCCACGCATTTTGCCACAAATAATTGTTAGCTACGAACAATTAGCGCCAAAATTTTTGCCACGAAAAAGAATCTGTAGCTAATTAGCTACCCAAATATCTATAGCTAATTTGTGATGAAAATTTAGCTATGAATTTTACTACAAAAAAAAAACCAATAGCTAAATTTAGCTATGAAGTTTGCAACGAAAAAATCCGTAGCTAAATTAGCATCAAATTTTACCACGAAAAATTTTGCCATGAATTTTGTGATGGAAAAATTCTATAGCTAATTAGCGACGAAAAGTGAAATATTCCATAGCAAAATTTAGCGATGTCGTTTTAGCTACGAAATTTTGTTCGTCTCTAATTTTGTGGCTAAGCTGTTTAGTGACGAATTTTACCAAATTTTTCGTTGCTACATTCATAGCTAAACCACTGTTTTTTTGTATTAAATATTTGAGGATCGCATTTTTCTTCATCCCTAGGTGAAGAAACTTTATGCAAACTACTCTTGTTATTGATAAGTTATGGACATGGACATCACATATCACATATACTCCCTAGTTTATTATTCTCTTGCACATTCAATATCTCATAGGAATATGGAGCGAAGTCTCTAAGAATGATAACGATGATGTTATTCTTTTTAAGTTCCCAAGAAATCAGGATTTTGAAGTGGGGTTACTGGTAAGGAGGCAACAAGACAAAGGCATCGGTGTAAGGTCAAATCAAGGAAAGCCACCGGTGAAGTGTACCATTTGTACAAATAAAAATCTATTTCGTTACGTAATTTTTTTTTTCATATAAATAGATATAGGATTTATAAGGCAATTACTTAAAAGTATATTTTGTGCAACAATCCTTCCTATCTGATAGAAAAGGATCCCATGATCCTAAACAGATCTTACTCGGGATTGCAAATCCTAAGTTTGTCTATTGTATTGATGTATAAAATTGATTTCTTCTATGTAATACTAGTCGATAGGGCCTCATTGGTAAGTACTATAAGATCTCGTACATTGGAAACCATATGCTTCTCAAGTTTTAAGGGTCGAATCAACGAAAGCCACCAGTGTAGTGTAACTCTCAAGTTTATGAGGTACTTGCACGTTCAGGTTAGTATCTTTGTAATGGGAATGTTAAAGCATATTTAATTTGTTTAGATCCTCGTTGAACAGTACGTTTCCTGATACTACACGGAGGGAATCTAATCCATACGAATTCTATCCCAATCACCTTGGCATATAAGGTGGAATAACCGAAAGCATGGACAAGAGGATCGGCCTCGTCCGGCCTGAGTAGCAGAATCTATCCCAATCAACTCCGGCTGCCATCGTCAAAAAGTCCGGATGCCAAACCTCAGAACGGATCACGATTGCCGACCAATCTACCATTATCATGTATGCGCACGTAAGATCTAATGCATCATCCATTACGCAAGAAAAGTTATTATGCCAACTTTTTTTCTAATAGGGTATGGGAATTAATATATCGAGAAGCAGTGAAATCCGCTATTGAGAATCCCACTCATTTTCACACGGTTCCATTGTTTCGATCGGTTTAGTCCTTATTAAAATATATCTCAAGTTCATATCTGTTACGAAATCAAAGGTAATTCGATTCAAGTATGTTTTCCGGCATGGGTAGGTGTCCTAATTTTAATATGTTTCCAATAAACAGTTAGATATTAATCTTTTTTTTATATAAGAAGTGGATTTTCTTCATGAGTAGCGTCTAAGAGGAGCTTTTCTTGTCAAAGCCAATAAATTTTATGGTAAGATTTGTATATTCTCTTATGAGATTAAAAGTCTATTTCATGAGCTGAATTGTGGGACTAAATATTATGTGAATTATTTGATAGAGTGGGAGTTGAGAAACATTGAGAGTGTTTGATTGACTAGAGTAGAGTTAGTTTCCAATTTATCTCTTAATCTATAATGGAATCTTGAGCTCATCCCATGAAATAAGTCACATGACCATAACCATATAAATTATGTGCTTGACTTATCAAATTTTTATTTATTTTATTGTGTGATTGCTTCTTTTTCGCAGCAATTGATATCAAAATCTATTTAGACCTAAACTTCAACGACTTATATAGGTGCATATTGCATAAAAAATTAGGACTTGATTATTTATTTACTAAACAAAACATTCTAAATAAATTGCATAGCATATAGTTTTAAACATTCAAAATAGCATATAGCGTTGGACCAGCTATAGAATAAATCAAAATCCATTTGCACAGATCTGGCCCGCACCCCAAGGGAACTTCAGCCAACACTAGAGGGTGGACTGATCAGCTCTTAATTTGGGATAATTTAATTTTTAAATGAAGTAAATTAGACTGTTGAGTCTAATGAAGTATACGTCCGATTTCTTGCAAGCTATAGATAGGAGGTACTTTTGCTATTAATTTGGTAAAGGTGTTTGAGTCTATGATGTGGAGTTTAAAAGGCACATGTGAATTTAGTGTTTGGATGATATCAACAATCATGATGTAGTTACCCAACAGTAGGTAGCTATGTTGGTTGAGAGCTTCTCCCTTATCGTCGATGTCGAGAATTCGAAACTCGCAGTTACTAGTTTTAAGTGAGAGGTATGTTAGTCTCCTCCAAGGTATAAGGGCCCGGTCCTTTGGTCTTAAAATAGGATTTCTTACTTTAAATAAAAATCTTTTGTAAACAAGAATTGGGTGTGTTTTTTGTGAAATGTCTCCAAAGGAAACTAGTGTTCATGCGACAAATCATGTTAGAAGATTTATGAATTTCTTTATGAGATGGAAACATTTGTTCTCAAGGAATGAGGGTCACTAAATAATATGAGAATTTTTTTAATGTAATTCAGGTCTAGGGAATACTTTAAGTGTATGAGAGACTCGAGCATGATCGTAATATTTGTTTTGTCGTTTGATCTATTAAAAAAAGCCAATCATGTTCTCTCCTTGTGGAGTAGGTCAGACCAACCCAGCCACTTAAGTTCAATGATCGATTTATTTTGTCGATTAGTTTATTTTATTATCTAATCTCTTTTTCATAGCAATCTCCCATAATATCCGCAGGATCAATGCAAAGATCACCAAGAAAAGGCTCAAACCTATCACGCATGTGCTCAATTGGTCTTGAACCTATCAATTATATCGCATGAGTCCTAAACAATTTTCATGATTTTTTTTCAATTAAGTCTATTTGGCCAATTTTTGCTTGAAATTATTAACATTAACGCTAGTTGTCCTACATGCTACTATTAGTGTTAACGTTGACAACTTTCGCAATTTCAAAATATCGAGTTTTTAAATTATTTTATTTTATTTATTTCTCTTTTTTCCTTTTTTTCTCCATTGATCGTCATAGCTAATGACCAAATAGAGACGAGGGCTAATGAGGATTACCCTTATGGAATCTAATAAGGGATTACCTCACCAAGTTTGGGCAAAGACTTTCCAAGCAAGCTCAAACCTTGCCCAAGGCTGGTGAGGCTCCACCTCACTAGATCCCTACAAGCTCAAGCATCATCAACCTCAACTAACTAGCTCAACCGAGGCTCCCCCTCGCCTAATCTGGCCAAAGCGAGCTTGGCCCAAAGCTGACAAGCTCAACTTCATAAGAATACAGTGGGTTCACCCTCACCTCTACTCGATCGCCGGCCATGATGACCAACAAAGGAAGAAAGATAAAATAAAACAAAAAAAATGAAAATATTATATATTTTATAAAAATTACAAAAATTATCTGCACGAGTGTCGAACATGCTACACAAGACGATCAACATCCATGTCAATAATTTCCAATCAAAATTGATCCAATAAACTCAATTAGCAACATGAAAAAGTTAGGAATCAATTGGTACTACTAAAAAGTTTAAGATTGAATTAACGAAAGTATAGCAAGTTTAGGACTTTTTTGGTAATTTCCTTGGAATCAATCTGTCCTATATTTGTTTTCAGTCAAAATGGAGACTTAACGAAAGCCAAATTTACTGAAAGAAGAATCGGCAAAGGTGAATAATAGAAGCAGTTATTTATAAATTATTAATTAGTCTACATATCATAGCAGATCAGAGTGATCATCGGTTGAAAAATTAGGGTGCAGCAGCTTCTTATGAGGGGAAGCTTGTAAAAGAGGAAGTAGATTATTTTCCTCTTGTTTCTCCACAGCAAATAAGCGAGCTGGGACCCTAGAAAAACCCACCACATAAACAACATGCCAATTTGAGAGAGAGAGAGAGAGAGAGAGAGAGAGAGAGAGAGAGAGAGAGAGAGAGAGAGAATGAACAAAAAAGAGAACCTCACAGAACGAGGCGTAGCATCGCACTACTTATCATCTAACACAACAACATAGCCCCTTTCGACAGCATATTCCATGAGCCCTCCCAGCTCATGCTCACCAATGCATAGATCTCCGTTCTCGTCTGCCCGGAGCAACGCGAGGAGGGCTCGCCAAGCTGGCGCCATCGCTCCAAGCTTTCTGAAAGCTCTTGTGAGCTCACTCCAGCTGATTCGCCCGTCTCCATTGACGTCGAATTTCTGAAAGAACTCCTTCAGCTTTTGGTCTGTCTCGGCAGTCACGTTCTTGCGCCTATGGAAAGGTATTAGACATCCACGGCCGCTCATGATTTCTAGCAGTAGGTTTTGGGGAACTTATCAAGACAGACTCTTTTGTACGAAGAGTTGATATATGTAGGAGATATACTTATTCTTTTTTGTGTAATTCGTAGTGGGGAAGTAAGGGAAGTTGGGTCTATATATAGTTGGGGACTTGGATCTGTAACAGAACATGGGCTTGCTCTTTGGAAACTTCACTACCTTTACTTGGGAGAACCTTTCACTTTTCGTATTGGTTCAGATAGGAATGAACAATGCCATATCTTAAAAGATTATTGTGAGCAGTTATTACATGACGATTTATTCTTTCGGGAAAGGCAATGTAGAGGATTTGGTTGATAGTAGATAAAATCAATCACGAAATAGTTTATTTTCTTGAAGTAGATGATCCCTTGTAATACTACTAGTGTCAAATGCATTTTATATATTTATCATTGGATGGATGTCATGTGTACTTAGGATTTATTGTGTAACCGAATTCATCATGTTTCTAAATTCATCCATGTGTAAAAGAACTTTTACATCAGTACTGAATCCACATCTAGTGAAAGAAGGAACAAAGGCGTCGATGTACGTTGCCCAATTTGTTTGCTTTTGATTCTTGTTAGGGCTGGCAATTTACACAATTTAACACACTCGTACATGATTATACTGCAAACTCAAAGGTGGGATAAATTGATCCAAATGCTTAACATACTTAAATATAGGATTTTTCACGACATGGCTTAATGTAATATAACACATGGAATTGGATCTCCGGTCTTAATTTTTTTCTATTGTTGCCAAGAAGAAAAGTTGACAGAAATTACTAGCATGAATACTTTATTGTCGCGTTGAAAGAAATAAAAACACAAGTAAGCATTAAAGACTCGTATGCCTCCGTCCAAAGACTCGTGAGAATATCTCTTTCCAAGAGATCTATGAGGACTTGTATTCGTATACATTCTGATCAGTATCATTAAAGATTTATTTTGAGCATAAATGTGTCAAAGTTGACTTATAATCATATTAACATATGTTATGAGGATTCATGCTGTTACAAGAATGAAGTAGGTGGACCCAATTTGAAAGTAAAAAAAATATGATAATGCTCCATTCATTTACAGAAAAATAACTTTCAGGAAAATATTTTATAAATTTTTAAGTTGGGTCCACCTACTTCATTCTTGTAACAGGGAGAAAGGGAGAAAATAGTATTTCTGGAAAATATCTTTATAAGAAATCATTTCTTGAAAAAATGATAATATTTTCGGTTGATCATTTGACATTTAAGGAAAATTATAAAAAAAAAATAGATTTTTAGTTTTTTGACTTTTTTTTTATGCATTGACATGTTGCCGACTACAATCCTGGCTAGGCTTCCATGAGCTCATGGCTTACCACCAGAGATCATGAACTTGTCAATTCAAGGCAAGCCTCGAGCTCATCTTTAGAGGTTATGAACTCACTATCGAAGGCCACAGGCCACAATAAGGTTAAGGCACGCCGCTAGAAACTGCGATATTTAATAGTAAACAAATAAGACGGAAAATATTTTCCATCAAAATGTTTTCCACTTTTAAGAAAACGAAAATATTTTCTCCCTTATATTTGTTTTTAACGTTTCTCTTTTTTCTTTTCGTGTTTTGGAAACAAAAAGGTAAAGATATAAAAGAGCCCTTATAAGCGGATATAGTGAGATCCTTTTTTAGAAACTAACCCTTGTTGACACTTAACTTTTACCGGTTCGGCAAATTTTGTTTAGCTTTATTTTAGAGAAAATTATCAATAATTAGGACTGGAGTTGTATTTTTATCTTATTTTTATTTTATTATATTCTTTAAAAGAGAGAGAAAAAATTAATTAATGATAAGAAAAAAAAAAGGTCCAAAAAGAGAATGGGCCTAATTAATCCGGCCCGACCTCACGCGGGCAAGCGCAATCCTCACGCACGTAGCTCCCTCAGCCCAGTTCCCTGGGCCCATCGCTCATTTTTCTCTCTTTTCTCGGCCCACTCAATTTCTATCAGCCCTAGGTGACCTCCCTAGTAAAAGAAAATAAGGAAAACTCCCAGAGGGATCGGCAAAGAGGAGGCAAGAAAATGAGAGAAAGAAAAGAGAAAACGTGGGAAAAGGGAGGAGGAAGCAATAGGGCAGAGAACGGAGAAAGGAGAAGGAAGCGGGAAGGAAAAGACTAGGGGTGAGCAGCGGTCCAGGGTCGGCCTTAGACCAACCCTGGACCGGCCCAACCCAGCCCATCCTAGTCGGGTTTTTGAGTCGAACGGGTCGGTCCTCGGTCCTAAAATCCCTAACCCGGTACTGTACGGGTTGGTCCTCGATCCTAGGAGATTGGGTTGGTCCAACCCGGATCAACCCGACTATATATTATATATAAATATTTAATATTAACATTTTTTAATAAGCCCATTCCATTTCCACCTCATTTACTTCATTGTTCAGTTCATTGTTTCCAGGTCGATCTAGTTTTCCTCTTTAAAATGTCTTTTAGCGGTGAACATCACTCGCTGCTTCTAATTATTTTAGTAAGATCAGTGTATAGTATGTTGAAAAAATTTTAAGTTTAGTAGTCTTTGGTTCAAGATTAGAAATTACGAGCTCAAGACTAGTAGATTGTAAATTTTTTGCAAGTGGTGCACACGTAATTCTACTGATCTACATGATGCTTGCTTTATGTAGTTACTCTTTTACTTTTTCTTCTATCTTGGCATTTATCGGCTGAGTTTGGTTTGAGCATTCATTTTTTATATTTCTCGAATTGCTTCTTGAACAGTTTCATTTTCTGAGTCTTTGGTTCCAGTGAATTGCTTCTTGAACAATGCTCTTTTACTTTAAGTTCTTTTCCTCATGAGAACTGCAATGCCAGACTCCTATGTGTATGCAGTGCTTGCTTCATAATTTGTGATTTTGCTTTTGGAGTACTACTAAGTCAAGCAAATACCCCTCAAACCATGAATGAGATGCCTATTGTATTCGGCGGGGAGAGTGCATTTATGTTGATGAGTCTTTTTGAAGCAAGCATTCTGCCTCATAATTTTTACCTCTATTTTGGAAATGTGTACGGTGTGTAAGTTTCTTTATGGGGAGCATTATGAATTGATCAATATTTGTAGCTATTAAGTTCTACAAATTTTTGCATTTAATTGATATCGGATATTTTGCGATACTTGTGCGAAAATTTTAGCGGTCTCGGGTTGACCCTGGGATCGGACCGGACCGATAAGGTCGGTCCGGTCCTCGGTCCCAAGCTTGACGGATCGGTCCACGGTCCCAAAAATTGAGGACCGACACTGTGCGGGTCGGTTCTCTGGTTGAGCACGGGACCGGCTCAACCCGGACCATGCACACCCCTAGAAAAGACGGCGACCTGAGATTTGTACGAGAATCCCTCGTTTAGGATCTCCAGCCCCCGGCCCTTACCTCAAGATCTCTCCTAGCTCGGTCTTTGCCTCGTCCCGGTAAGCCACGGTTCGGACTCGTCTGCCCATTTCCTTAAGGACCACGGTCAAGACACCTCGCCTGAGCTAGCAGTGGCTTGACTCGAATTTTTCGAGTGCGCCCATCAGCCACGAGTCCCCTGAACCAACGAGAGGGGCCATTGTTACTTCCCCATCAGTACCATGTTTTTCCTTAGGTCCCGTGGTTTGAAATGGTTGGAGATTGCTTTATTGGCGTTTCGAAACATTCCCTGCTTGCGCGTCGTGCCTTCTAGACACTTACTTAGCCTCGTTTTGCATTGAAACTTCATTGATTTCCTTCGCATGCCGAACGTTTGTTAAAATGCCTAGGTGAGATCCAAATATCTTTCTTTTGTTTTAGTCTATTTCTGGAATTTCAGTCGCTAGTTGGAACCTTGCTCGTCGCGTGGTAAAAACACTTTAGTTAATGAGATGATCAAGTCTAGGTACTGAATTGGCACTAGTTTGCTTACTTGTGTATTCAAGTCCCTTTCCCCAGATGGAGGCGGCCCCATTTGGATCGCTCTCACCACCATCTTCATCATTTTCTACTTCACAATCTCGTCTTTTCTTTCGCTTCAACAGAGCCTGTCTCAAGCTGAAATCACGCAGAACCTTCTCTGTTCGTGCTGCCTCTCGGGGCGGAGATTCTGGTACGCACCAACCATCTCTCTCCCGCTCTCTCTCTCTCTCTCTCTTCGTGATCATATTGTTCTTAATGTTTTGTGCTTGCGTTGGTGTCGACACAGTGGTGACTCTACTTGATTATGGCGCCGGCAATGTCCATAGCGTCAGGAATGCTATTCGCCATCTCGGGTTCAACATTAAAGATGTAATCTTCTTGTCCTCTCTGGTATAGTCTATTCATTTGATGGAGTTTTAAGTGCTGGCATTTTTTCCAGGTACATTGCCCAAAACCGCCATCTCTTGACGTAATGTGCCGCAATTAAAGTGAAATGTATCGTGATGGATGGCCAAATATTTAATCTTTCTCGTTCTCTTTAACCTTTTTCCCCATGTAATGTGGACTGTATTGTTAAAATGCTAGTTTTGCTGCTAATTTAAGGATCAAGTGAGTGCTAATTGTTGGCTTTCTTGTTGATATAATCAATATTCTGAGACTTTCTTTGGGTCTAGAACTTTATTATCCTTTCTACATGGATAGGTTGAAACTCCTGAAGACATTTCGGGTGCAGATCGCCTCATCTTCCCAGGTGTCGGGGCATTTGCTTCCACCATGGATGTGTTGAATAAGAAAGGGTATGCACTTATTTTCACCTTATATTCTATTTGTTACACAATGGGGATTTGGGGACACCTGTTCCTTAGCATTTTGGAGATGTGGTCCAGGTAGCTTGTGTTCTCTGTAAGAACATATAAATTTTAAAATGCACCATAACTAGTACCGCAATCTGCGATTTAATCTTTAAGATTGATAAATAATGGTTTCCAAAATTTTATTTGTATGACGCAACAGACATGGTAAACTTTTAAATTAGAAAGACTGCTATGGAGATTGAACTGTGAACCCTTATGTGCATTCTTTCCAGAGTTCTCTATCTTGATTTTTGTGTGAGTCGTGCGAGAGCCTTCTCAAATATGAGTGCGGAAGGTTAGCTTGTATTCATAAAATCACATGACTCAGATGTTAAGACCATATAACTCTTTAACATTCGAGAACTTCAATTCCAGGATGGCTGAAGCTCTGTGTACTTATATTATGGAAGATCGCCCCTTCCTGGGCATATGTCTTGGACTGCAACTACTCTTTGAGTCAAGTGAGGAGAATGGCCCAGGTCAGAAGATCGCGCTTTTGTTATAGCTTCTCTCTTCCTTTCTGTTCCCTTATGTTTCAGACGGACTTTTTCTTTGGCTAATATTAGTGGACATTAGTGTCATCATTAGTTGCAATACTTTGGACTTTAAATTTAAGAGCAGTATGGATAAACACTAGAACACGGTGTCATTCTTGAATTCCATTGCATAAACTGTGATAACTAAAGAGCATACCAGGCCATAGTTCGTGGAACAGACATTAATGGTGAGGATGAAAATTGAACAGCTGTGGTGAATGTCTCACATTAATGAATTGGCTTATTTGATTATAGATATGTTTTTTTTAACTAGATCTGAAAGCTCCTATTTTCTAACTTGTGTATTATTTTTATGGCATTATTGACGATTAAATCTGAACATACATCTATACAATGGCTACTTTTATGACAGTCCGTGTTCTTGGAATAATCCCTGGAGTCGTTGATCGCTTTGATGCATCCAATGGTTTGAGCGTGCCTCACATTGGTTGGAATGCCTTGAAAGTTAGAGAAAGCTCTGAAATTTTGGATGATATTGGAAATCGCCATGTCTATTTTGTTCACTCCTACCGTGCCACACCAGTATGCTTCTCTTCATTTTCTGATATGTTTTATGTGCATGTTGCTAATTTTAAAGGTTTATTATGTGAGATTGTCTAATTTATTTCCTTTTCTCCATGTTATTTCTTTTGGTTTTGTTGGTTAGTCAACCGACAACATGGATTGGGTTTCCTCTACCTGCAATTATGGCGACAATTTCATAGCCTTTGTACGGAAGGGAAATGTGCATGCAGTACAATTTCAACCAGAGAAAAGTGGAGGTAAATTGTCATCATCTTAAGTTGCTTCACTGTAATCTTTTGATTTATAGTGTCTGTATTTACTATGAGGGAACGTTTTAAGCTGCAATCTTTCTCCTAGGAAATGTGTGTGAAACTCACTATTATGATCTTGTTGGTTCACACTATTGGACTAATTGATGTGCATGTACAGAACTGGATGGCTAATTGTAGATTATCTTATAAACTATGCTAATGGCTTATGCTTCCAGCATTAGCTGCATCCGTCGTGGTAGTTGGATCAGCAAATAGAAAATCTCTTTAATTTTTCATACGAAACCAGCATTGGCAAGTTTAGTCTGCATGATGCAAGAATATGATATTGTAAGGCAATCTCGTGTGGACTTACCCTAGCACTTTAATATGGAATATTCAGATGTGGTTCTGACGGTATTGAGAAGATTCTTGTCTCCAAAGTCGCTCATAACAAAGGTATATTTGTGCCTATGAAATCTGCTCATCTAACGAGCTGAGCTTATCAGTCATCTAACAACTTAATAATCATGTGAATACAGAAGCCTGCCGAAGGGAATGCCTCAAAACTTGCAAAAAAGGGTAACATTCTTTGATTTGAGATTCGTGAATGGCTTTGCTTCTCCCTCTTTGAAAATGACCTTTGAACTATACAACTTGTTATAGCCTTAGCATGTTGCAAATTGCGTGGGTGTAGAGCATTGTATCTCTGTTGTGATTGATTCTCTAATCTTGGGCTCAAACTTTTGATTATGACTTTTCTTAGGTAATCGCTTGTCTTGATGTGAGGGCGAATGACAAGGGAGATCTCGTTGTTACCAAAGGCGATCAATATGATGTAAGAGAGCATATGGAAGAGAATGAGGTGTGAAAACTAATCAGCTCTCCTTTTCTGTTTGTTGAAATACGTATCAATAAACATAAAGGAGCAAATTCTTGTGTAAAAAATTATGAGAAATAAATAATAAAAAAGTATAACTAAAATAGAAGCCCGACTCGTCAAGAAAGAGTAGTATTCTATATATTTCCATGCCTATATTGAAAAAGTTACATTACACATTCAAAGGGGGATATGGAATGCAAGGCCTATTGGCGTTCCATATAATAGCCTGGGATTTTAGCAGATTCATATTACTTTTGACGGAATCTTATGTGGTAGAAAGATCACAATTTGCTACTTTGAGGCATTCATATAACATTTTTTCACAGGTGAGGAATCTAGGCAAGCCTGTGGACCTTGCTGGACAGTATTACAAAGATAGAGCAGATGAAGTATGATTTCTTAATTGAAGATGCATTTTGATGCTTATAGTCCACTGGTTGACTAGTACTTCCATTTGAGTATTGGTGGCAGGTCAGTTTTTTGAATATTACTGGTTTCCGTGACTTCCCCCTAGGTGACTTGCCAATGTTGCAGGTTCATTTCTTTTGTTCATTTCTTTTGGTTCCAGTATTCATAGGGAAATGCATGGCAGATTTCTTGTTTTCCCAACTGTGATATTGTCATTTTCTTCTTTGTTTGAACAATGGACTTTAGGTGTTGAGATACGCATCAGAAAATGTTTTTGTACCACTAACTGTTGGAGGTGGAATTAGAGATTTTATAGACGCAAATGGGGCAGGTAGGTATTTACTAGAGGTGTTCCGACAGTAATATTCACATTAAATGTGTATCCATAAATATGCATGTATTCTATGACCTTTGAATTTTGGGCCTCTGATCCAGGCATGTCACAGTTATACTGCAGTTAGAACATATATGACTGTTATATGACATTTCAACAACTTGTCAGGTACTATTCTAGTCTAGAAGTGGCTTCAGAATATTTTATATCTGGGGCAGACAAGATTTCTACAGGCAGTGATGCGGTTTATGCTGCTGAAGAATATCTGAGAACAGGAGTACGTGACATTTTTTTAGATTTTTTACCATGAACATTCCTGGTAGATATATAAGCATGTTTCCTCCTTTGCTAATATTTTGTAAACCACCTTTCATAGGTGAAAAGTGGAAAGAGCAGCTTAGAACAGATATCTAGAGTCTATGGGAATCAGGTATGCACCTAGTTATGTGTATTCTCAAATTTGTTTTGTATTTGGCCTTGGTCTGTGCACTAATGCTTGGGATCACTACCAAGAACTCCAGGAGACTCTGTTGGTGGTCATAGATTTGTCACCAATACTTAGATTGATAAGCACCCATAATCATATTGAATTCACTAAGGACTACTCAAAGATGCAGCTTGATGACCTCAATATGTTTTGACTTATGAATTGGAAAGCCTCATGTTGATGGCATGTTTTGAAATGCACTGGAAGGTCATTTGTTAGGGCAACCAATGTTGAACTGATTCTGCATTTATTTTTTCCTTTGAGCTCGTGTTGGGTTTCATTTTTTTGTGGAATTATCTATAGATGTAAACTTATATCACAATAGGTTAGTTAAGTCCTACTAGCTTCTTTTAATCATCGGTTAGTTACTGCAGTAGCAGATTGTTATCCAATTACCAATATTTGTTAAAGGAGATTCTTAAGAATCTTCTTCTACTTCCTTAAATTGTTTCAATAATAATAGGATGGTCTGATGGTGGATTCTGTTTCAATTAGCAACATTTGTTAACGGAGATTCTTAAGAATCTACTTCTACTTCCTTAAATTGTTTCAATAATAATAGGATGGTCTGATGGTGGATTCTGTTGTTGTCTACCACTAAGAAATCTACCCTTTTGTCCCTTGTCTTGCTAAGGAGTACAAAAATTTGGCAATTGACAGTTTATTGAGTGATGTAGCATTCAAGCATGTACACTAACGTATTGGAAGTAAGTTTTTTATCCGGTTCTTATTTTCCAGGCAGTGGTAGTGAGCATAGATCCTCGTCGAATATACATCAATAGTCCCAAAGATGTGGAGTTCAGATCTACAAGGGTAGCAAATCCAGGTATATGCCTACTTCGCAAACGCATCTTCACTTTTGAGTACACAAGTCATTTGGTTGCACAAAACCCTGTCCACTATAAGATAATTTCCCTGATGGTTAATTAGGAGATTTTTCTCTGTCTTGGAGTAGCCTGGAACCACCCAATAATCGAATTGTGTCTTCGTTGACTCTTTCAAGGTTGACCAAGATTTGATTGACGTTTTATTCCCCTAAGCAGTATAGAAATGTTGTGTAAATTGGTTCTCTTTGTCTGTGCATGTGGCTATGTTAGGGCTGCATTTCCAGGGATTATGAATGTTCGTTTTCCTATTATGTTTGTTGCTACTTCAATATTAATTTCTTGGTACTGCAATGTTTTCTTAGGTCCAAGTGGAGAAGAATATGCTTGGTACCAGTGTACGGTAAGCTTTTTTTATTCTACTTTGTCGTCACTTGTCAACATTTAGCTATCTAGTTTGAATTACATTTTTCTGTTTACTTTGGTCATCATATGCTGAACTAGAATGAGCTACTTGGAAGATTAAGTTGGGAAACATGTGCAATTTCAAAATGTGAATGTAAAATGTGATGACTGAAGCGGCACTGGCAAGAAAGTGATTGAAAACAGCTGCTGCGAAATATGGCTGAGCTTGGAACAGATGAGAATTAGAATTTGTTTGATATTGTGAACATCTTAAATGAGGAAGGCAAGTATCCTGCAAAGGGGTATTAAGCGTTTTTGCAATCCTTCGAGTGATATCTAAGGATGTTTACTTATTGTTATTCTCTAGATAATGATATTCCCATTCGCTTATGCAGTAAAAAATGGCCGCTTATAGGATCATTTGAGCGAGTTTTGATTGTTCTCCGAAAGGTCAATGGAGGACAAGAAGGTCGGCCAATTGGAGCTTATGAGCTTGCAAAGGCTGTTGAAGAGCTGGGTGCTGGAGAGATATTGCTTAACTGCATTGATCGTGATGGTGAGGAATCCGTGTCTCTGTTCCATGTATTATTTAGATCCTTTCAGAAGCTGGACTAATAAATAGTAGAAGCGTTTCCTTGGTTATTGGTCTTATTCGCGGATCTGTTGTCAAGTCTTTTAGTTAGTTTCTCTTGCGACGTTCTTAGCTTTGTTGTGCTCGTGATGCCAATGCTCAATTTGCATCCTCCTGAGGTCAAGGAAAAGGATTTGACATCGATTTAGTGAAGCTAATTTCTGACGCCGTGAGCATCCCTGTGATAGCAAGTAGCGGTGCAGGTGCTGTAGAACACTTCTCGGAGGTATTTGAGAAGACCAATGCATCTGCCGCACTTGCTGCGGGAATATTCCACCGGAAGGAGGTAGACCTACGGAAATGTTCACCTTTATATCCAGATAGAGATGAATTTCATGTACATCTGACTTCGATCTTCCGTTTTTCATGTCTTGGCGTTCCTTCAACGTTGTGACTGTAGGTGTCGATTCAGTCCGTGAAGGAGCACTTGCTAAAGCAAGGCATAGAAGTAAGAATCTAGAGCAAGAATCGCTGTTCCGATCCTCAGAATCGCAGGTGCGCAGCGAGTATTTTGCACCCCCGAGTTGTAGTTGGACAAAAGACCATCTAGACTATTAGCCTTGCATTGCGTCATTTCATTCGTATTCACGTTCGTTGTTGGGGAGATAAATATCGTTAGATGGAATGGCTGATTGACTGCACTCTTGCATGATTCTCGTCACTTTTTGCTTAGCTTATAGCTAAGAACACTTGAGCTTTTTAAATTCACGGATTACCATTTACGTGATGAATCATGGACCATCATTCCAAATAGTACTCTTATTACGTTAGACATAAATAATTGGGATGGATGCATATAGCAAGTTCGCAATACCAGATTGTAAAAGTAGTTTTTTTCCCCTTTTTTTCTTGCTTTTGATGTTGATCAATCCAATGTTTGGATAAATGAAGAACAATTTCGTCGTTTAGACCCTCTCAATCCAGATATGTTCGTTTAATTTAACCAAATGAGCCCAATAGAGTTTGTAATCAGCAGATAGAAAAACACTACACCGGACATTGTACAAGTCAAAATAATAACAATCATTTTAGCTGAAATTTAGGCACAGTGATTGGGTGAGTTAATGCTCGATAGCAAATCAATGAAAAAGAAATCTCTACAAAAAATCAGCAGAGTTTCATAAAGAGAGCTGGCGGACAAGGAGAGCTTCCTCGACATACAGTTTCAGTCTTTTAATACTTGTCTGTTACATTGACTATTTTCATCAAAATTAATTTTATTTTTGGTGACGGTATAACCAATTTTAATTATGTAAATTTGGAGTTGCACGCTATCCTAATAACTGTATGGATCGGATAATATTAATGAAATGTTGTTTCTTTCTCTTCTACCTACTGTGTCATACATACATTGTCGAAATTATGATTTCAAAACATGACGAGAGGTATCCGAGGTTGTTCGATGATCTTGTCGGTATTCATAAGCAATCCTGTCAGCCATGGCCGATGTAAATACAGACTCTGTTCATGTAGGTGGTCCGTAAGGAATTGGCTCAGCACGCAGCGAGCAGAGGGTTTGAACTTGTGACTACTAGACCCCTGTCGTTTATGCTGCTACACCAACTTCTTCAGTTATGAGGTTATATGTTATTTTCCTTAAAAAAGAAGGAAAATACTATAAATAGACATGCACACGACCGAGTCCTTCACAAGATTCCATGCATGTTCACAGAGAGAGAGAGAGAGAGAGAGAGAGAGAGAGAGAGAGAGAGAGAGAGAGAGAGTATATGATTACTAAGGGATGCATGTCTTGTACGTTAATATGCTGTATATTTCATTGCCATTTTTTTCAATCCCATTTTTATAAGCTTCAACGAAGAAAAGCTTCAACGAAGAACGGCTCAACCTTCTTCATTCACTTCAATTCTTCACCGGCCCAAACCAAGAAAGAAAGCCTAACCCATAGGCCCAACGTATGTTATGTCTACTTCAGTTCTTCCAAGTTCCAATCCAAGTGTTCTTCAATTCTTTTTCTTCGAGGTTGAACGCTCAGACTCACTCGCTCACAATTTCACAAGCCCTAATTTCTTGAGGTCCCATCAACATTGTTATTGCTCGCTCGCCCGTTGCTCGCTTGTTTGCACAGGTTGTTCTACAGCCGCTCTTTTGCACATGTTTCATAAAATTTCTTGCACAAATAATTTAGTGATTCTGAATTGACCTTGGAACCGGACAGGACCAATGGTCCTCAATCTCAAGCTTAGCGGGTCGGCCCACGGTCTCAAAAATTGAGAACCGATACTGTGCAGGTTGATCCTAGAATTGAGCATGGGACCAGCCCAACCCAGACCATGCACACCCTATCCTACTAGGATAAAAAGATATGGACCTCTTTTGAAATGATTAAAAGTTTAAATCTTAGGAGGCTCACAATTGTTAGAATAGTGGAAATGGTAATTTACGCTAGTCAAGTAAATCCCTAAGGTCGATCAGAGTCCAAAAGCAAAAGCCCATCTTTCAAGCGAATCTCGACAATGTGATAGTGACAAATCCATCGCCTTTTCGAGTTCCAAGAACATAGAGTAGTTTGATCTCGGAAAATTCATTTGTTCACACATAAACATATTGCCTTTTTTTCTTTTCCTTTTAAAAAGTTTTCTTAGGATTTTAACCCAATAGATCTTTATAAACTAATCTCAAGCATATTAATCATGAGAAGATTTTGTTAATGACAAGAAAACCCACTTTAAGTTGGCAAGCCACGTAACATATCCCATGAACTCGACAAAATGTGAGGTAAAATCCAGAGTTAGGCAAATAAGAAATTATTTGCACTTGGTGATGTTAGAAACAAAACTACATTCATGGACAATTTTCTATCTGTTAACTATCAATTAGTACTCATTTTTCAAACGGTTTATCGATTGTGGTCAGATTTTAGGTCGCGGCGATGATGTCCAGGCCAAGAGCGACAGCGGCGGGAGGAGGCAATGGCAGCCATGGGCGGAGCTGGAAGATCTCATGAAGTGAAGGAGGAAGATGAAATAGAAGGAAGGAAATGAAAAGAAAATGAGAAAAAAAAAAAAGGGGGAACAGAAAAGGAAAATAACCAGAAAAGACGAGTGCCAAAAATGAAAAACAAAAAGAGTGAACCCAAAAGGAAAATCACAAGAGAAGACGAGCGCATACATCTCAGCAGTTAAAATTCCAATGCCCTCTTGTGTCGTCTCAAAAGAAAAAATTTCACAAGAAATTACCCTCGTGACTTCGGAAAATCCAACATGCTTTTATACCATGGTTCATTCTGAGCTTGTAATTAGAAATTGAAATATCATTGTCGTGCAGCTCCATGGAGCTTATACCAAAAGAAAAAAAAAATCAAAGGCAAAAATAATTAAAAATAGATGGAGCTATAGAGTTTATGTCGATTCAAGATCATGCCCAAATAGAATTGCCGTAATAAAGTAAAGGCATAATTTTCTCCATTTCTGATAAGAGGAAATTCTCTAACTATTATTCTAATTAATGAGTTACAAGCATGACCATCATAGGAAAATTGATGATGGTTTTAAGAAATTGCTAATTTAATCTTCTTTATCACATTCAAGATTCTCGTCAGATTTCATGACTATCTTTAAAAGTGATAGGGATCTTTATTTCTTTTTGTTCCCAAGCCACCAGCCCACCGGTGAAGCTACTCTAGAAGGGGAATATTGGGGCATATTGTCGCTATAAATCAAGAGTTCCTCTATTGATACTTAAATATTGTGAAATCGATATGATAGATAATTATTCCTTCAGATTCTCATTGAATTTTACTTTCCCTGACGACCACTTGGAGGTGAATCTTATCAATACAAGTTCTGTCAACAGAAAGCAAACAATTTCACCTTGGCATACTAGGTGGAACTGCAGAAAGCATGGACACGAGGATCGGCTTATCCTACCTAAGTAGCAAAAGAGTATGGGAATCGGTATATTAAAAGAGCAGTAAAATCCACAGATAAACCCCACTCAAAACCCACATTTTCTCACGTGGTTTATTTTGTTGTGGTTGGAATCATCCATGTAGGAAATGTGTGTTGAGTTTGAACCTGTAAAGGAAACAATAAGTTTTATTCAAGCACATTTCCTATTTTGAGTATATTTCCTCATAAAGGTTTCCTATTTTATTTACTCAAAAGGGGTCTCCATAGGAATTGCATCGAAGAGGACTTTTGGTGTTCAAACCGATAAAGTTTATGGCAAGATCCGTGCTCTCATGTGAGACTGAAATGTTGTTTCATAAGAAATTGTGGGGGGTTAGATACCATGTAAGTTATCAAGTATAATCAGGACTAAAGAAAACTAAAATATTTGAGTTACTCGAATATGGTTATAATTTACATTATTCAAGTCAATTTACGGTAACATCTCGTGCTCTCTCTCTATGGAGTAGCTCACACTAACCGAACCACCTAAATCAAGTGCTTGATTTATTTCCTCATTCTATTTATTTTATTATTTTACTATTTATTTGTTGCAACGATTGGTATTCAAACTAGGCTCGATTGACTTGAAACAAACCGATAGCGATGGAAAAAAAGAAAAGTGAATATCAAAAAATTTGAAGCGGGAGTAGTTTTCTGGAATATGTAGACCAAGGAATTTGTATTAAAGGAATCTCCACTTACCCCTACCAAAAGTGAAGCTAGTTGATTAGGATTTGCTGGATAAACAAGCTTTAGATGTAATTCAACTAATGTAGGCTCATACCATCATGTTTAATCCAAGCGCCGATAAATCTTTTTATCAAGACTTATCATTACTCTAACTTATCAATCAAGGAGAGCTCTTTTAAGGCTTCTTACCTTAATTGTATGAGTAAAAATATTGACAAGACTTTTACTTTCAACCGTAGGGTTCCCACTTCACTAAATTTCAATCACCAACTTTGCTTCTTCGAACTTTCGTTTTCGGTTTTTGAGTAAATTGAAGTCCCGCCTTCGGTTTTGATCAGAGTCTGTCTCTACTTAACGAGTCTGAACAAGGTAAATTACTCAGTTTCACTAGTTTTAGCCACTAGACTTTATAGCTTCCAAATTTAACTTTGTTGATGTCCAATTTGGTTTATTTGGCTTAAAGGTGAATTAAAGCATTGAGTCTGAGGCAATTTTCAAGGTAAGTGTAATACGTTGAGTTGATCCACTTAATGCTTTTGACTTGGTTGATTATTTTGTGTGCTTTAAATTTTATTAAGTTGGACATTAAGCCTAAGTACGTGTGATAAAGGTGTGAAGATGCCATGATTGTTTGATTTATCATGTTGAATTGAATATATGTGCAAAAGGTGTTTGCATGTTTTCTTAAAGTATGGTATTATGTCGTGTGTGAAAGAAATGAATCTAAACCTAGTTCAGATGTTACCATCCAGACCTTATTGCTTAGACTTTATCGCTTAGTCTTTGCTACTCAGGCTTTACCATTCAGTCTTTATTACCCATTTAGATTAATGCACGTGATTTTTAGTTTTAATAAGTTCGATGATGAGTGTGAGTACGTACAAATGTGATTTGCTGAGGTATGATGATTTGATCTGTTTTATGAGTGCCTATATACCTAAAATTTATCTGATGGATGTGCTCAAAGTATTGCAATGTGATGTACGTGAATATACTAAATCTGAACTTGAAAGCGTTACCTTTGTAATTTCAAACTCACCTATTGTTCAGACTTGACTATTATGTAGATTTACCTGTTAAACTTACTCGATTAGAATTAGCATATACTATCCAACTATGCATTCAAACTTGCTCAATTAAAATCAGCACTTACTGTCCAGACTCACCCGATTGGAGTCAGTACTTTATGTTGGGGGATATCTATAAAAACGATTCAAATAACATAAGAACAAATATGACAGTAAATCCTAGCTGTCCACAGATCGTGTCCTTTGAGTCTGGTGGCTCCAGATTCTGCAAAGTCTGATGACATGTTGAGTCTGGCCATCTCCAGAGTCTGCAAAGTCTAATCGTCAAAGTTTGATTGCTGGATAGTTTCCACAAATTTACTTTGAGATTGTTCTACATAGACAATCCAAAAGAGCATCAATTCACATGAATAATATATATAAGTATCACTGAATGATACATCAAAAGAATTAAAAGAGAAACCGAGGCCTGTGTTAAACACAGTTTCCTTAAAACATATCGTCCTCTCTAATACACAATGAGGCTCCCTCCAGTACACGTGAGGCTATATGGACGTCTGTTTCCCAGGATACAACGGTTGACAGCAACGAAGAACATAGCTTCGAGGCTTTCGGTGAACTTGAACAACGCCTTAGCTGAACACCGTCTAACACAGTATAATGCAGAGAATACTAGGGAACAATGCTATTTTCTCAGAGTAATGTTCGGCACCGATTCTGAAAGAATGAAAGAGCCTTTTAACAAAATGTGGGGAAACCGTTTGTCGGCAATTAACTCAGCCGTTACAAACGTTACGGGATTAATTAGCTGATTAAAACAACCGTTACGCATTAATGACGAATTAAGCAACCGTTACAATATTAAGTCTGTAACATCTGTCATTAATCTACCGTTACAACCTTGTAACAGTTTTGAGTTGGAAAACATTAATCCAAAAGGCAAAAAGTGACTTGTCTCGAAACCTACTTTCTGGGGTTGCAATTTTGTGTGCAGGTCGCACGCTCACGGCCAAGTTCATGTTCGTCGAGAACCAAATTTTACCCCTACTGCGCGTGCGTGTGAGGCATAATGCTTGTGATTTTACGTTACCACTCTATAAGAGTGTAATCACATATATAACAATTTTAAGCCTTCTTTCTATTCCATGTGGAACAAGTGCTTCTACACTTTCCACTACCAACTCAAAGTTACTTTTCCAAATGGGACCCACATCCCACTAAGGATCTTCTTTTGAGAACAATGTCTCATTCACCCTTTTTTACATTCCAATTTCCAACACTTTATACACAGACTTAACCATAGAGTTCGATCACTAAATGTTCAGACTCACTACTTAAGTATCCTTACTTTCTATTCAGACTTACTCATAGAGTCTAATCACAAAATGTTCAGGTGCACTAGTTGAGTAACTCACCAATTAAGTATTCTTACCTTCTATCTAGACTTACCCGTAAAGTCTTGCCACGAAATGTTCAAATCCACTAGTTGAGTAACTTACTAGTAGAGTATCCTTATTTTCTGCCTAAACTTATCGTTAATGTCTGATCACTAAATTTTTAGGCTTAGAAGTTAGAGTATCATTACTTACAATTTAGACTCAATTATAATTCAGAATTGCTAGAGTTTACATTCATTAACGTGCTAGACTTTATGGTCTAGATTTTTATGGTTTAAATTTCACTGCTTAGGCCTTATGGATTAGAATTTATATCCAGATTTTACAGTTTAGACTTCAAGGCCTAAATTTTGTTGTCCAAAATTTACTACTTAGACTTTATGGTTCAAATTTTTCTTTCAAACTTTATAGTTCAAATTTACTCTTCAAAATTTACAGCCTAGATTTTATTATCTACACTAGGGGTGTGCATGGTCCAAGGCGGTCTAGTTCCGCCCGAGAACCCGATTGACGGAACATGTTCCCTATTTTTAGAACTGTTGATCGAAAAAAATTAAAACAAAGCAAAATCAAGAGCAGGAACCCTCAAGCAATGACCGAATGAAGAAGACGGAGAAAAACGGAGAAGGAATGGATGCCTTCGGCAAGAGAGAGGTGACTAAATATGAGGGGACTATGTTGTGAGCCCAAGAGAGAGGGGTCAGCAGAAGAGAAAAGAAGAGAGTAAGAGAAAAGTCAACAAAATGGGCAGGAACAAGTCCACGGAAAACAACAGAAAGGGAGAAAGAGACGGAGAGAGAAAAGAAAGAAAAAGAAGAAAAGGGAAGGGGAGAGAGAGAAGGAGTCGATAGAAGAGAAAGAGGAGGAGAGAAAAGAGAGAGGGAAAAGGGGGAGAGAGAAAATGGGTTGTTACACAAGTGGTCAGTTCGGATGATTTGATTCGGGACGGCCCGAGAACCAATTCCATTTTTAGAAACCGTAGACTAGATCGAAACCTCGAAAAATCAAACCAACCCAACTAGTTCGGTTCGATCCGGGCGATTCCCGAGTTGGACAATCTATTATACTTAGCCCTACTTTGCACCTATACTTTAGAGCTATAATGTAGAATTTACAATGTAGACTTTAAAGCCTAGATTTACATACTAGACCTTAAAGGTCTATACTTTCTAGTTTAGACTTACTTAGATTTCAAATTCACTTGTCTGAGTTTGCTAGTTCTTGATGAATTGCATTGTTTGTATGAAAAATGGAAAAGAGATAAGCATGTGACTAGAATTATGTTATGTATGTGATTGTTAAGGGAGTAAGGTAATGTCATCTATCAAAACATACTATACTATGGATTGGATGTCGATTGGTGGAATGAATGTTGGTCTAATTCTTGATGCATAGTAAATCATGTGACATTAACACTGTATGCATGACAATTGTTATGCTATAATGATTTGCATGAATAATACCAAGTGATTAAGACTTTTACCACATCATATTCCTTTGTAAGAGCTATGGACAAGACTCTGGAGGTAATTAGATATTATACCATATGATACAGTTCTTTACAAGATTGAAATGATCTGAAAATCTTATTATGACTTAACTCCTGCGATTAAAATATAACTTGGCTTTTGTGGTACATGACTTTTGTAACCATGGCACGACATGGCTTTTATAGTCATGACATGACTATTATCATATGAAGGTACAGTAATGTATTTATCTCCACTAACGATTAGTGATTGTTGGCCAGCAACCCAAGACCAACTAGTGGGGGGTAGTGATTGGCAACCAATTACATGCGGCGGCGACGGCGACAAGGACCGACAGTTAATGAAGAAAGAAGGAGAATGAAAAAAAAAATCCAAATCCAAATCAAAATTCAAATTCATTGATAATTTTCTTGAAGACGATTGATGTTAAAATTTCCGTACATACCACGAGAATTTTTTTTTTAAATTCATTTTCAGATTTCAGCTAAATATCAGAAAATGTTTTCGTTTTCTGAAACATTACATCTTGAAAAAATATTTATAAAAAAAATACATTTTTTACGTCGTGATAGGAGCAATAGGTTTGGTTTAGTTGTTACCTAACATTTTTTTTTTTTGGTCATAAGGTTAAATTGTGCCTAATTAACGCGGGCTCGACCCCGCCGTTCCGCACACGGCAGCCGTCTTTTAGCTTCACCGATGTTCGGGTGACGATAGCGAAGCTCAGCATCCTCTCTCTCCCCCTCTCGCTCGCTTTCTCCATAGTGACGGGGCCAAAGCCGAAGGCCGCGTCGTCGACGATGGAGTCCCCGAAACCCTGCGCCTCCCAGAACCCCCTCCTCTCCCTCTCCACCTTCATCCACCAGCAGTGCCTCCGCCTTGGCGCCGAGCTCTCCAGCCGGCTCGATGAGACCAAGCGCCTCGCCGGAACCCTAGCCGCGAACTTCCCTCCGCCCGCGACCATGCGGCTCCTTCGCTCCCTTTCCCCTCCTCCTCCGCCGCCGTTCGCTTCCGTTGCGCAGGCCAAAACGGCCTCGTCCCCGGCCTCCGGCGTCGCGAGGAACCTCGTCGGCACGGCCGTGTACACCGTCAGCAACTCGAACAACGAGTTCGTGCTTATCTCTGATCCCGATGGAACCAAATCAATAGGACTTCTTTGCTTTCGGCAGGAGGATGCGGAATCGTTTCTGGCCCAAGTGAGTGTGCTCTGTTGTTCAGTTCACCTTCTATCTCCTATGTCGATGACGAAACAGAGTCGTAGTAGGTTCGGGAATTTGAACGAAATTTTGAAATGATAGATTAGTGTGATTTCCTCTTAGTCGTGAATTGTTGTCTTCGGCTTCTCTTGGACGCATTGCTCAATTGAGTGAGTTCTACCGAAATTCCAGGTTCGGCTTCGGAGAAGAGAACTGAAAGGTCAGGCTCGGGTTGTTCCCATCACTCTTGACCAGGTGATTGTTCCTTCATTATCTTCGTCATACCTTTGCTGGTTTTGCAGATAATTATCGCTTCTGTCGCTCAAAGTATGCCCTTGTAAAAAATGGCTTTTTGCTCGAAGCTTGGACATAGTACTGTATTTTGTATCTGTCGTTAATGGGGAATTGTTGTAATTTGCCTGACACCTGAACCTATTATAGCAGTTCTTTTCATTGCCTTGGTTTTTGCTAGTTAAGCAAGAACTCATCGAGAACAAACAAATAACTTGGCTGGCTTGATCATACTATGAACCAAGTAGAGCACATGGTACAACTCCACTTAAGAGTCCTTATATCCCAAGAACTACAAATCGCTTTAGGCTTATCTTTGACATGTCATATAATGATTATTATTGTTGAATATTTTCGTTTTTTTATATTCTCAAATATGCAGCAGTATGAAGCTATTTTGCAAGTAGCTACCTTTTTTTCAATGGTTGTGTGGCAAGCACCATTTGCCGCTTTGGAATGCTTAACTGATACTTGTTCGTGCAAAAGGTGCATCTTGCAAATAGGGAAATCGTGATCACGATCTATGTAGTTAAATACTCATTGCACTATGTGATGTGAATAAGTTGGTATTAGAAAAGCGTATTTTAGGTATGGTGCGGCTGACTTGTGGCACCATTTGAAAAGTAGTTATGTGTTGCCAATAACTACTTTTCTAGTGTGGCTGCTGCATCTGTCTGATTGTTTAATTTTAATATTGTTACAGATGCATGCTTTGGCTTTTTCAAATGTTTTTCTTTACCTTGGTCAACTTGTAGGTATACATGCTAAAGGTGGAAGGAATTGCTTTCCGGTTTTTGCCTGATCCAGTGCAAATAAAGAATGCATTAGAGGTCAGTGGCAACTTTAATTCAGTCCTACTTGTGTGCGCAATATACCATCCCACAATTGAGCTAAATCATGGGATCTTATATAATTGAGCACCACTTTTGACATATGTCTACTTAGTGGAGAAAATGACTTGGCATTGGGCATGATAAATAGATACAAACTTATCTTTGAAAGTTAAAGCCCAAACTAGCTAAAGCCCTCTGTTTTTTGCCTTGAGCCTTTTCTTAAATTGAATTAATGCAGTGCAGCATATTGCTATACAATATTATGCTACTGTTTATTTGTAAAAAAATTGTGAAAGATACTATTGGCAATAAATATTTGATTTGCTGACTATAATCTCAATTGACTGGTAGGTGAAAGCAACTGATATGAAAAATGGGTTCGATGGAGTCCCGGTTTTCCAGGTACACTAATTGCAGCCCTACGCCTTTTATAAGCTTGATATGTCTATGGAGAACTGTGAGCAATATACACCAATGAAGTGTTTTTAGAGAATAGGTTTCAACAGGTACTTGTCATTTTGCGTCAGCTGTTTTAAGGCTTAATTAAGTTTTGTTGAAGGCTTAATTAACTTATTTAACACTCATGAGCCTGTGAAGAGAAGTGTACTAATGGTGGAACATATATTAGCCTGAAGTAATGATGCAATCTTAGAGTTTGAATCTTTGAAACTATCTTTCTAGGAAAATCAATGTCTATTTTGTGTGAGAGTAGATTCCTGAGGATCTTAAGAAGCCATACATTCTGGCCTCGAGTTCAACACCACCTGTAAGAAATAACATTGAAATAGTTGGCCTTATGAGGACTATGCCAGCAACCTCTATTGCATGATGGGGTGCACATTGGCACATAAGTAAATGTGAATTTAGATTTAGTTATTGGTAGTGCCTTTTCTCATCTTTTTGTGATCTGCAGTCTGATCTTTTGGTTGTCAAGAAAAAGAACAGACGTTTCTGTCCAATATATTTCCGGAAGGTTAGTTTAGCGTGCTCTCTTAGCCATGTTATTCTTTTCCTAGTACACGAACTTTTGCTATATCAGTTGTCTGAGTACCTGATCTTTGGCCATGACATGGTGATGCAGGAAGATATTGAAAAGGAATTGTCAATGGTCTCCAGGGCATCAAGAGGAGCGGGTTTATCTCAGCATATCATGGTATCACTGACTAGGCATTTTCAACTTACTCTAGTTTTCCCCATTCTTCCCTTAGCTGTGGTCAACCTATAAAAGGATATTGCTTTTGCGGAAGAAGCTCCAGATGGATAAAATTGTGGTCAGATCCTTTTTAGGGATGCTTTGGTTTGTCAAAATGTCTGCTGATACTTCCACAGAACAGTCAGAAACTGTTATATTATATGAGCATGTTTTCTTCCCTAGACTTTATCTATATTAAAGATTTTTAACAACTTGCATCTGAGGTTGTGAAAATGGAGATGTATATAGGAGATGTTCTGCGATATCTCTTAGTGCTCGCATGCACCTTTGTATATCTTGTAGATGTCATTTATGATTGGGTCACTTAAATTGGTGAAAGGCTTGGGAACGACTCTTGTTTTAGTGGATATGCTAAACTGTTTGCTATACATAAAATGCGTTGGAGATATGGACTCAGTATCTGTTGAAGATGCAACATGGTAATCACTAATGCGCTTATTTCATTGCCAGTTTTATCAGTGTGATCAAGGAAGCATTGCCACACTGGAAGTGATCAGAGACTGTTGCTTTTGATTGCTCATGAGTGATGACTGATTTTGTTTCCTTCCCTGGGGAGGGCTTGCCGATTGCTTTCTTTCTGATGTATTTTCTTAGTTCATTCTTGTTTTGTTTACTAAGTCACATACTCTTTTGACAGGTTGGGAGTCTAGAAGATGTTCTCAGAAAAATGGAGGTAGAATGCTGATTACTTGATTAATACAATAAGGCATGCTTGAAATGAAAAACAGATGGGATTTACTAAGAAGACTGTTATGAATGATGCAGATGAGTGAAAAGAATTCAGGATGGGAAGATCTAATTTTTATTCCACCAGGAAAAAGCCATTCTCAACACATTCAAGAAGTGCTGAAATCATAGTGATTATGTGCATTCCTTCTACTGACCTTATTGGGGACCTGGAAGCAGACATTTTTTGGTGTTCCTAGACTACTTATTGAGCAGGTTAATGATTAGCACTCTCTCTCTCTCTCTCTCTCTCTCTCTCTCTCTCTCTCTCTCTCTCTCTCTCTCGCATACATACACATCTCATATGCATGTTCCTTATTTAACATTCAGATGGACTTCACCAAGGCTAAATGGCGCAGGAAATCGTCGCTTGAAGAACAATCAAAGATAAGTGTAGGTGAAATGTGAACTGCCGAAAAATGTCCAGACATGTGAGGGTACTGAAAAATTGAACTCGTGCAATGCCTGCGTACAATTCGTTGGAGGTTTTCTGCTCTCCCCTTTATGATTTCTATAGCGGTGTTGTCTACGCTCTAGAGCCAATGATATCGTCAAATTTCTGGTGTACCCATGATTCAATACAATGTGCTCTTGGATGAACCGCTGCAATTCCTAGTGTTGGCACCTAATATGAAAGCAGTGTTGTCGTTGGAAAATTGTAGCCAATGAATAGTAATAGTCACAAAGAAAACTTTCTTTCTTCAAATAACGTACAGCCCAACGGGGAAGATAAACATGGTAGTATTTGATGTTGCTGGATCTTCACATGATGAAAACAGAACACAGGAGCTTGTTCCATCAGTAACGGCCATCAATAGCTTGGGAGTATTCCTCACCAAGCCAAACATCTCTCCCATCTCTTGACAGAATCCGTGGCTTCTGTGGTACATATGAGGGATACAATTTCATGTGATGTACAAAATGAAATCAGCGTGTTCGTTTTGTTGAAAAGAAATTCTGGGTTTTTATTTTGTGTGTAGATTTTGAGATGTTTGAAACGTTTTTTTTTTTTTTTTTGGTAAAGTGAGATGTTTGAAATGTTGAAATTGGTAATTCAAGTGAAGAGCATTCAATAAAAGAAAATACTATAGGTTTAAATCAGGAAAGCGACTCTCATTTCTAACAAGAGGAAAATGGATCATTAGCTAAATTTCACGATGTTTAATGTCATAAGGCAATAAAGAACTTAAATCAAGCTGAGAGTTTGCAATTTTTCCCATCAAAATTTTATTTAATGGTGCCGGAATGAAGAGCACGTAAGGTATCTGTCAAATTGCCAAACTGAATTGTAGTTACAACTTCGCTTCTTTCAAAACCGGAGAACAATAACGAAGAAATTGAATACTTTTTACATATGTATATGTTTATAATTACTAGGCTTTGCCGCTTCTTTTTATCATACTTGCTTTTTTAAAAGATACATCATATAAAATCCGTTGATCTTTTATCATTCATTTGATGTTCTCTATACCAATAATCGTGGACTCACATCTTCATATTTCAAATTATAGTCCATGAATTTCTCTATGTAGCTTGATAACATTACATAATCCATCAGAAGTAAAATCCAAACATGAGAAAACTACTTCTCAAATTGTTTCCATGATCTCTATCCAACAACAAAATGATCAATCACCTTCCTTGAAAATGAATTTGGATGAACTCATTTCTTGTAGCACACTAGTTTCCACAAACAAAAGCAGTCTATATTAGGATCTTTATTGTATTCTACCATATTAAATATGAAACAAAACGAGATAGCTTCGAACATAATAATCATGATACAATTCTCACATTTGATTCTTATTAAGAATTGGGTGCGTGTACTTTTTTCACATTTAGTCGTGTTACATACGTGTTTGAATTTTATTAATTTACTAAGAATTGGGGTCGAGAGGCAATGTTCGCAGTCTTTAAATGAAATGAAATCGAACCGAAATCATGTTGTTTGTGATCATCCACTGTCGATGACCAAACCAAACAAAGAAAATTCACAGGAGAAGAAAAGCAGAAGCTGCGCTTCTCTTGAGACGCACCAGGTAGGGATCGAACCTACGACTTTCTGCTTAGGAAATAGACGCTCTGTCCACTGAGCTACAGGCGCTTATCTCATTTGGTAATTTTATTGCATTATACATTTTACTGAATTGTAAAGCCGTTGCCCCGACCTCCACTGTAATATATTGAAGTGTAAGTGATGTTGTTGTTCGACGGAAGAAACCACAAGATGAGTTGACACAAGTTTATAAAGTCGATCCGTAGAACCGATCCGCTCGTGAAGAAACTGATTAATCAATGCGCTCTCGAAGAAATCCTGAGGTGCACAATGCATGATAGTGATAGAAGATGCCTACTCATTCGACCGGCCGATGTACCGACAATGAAACAAATACCTCGTCATAATTAATCATGTTGCATCGAAGTTGAATAGCTCCTTGCAACACTAACTTATACACAATCGCTTCACGGAATTATTCGTCAAATCCCATCATATCATCATATATCCCAAGGTAGTGGTGAAGAAGACCAACTTATTTAGGCTCCGTTTCACGAAAAAATAAAAAGAATGATTTTGAAATATATTTTCTTAAAAATTATTATATGTGCTACTTATAAAAATAAATAAAGGAATAATATTCTCGTCATCCACGATGACGTTTAAATATAATTAAATTGTTGTTGATAATTTATTGTGCGATTATTTTTAAGAAAATATTTTTCAAGTTATTCATTTTCCGTGAAACAAGCGGTTGGGATAAATTTAGAGATATCGATATCGAACGTACCATTTATCGAATGCCCTCTCTATTTTCTTGACTATTTTATGACCTCTCTGATATTGGTGATGAACCTGCGAATTATAACTTGATTCATCTTTTGTCTTTTATTTCTTTGGGTGATATAGATTTGATAAATCTTTGGCCATAAATTGACGTGCGTATCTTCATTATGGTGTTTAACAGCTGCAAAACGGGATGATACAAGTCATTGAAAATTCGTTACCGTTGCCTATGTCAATCCATCCCTTTCGTCTGACAAATTGTGGTCAAAAAGGACTGAACTACATGCAGCCAAATCGCACCATTTTCCAACATAAGATGCATGAGGACAAAATGAGAACAGAGAGAAAAGAAGAAAGAATTTGAAATAAAAGCCAAAATCTTGAGGTAGAGAGAGAGTCAGAGCGTACAGATAGATCTTTGTCTGTGACAGAAGGTGGAGCTTCACCGTTATTTTCCCTTTCTAATTTAAGCATCCACTTTGAATCTCACCCTCCTATTCATAGTCTCTGATGAACCCATTTTTCATCCTTTCGGGTTCATTCTCTTTGAATTCTCACAGGAGATTCTTGATGCCCATTCTGCTGGACTGGATTTCTTGTTTCTTCCTCAATTCTGGGTATGTTCTTCTGCCTTCCCTCTGTTCATGTAATTTGGAGTTCTACATTCTGGAATGCTGCATTATTGCCTCTGTGAAGAACAGAATTGAACTTTTCTCGATGAATCTGTATTGGGCACGAGTTCCATCTGTGCAGTTGGTTTTGGAAGCCAGATTCTGTGAGAGACCAATTCCCGAATTCAATCATCTTCGCCTGATATCGGGAATGCGTCATGTTAATCTTTCTAGCTTAGGGGTGCTTGTGGTCATGAATGTTGTTCTCCATGGGAATCAAAGTCATCATAATGGAGCTTGGTATGTTTCTGCTGGTTGAATGACGTCATATTAATTGCTTTACTTCCATTGTTCATCTTTCGGAAACTTATTAGGCCACCACACTTTAATGGAAATGTCCTCCGAATGCATGCGAAGTTTGGATTTTGATCCATTTCGTATCTCCCTCATAATGGTAACCAATGATTGCAAAATACACGAACCTTTGTTGTCCCAGTGTACACCTACCATAGAGGATGATTATCATAAAGAAATATAAGAAAGTTGAGATAATTGATCTTTCATTGTGCTTCTGAAATGTTAAGTTGCTCAAACCATTGAGCTATGCCATGATGTTCCTTCTAATGCTGAAAGGTTGACATGTCTTGTTCGGAATTCTTTTTGAAGAAGCAATTCTGGCTGAAGTTGGTTTGAAACTATTTGAGATACTGCATCTGCCAAGTGCTCTTAGAATGCCATCTATAGGATCAGCTAAATTGCTTAGTCGGCATCTATGTCTTGATCATTCAGATGAAGACTTTGCTCTGGAGACTTTTTCTTCTTATGTGCTTATACACGTGTACTTGCAATGAGGAGATATTAAAGATTGCATATTGAGGAATTTAAACAGGAAGAACTAGAGAGGACTTCCAAGTGCTCTACAGACCTAGGCATTCAAACATTTGCAGTAATAGTTGACCAAAGAAAAAATATTTGCAGTAATAGGCTTCAAGACAAGGGAAAGTATTTTGTCATTTGTTTCCTAGGTTTGATCGATTTGACCTGTTGGGATAAACGATTTTTTGGGCTGTTGAGCTTTCACGTTTATCAAGCATTCATGAGCTGCTAATCAATGAGCATAAACTGACAAATTGCTGTAATCCCACTTCCTGGGGAGACCAATCATTTGGACTTTCCAGATTTCTCTGAGATTAATCATTATCGTCGTGAACATTCCAGAACTCCCCTTTGTAATCTAGCATAACCATATTTTGATTCTCGCCTGACAATTTCGACTGCTGGTTCCATGTGATTCCACCCTACAAGGCTGCTTTGTTTGAATGGGAGATGTGAAAGTCGCCAACGACATGCCTTCACCTAAAGCTAATTCCTATCCATCCACCAAGAATGACCTTTTGGACACTGAAGAACACAAAAAACCAAATGCGGAGAAGAAAGTGGAAGCTGACCCTAATATGCCAACATTGGAAAACGTTGAGATCCCTATGGTCTGCAATGGTTCAGATGACAATGCCTTAGGACGTGGTCAAAATTCGGCAAGCAGCTCTGCTTCAAGATCTCCAGTTAAAGCTGATGAAGCAACACTTCACCAGGAAGGCATCACCATAGAAGCTAGAACAACTGGTGGTGCACAAACCGGTTTTGATGGCACTCAACAGGACCTCATAATGGGAGGAGATGAAATTCATCCAGTATATAAATCTAAGCATGATTCTTCTCGTGCAGTTGCAGAAGATCCTAACACTGGAGAAGTAACAGATCCCCCTAATGGAGAGAAATCTTCGAGCAGCAACTTAGTGGCACTCGACTCCATTCCAGTCCACAACTTGAGAATAAACCCTACTTTTGAAATGGAAGGATCGGAAGGAGAACGCCATTTGATAGCTTCCAATGATGTCTCTTTTCCTGCTCAAGATGTGAGGAGTGCCTTTTGTAGCACATCGGAATTTCCTGGTACATCAGAAGATGTTACGAAATTCGAAGAAAGCAGAGGCCTTATTGACACGGCTGCTCCATTTGAATCAGTAAAAGAAGCAGTTTCAAAGTTTGGAGGAATTCTTGATTGGAAAGCTCACAAGATCAAAGCTGTGGAGGTACTTGAAACTTAGGCATTATTCTAGAGCTCCTCATTTTAATCATCTGTATGAGGTGTAGGCTATAGCAGTGGAGAATAATTTTCTTCAAGCCTCATTGCATAATTATAGTTGCTTCCTTCCTTTCAATTATTTGCTTGGCCATGCGAGATATCTGTGGTGAGACTTTTTATGTCAACACTTCCACATGGATTAGCTCATCAAATGATGGCACAAATATGCTCTGTGGTATTCGGGGCTAGTCTACATTCATGTCAGAGGGGAAGATTTGTACAATTAGTTTCGATGCAAATAGAATCCCTGTCTCTGTTGGCTTCAAGAGGGCCACATCTTTTTCTTTTTCTTTTTTGTTCTCTGATGCTCATCGATAATAAGATTCTGTTCACTGGAGCATCATGAAAATCTGCAGTTGCAATAATTGCCATAATTTAATTCTTGTGCTGCAGAGACGCCAGTTTGTTGAAGAAGAACTTGAGAAGGCACTGGAGGAGATCCCCATATACAGGAAACAGTCGGAACTTGCTGAGGAGGAAAAACTACATGTCCTGAAGGACCTAGACAACAACAAGAGACTCATTGAGGAATTAAAGCTCAACCTGGAAAGGGCACAAACAGAAGAGTATCAGGCAAGGCAAGACTCCGAGCTTTCCTTGCTCAGGGTTGAAGAGATGGAACAAGGAATTGCCGAGGATGCTAGCTATGCAGCCAAGGCACAGCTGGAAGTAGCTAAAGCTAGACACACAGCTGCAATTTCAGAGCTACAATCCGTGAAGGAAGAGTTAGAGGCCCTCGCGAAGGAATATAATTCTTTGGTAGAGGAGAGAGATATAGCCGTAATGAAAGCTGAATCAGCGGTTCTTGTGTTGAAGGAAGTAGAGAAGACAGTGGAGGATCTCACAATTGAGCTAATTACCACAAAGGAATCCTTAGAGTCCGCACAAGCCGCCCATCTAGAGGCGGAGGAACAGCGAATAGGAGCCGCTATGACCAAAGAACAAGATTGTCTCAGTTGGGAGAGAGAACTAAAAGAGGCAGAACAGGCCCTCCAGGATCTGAGCCATCAAGTTCAGACAGCTAAAGATCTTAAGTCAAAGCTTGACACTGCCTCGGCCTTCCTGCTAGATTTGAAAGCTGAACTGGCAGCGTACATAGAGTCAAAATTGAAGCAAGAAATGGAAGCAGAGGCAAAAGGAGATTTGGCGGAGGGGAACAATAGAACTCAAGCCAATTGGCAAGTCGTGGTTACTTCTGCCGAGAAAGAACTTGAGGAGGTGAAGCTTAACTTGGAGAAAGCTATTGCGGAAGTGAACTACTTGAAGGCCGCTGCTGCGGCATTGGAATCTGAGATGGAAAGTGAAAAATCAGATCTTGCAAACATTAGGCAGAGAGAAGAAATGGCAGCAGTGGCTGTTGCATCCCTCAAGGAGGAGTTGGACCGAACTAGGTCGGAAATATCTAAACTCAAGGCTAAAGAGGAGGAAGCCCGAGAGAAGATGGTCGAGCTTCCCAAGCAACTACAGAAAGCAGCACAAGAGGCTGATCAGGCCAAGTGGCTTGCTCAGCTGGCTCATGAAGAGAAGAATAAGGCCAAGGAAGAGGCAGAGCAAGCGAAAGCTGGGGCGATGACAACGGAAAGTCGATTACAAGCTGTTCTAAAAGAGATCGAGGCTGCCAAAGCTTCAGAGAAATTGGCACTATCTGCCATTAAAGCATTGCAAGAAAGCGAATTGGCTCAGAGCAGTGATGGTGTGGATGAATGCCCGAGGATAACAGTTTCTCTCGAGGAGTACTACAAGCTTAGTAGACGGGCCCATGAGGCAGAGGAGCTGGCAAACATGAGAGTGGCAGCTGCTATTTCCCAAATCGAGGTGGCCAAGCAGTCCGAAATGCAAAGCTTGGATGAGCTGGAAGAAGTGAATGATGAGAAGACTAAAAGGAAGGAAGTATTACGAGACGCTATGGACAAAGCCGAGAGGGCCCAGGGAGGAAAGTTGAGCATAGAACAAGAACTGAGGAAATGGAGGGCTGAACATGAAAATCGGCGCAAGGGAAGTGAACCAAATCAGGAGGTATCAACCACAACAAACGGTTTCGAAGAGATGAGAGAGTCCAATAACTTTATAAGGATACCTGAACCAGCTGTTCATGCCAACTACATGCCGAGTCCATCGCAATATGTGCATGGGAGTAGCACTGAGCTTGAATCATCCCCCGAAGTAAAGACTCTAAAGAAAAAAAAGAGATCACTCTTTCCACGATTAATACTGTTTTTGGGCAGGAGAAAGGCACAATCATCCAAATCATCATAATGCTCCTCTCG
Organism: Melaleuca quinquenervia; assembly: GCA_030064385.1. Taxonomy (NCBI): domain Eukaryota; kingdom Viridiplantae; phylum Streptophyta; class Magnoliopsida; order Myrtales; family Myrtaceae; genus Melaleuca; species Melaleuca quinquenervia. Next base: position 15,207,554 of record CM057723.1, read on the forward strand.
TACGTGTTCTCCTTTTGTGACTTTCAGTTTAGGCAGGTAATTTTACTTGGAAGGCCTCTTAAATTTAGATGTTAACTACATATTACTATACAGTAAATAGATATACCTTGGCCTCCACAGGACTTATTTGCGACAGGTGGTTCTGTTGTAATAAGCAATCAGATTATATCTGATATCTGGTTGGCAAAACAGATACATACCACAGCTTTAGTCCTGTCTATTTTGTGATTTGGCCCCACTTGGAGTTGTGACTTGCTGGACTCAGTTTCTCAGGAGTCTTAGCCTGCTGAATCGAATTGGTCATGTCTTGTTCACATTGTATGACCAGATAGAGCATAAAATGAAAATTTTGGCTTGTGATGACTAAAATGAATCTGGCAATGGCTTTAGCACGGTTATAATTATACTCTTTGGATCTTCTCACTGGAGATGAACTTAAATCGAGTTGTCCTCTAGACTCATGGAGGTGTTCCTCATTTAATAGATAGGGGTTCCAATTGTTTCTGTTTAGAAAGGACTTTCATCAAGTAGATCTCTTGCAGAATCACAAACATGTTGGGAAAACAAAGACAAAACTATGCCAAACAGGGCTTGTTCATTACTTTCTTGTTGGCAAGGTAATTGCTGGCAAAATTTACTACTGTCCATATACCTTTAAGAAGGGGACAGAAACAAGATAAAACTAGAAGAGGCAGCCACAAGTAGAATTAAAAGAACTGATGCTAATGAAATAACGGTTCCTTATCATCTTTCATTCCACCACTAATACTGACAAAGTGCAGTACTGCTATGACTGCCACAATAATATATTGCTGCAGTCAAAAGGTACAGTACATAAAGTACGACACATCAAAGTAAAAGAATTACACTTTCAGCAAAAGTAGGAAAATGAACTACATAAAGTAGTCCATTTTGAAACCTAGCCACGAAAGAAGGAAAAAAAAAGAGAGAGACTAAGCAAGAGTCGACACCTTGCCTTATCAGCGACGACTGGATATGCTAAATGAGCTGACTTTTAGCGGAGTTGCAATGACCAGAGGAGCCTCAGGAGAGTCTGTGACTGCAAACTTGTCATGCATAAAACGACTATCCACTATGGACTCTTCTTTAGGGACTATTTTATAGCAATAGCAGCTCTTCAGGCCTTCTTGATTACGATAACACTCGTGAGAGCCATTTTTCACCTGTTGGAAGTTCCATATCACGCTAAATTTCCCCACGGTAGCAACCAGATGACGCTCCTGCTTCCCATTCTCTGTGACCTGGCCATTTTTTGTTACAAAACGTCATGCTTAGAGCAATCAGTAAGCCTTGCCAAGTAGCAAATCAGTCGCTGAGATAGCTATCTCATCTGTGTGATGCTTACAATAAGAGCCAGATCTCTTACACCATGCCGTTTGCACAAGCAACAATAATGACATGTATTTTAAATCTAAAAAGAACTAAAGAAAATGCAAATCTTATAGTACCCAAAACATTTTAAGAAAACAAGATTGCCCATTCCGCATGACTTGATAATGCACATGTAACAGGTTGAAGGGTTTTGAGAGAAAAATAATTAATGTCCCCAACTTGGAAACATTAGCTTAAAATCTTGGCAATAGGATCGCACTTTATCATTTGTCTGATGAATAAGCAGAAGCAGAGATGCTATCCAGTTGTACCATAAAACTGATGAAACTATTCGTCAGAAGGCCCAAGGTACTGATTAAACTTGAATCAAAATTTTGCAGATGAAATAGGAAGCCTTAGGTACTGATTACTTCATAGAAATTATCATTGTCATCTGGCATCCTAATGGCAACCTTCAATATAACATAATTCACAGAATATCCATAACGAATCTTCCAGAAATCTTTGACCACAGAAAATCCTAAAGGACGATGCATGTACTTTATGAGATGAATAGGAGATCTTCTTCTTCATTCTTAGAAGCCTCTAAAGATGTGTCAGATGGAAGCACTTACTAGAGTTGTTAAATTACTGGTCAATACTAAACCTCCAATTCTTCCAGTAAAGCACTACCAGAATTTCTAAACAAACAACCACAATGTTCAATGAGACTGTCTTAAATGACTTATCTCATGACAATGCATAAGCTAGAAAATTCGAGTAGACCCATCCGCATTCATCAGACCCGAATAGAACAAACAATCAGTTAGATTTTCATAGGATGGATATCGTCTTGAAGGAAGTATGATACTGGTAACTGAAACCTCAAAAGTCCAACCCAAATTTCAAAACTGTAGACATCCAATATGTCAACATGCACCGCCATCAAAATTGAAAACTTAGAAAATGGACACATATTTATAACCACTAGAGTACTAAACAGCATAATCTGAGTCCTAGGAACTGGCACAATGTTTATCCACAAATTATCAATCGGAGATTGCAACAAGTCAACTGTTTTCTTTTTGGGTAAGACGTAACACATAAAAAGAATGTACAGGACACCAACATGATAGATTAGCAGCTTCTATAAAAATTAATTGGTGGCACACAAAAAGAGGGGACATTAAACGTACCCATGAAAACTGACCACCACGAAACTTATTATCAACTCCAGCTAAATGTGAATCCAAAGGAGTCAGCTTCAACAATCGTGGAGCAGAGATTCTATTTCCCATTCGACCATTAAAACCAGTCTTTGCTTTGCCATCCTTGTCAGTGAAGAGGGTGCATATAAGAATCAGATATGTATCAGTTGTGCCCAAAATCCACTTTCCATCATAAGTTACATCCACATGAGTAATAGGCGAGCCAAGGCCAGGGAAAGCAGTCTTTGCCTGCCTCATTGAATTGCTTGAGTACAACCTGATCTTCCCATCAAGAGAGCCAACGGCAATGGAACCATCACCAGTAGTGGCAAAGCATTGAAAGTTTGTTCCTCTGGAGAACTGATGCCCCTGTGTCCAGTTCAAAACAGGAGTATTTGCATCAGCAAGATTCTGAACCAAACCTTTCCGATCTCGCATGTCCCACCTACAAAGCCTGTTATCATCGAGACCCAAGAATGTTGACCCTGTGGGATCTAATTGAGCCCCCTTACTATCATTTACAATATCCCTCATGGTAATATCAGCACCATCCTTCTCAAACTTCCACTGTGAAACAATCTTCCCAGTCTCGATATCGAGCTGATGTAAGCCCCTACCATGGGGCTTCCCTTCATTAATTGGACTCATCAAAAGCATATTAGTCTCGGCCTTCATAAGAAGAGCTTTCTTTGGCGTGGAATAGGTCGTACTTAATCCATTCCTGTGACTACTCCCATTATCGAAATTGACAAAAACACCTTTTCCATGGATTCCGTGGCTGAAATTCTTCACCACCTGAATACCCGAATCGCCCACCAGGAAACTATTTTCTAGCGCGCCCAATGCCAAGCTCTGTATCCCCCCCTTTGCGGCCTCCTCGAATTCTTCCATCAGATCCTGACTTGGCCTAAGCGGAGTGGCCAATCCCGGGCTCTTTGATAAACTATCCTCTGCATCTTCCCACATCGAATCATCCGCAGCATCAGGCTTAGCCCACCCCATGAAATCCTTCCCGTACACCTTGATCCTGTTCTCTTCCGTCGCCTCGTAACCATAAGTATTCTCAAACAGACAATCCTGATACTTACCCACAAAAGCCCTATAATCCTCATTGCTAAGGAACTTCACCGCCCAAACACCCCCCGCAACAAAATCGACCCGACGCTGGTCTCCGAAATACTTCAGTTGCATTCCGGCTTCAACTCTTGCACTGACCTTAGAACCAATCTTCAAAACCCACCAACCCTCTCCCCCATCTTCGTCTTCCTCTCCATCGCCGTCGCTCTCACCCTCCTGACTAGTCTTTTCAAACCTGTAACAAGTGAGCTTTTCGGAGATTACCCATTTGGCTTTCGGGGTGTTGCCGCCGATGTGGAGGTAGAGCTTCACGGCGTTCTTGAGATTGGGCTTCTTCTCCGAGGACGGAGACGAGTACTTGAGCTTGAGGGCCTTGAGCTTGGCCTCGACGTCGTCGAGCGAGGACGGGGATTTCGTCGACGCGCGTTCCACGGAGGATTGCTCTCTCGCGTCCTCATAGGCGTCGTCTTCTTGGTCGGATTCCTGCTGGCTCCGGCCATCTTCGGACTCGGAGTCGGAGAGGTCGAGATCTTCGCGGCTTTGCGCACCACCCATTTTGGTTTTTCCGATTGTTTCGGCGATTCAATGAAGAAAGAGATGAGCTTCGCGTGCGAAACACAGAGAGAGAGAGGGGGGAATGTGAGAAGAGCGGGAGGTTCGAATTTGAAAATGGAGCGGCGTGCGATGCGGTTTGGCAAGGTCTCCCTTTCCTTCGTGTAGGTCTTTTGGGTTGACCGAAGGTTGTAATGAGTAAAACGTGTGAAAAAGTAGGTCAGCAGACTCAGCACCATCACCTTAAGCGCGCCTCTATCATCTCCTTCAAGTTCAGCCTTGTCGGATTTGATGCGTCTGTATAGGTATCAAATGGGACACAAATCCCGAGACATTCGGAATGGTAGATTCATGCCAAGTGAGCGGTAATTATCTTTCAACCCGAATATTACATCACGGGTGTCAAAGTGTAAAAGATTGTCTAATGACGTTATAAAATGATCACGACGATTGCCATTCATTTTCAATATATTCCTCATCAAATTGGGGGAGGGGGGGAGGTCCTCTATTTGACATCATATCACCGTCTTCATAAAATCTTGACAATTGATAATCTAGTTGCAAATTTATATATGCAACTTGATTATTTTTAAATTAATGATTTGGAATATCACATCAAAATGAGATATATGCAAAATGAAGGATATCATCATTTATTGAGAAGACTCATTTCCTAGGATCGGAAACTAAAATGCGTTTGGTAAGAATTCTTGTCCAAAAAATAATTTTTTTAAATGAGTTTTTTTGAAAAATGGTTCTTGGACGAGTTTTTGGAAAAATAAATGCGTTTGGTAACTGTACAAATTTTTGTCCCTATAATAGAAAAAAAAACAAAAATACATTTAGTAATTGCACAAAAATTTTGTCTTTAGAATAGAAAAAGAACAAAAATGCGTCTAGTAACTGTACAAAATTTCTGTCACTAAATTTTTTCATTCAATTTAAAAAATGTTAGTGAAGACAATAACTTGATTTATAAAACACTTTTCTATTATCCAAGACAATAGCTTCTGCAAATTGAATCTATGCCTTAATAAAAAAAAACTATTATGTGGACAATTTGCTAGATGGACGACCATGAATAAATAAAGAATCTACACATTACCTTTTATGTTCACAAGTGAATTATACATGACATTCAAAGGTAGTTCTTCCATGAAAAGTACTTTTACTTGAACACAAGTTGTATTTAGAGCAATAACTGGGCACTCTACATTTTAGCTTTCTAAAAGTTGAGAGTCAAGCCTTTTTTTTTGTCGTTATTATCAAGAGTGAGGGACGTAAATCAACATTTAGAAAGAAACACCTTAAAACTTTGCACGTGGCCAATTTGCCATGGGTATAAACATAATATATAAGGGGAAAGCATTAAATAGAAAAAAGGAATGTTGATTAAATGAAAATTTAATTGTCATATGAAACATACACCTGCAATGTCAAAGAAAGAACTTAAGAAGATCATAACATAAGTATTGAACCATATAGTAGGACCCTTCATAGCAAACGAGTTTGCTTGGGGGTTCAAAATATATCATCATTTCAAGCCGACACCTTCTAATACTATAGCCACTCACAAATATGTAGTATAATTGGCTAATTTACAAAAGTCAAAAACACAAAGTAATGGAATCTCGGCCATATTATAATCCCTTGCCATTTGATTTGTAATAGTTTTCCTAAACATATTTATCTCAACTGTCTTCTCATTAGAAATATCATCTTCACTTCTCTAGGTCCAAATTGATATTCCGGATCTCTATGTCCATCCCGTTTTCATCAAGAATATAATTATGTAGAGTGCAACATGCAATTATAATAAAATGCTTGTTCTTGAATTGAAAAAGGAGGCATGTGTCTCAAAATGAAGAATCTATTCTTTAATGACCCAAATGCCCTCGCAATAACATTTTTTAGTGAAGAGTGCTTATGGTTGAACAATTCTCTTGTTGTTATGAGCCGTCTCCCTCTACCCCCATAATCGTTCAGATGATACCATTCACTTTTAAATTGAGTTAAAAATCTTGAAAGTGGTGCATAACCGGAATTAACAACATAGTATTTACCTATAACATCATATATTTAAATTTGTTATGATATGCAACCGCAATAAATGGTAAAGAAAATTACTTATTTACCGAGTGGTGGTCGATGGAATTATAATCAAGGAGTCTCAAGTTCGAAAATCGTTTGTAGATCTTTCCCACCAAACATGTACGAAAGTAAATTTCATATCAAACAGATAAATTCACATCACATTCTAAGTAGTAGTCCCTTTCCTGCCTCTAAGGGCATGCTTGGTAATGTTTAAAAACAAGTATGTTTCTATTCTTTTGTTCCAAGAAATAAAAAAAATAACAAAAAAGTGTTTATTTATACTTTTGTTCTTGAGAATGAAAAATAAGTTTTTTGTTCTTAGGAACACATTTAGACCAAAAACAAGAAAAAAAAAACTTGCTTCTCGTTTGTTAAAAAACACATTTTTCTTTTGTTTCTCTCTTACCATTAGGCTTTCGTCGCCCACCGGCCGCTGCCCCCCCCTAAGGCCTCTCCCGGCAACGGTCTAGTGAGGCCAACGGTGGCAAAGGCAGTAGTCCTATGGCGAGGGGTCGACCAACAGCAATTTATTGTCCATGAACAAAAAGAAAAAATGAAAAATAAAATAAAAAATTTTATTAATTGTACCAAACGCATTTTTAATATTTTTCTATTTCAAGAACAATTTTACCAAACGCTCTATTTTACTCAAAAATTGTTCTAATGAGTAGAAACACAAAAAAAAATATTTATGTTCAAAAATTGTTCTTTGAAACAGAAACATTACCAAACGCGCCCTAAATGGAATTTGCTTTTACATAGGAATGGAAGCACTAATATGGGTGTCATCGATAGCACCTATATAACCATGTAGTTTTATCAAGAGTATTAGTGATGTGCATTTGATGATATAAATACGATATTAAAATCATACCTTGAAGTAGTGTATATGGCTAGGATCTATAAGAATCTCCTCCAAGACAACATTAAAAGAAGGTTCTTTGATAACCTATTTTGACAGTTTTAGAATTGCTTTCAACACTATAGTGAAATACTTGCTGATTGTTTCTCTTGAACGCTAGAATCTCTCGCATTAAGTTCTGATGGAGTTTTTATGACCGACCAAAGATAAGAATATTCCAACTTGTTCATCTATCCTAACATGCCGACTATCTTTAAACCAACCTCTTACCTTCATTATTTCACATAGGTTCAAAAAAGCACGTCTCTCCATCTTGAAAGCTATCTAAATGTCCATAAATAATATTCCTTAGTCTTTCCGGTTCTAACAATTTACTATCCCTAATGGGCTCTCTCATATGCAAGGACTTATCCAATATAGCAATGAATAGAAATGATATAATTATGTTTTCCTCAAGCTCATCGAAATCATGTTGAACCGACGCAACTTGCCCGCTAGATACACTATTTGATCCCCTTTCCATGGTATCTATGCCATCAAGCAAATACAATGTACATCAACAAATGACTTCTACATCCAAAGCCAATAACAACTAATAGCATAAGCCAAAGAGTGACAGCAAATCAATTATAAAAATATCATGCAATTCATCAATACCATATCACCAAGTGACTTCAATACTCTTGACTAATAATATAAGTCATAAAGTTGAAAGTGAATCAAGTTTAAAAACAATACACAATTCAACAAAATAATCAAACCAAATTTAAAAATCCCACACAATCGATGGTACATTTCCCAACATCTACTAAAGATGTTGGATAAGTTCAATTCTTCTTTCAATTGTGGATTTGATGAAAACAATTATCCATGGGGCATTAGCACATGCTCATTCCAAAGCTTTGTTCTAAAGAGTTTGCTCCAACTCAAGCACGACAATTAGGACATTCATCACAGCAACAATAGAAAATGAATCTTCAAGTGTTTTCTAGGACCTGTGAAGTTGCAAAGGATTGATTTTCCTTAAATTTGATCATCCTTTCAAAGACTTTGCAGGCATTAGAAATGTCAACTGAGTTACTCTTTCTTCTCCTCTTGAAATTTGGAGTAGTGGCAATATTTTTACCAATGAATACTTCCTCATCAAGGTGATGCTCGGTAAAGTTCTATGGATTCCCTCCATCACGAAAAGTATTGTCATTTTCATCTGACACTACAAATTCTTCACCATTTCCTATTACATACTTTCCAGTAGCATATGTATCCCCAAATATAATGCACAGATCGGGATAATGAGGAAACTCGTCCTTTTTGAATTTTGCCCACTTCTTATTATCTTACGTTTTTCACAATGATGATATACGTCACCAATATAATCAAACCTCTTAAAACTTACATCTACAATGATCTTAAAATGACAAAAATTTAAATGATACCTTGATGTGTGGTTCCCATGTATTTGGATCATCGACAACAACTGTTTTATTTACATGGTCCCACCAAAATTCGAATTGTGAAATAGGTTTCTTAAAAATAGCATACTATCTTCTCAGTTTGTTTGTCTTACTCTTCAATTGTATTAAGGTATATTGGAATTCAGACTGCTTAGTGAATTCAACTCGTATGCTATTCCACAATGCTTTGTTAAACGTACAAATGGTGCGATTTCCCTTTTTCCACTTCTTCTACCAAAATATTTTATAAACTGGTTGATTGAAAGCTTAGTCTTAAGTCACTAATCGTGAGTATAGTCACATGAAAAAATCATACTCATTGTCCATAGATTAAATGTTGTACTTGTAAGAGAAAACTATGTATCCAAGCACGAGCATTCTTCATGAGTAAATCATTGTTCATAGGAAAAGCCCAAAAGAAACATTTGTTTCTCTCTTTTACCCACCATACGCAACCTTTTTCTTTTCCTTTTAAGTATTACAAGAAAGGTTAATAATCGTCAGACAAATTTTTTTTTCAAAAGGACTGAGCCAGGTTTAGTCTATCTTGGATAGCCTAAAAAGCTATTAGATCCAACATCTCCCACTTGCCCATAATGGACTTAATGCATCTTTCGCTTCACAAATAATATGTGCGATTATCATATTTTGAGAGTTCGTTGTCACACATTTGTTAGGAGTATATACTAACTCAAACTTTGGGCATGAAATAGATCTAGTATGCAGTATCCTAAATCAAACAGCCATATTTACATTCTCTTGATTTTTTTTAGTATCATGTATAATATTTATAATTATAATTAAACTTATTAATCATAATTGACCAATTAATAAACATAATGCTAAGATGTAATACTAAGTTAATCTTCCTCCTCCCTCATATCTCTCAACTTCAATCTAATTTGATTTTCTAGAAATGCCCCATTAAATATGATCATTCATGAATATTGGCAATATACTAATATAGTAAACACTAAATGAAAATCTTGAGAACAAGTAAAAATCATAAGGGGATTTAATAAAAATGAACTATCCTTTAAAGTCTCACTCGGCTCAAGAAGTAGATATCAATAGTTTTGCCAACTCTAATTAGTAGTCTCATGCATATGCAACATGAATTAAGTATTATGGTATTCTCTTCTTTTTGATGAAGCGTACGTCTTCACTTTCAAGTTTAGATATACACGATATCTAAAGTTAAGTTCACAAGTCTATTCAATTCAAGTCATTTATCAAAACTCACATATGGTATTAAAGACAAATAAAGTTAAAAACGTGGATTATTTCACTTTTGCCATAACAAAAAGTATGACCTCATCTTAATTCTTTTGTTAATGTAACATTCATAATTGTAATTACCCACTTTTTGTAACCTCCCTCTTTTCCTTTTAAATACTATAAGAGGGGTTAATAATCGTAAAGCAATTATTTGACTTGAGACAGACCGGGCTAGATTTAGCCAATATTAGACGGCCCCAAAAGCCATCGAACCGAACATCTCTAGATAAGTATAATTTACTAGAGATGAACACGAGACAAAGGAATCCATGCCGGCAAATGAAGGTGATCACTGGGAAGGTCTGAAAGACCCAAATTGGGTTTGCCCCTAAATGTTTCTCCAAGCTTACTCAATCTTAAAATATTTACTTAGAATCTTTAGAGCGGGTCGAGCATGACTTGGGCCCAATGGGGGTGAATCGGATTTTCTCACGAAATGCATTTAGTCAGGCTCGTCCAAAAGGTGTTGGAGCCCCTATGGCTCTAACACTGGGCTTGGGACAAGACAAAGCTTGGAAGCCACTGGATATATAATTAAGTTTACTAGCGAAGACCCTATTCTTAAAAACAAAACAAAATTTCTCTTTGGAAACCCACCCATTAGGAATTTAACAAGACCTAGGACAGGACGATATGATATGCTTGCTTAGTTCAACATGATTTTGAATTATAAGTAACACACTAAACAATAGATTATGACAAAGTATTACTCGTAATTATAAATTGCTTTAGTTGATTTTAAATTAAAGTAAAATGATAATATTTATCACTAAAGCATTATTCAAAAACTTGAAGATAACTTAGTATGGACAATTAAGTAAAAGTCATGAAAGTCTCAAACTCGCAACGAAAAAACATAATGAAACTTTATTGTTATAATTTCTTATCATAATCTAGTTAAGGGCTTATCCGGTAAGACCTCTCATGCTTTTCTCTTTGGGACAAAACTAGCTTTACGACTATTGAGGTGTTAAAATTAGGAATATTCCGTCAGAGTTGCCTGTTTCGTCCTTGAAGTCGTTGTTTTTTTTTTTCTCAATTTGTCTTCTATAAGAGAAAAGAAAACTCTACAATCGTCCCTGCATTCTTCAATATTTTCAATCTAGTCCCTAAGGAGAATTCTTTGTATTTACTGCGTTAAAATTGTTTTAAATGGAGGAATGCCAATCAAGATCTCCTGAAAAGAACAAGCACCGTGATTTCATATTGTCACCATCTTCGCCTCTGCAAACGCAAAGTCCGAAATAACAAGAGGGTAACATCAATGCTTGCCTCGGCTTTGAGCCTGGCCACTTTAACCCCAAATTTTGCCTAAATATCTGCTTATACAAACGATTAAAAGCAGGAAAGATTTCTTCAAATGATTAATTTCCATAAAACAAACAAAATACGTGCCTTGCAAACATATGGTAGTGGAGAGGTGCAATTCTAAATCTTATTATGTGATGCATGTGTCAAGGTATTTCCATTTTCATGGAATATCGAATCCTGTGAAACTATTTAGCACTAAGCTCAACACCCAAAATAACCAAACTCTGAACAGGGATGTTGAATCTCAAACTTGCTTGATTTACATTGTATGGAAATGGATTAAAACTAGCGCAATTTAGGAATCTACTTTGGAACGCCGAGGCGTTTGCAGATCTAATATGCTGCCCTCAAGATCCACAACTACGTACATGACCTGTTAAAGAAGACCAAAACACGAGGGGCAGTAATCCTTTGCGAATCTCCGAATTTGGACATGCATGGCCTGCTTCTAACAAAGACCGAGGAGGTGGACTTAGTCGAGCTTAACACGGCGACTTTTGCACACTTCCAAGCACAGCATCAGGTATTGTGCTTTTCTTCCAGGGCCATGGAGCTTTTGCAATGAGCAATTGCAGCTTGTATCGCCGCCTGCAACTCTTCCATGGTGCTACGGTCAGTTTCCGTCTTTGCAACAAGGCGAAGCCCATAATTATCTGGGGATGCCATCATAGACACAGGAACAGAGAAACTTGCTTGCTTATCCGTAAAGCTTGAACTTCCCGAAAAAAAGTTAGGCTCCGGATCGAACTCAGTATCGTCTTTGCTCTCTCCCGGAAACAGTGAGTCGGTCATTCTGGAATACCTCTTCAAGGCCTTACTGAGCCGATCAAGCTTTAACCATCTCTTTCTCTTGTCCTTGCGATCTCTATCTTCTCCAGATTTATGTCCTTTTGCTGACCTCAACGATTCGAACGAAAAGAAGGATAGGAATTTCTTCCTTCTCTGCATCACGCCTTTAATCTTGGTCCACTGAGTTTTCTCTCTGGTGACCGTGCTCTTGCTGCCGCTTGAAGTATTACTACCTCTGACGGTGCTCCAATCATCCAATTCTGTGACGGAGTAAACCGAATGGTTGAAAGGGCTCGCGGGACAGGGTGGGGAGGTAAGTGGAGAGAGGAGATGAAGAGGAAGCAAGTGGCCATGGAAGAAAATGTCATCTGCAGGCGACAAGTCGACTGCCACTGAGGTTTCACTGGGGACTGTGGTTGGGTCTAGAGAGATCGCAAAGGAGAAATCTCCTGATGATGATGGTGAGGAAGGCGATGATGGCGGCGGGAATATAGTAGCGGATGTTGGTGAGTGTTGTTGGGATTGTGGTCTCCCTTTTCTTGCTTCCAGGTTTTGCTGTTCATTGGTTTCCATAACTCAAGACGCTTTACTAGAGACTCTAGCAGGGTCTCTATGGATATATTACGCAACTGAGAGAGAAAAACCTTTTGAACACAATCATATAACACAATACTTTAATAAAGAAAGAGCAAGAATGCAACACGTAACGGGCTTTGTTATTGTATCATTCTTTTGGTAAAAGGTACGTCAGCAGACTCGCCACGGCACTTCGAGATTAAAGGATGTTGAAAGTTTGCACGATTTAGATGAAGGTGGGTCCTCAAACTGCAAGCCAGATTGATACTGATTTCGGGAACTCAGACTGCAAAAAGATCCAAAATTGACTTTAAAAAGGGGTGCTTGGACTGTTGAAGGTGACTCGGTAGTGCATCAGGTATGTGTCTTTTCGCACGAGCTAAATTGCGAGAATGTCAGGGCCACAGAGGCAGATGAGCAGGTGCAGCAGCACACGTTTCAAGAGGAATCTTTGAAAAAACGCAAGCGAGAACAGAGACCCCTTTTGCTGTTATCTGTGAATTTCCATACGAGGATCGCAATCATGCTGATAAAAAGCCGTTTTCACGCACTGTGCCACCCGTGTTTGTCAAATGCAAAGGGTCCACGACCTACAGGAAACAAGTTTTCTAAGCTTAATGGACCTTGTTGAGCTAAACAGATCCTCCCCACTTGAGCGAAAATCATTACGATTTGTCAAAAGGTCCATTCTTATCCTCAGAGAGGAGGACCAATCCTGAACCATGACCTGCTCGCAAAAGGGCAACAAAAAGCTTAGTTTCCGCTTTCATACTCAGAAGTCTACACATCAACAGGAAGGGAAAACAAAATGCCGTGAGGGTCTAGAACATATCTAGGTATTCGATTCTTTTGAGAAAAACAAAAGAAAACTTGGATTTGAATGGACTCTGAAGTGCACAGAAGACGGGAAATCTTAATGTTAGGTCAGATGGTGGACCCGGCCATGCACGTGTATAATGGCAACGCTTCGACATCGAAAGCTCAAAGGAAACTTTTGCTCCGAAGTCAACACGGTCAGCATAACTCAATCATAGAGGCATTGTACCGTGGAAACATTATATAGTGAACCTCTTTTTACCCCATCTTTTTCCGACTTCATCAGAAGCCATTCAGGTCAAATTCTATCTTGAAACCTAATGAGAAGACAGGCCAAAGCAAGCATCACAGGAAAACCCCAAACGAACACATCTTAGTAACCCTTTTACTTTTTTAGTTGGAGAAAGGTATCGTCAAAATTTTTCTCACCATCCTATATAATGTTCTTCTGAATGCCGTTCGCAGGAGGGAACCCAAAAAGAAAGCATACATAATGTACAAGGGAGGATGATTTGATAGAATATGGCGGGTTGCAGAGTGAATGTGGATACTCGATATCTACTTAGGAGATAAATCCCCCGATAAGAAGCAAGCCACAACACAGTATTAACGATTTCCAGATATATCAAAGGACGGTCTGTGGCGGTTGAAAGAGAGCCCGCTGCCAAGAATTAGCCACCGAATGTCAATGTTTCACCAGCCATTTCAGGGGCTTCTTAATCCTGTTTCACATTTGAAAGGGAACAAAAAATTTTCCTACTATGATCAATCTTTTTGAAGTGGATATATTACCAATAAATCCAAGTATGAACTAGCAAATAGCATATGTAAATGTTTCTCCATATTGAGCCTTCCTGATTGCTGTCGGTGGAAATGTCACTCTGACGCTCTCTGTTATAGGACATGCAAATGATACAGATGCTACGTGACGAGATATTATATAACATGAAGAGAGGACAGTAGAGGGTCGAAAATAACAGATGATAATAGTGCTTTGATGGCACCGAGCTCATCAAGTTTGATAGAGCAATGCATAAACAAATTTCATTAATTTAGATGCCAATAACCTCAAGCTGTAGGCAAACTGGCCAAGCAACAGAAGCCGCATTGGCAGAATGGACGAGAGAGCTTCAACAGCCTGATTTCTATTCAATGAAAAAATGTCACTACCCAACAAAGTACATTCAGATGCGCCTCCTGCTGGGAATTATCAATTCCCCCATATCTATTCCACAAACTGACTTCCCTACTTCTCAAAAAGGAAGAACAAAGCACCAATTGAAGCCGTTTGGGCATATGAACCCTCATCAAGCCCCCTTTATGTTGATATTACAGTGGAGATTGGGCAAACTTGAATGTTAGCTCTACAATTGGAAGAAACAGTGTACAGCGGAATGAATTCACAATCAAAAAATTAATTACCTCTGATGCGTCATTAGGACAGCCAAACTTATGAAAGCTATCCAAACACCCTGCAAAGAGGCTGGTATCGTTCATCTCTCAGTTTTGAAGTCAGAAACTGGACTTTCAAGAAACTATCAACAATCTTGATCTTCTGATTTGGTCCTTGGAACCTTACATTGAGCTCCCAATTAGCTCAGAAGTAAAATTCAAGTTCACCTGGCGAACGCTCAAAGTGATACTGAAGGAAATTAGCTCATCCCCCACTTGGCATATACTTGCAGACATCTGTCAGTCACTCGCATAGTCAAAGGGGCTCGTTAATCACTTCCGCTACTATGTCTAGATGACCCATCTGAAAGCATGTTCAAAGAAAACGTAATGAGAAGGGATTCTTTAATGCTAGTAAGAATTTGTCAGAAAGTAAAATTGGTGCTAGGAGAATAAAGGAGAGAGTACTTCCGAATGGTCTTCTCCCTTCCATGGCTTCTTTTTTTTCTTGGCAACTTAAGCAAAGAAAAGGTCCATCCCATGGTCTCAGTTTTCCTGGATTTGATGAACCAGCATGTATGGATATACCCTCTCCTGGCTTTAGCTCTAGTTGACATACAGCACACATGAACAGCCGAAACATGTTGCATAGGGGGTATTTTGTATCTAGCCTGCATTTTACAAGCATTTCTTGGTCAAAGTTGCGTCAGCCAATTAACTGTCAAAGAAACATTTATACATCACACAATCACAGTTAGGCATACAAGAGTGCACCACAAAACCACTGTAAAAAAAGATGTATTCTCATGACTGAAAATGTAGCTCATGGTGTAGACCTTTCTGAGAGCATCGCAGATCCATCCTCATATAACTCCTCCACTACATCTGGCTCAATATATTCTTGATCAGTCTGAGAAGATGATTCGGATGACTTTTTACGAAACATAGACTTGAATACTCCTTTTCCTGGCTTCTTTGGCGGTGGCAAAGGAGCCAATGGTTTTTCTTGTGATAATATATCGATAACAATACATGTTGTATCATCTCGAAGTCCTTTTTCCTGTAAAGATTCCTGTAATAAGAGAGGCCGTGAGTTAACATCTAATTGAAAGTACATCAGGCTATGTCACATACCAGATACAATTTCACCACACAACATTTAGCAGAAGCAAAATAAATGTTATTCTCTTAAGTAGAGTTAGCCATATGAATTCTCCCAGTGCTACTGCATTCACATTTGTATCACGACTTCCATAAGTCTAAGTGGTCCATGTCTTTTCTTATAATCACCTTCCTCGTCTTTTTACATCTTCCCTCTTCCCATTTAACCTGAGTCTCCATCTCACGCCCACATCTCCTCACTAGAGCATCTGAAGGCTTCCCGTTTCAAATAATGAATCTTGTCACATATTAATTACCATAAATTAATAGATGGGGCATCAGTGCAACTAACACCAGAGGTCAAGGTAGTATTTGCAATTGACCCTAGTTCCTAAAGTGTCATAAAAAGTTAAGAGAGCCCATTGAGGAATCAAAACAAAAAGGAAAAGGTAATATACATTGTATAATAATTTTAGTCAAGCCATACAGTCACTGGCAAGGGATCAAAACAATCACAAGAATCAGATAATCCAAGAGTATCTTGTGTTTCTGACTTTAACTTTGATGACAGAAAATATAATTTGTTCATGTTCACTGAGGGGTTATAACAAGGAACTCTTCCAAGCACATATTGCAGTAGTTATGGACTGTATCTACACTTACTTGCAATCATTTATCCAGACCATGTTGCCACTAAACAAAGTATGTTAGTTTGAAGCAGTTTCAGGCAGAATACATGACAATTTTTCTTCTCTTCAGAAGCCGTTCCCTTTATGGCTTGAAAGGCATTATATGTTAGTTACAGAGAAACTTCTCATGTTTAAGTTACATCAGTGCAAAGGTTTTGCATGCAACGTGTAAATTTGTTGCAGATTCTGACCTCTGATTATCATTTTGCAGTATGGATTACTAAAAGTTATGTTTTCCTTGGAAATGTAGGTTCAGTTGAAACTTGAAGCATCAGCTGATAAACACTACTTTTGTAGGCACGTAGCATTTAGCATTGTTCAATAGGCACATAGCACTTATCGATCCAAACAAGAATAAATAAAGTTATTTTTTTGGTGGAAGTTGGACTGCAATCATACTTTGACAATCTGCGCAGCGGCAGCATCTGGCGGCATCCCCCGACAACAATCAAGTGCTGCCTCTGCACTTAAAGCATCCCAAACACCGTCACTGGAAATAATTATTCTACCTCCAGCAGTAGATAGCTGCATAAAACATTAAACAAAAAGAAAATGAAAGAACACCCCGGAAAATGCATGGCACATACTTTATAATGGTCAATTAGAAGGCTAAGCATCCGTCTACAGTATAGTTCACTAGAAGTAAAGGGAAAAGAGGACAGCTTGAAAATGAACACTAAAAGAAATAAGGATTCAATCTACAAGAGGATTATAAAGAAAGAGAACGTGATGCCAATAGACAACAATTATGACATCATAAATTAATAGGCCACAAAATACAATAGTTCTATCCTGAGAACAACTCAGTGAAATACCTTTCCCAAAACATGAGGCAATAGTGTCTTTTGGGCCAAAAGAAGAGATAAAAGTATTCTCAAACTCATTGATTATAAAGATGAAGAAATGGTGGCAAAGCCAACCAATCCACAGAGGACGTTACATTCATAGATGCCTCACAGTTAGATGCTTCATCTCTTTATCCCCACAACTTTGAAGGCTTGGGGGTTTTTTTCGTTCCGCCGGGGGAAAGGAAGGGGGGGGGGCGTGTTGTGGCGAATGACAGAGAGATTCCTATTACTGATGGAAACTTAGATCTTCAGCCAATCCCTACAGGGGATAGATATGAAGTTGTTGACAGTAGTATCTGTTGGGGCCTTAAGTAGTAGTTTCACAAATCTATTACCTTTGGTCTTAGCTCATTTTCGTACTTAAATCAACAACTATTTGCATTATATAGATCAAGTATGAGCTAAATCCCTTTCACGTGGCTAAGTTAAACGCTCCAAGAAAGAAAGCATTCTTTTAACTCGAGTCTTCTATGAATGAGTCACCGACCCTCCCAGCAGATATGTCTAATGATCCAACAATGTGGAGTCAATTCAACCACATATGCATCGAAATCAGATGACTATTCATATAAGAATTGACATATAGCAGTATCAACAATACCTATACCAAATAAAGAATTCTTACACAGAAAATCTTTAGAGGTCCACATAATGACAAAAATTAGGAGGACCCACGTGCACAGAGCAAAGACAATAATCACTGAGCACACAGCCAGCACGGTAGAACACCTTAAAATGAAAAGTTAAAAGTAAAAAATAAAAACAAAC
Organism: Melaleuca quinquenervia; assembly: GCA_030064385.1. Taxonomy (NCBI): domain Eukaryota; kingdom Viridiplantae; phylum Streptophyta; class Magnoliopsida; order Myrtales; family Myrtaceae; genus Melaleuca; species Melaleuca quinquenervia. Next base: position 15,225,701 of record CM057723.1, read on the forward strand.
CTTTACTTGCTTTACATAAGGAACAGGAACAATGAACTCGCCCACATCCATATCTCCTATAGATCGGGAAAGACACAAGCCACCAGGCCAACATCTCAAAGGACCAATCTACAGAAGAAGTACGTGAGGTTAGTCAAATTAACTATAGAGAGGCCTTCCAAGTGATGCAAGCTAGTAGTCCATAAGGGGAACCCTGATCTGCATAAATTTTTGCTAACACAATCTTGTATGCAAAACTTATATGAAAATTTTTATCTTAAAAACAAAGATGTATATTTACACCAAATTTCATGGTTCATAGTTGCAAAGCCAATCAACAGGCCACCTTCATATTAGCAAGTCATATGCAAAGGCATGCACATTCAGTTTACTGCTTATGGTAATTACAGAATCACAATAAAGAATGACATAGACTGAACAAAAGTTACCTCAGCACCACCTCCAGTGTTAAGCCGACCCACTTCGCCTCCACTTGCAGTAATGCGAGTCCTCCTTAGATACCATCAACATTAAAATTAGATACAAAATTGGCAGTGGTCGAGCACAAATAGAAACATTAGTCCAGCAGCGTGAATCACAGTTCAAAACTTTAAAGTTCCATTTAAACGTACTCCTCTAAGTTGCACTCAAGCCGATGGTCTGCTGACAAATAGTAGATTGTTCCTTCAGCAGATTCAAGTATACATCGAGAATCACCAACAGAGGCAACGGTTATAACCCACCCTTCAATTATTAAAAAGGTGACAGTAGTTCCTGAAGTTTGTGCTGCAATATAAGGACAAAAAGTAAAAAACCCATCTTATTGTATCTCTTGAACAAAAAACAAAACCAAAACGGCATACTGCAAGTCCAAACAGATGATAACATGATCATATCTGCATCATGCAAATAACACTTTAAAACCCTAGAGTATCTAATAACCATAAAGTGAAACCTCGTGACAGATAAATTAGACTATAATTGCAAATTGGACCTTGAATCCACAGATTGGTGAACACTTAGATTCACTATTGGAAGAAACTCCTACCTTTCTCTTGGAAGTCTTTATCTGTCTTGACAAAGCCTGCGACAAGGGCTCTCGGCAGAGCAGTTACCCATTCATCTCTATTAAGATCTGTTGGCATTGCTGCTAAAACATTATTGAGGAGATTTTCCTTCGAATAGACAGCAGCTGCAGACCCATTATGTCCATCAAATAGCTACAAAAAGAGAAGTCGAAAGGATATAATCAGGAACTCGATGATTGTTCATCTAGAGCAGCTGTTGAACATTAGCTAATTCTCCGGTTTCAACAAATAAAAGAATAATCCAGGAATCTATATGGACCCCGGATACCATCTCCAAATAATGATAATAATAACACAAACGAAAAAGATATCAGCCCCACGATGAAAAGTTAAAAAATAAAAAATAAAAAAGCAGTTCCACAGCTTTTGCATGTTATCTGCCTAAGAAAATAAAGAGCACATGGAAAAAAAATGAAGCAAGCATGGATTAGAACATCCCAGAAGTGGGATTCCTCTTAAAGTGCAGTTCAGTTATCATTCATAGTCATTACCTAACAATGCACCTCACATATGAAGCAAAAAGATATATAAAGCCAAGCTTCCGAGCTCAAAGGTAAAATTTTGACAACACCTGAATAGGGCTTGAGACCAAATTCAGTAAGCCATCAAGCAGGACTGTGGGCGAGGACAAAGTTTTATCTTCCAATAGACATCCCTTTGTTCCTACCTGCTTATCTTCCTACTTATTACTGCCTCTATCATCAGACTCATGCACGTTTTACAAGAATAATGACCAGTATAGTAGATTTTACCATTAAAAAAGGACTAATGGAGTACCTTAGATCACCCGCACAGGCTAAAAGAAAGAATCAATATGCAAACGAACGCACCAGAACAATAAATCGTCACAAATGCACGTGGATGGTGAAGAAACACATACAGCAAAAACAGAATAAGTAGTGACCCCATCTCCAACAATTCTTTGGCACTCCGTCTTGAGTAGCGTGTAGTCCTCCCCTTTCTTGCTCTGGCTAGCCTGTCCGTGTACAATCTCTGGCCTATCGACCTTTTCATTGGCCAATTCACGCTTGAGCAGCACTGAGAGTGGCACCGTCTGATGTTCACTCCTAGTGGACATTGTCCTGTTTCTCCTCCTAAGTCTCAAACGGTCGGGGCGATAACATCCACCAGCTCCTCAATCTCGTTATCCTCCGTCCGAAACAGCTCCTACAACACCAACAACAAAACAAGCCGATCAAACACCTTGGGGGTGCGCGCGCAACTGCTCGCGGAATGAGCTGCGATCTATCAGATTGACAAAAGACGCCCGGCATTTCCAAGAACGCCACTCCGAGATCTGAAAAAACCAAATGCCGACAAACCGACCGACCGCACACGACCTCCCAATTGGACAATCAAAACCCAGACGGCCCGAACGAAATCACAGCGATGCCGATTGGCACAGCAGCACGTCAACCATTCCCACGAGTAACAACGAGATTTTACCCGGACCGGCGGGAGAGGGAAAAAGAAAAACGCCCCGGACATTGAAATCAAAGTCAATGCACGGGAAGGACGGATTCGCCGGACGCGCGGCGCGAACGGAAGCAGCCCCGCGCCGGGACGATAATGGCTGAGAACGAGGGCGAGGAAATCGGAGATCAAAAGACCGCGTTACGGAAGAAACGAAGAAGTACACAGAGAGAGAGAGAGAGAGAGAGAGAGAGAGAGAGAGAGAGAGAAGGAGGGAGAAGGAAGCAAGAATTTACTCGGCGATCAAGCGCGGCCGGCGAGGGAGGCGATCGGGAAGCGGATTGGTCGTCGCTGCGATCGAGAAACGCGGATCCCGGCGAGCTGCAAATATTCCATCGTTTTTAGAGCGACACAGAGAGAGAGAGAGAGAGAGAGGGGGGCCCGATTGCATACGAAGCGCAACAGAAGCTGCTGTCCTGGGGTCGTTTTCGCTCTCATTATGTCCCTCACGAGACGGTCCGATGACGTGGCCGGGGGGGCAGGAAACGCGGTCGTTTTCGCTCGGGGCCGTTTTCGCTTTTCTTTTATTATTTTTCCTCTTTCGCAGCCAGAGCAGAGCTGAGCTGCTTTCGGTCCCCTTGCGGACACTATGATAATTTTTTTTATATATACCAAATCTTTAATTTATTCAATATTATTCTTGAACTTTAATCAAATATACAATATAATACTTAAAAATTTTCAATTTACTTGGTATACTCCTTAAATTTCTGATACTCTAATTATATAAACATGTGAAATATTATTCATGATCTTAAATCAATGGAAAGACTACATTAAGCACATTGAGCACATATTAAAAGTTGATTAACCACATTGAATAAATTAAAAGTTAATAAATCATATTATATATTGAGTTAAAATTTAAATATCATGTTAAATAAATTAAAAATTTAGACATATTAAGTCAAAAGTCAAGAAATATTAGTGTCCTTATCATCCTTTTTTTTAAGGGAAGTTGGGGAGAATAGGTGTGGATGACTGCAGCTTCATGATAACTACCATTAGTCTGCAATATTTTCGTTTTTCGGATAATTAAGAAATTGTGTTCTTATATTCCATTTTGATTATTAATATTTATTCACTGAGCAAAAGGAAAAAAGAAGGATATTGGTTCATATATATTCCGGATAATATTTCTTTCGAGATACATCACACCAGTGCTAACGTTATTTACCTACATAATTTCGAAAGCAATATCGATATGCAAACAGCGCTCTGCTTAGCATTTATCTAAGAAGAATTCATGTAAATGATACTTTAGCAGGCTGCATATACGGCCGTCGATTGTTATTTTGATTTATCCATAACATATAATATTATATGAATTAGCACTTACTTGACATAAGCTTGAAACAGAAGTCTAAGTTTAATTTTATGCATGCATGTATAATAACCGAGTCTTTAGAATATGATTATAGATATATTATCAATCTCATATGGTTTAGACCGAAACTTTTATCAAAAATATACGCACCACGTTGTTGTCTAGCAACTTATATATCCATTGCAGAAGACTAAGGCAATAACTAAGAAATCAGAAAATTGATCACTGTAAAAATTAATACTTATATAACCTTTTATAACCATATTTTCATTGATTATTTTTTAAAATAATCTAATGTAATATTTTGTAAGGAGAATGACACAAATGGTCCTTAAATTTGAGTTTAATATGCAATGTGATTCATGAAGTTTTAATTTGTTTAATGTAGTTCATGAATTTTCGCTCAGTGTGCAATGTGATCCATACTTTTAATATATTCAATGATATTCATGAATTTCTAGTACATGCTCAATTTAGTTCCTAAACTATTATTTAGAGATAATATGAATATTTTCATATAGTTCGAAAGTTATAAATTGAATGCATACTAGAAGTTCAATGATCATATTAAACAAATTGAAAGTTTTGGGACAACATTATACATTAGGATGAAGTTCTAAAACCATTTGTGTCGTTGTCCTTATTTCGTGCAACAACAAAAAAATATAAGAAAGCAATGATCAGGTGATATTATTATAGACGGCACATAAAATCTAAAAAAATTGCCCATTGCAATAATATTATCCTCATCTCATGCCTTGTGACAATCGACTAGGTCCTCAATGGCCGCCCTCGGGGAGGAAAGGGTGATCAATGTGCAAACATGTTTAGTTAACTTGTATGAGTATGTCATAAAATAGGTTACAAAAAGTCAACCCAAACGAAAAATCACGTTTATTGTTTTTTCATAAATAGGTCGGTGTATTCAGTGTTCATGATGTCAACACAACCAAGCACGATTATAACTAAAGGTGACAAAATGGGTTAAAAACACATATTTTAACTCATATTTGATAATGTGTGTTATAAATGTGCTAACTTAAAATGTTATATAGGTCTTAAATGAGTCACTTAATAACATAATGTGTTTTAAATGGGTTGTAAATTGTCATAAATGAGTTATATAATTAAACTTAAGTATTATTAATAAATAATTTTAAATTTTATTAATAAGTCATTTTTAGACTATCAAAGTTCTAAGATTAATTTTAAAATTTTTAAAAGAATTTTGATTGTTTTTATTTTTTTGCTTTTTTTCTTTCCTTTTTTTTTTCATTTTTCTCTCTTTCTATGCCGGTTGCTGGTCAAGAGGCGAGAGACAAGCTCACTAGACTCCAGCGACACAAAAAGAAAAAAGAAAAAAGAAAAATAAAAATAATGAAAATTTTGGAAAAAAAATTAAAAATTATCAAATTATCAAATAAATAGTATTACATAAAATTATCTAAACAATACATAGATATTAAAATATCATGAAGCAAATTTACTTAAACTCGATTAAATATATATAAGTGTTTTAACAATACGGATCAAGTATGAGTATGAGTCAGGTCGAAGTCGGGTCGGGTGTGAATCGCTAAAATTGCGTAGTATGAAAATTGGTCAAAACGGGTTAGATATGTCAATTTGGGTCGGATCATTTTTGACCCGACTCAACCATTTGACACTCCTAACTGTAACATCCTTAATTGCGTGTTACGTGAATGGATCGTACATGAATTACACCTCGATTCCACCTAATCCCGACATTGCAAGGGCTAAACTCGATTGATGCACCGGAAGAAGAAAGAAGAAATGAAGAGTCAATCAAGGAAAGCGGGTCCCAATTTGGAGTGGGCCATATCTTGAAAAGGCCGACTCAATCTGCCAATCAAGGAATAGCTGTGATTGGCCTCCCTGGACATCTAAATTAATCCTTTTTTAAGAATATATAAATATGTGGAAAAATATATAAAATACTTTATGATATAATAATTCGTATTCCAAAAGTGACAGGCTGGCGCCGGTCAATTGAAGAAGGGCCAAGTGCAAAGCGCACGACGACAAGCCGACTCGGTCAACCCCGACCTCCCTCCCCTCCTTGAATGAACCGAACCGGACAACCCAAATCTCGAATCAACGGTGATGACGACGGTGATAAAAAAAAAATCGACGGTTCTTGAACACCGGCGTCGTTTTCTTGCCGTGTCGTGCTGACAAAGATACCCAATGCCCGAAGATAAAGATGTCGTTTTTCTGCACGGGCGAGCGACAGCTGAAAAATCTCGTGGGTGTTTTCCAAGCTCTTTTTCCTCCAAAATTATGATTTGGACCGAACTTCACGTTACCGTCGATGACACTTATCGATGTGTCGCGGCATTGGATAATTCAACGAGGATGTTTTCGTGACTCGATTCGTTTTTTTTTTTTAATTGTATCTGTCGCGATTGTCAGAAATTATCGTTTGTCTTTTTGGGCGATATTATAATCATTTCATAATTGAGAGCGGTGGAGATCTGACCGGCGATAGCAATTCATCTAAATAGTCCAAGAACCGTGAGCCCATCGCCATCACGCCCACCATGATGCTAGACAATGTAGTATGAGCGGCTGAGCTATCTGCTCGCGATATAAAATCGAACGCGTGATTTCGTGGGACTCAAGTGACCTCTTCATCGCAAATCAACATGTTGGTGTTGTTGGTCTGATTGAAGTGTGCGATGACTTCTCGTTGCATCTAATTGGTAATTTGACAACTAGATTTTTCCACGGGGGATGCCGGCCAAAGTCGTGACTCATGCCAATTGACTACACGAATCGCACTTACAATTTTGTTCTTTCCAAAGACGCCGGTTGCGAAAAGAAGTGATTTTTACCGCTCAGGGAACATAAAATCCCCATCCACGCTCTCCAGAGCCCTTGCGAATCCACGATGCTCATTAAAAATGATCAGATAACTGATAGCGTTATCGGCATATTTGCACATATGATTCGGTTTCGGGCACACATCAGCTTATGTTTAATTAAGGACTCGGAGATGCATGCGCGGTAGGCGCTACATCATCGACTAGTCACGCCGAGCTGACATAAAAGTGATCGACACGGAAAATGGACGGCCTTAGATTAGGGGTGCCGGCGAGCCAATCATCGCCGCTTGGGTTAGGGATCGAGCTCGATATCTCTAAGCAAACTCGAGGCGGCGGCGGCGGCGGCGAATCCCTCCGATCGATTCATCCCACCTGTGCGGCCCTCTCCTTGCCCCCCTCCTTTCACGGCGGGGCGGTGGGGTTTGGAAAAGCAGTGTCGAAGTTGGACAAACAGGTGGGCCTTTGACATTGCACGGTGGCGGGCCCCACGTTTGCCCCGTCGTCATCTTGACTTAACTAATCCCCCTTGACCACCGTTCCTCGTAAACCCCGCCACTTCCCCTCACCCCCCGGAATCATCGGCGCCAATCAACCCGACGCCACGACGCCGGGGTCGCGTCATCCTTCCCCGGCGCGTGACGAACACGAAGGGAGCGCCGCGGGCATCGCCGTTGGGCGACCGAGGAAACCACACCTCGTCTTTTCGGCTAATCAAGTAACCATGCTTGCTCGGTATGAAATGCATTCGATACCATCGATTTTTATGAGATAGCTTCGACGTATCATTACTGAAATTACTGTGGCTAAAGTGCACATGACACGACTTAAGTGTCTACCTATTTTTGCGAAAAATGATTAATTTAGAAAACATTTTCTTCAATGTAATAACTCACATCGCTTGGAATAAAATTTTGGACTGTTGTTGTATCCTTTTCGTTCGTTCATTTTATATCAATGTTCAATTTTTGACATATTATTGCTAAATTACTTGACTAATTGTACATGACATGACTTAAGAGTCGGCTTGTCTTGCAAGTTAACAAAATTTAATTTTAAAAATATTTTCTCCAAAAATGATTATTTGCGTGATTCGAAATAATCAGTCAATGAAAATGTTTCATTATCGATGGCAATTTATGCCACTTTTTTTTCTGAACGATGAATTTTTTTTGGTAAATATGAAAATTCTTTTTGTTCGTTCAATTTCCTAGATTGATTATATGTTTAATTTTTTAAAATTATTCACTGTCCGCGATTGCATTTGCATTAATGTTCCCAACAACGCGGGCAAGAGTCGATCCAAATCGTGCGGGCCGGGCATGTCCGTGTGGGCCCCACCCAGGGTGCCTGGTAAGACCCATTGCCAGTGCCAGAAAATCTCGTGGTTCATCGGATCCGGTCACTTTCGGATCACCTGATAGCGTGTCAAGTGACCGGATCCTCTTGCATTGTCAGGTTATTTGAATCTTCTTGCGTTGGAACCGTCCAACCCTAGTTTGTACCACGGTACCCCTGCCCGGTCCCGTTCACCATGGTGGGTCCGAGCCACTCGGTAGAAAGAGCTCGAACGAGATCAACCCACGCGATGGTTCGCATGCAAGATCAGCCCGATGCGCACGGCGAACGCAAAACGCCGATGCCTACTCAACGTCTGAATCATCACATCACTGATGGGGTCTAACACGCTTTCTCTTTTCTAATCACGGTACAGCTCGACGCGTCCAATCTCGTTCACGTCGAACTTTCCACGCTTCCCAATGCATTCTTTGATGGGCATTATTAGATCAAAGCGCATGATGATTGGTGGTAAGCGCACACGTCCTTTGTCCTTAGCTGGAAAAGTGAAGAAGGGGAGCTTGCCATTTGACAAGCTAAGTGGAGCCATCAGCACAGCCTGTTTGTCTCCCCCACCACACAAACTCCACCGCGTTCTCAGGCACGACCAAGCAGAACGAACGCGGCAGTCAAACCCGGGCTTGGCGTCTGTTGCACGTTCAGACTCGAGAGATACAGAAAAAAGGTTTTCCCATTTGCATCCGCACGAAACTAGCAAGGCATATTAGAATTCTAGTGAGATTAGATCTCTAGATTGTCAAAGACGCTCGCGTTGCGATAAGGTGCCGCAAATCTGACCAGGTCTCGAGCTAGCAACTTTTAAGATGGAGGCAAATCTTCACCTGTCTATGGGGATGAACATAGGAAACAATCACAGAAAGACAGAGGAAGATGCAGAAATGCTAGGAGTATTGAGTGGTTTGACTGTTTCTGGGGATTGCAATTGAATATTCTTTGGACGCTGTCTTGCTGAACTGTGGGAACTGTAAGACCACAGAACTGCCAGAAGCAGGGCAATAGTATGCTCAATTACAAGCCAAAAACAAACATACAGCACCTGCAGATTCCGCTAGCTAATTTGATCCATTGGTATCTCTCTAGATTAAGTTACATTTCACCTCCTGTGGCCGAATCAGGACTAACCCAACCGCAAAAATCTCATAGCCCAGGATGACCTTTCTATGCACTGTGCAATCTGATCTGCATCAGAGAAAAAACATATTAACGGCAAGAGAATTTTCCTTTTACTCTTTGTTTTGTAAAAGCGGAACTGTTGAATGGATCCTCTGATCCGGAGGGGGAGAGGTTTGACTGGGTTTTTTTTCTTTTTTCTTTTTAAGTTGCTGGCTGTCTGATTTGAATCAGATGGCCAGCGCCGGATGTACGGCAGGCAATCTTCTGAAGTGTAAAAGATTGATGAGAGTGTTAAAATCAGGCTAACATTAAGAACATTGCCAAGAAGAGAGCCACTAAAAATGCGACAAGTTCAGTCTAGGACCAAGATTTCAGACTTAAAAAAAGAACATTAATTAAAGTTCTAAGCAGCTGTGGCTAAACTCCATTGTAACATATAAAGCCCAAATTCACAACTACCCTTTTTTTTTGGCCTTTTTGCTTGGAGGCGGGGGGGGGGGGGGGGGTGTTGGGGGGTTTACTTGTTTTTCAGCAAAGAAAACAATCTAGTACGAGGGGCGCTCGTCTGGGGTCATCTTTGGTTAGTAGTCCTAGAGCAAAAAATGATCACATTGTCCTCTTCATCTTTTAAAACAAGCAAAAGCATTAGAACAAAGCGAGCCAGTTCAGACACTAGAATTTTCCATGTTACCTATCCTAGATACAAAAATGTACTTCATGAGGAACTTCAATGAAATGAATTCTAATACTTGAAAGAACTCAGCACTTTGAGGTTAAAAACACTATAGGATGCTTTGCTTTAGAAACTGCTTCTGCTTGTCTGGAAAGGAGATTTTTTTTTGGCAAAAGAAAGTGAACACTCATGAGCGAAGTCTAGTTTGGAGATGCTAAAACATAATCAAAAGAAGAGCTGTCTATTTGTGACTGTCGACTGGAGATTGCTCACTTCAGAGAAACATCCAAAGAATGATCCCAAAGCACAATACTAATTTACTCAATAGGCAAGTAGTGAACTCGATACCTACCAGGATTATGTCCAAAATCTGACTGCATAGCAACAATGTCACTATTCTGCTTAGGCCTCCTCACTCTTGTTGAAGCCATTCGCTCGTATGATGTAAACCTGAAAATGAGAATGTAAATGGCGCTTCACTTATGGCAGCCAAATGATATAGCACCATTCAAGAGGTAGAAAAACATCCTAGGAAATGATACACATGCTACTCCCAGTTGACTTTGTGTTTATAACAGGATATGGTGATGGCTGTGTGTACTATGGAATGCCAGAGACAGATCTCCCCTTAAATCTATATCCATGATCTTCTTAAGTCCTTATGGATTCTGCAATGTATTAAAGACGCATGGACAATCTATTCCATAGTATATCAATGTCTGAATTAGCAACACTTGAAGTACATTTTGATATAAGTTCAAAGGTCAGATTTATTTGAGTGCCTTCTTATGAATCGATTTACAAAATTAACTGTGACAAAAAGGTCAGGAAGTAAGAAAAATGACTTTCGAGTCTCAAATGCAGTCTCATCACCTTCATTGTGGTTGGTTTAATTAACTGGAAAAGTACAGCATCTCCATCAGTTAGCTCATGAGCTACAGAGAACCCTTTCCATCCTCCGCTGAGTCCCGTCTTCCTCGCCAGATATATCGTTGGGAATACTTCGCCATCTTCATCGACCAACGTGATGACCCCATCATTCTTAGGAAGACTTGTCTTGCAAAAGTGGACAGGAAGGCCCTGCAATTACAATAACATGAGAAAAAAACTAAAACCAAATCGTCGCTTAACATCTCAAAATCCTTCCTCATTTCCAGGACAGCCACATGTAACGAATCTTGCAGTCCAGACAAATTGAGCGACGAAAAAAATCAAAGTGGCAAACGAATTGAACTTTGTTACCAGCCAAAAACCACCCGAGACATGAGATGGGAGCATGGATTTAACTAAGGTGGGATAGTGAGGTTCTAGAGTGGACTGCAATTGCTCTGCCTTCTCTATTGCATATTCCCTGGCCTCAGCAGAGGCATACACCAGGTTGAACGGATCCCTCCTCCTATAAATCCTATCGATTTTCATAAACACTTTGGCAACTTTAGTCCCAAAAGATAACGACTTTTTAATATCTTGGAAATCATTTCACTAAAGTACAAGGAAAAAAATGAAGGAAATGATAAAGTACCTTCTGGGCACTGCCACCCGTTCAACCACCACCTGAACCCAAGAACAAAGTTCGAAACTTTATGATCAACAACGGCTAAAACCCCACCAAGCAATCCTTACTAAGCCTGATACGATCGAGTGATTTTCTTCCATGAAACATAAAAATGCAAAACTAAGAAAAGAGTCAACATGATAAAAACTTCTGATTTGAATTCTTGTTCCTTTCCAATGTCCCAAAACCCGATGAAGAAACAAGAGTTCCGCAAAAGGAGCAGAGTCAAATGGAGTGACCTCTCTATAAACAGGAGCGGGCTTGTTGGCGACGCGACTGGACCTCCTCACCACCACCACTTGCTTCTCTACCATGCGTGGCTTGGACTGCTTCATCTGACAAGTGTCACCCGAAAACAGAATGTAAGTACCGGAGAGAGAGAGAGAGAGAGAGAGAGAGAGAGAGAGAGAGGATTAGGAGTTACAGGGGTGGAGTTGGGAGAGCAGGAATTTCGGAGAGACTGAGAGAGCTGAGGGAGATTGAGAGCCTCCATTCGCTTCTTGTTCTCCTCCAGCCTCATGCGACGGCTCTCCTCGTAGGACACCTTCGGCTTGACAGCCACCATTTTCCTTCCTTTCTCAGTTCAGTGAGAGAGTTTGAGGATGCCGAAACGAAGAAGAAGCTGAAGGAGAAAGAAGGCAAATGACACGATGTGATGAGGGTGGAGGGGCAGAAATCGAGAGGTCAGCCAGTCGACCGTTGGGTGCGCACTAATTAAGCTCTGCTGCCGAAGCTCCCAAATAAAATCCACTGTTGTCAGAAGAACATCTTCACATTCTTCCTCTGTTTCCCCTCCTTTTTTTTTTTGGTTGCATTTAGTCATCATTAAATCATCAAAAAAAAATTTTTGACAATACCAATCTTTAAACTTGAACAACTCTCAAACATTTAATCTTAATTTTCAATTTATTGTATCTAGTCCATAAACTGTTCTTCAATGTTCGATGTCATTATTTGTTTCTATCCACAAATTTTCATAATAATACTACTACCCTTTTAAAATTCCTCTTAATTTCAATCAATTGTCTAAATCAACAAACCCAATATAACTCTAAATAAGTTTTTATCTTTTACTGTTATGGAAATCATAAGCAAAATACTTTGGATTTTCAGGGAAGTATGTCGCTAATGACGTTTAAGTGATTGATTTTTCGAATTTGTAGCATTTAAGTGAGCAAAAAAATGTGTGTATATATATAGATATATATAACATAAGTGAGCGTCGTACGAAAGTTATGACACTCCTACTATTCTTATGCCTAAGGATTTATGATGAAGCAAACATGTGACCTTAATTCAACCAATAATCTTTAGGTACAAGGTCTAATTGCTACATTTTGTTCATAAAGAAGCGATATTCATGATAAACTCGGTAACCTGATTTTATGGAATGCGATTGTGAATGCATGGCAGGCCTTATGGGAATGAGCTTCATGGAGTTTGGAAAATGGTAAACATGTAAGGTTTTGCACAAATAGGTGGATTTTAGATATATAGTCACTCTATAACATTATTAATACTCAACTATATGAACAGATAAGTTAGTGATGTAGAAAAGTTATTAAGTATATGCTGAATGGAAATTGAAATTTTTGGATATTTTGAGGACTTATTCCAAAAGACATAATCTTTTGCATTCAAACTGTCGAATCTCCGTTAGCCTCCGATAGGAAAATGCTCGTGTGGGAGGGTATTGGTAGCAAGTCTCGCTCTATGAAGTCAACGTGCGAAGTAATCAATGAAGTAGACTATCAAGAGTCTCAACTATTTGGAAGTGGAAGGGACTTCAACATACTAAAACTTCTCTGAGGCTAGCTACTCATTAGCGATTGTTGACTAATGAATTGAAGACGTCTTGCTACTTGGGAGCAAATCTATATTGCTTGATATGTGATTCTCATGAAGAAACAAGTTTACATGTTCCAAGGGATTGTCCAATTGTTTTTAGGACATGGCTTGAGTTCATCCCACAATAATAGCGGATAATTTTTCTTAATGACTTTGTCTTAGTGATCAAGGGCAATTGAATTTTCAATATGATTAGGCCATAATTTTTGGAGTAGGCGTGTGGCTTTTTTGGCAAAGGAGAACCAACTTACTTTCTTAGGATAACTTTATTTTCCCTTTGAATTTGATACAAGTAATTCAATCATGCATGAAATCATCAAAGCTTCTTCTGTAAATAACTCAATGTTAAGTGGATCATGCATTTCTCTATTTTTGGTCAAATGGGATCCTCACTTCTGGGTGGATTAAACAAAATACTGATGGGGCCTCTAAAGGGATCCTGAATTTGCTGGTACAAGAAATTATTTAGAAATGAAGGAGGTGACTGCCTTGGTGGTTTTATTAAAAGGGAAGAGGAATATGTTCATCGAGCTAAACTTTTGGTTTTGTGGTTGGGACTCAACTTCACAAAACAACTTGATTAAAGTTATCACTGATATTGCTCATTCAAAGCTTATAATTGACAATGCAGGTTTTTGTGTTGCTTAAAGATACCGAAGACTGTGGCGCTCTTACTTGAAGTTTAAGGTGTAAACATAACTTTTTAGAAGGAATTTGCTCTACTTACTGACTTGCTAATCTTGAAATCGATAAGCGATGGGATGCTAGATTTTTTCTTATTAACTCCTAAGGAGCTACTTTATGTTTTATTAAGTGACAATATAGGAATAGTAAATTCATGACGTTAAATTTTCATATTTGACTTTTATCCTCTTTCATATAAAATAATAATAAGAGAAAAATCTTGGTCAGACACTTTTCAAAAAAAAGCAAAAGTGGACAAGTAGATTCATATATAACTTTGCGATGTTTGCCTAATATCTTCACTCTTGACAAGAAAACAAAAGGTGTTTTTTATTTTTTACTTTAGCCTTTAGTTAAGCAAAACAAAGAGCCCCCTCATTTCTTGACAATGATCAGGTCATAAGAGAATGTATAGGGCCCTTTGACTAGATTGCCAGTGAGAATTGACGAATACATATACCTTAAAAATCACAATCAATAAATCTTGAGCCAACAACTATTTGACTTCTACGAAAGAAAATCTTTGACTAAAATTTGCATACCTTTTCCGGGCAATTTCTTACCCAAGGAGATCACATTACCAAGGGGAATCTATGACTTGACCCAAAAAAAAAAGTTCGTGCATCTCTCACTTAATCAAATTTGAAGAAAAGAAAAGTGCATAAACAGATTCCATGATAGCTATCTTATCTCGCGTCAAATTCTTTGGTTCCACCTAAACACAAGCATTCCTTACGAAGACAACAGATGTGCAAGATTGTCTCATGAGATTACGATCGCATTTCTCACTTGTCATGTCAACGATGAAGAGAACATCGGAAAATAAAGAAAAGAGACGGCGGAAATTTACTTTAATATAAGATATTTTCTCTTGTTTACTCAGAATATCATTTGGTGTTACCAGCGATTATGATGCAATAAACAAGCAAACAAATATCCAGTTGCATGAAGCATAAACTCCACGGGCTCAGTTATGAGATCACAAGAACAACAAGCCACTGAACCAGCTTTTCCCACCTTAATCTCAGTGGCTGTCGACCACGGCGAGATGTATCACTATTCATGAACCATCTCTTTCTTACAACATGGACCAGAATCTCCTCTACTATTCTCAACCTCTTCAATCATATGGGCACGTTCAATATGCGCTCTTAATCACCTAGGAGGGAAAGATTACAGCAGACTCAGGAAGGCTGCACAAGAAGCCTTCCAAGTAATTGCCATGTCTACCGGCCACAACAATGAAGAGCAGCTTCGTTATTCTATTTATGGAACTCCCCTGTTTTTTAGTATTTAATTAAACCCAAGTCCTTCAACCAAGGAAGCATCTCTTCAAGTCCATCTCTCAGGCTTCTGGGCTTATAATCAAGCTCAACTTTGGCCTTGTCACAAGAATATGCCCACTGATGTCTTAATACTTGAACAGTCTGCAAAGGGATACACGCTTCTGAACACTCTTCATAAAGAATAATGCCAGTTATATGCAATATAAGACTGATTTATAAAATTGATTTACCAAGTGTTGTGGCTGGGTCAGCCTCAACTCTTGAGTAGAATATCAACAAAACAGAGATCAAGCTAGAATCCGCTACATGACACTGTGCAGTGACGCATCAAGCAAGTATGTTTAACAGGACTGAGATACCTAATTTGACAAGTAATGCTATATAAACTAAATCCTCAATGAGAGCTGCTCACTAGGTAACTCGGAAATGCAAATAACATTGCTTGCTCAAAAGTTTAATCATTTCTTCATATGTGGAACCCACAAACAAAGTATTTAGTGTGGTTCTCACTAAGGATATAAGGTTGCCCCTAATAGTCCGTTAACAGATTTACAAGAGCTCTTAAAATGCCTAGGATTTCTCTAATTCAATACCCTACCACCCTCAACAAGAAATGCCCTAAAAGGGTTACATACAGCCAGACAAAAAGAGGACTTCAGTTTAAGCAGATCCGGTAGAAGTGATGAAGCTTACCGGCGGGCTAATAAGAGGAAGCTTTCCCGTAATCCTGGAGAAGAAAACTGACACCCATCCATACATGTTAACCATCCATAATGGGATACTAAAACTTGGCCTCTTCGTTCCAGTTATAACGGCGGCCATGTCGAAAACATGCATGAAGGAAGCATTTTCTCCTGTAAGTAGATATCTCTCACCAGGTCTACCTCGGTGCATTGCTGCGATGTGCCCTTCTACAACATCTTCAACATGGCTGAAGGAATACTTATCAGTTCCATAACCCACGTAACCAGGGAGCCTCCCATTGAAGCGTTCAATCAACTGAACAGGAGAACATGGGAAATCAATATCAATTAGGACAAATAGTTACCTTAAGCCAATTTCAGCACTCAAATCATTGAAGTCGTATTGGATGAGGTCCAGTAATAAAAATCATGATCAGGAGGTAAAGTGGAAAAGGAAGGACCATTTTACAACTCGCCCACATTTGAGATGGCAATCAAGTAAGAAGACCAGACTAATAGCATTGGCTAACAAAGCAACATCAGACTAGCTATAAAGCCTACCAAGAACTACAATTCTCTTTTCCACAATAAACCACAATCACACAGTTGCAATAGGTCAATTCAGCAACCAAATTCGAAGACCGATAGCTAACCAACTTCAGGACCTATGACCAAAATCAAATGGCACTGTCAGTTTAACTTTCCACATGACACAGAGATCAGGTTTAAAGAGGTTTAACTCTACCAATTGGGCGACGACATTGCCAGTGGTGAGCTTGCCGGGGCCATAAATGACTCCAGGATAAACCACCACTATTGGTAAACCCTCAGATGCTGCTTGCCGAGCGATATTATCCGCAAGGAGCTTCGATTTCTCGTACTCCGTACAGAAGAACTTCTCATGGTGGACCTGGCATCGTAAACACAAGCTCTGATGCTAGAAATCGCCAGTTAGGTTAAAAAGATTCGCACGACCAGAAACCCTAGGTCGCAGAATCCAATCGAATCGAAGCGGTGCATTACTTGAGTCTCGTCGGCGACGTGTCCGTCGGTCGGTCCAAGCGCGAAGAACGACGACGTGTACACAATCTTCTCGATTGACTTCGTCTCTCTCGCCGCTTGCAACACATTCTTCAAGCCTCCAACGTTGACCTATCAAAAATTCAACATCTCGGATCCGTTCACTTACAGCTTTTTACTTCATTCTAACAAAAAATCGAAGAATTCAGTGAAAGATTCCGCCGATTCAAAGTCCCTTTGGCTCACCGAAATGAACTTGGAAGGATCGGGAAGCCAGGGCTCGACGACGGCGGCCGCGTGGAAGATGACGTGGCAGCCGGAGGCGGCGTCGAGGACAGAGCGGAAGTCGGTGACGTCGCCGTACGCGAGGTCGAGTGTGCCGCCGTGCGCGGAGGGGGCAGGGAGGGAGGAGAGGTCGCTGGTGGGACGCACGAGGGCGCGGACGGAGTGGCCACCGGACAAGAGGGCGCCGCAGAGCTTCCCGCCGAGGAAACCGGTGGCGCCGGTCAACAGGATCTTCATTCTTCTTACTTTCGGACCCTTGAAAGTCAATGCCCCCACTAATGGAGAAAATATTCAGTGTTGCTAAGCGCTCATTTTTTAGTCGTGCCCGGTAATGAATCGACAGGTGAGGTGCAATAAAAAATTAATTTTTCTTCTTCTTCCTCCTTCCTCCCTCCTTTCTCTTCTGCAGATCTGGTTTCCTCCGTGGCGGCCGGCGCTTCCTCGCGTACAGGCAGGTTATCTGCCGCCGATTCTCTCTCTCTCTCTCTCTCTCTCTCTCTCCCCTTTCCCGCCGAGTGTGACTTCCTGTTGAAAATTTGGGAAGAAAATGAGGAATAAGAAATTATTCTCAAAAGTAAATCCTTAGTAGGATGTGGATCCCATATATGAAAATTAACCTTGTGAGTGAAAAGTGTAAAAGCACTAGTCCCACATAGAATAGAAAGAATGATGGTGAGTGCTTTATATGTGATTACACTCCATTAGAGTGGTAACGTAAAATCACGAGCACTATGCCTCGCGCGCATGCGCAGGGGTGTAAATTCGGTTCTCGACGAACCTGAACTTGGATGCGACCTGCACACACGAATGCAACCCCAAAAAACTTCGAAAAGTGGTCTTAGAGACAAGTCATTTTTTGCCTTCTTTCTATACTATTATGTTTTGGTAACGGCGAAATTCGTCAGAATCTGAAAGAGTGATCAGACTGTGGAGACGATCAGACTTTGTATAGTCTAAAGAACGGTAGAGTCTAAAGGTGTGGTTAGACTCTATAGACAATCAGACTTTGTACAATTGAAGATCACCAGATTCAACGGTAGAGTCTGTAACCGCCAGATTTTGATTAAATGACGGTTTTAATCTGTTATTTCGTAACAGAAGATTGCAATTAACGTTGTAACGACTGAATTAAAGCCATGTTATTAAGGTTGTAACGTTCGTATTAATCAGCGTTAAAACTTGTAGCGGCTAATTAAGGACAATGGTTAATTTCTAAATGGTAAATTAAATACCGGACGGTCTCCCCACATTATTTGATGGGTTTTTCATTTGTCTTACCCGAGCTCACATGCATACAATCTTTGCATCTTCTTCGAAAAAGAAACAGAGAGTGCATAGTTTTTGTTTTCAGAAAGTGTTCAGCATAGTTCATTGTTCGAGTTCGCCGAAAGTCTCGAAGATCTACTCTTCTTGACTGTCAACTATTGTATCCTGGAAGACAAATGTCCACGTTGCCTCACGTGTACTGGAGAGTGTCTCAATGTATACTGGAGGGGACGAATCTGTTTTAAGGAGATTGTGTGTTACACAGGCCTCGATTTTCCATATTCCACTTTCTTCTTTGCATTGTAATCGAGTCAGTTTATAATCGTTTTAGTGAAGTCCACTTGAATTGTACTATTTTATTAGTTAGATTCGTGTATACCCTCCAATACTTCCTTCTGTGCGTCAGTTTTTCTTATTCATCCCCAGCAAGTTCTTATGGATTTTTGCTCCTGTGTTGCTGCCTGACGAAGCTGCTGTTGTTGTTCCTCTGTCGCCACCGCTCCGACCAAGGACGACGGACTCGCCGAAGCTCCGCCCCGCCAGTCGTCGTCCGCTTTGGGACCAACCCAAGCTCACGCGACATTGTTGGAAGCCGCCTCCGCCCGCTGCTTGCATACCGTCACCGACGCTGCTCACTGCCCCTTGCTCCCGGTGGAGTCTCGCTTCGTCTTGCTAGTGCCCGCGCTCCTACTTCGTCCCTAGCAAGCTGTGATGGACGCCGTTTCCATGATGCCGGAAGGAATGGTGCCTTGTTATGGAGGAGGAAGCGCCGGCGGTCATGGACCAAATCTGTAGAAGAGGAAGGAGGAAGAAGAATTTTTTTATATTTATTTTACCTTATATGTGTCGATTTATTATTGGATATAAGTGAAAAAAAAAGCACGCTTAATAATTACTGAATGTTTTCTTCCACTAGTGTTCCTCGTATCGAAAAACTAGAATGTGATTTTTAAAATAATTCATATTTTACAATTTTTTTTCTCCATGCTTCTCCAACTCAAGCATGTCGTGATCAACTTCAATTCATTCATTCTCTCTCCTTGACACACACAATTTGAATAAATAGAGGATAAGTATGTTGAAAGTGCTAAAATTTATAATAAAAAAAAGAGTGTAACTGAATCTTAAAATTTTCAGAAAATATAATTAAGTTATATAACTTATTATAAATGCAGATAAATCTCAAAACTTTCAAAAAGGACAATCGAGTTTTAAAAAGTACAATTAAGTTCTTCCTTTGATCGTGTTTTTTTTTTTTGAAAATTTTAGGTTTCAATTGTACTTTCGAAATAAAGTTTAAGACTTTATTGTACTTTTCCGATTAGTTTTAGATTTGATTATATTTTTTTGCAAATTTTAGAATCAATTGTACTCTCATTACAAGGTTTAGGACTTCCAATAAACTTATCTCATAATTAAAAGAGATGACACTATTTATCAAGTCATTCCACTTTTCCCAACTATACTGTATAAACATCAAAACAGTGTAGTTTTGCTTAGGGTTCTCCTTCTGCTCAAAGTTTCAAGGGTTGTCTTTGCAAATTCGAGCACCTTTTCACAGGGTAACCTCTCTCTTTTTGGATACGAGTATTGACACCCTATATACGGATCTAAGTAGGGGCCGCAAGCCCTCACCGGCCATTAGGTGAGGGTCACAAGTCCTCATCGGCCACACCGTGGGTCACGGTTGGTGAGAACTCATAGTCCTTACTCATATAGTGGCTAGTGAGACCAGTAAGCCCCTACTAGGCTTTACAAAAATCAGAAAAACAAAGATAGGGTATAATTTTTATAATTAATTAATAAAAATTCAACAAATAAATATAAAATTATAAAAACTGTCCACATCATTGATATCCTGCCAAAAATGACGGGTTGAGTTAAAATAGTTAAATTAAAAGGTTTAAGATTGAAATAACATAAAATACAATAATTTTTTGACTTTTTTTTTCTACTTTTTGCACCATCTGGACGATTCAGCTTCTGCACTTAGCCTAACGTCTCTTCTGCCTTCACAAAAATGGCAAAAACTGCATTGAATCACTCAAGATTGCTTTTGTCTGATATCAACATCTGAAGACAATTGTGAAATAGACGTTGATCTTGCCACGAAGACCGAATGGAGCTATCGACTCCCTTTGATGCAACTACGAGATAGTCGTTGTAGGCTTTTCATGAACTTTCGTTGTGTAATCTGTTCAATCCTTCTTTGCAACAAGTTCTTCCAAATAAATCGGCATCCCTTATTTTATAAATTATGCACCTCAATCTAAGCTTTGACCAAGGCCCTTAGACACATTTTCTCGTCGAATAGCTTGTTCTCATTTACTTGAACCAAAGCCTTTCCATGCTTCATATGTCTTTTTGTCGACATTATTTGCATACAATCTTTTAGGGATAGAAGTTTTGTATAGTAAAATATGCATATAAGTGACATAGTAAAATATGCATATTCGATTATTTTCTCAATTTCAAGACGTCGTAAGAGATTTTTCTAAATATTTATTAGAATGTTTCTATTATCATAATTAATGTCGAAAGGCAAATATCTTTGTTTACTCTCTTCATTAGATTAATGCGCACGCCAAGAATTACGAGACATCACATCCGGCTTGCGCAGAATCTAATCTAATTTTTTCAAATCAATGAATAATCGTTCTTCAACAATGATCACGTTAGTCTCGTATATTTTCAATGATACTTAATATCATCCCGGCCCTCAATTTCTACGACTACGTTTTAAACTCCCGTTCAATTAGTTCTTGAATTTTCAATTTGTGCTACGAGGGCTCTGCATAATTTGAAAATGTTGAATGCCATCAATTCATTAAAGAAAAGCTTTCAAATCAGGAAAACCTGACTCAGTACATGCTGAAGATCCCCGACATCGGGGTTGGGCTATTGCCGTTTAAACATTTGGCGGGTGTAAAACTTTTTTTTTTATATAAAAAAGCTGGACAATTTGATAAAAATAATGCAAGCTTTTGCAACGTGAGTTTATGCAACCTCCTCTCGTAAATTACTCATGACCTTGTTCTCCTTAAATGAATTTGGACCTCATGTTTTCTCTTATCTCTTTCATTCTCACTAAAATACTCGTGGAGATTAAGGCTCCATTCATTTTACGGAAAATAATTTCCGAAGTTTCCGGCATTCATTTCACGAATAATAGAATAGTCCAATGAAAAAAACATATTCAAAAGTAAGGAAAATGCTTTTCGCTTTTTTGAAAGTGGATTGTGGCCTCTAATAGTGTGCTTCGATCTTGCTCGAGGCTGACAAGTTAGCGGCCTTTAACAAATGAACGCTATAAAATATTATCATTTTCCTGTGTTGACATCTAAATTTTGGCAAACTCAAGTAGAATTAATTGCATAAACAATTAGGGGTTAGTCCGACCCCTAAACAAAAAATCATTATTTGCATAATTCCTATTTTTTGCATCATATTAAATCATTGCCCATGCACCGTTGCACGTATGATTGAGAAAAGCTTTAAGCTTTGTACTCAAATCTCTCTTGATAAGGATTTAGTCTTTGGTCGTGAATAGTCATTATCTATAATCATCGACACCAAAGGATTTGAATTAAATGGATAAGGAATTAGCAAGATTTTTTATGTCATGATATATCCTAATCGCTAAAGTTCTAAGTTTTTGAAAAAATAATAGTTATCAAGAAGACCCAAAGGATTTCTATAAATTGGAGCTTCTCCGTCAATAGGAGGGGACGCTTTTTCTAAAAAAAGATAGGGAACTCTTTAGAAAGCAGAAAGTGAACTCTTGACTGAATTATTGAGAGAAAAGGAAGACTTTTTCTAGAAAGTTTGAGACACGTACAAAGCAAGAAAGAGAGAGAAAGAGACGGTGGTGACACGAGGCTTCTGATTCTGCCGCCAACCCCCGTTCGAAGTCTCCGTCTCCAGCGACGCATCCACGAGTCCCCTCCTCATTCCTTTTTTTGCTCACAGGTGGGTCACGGCCAAAATCGTTGTTGGTGGCCTCCCGAGGATCACGGTCTGGGGCAATTTCACGGAGGAGGAATGGTTTGGGTTGAGCTCGCTCGAGTACACCTACTCTCCGTCGCTCCCAAACCGTGTAGGGAGAGCCATTGTTTCATTTTTTTCCTCCTCTGGTGACCTCTTCTTCACCGATTGTTCTTGTTGCGTTTTTTGGACTAGGATTAGTCATGGCCGTTTTGGCTGATTTTAAAACTCTCAAGGTTGGATTTTTTCTTGTACCTGCTGGTTGTGGTCTCTGATGCATTATAGGTTTAGGATTAGTGCCCTTTTGTTCCCGAGTTTGAATGATTCCCGCTGCACCTCACATGCTCGATGATTTGCTCGCATGAATTAGCTTTGGTTTTTTTCCTTTTCGTTTGCTCCTTGTTGCTCGTTTGTGTGAATTGTTGGCGCCGGAGAGTTTCCGGCGATCCGGTCGTCCTCGACACTGCCCGCTGCACCTCGCCGGGAGGAAGCAGAATCCGACGAGCTCCTTGCAACTCTGCTGGCTAACGTCCGCGTGAGGAGGAAGATGACTGGAAGCTGGGCTAGCTTCGTCCACGAGTTGGGCCACGCGTGGGCCGATATCGCGTGGAGGCTAGACTGGGCCGAAGTGGTTGCTGGGCTGGAGTTTTGCACGTGGAGGTGGACTGAGAATTGGGCCGCGCGTGCTGCTGGGCCAGACGTTTTGCGCAGAAGACCAGACCAGGCTGGATTGATTGTGGGCCGTCTGGCCCGTTCTTTGGGTTGCTAGCGAGCGGGTCGGGTCCGAACCGACCTGGTTCGGTCCCCGACTCGGCTTTCTTTTATTTTATTCTTTTAATAATTTTTTAAATAAAAATAAAAATAGTTTTTTAGAAATTGCATGTTTAAATTAAAGACTCATGTTTATAATTAAAGTTGCATGTTTGATTAATTGAATGTTTGGATTAATTGCATATTTAGATGAATTGCATGTTTAGGTTAAATTACATGTTTAATTTAAAAGTCGCATGTTTAGGTTAAATTGCATGTTTAGAATACGTTGCATATTTAAATTAATTTGCATAATTAAATTTAGGTTGCATATTAGATGCGTTAGAATAATTTTAATTAGATTTTTGCAAGGTTTATAATCTTTGGTAATAATTTGATTTTAGTTTTAATTAGAAATTAATATAGGTTAGTTCTTAGTCTAAATTAGTTGTCACTTAATAAAAATTCATAAAAATTGCATTCCATGTAGTTTTAAAATTGCATTGAGTTAGTTGCATTTAGGCTTAGATTTTCATAGCATGCATTGCACATTATAATGAAAATTCCAAAAAATAATCTTTAATTTGCCTTGTTATTTCATATTTGCTTTATTATTTCCTTGAATGTTTTACATTAATGTTTTCATACTTGCATGTTCATATTTGCATGTTAGGGAGTCAAATTAAAATCAATCCAAGCTGCTTACCAAATATTTCTTTTAAAAATAAATGAAAAGGTATCAAAATAATGTTAGATTAGGCTAGCATAACCAAGTCTCCGATTCCTTAGATCTCTGGTTCGTAAGAGTAAAGTATGACTCCCAATACTTTACATGGGTTCCTAATCGACCCACCATAAATAGATTAGCGGCGACTTCAAATTGAAAATGCTTTGCATATTAAAAAGTGAAACTTAATGTTGTGAATTGGTATGAGTTTAGGAGAATTCGAGTTAGATTTAATCTTAGCAATCCATTAGTCGAACCTTATGTGGTGCTCCTTCGAAAAGGCCGCAACATCCTGTAAAATGATTTCCAGAAATATTATATTTTCCGTGAAATGAACAGAGCCTAAGGCTCAATCTGTTTCACGGAAAATAACTTTAAAAAATATTTTTTGGATTTTTCGACCTTCAATTCATAGAAAATAAATGAGTTAACGAAAACAGCTTTTGCTAACGAAAAAAATACCTTCGAAAAATATCTTGAAAAGAGAAAATCATTTTCCCTCTTTTTTCTTGCATCCAGACTAGGCACGTTCTCCTTTGTGCACTCCTTTTTATTAGTTTTAATTTATTTTTTCTTTCCTTTTTTTAAAACTGAATATTTAATTATTTTTTGATTTCCTTTCTTTTTCCTGATCTTTCTTTCTTTTTTTTTTCCCTTCTCCTTTAGCCGGTTGCTAGCCATGATGATGGTCGATGATGGGTCGCAGCCTGCGACCATCCCTCACCTACGGTTAGTAGTTAGTTATAATCGTGACCAGCGATTGGCCAAAGAGGAAGGGAAAAGAAAAAAAACAAGAACAAGAAAAGGGAAAATACTAAACAATTAGAAATTTGATTTTTTTAAAAAGAAAGTAAAATAAAAAATAAAAAAATTATTAAAAGGATGTAGTGAAGAAATCAAATCTATTTTCCCAAACCGAATGATAGATAATATTTTTTCAGTTTATTTTCAGATTTTAGTAAACATCGGGAAATATTATTATTTTTCAAGAAAATAATTTTTAAAAAACATATTTTCTGACAACGTCACGTGCCCTAATTTTATCAAAGTAATGCCCGTAGCTGGTCAAAGCTCTGTAAACCGAACTTCATATGGACAATGATTTCTTGTTTACCAGGGCTTTTAATTTGGTTAATACTCAAATAAAATTTGACCTCGTGGGTGATTTGTTAATGAATCAGCTGTTCAACGTGACCATGTTCCCACACATGTTGACCTGCATTTGTCTCAGTCAGAGCTACAATTCTCTAGTTGAATGTCGACCCCGTCGATCGTGCAATTTTTATTCCCTCGATACTGACCATGGTCTTGTCTCTTATTGGAAAATGAAAGGAATCTTTTACATTTGAGGGTTTGAAACATAACAAGAATAGAGGAGGAGTTTGTACTTTGGAAGAATTGCGGTTCAGTTAGACTTGCTTGTAAGGGCGTGTATAATAGCCACTGATTTCTATAATTCAAAATTCATTTCGGAGCAAAAATCCGTTTGGTAGGTTTTTTTTTTTTTTTCAGTTTTGGAATGAGACATTGAAAATTTGTGGTTTCTCTTCCAGAATGAGAAATCAAGAAATCATTTCTTTTTCACCAAACTCTTCCAAAGATCTACCACCGCTGGTCATTACCGCCGATTGTCGTCGCTATGGGTCGATTGCTAGTCATTGCTGCTGCCTTCATCCAGTCGTCGGCTGGCCCGTCAACATTGCCATCGTTGGTCACTATCACCACCATTGTTGCTTGTCACCGTTGCCACCTCCTCCTCCAGTTGTTGGCTGGTAGGTCACCACCGCTAGTTGAGCACCTCCGCCACTCATCATAGCAGCCGGCTAGTCACCATCACTACTTTCGGTATTGCCGTGACCAGTCGATTGTCGGTGGCCGATCACCACCACTGTCGTTTGGCCAATCACTACCGCCACTGATCGATCGGTCACCATCACTATGCAAAAGGAAAATCTATTTTAAGAAATAATTTTTTTCGTTGTTAAATAAACTTCAATTTTTGAAATAAAAATTATTTGTCCTTATCAAATGTATATTTTTCCTCAGATACTCATTCTAAAATAGAAATAAAAAAATATATTTCTATTCCAGAAATCAATTTTTGGCTAGAAATTGAATTATGCAGGCCCTAAGTAATTGGGTTGTTTCGATTTGTGAGGGGACTGAATTGAGGGTTAATAAGAAAAAGTACCAAAAAAAATCTATTTCTTTGGCACCAATATTGGGCATGACAATGACCGACGGCCGGTTGCAGGTGAGCTCGAGGTTTTACCAAATTGTTGAGCTTTGAGCTTGCAAGCCTCTTCGAGGTCATCGAGGCTCAAGCCTTGCCAGCCTTGGGCGAGCTCATCCTCGCCTAGGGTTGGTAATCAGTCATCATTGTGACTGCCAATCAGCCAAAGAGGAAGGGAAAAGAAAAAAACAAAACACGACAAAGAAAAAAGAAAATAAAAACTAATTAGAAAATTGATCTTTTAAAAAGAAAAATAAAAGAAAAATAAAAAAATAACAAATGAAATTTTATTTAAAAAGAGTGTAGTGAAGAAAATCAAATATGATTTTCCATACGGAACGGCGGATAGTATTTTCTAATTTGTTTCCATATTTCAGCCAAACACGGAAAAATATTATTATTATTTAGAAAATAATTTTCTAAAAAATAATGTTCGGAAATGTCACGTATTTTGTGAAACAAAGGGCCCTGATATTATCAAAGAAATGCCCGTAGCTGGTCAATCTCTGGATACAGTCAGAGCAAGGGGAAATCAACCACTTCTGGCCTTGAGAACTTGCGTTTCGATACTCCCACGAAAGCAACAACCGTGTCTAGTGAGTCGCCTTTCAAGAAATTCCAAGTTTGTATTTTAATGACTTTGTGGACCTTAATCTCGTCGTTGCTTATGATACCTTATTTTCTCGGATTATTTACTTACTTATTTATTCATTTATCGCGCGATCCGCGCATAAAGACGATCCATGCAAACCAAACTTGATATTAATAATGAATTCTTGTTTACCAAGGCTTTTAATTTGGTTAATACTTAAATGTAATTTGACCTCGTGGGTCATTAGTTAATGAATCAACGGATTCAACGTGACCATGATCCCGTACATGTTGAACTACGTTTGTCTCAGTCAGACCTACAATTCTTTAGTTGAATGTCGGCCTCGTCGATTGTGCAATTTCCATTCCCTCGATGCTGAGCATTGTCTTGTCTCTTGTTGGAAAACGAGAATAGAGGAGGAGTTTGTACTTAGGAAGAATTGCCCTTCAGTTAGACCTGCATGTAAGTAACCGGGCTGTTTCGATTCGGGAAGGGACTCAATCGAGAGTTAATAGGAAAAAATAACCGAAAAAACATCTATTACTTTGGTACCAATTGAATTTTAATTTATTGAATTAATTCAATTATGTATATTTTTTGTATTTGTGTCAATTGAGTCTATTCTATTAATTTTGGCTGGAGATCATAGATATGAATATCAGCTATCTTAAATGGTGTGATTGACCTTGATGTGGATATTTTTTTTAATGATATTTCAAATTCTGCATGATTTTTTGCTTTTGCTTTTTCTTTCTTCACTATTTCGGGAGGGTCGACAAGGGTTCAAAATATTCTTAAAGATATCCTTATTAGTGTTACGTGAGATGATCATAGTCTGTGCTGGTGATTTCAAGTCAAAATTGATCGAATAGACTCAATGGGTAACACAAAATATTTATGATTGAATTGGCCTACATTGTTTTTTTTTTAAAATTGAATTGGCATAGATGTAATAGATTTAAGAACCTTTTTTTTTTTTATATTTTTCCCAAGGTTAATATATCATTGTTGTTGTCATTTCAATATTAAAAACAACACACTATAATCCTTTTTTAAAGTAAGAGATAAGTCTCAAGACTCAAATTGTGTACCACAATGGATAGGGAAACAAATGTCTCACACAAGATATATCACTATTGAACTGTTATTTTGTACGGCCTACAAAATTATACTAATATAGATTTTTCACTATAGTTAAGGCTCATATTAATAAAGTTATGTTTAGAAAAATTATTGAAAATGCCGTGATTTATATTCAAAATTTTGGCTTCAATGCATGTATGAGGCATGTATTTGAAATAATTATGGAAGATCCAATTAATTTAAAATTAATTTCTTTATAATGTAGGTTAAAGAAGAAAAATGCTTATGTGATTATCCTTAATTCACAATGAGATTAGCAACCTATTTTGAGTCATAAATAATAAATAACTAAAAATTATTGCAACGTTGGCTTCTTTAAAAATTTGTGACTAATAGTACGTTGTTCCTCTCATAGTCACTAAAAGACTGTTATATTAGCAAAACCCTATAATCTTTACCATCTCTTTCATGTTAATCGGTCAAGGCTCCATCTATTGAAGGATGGGTTTACCTCAAGTTACTCTGAGGAGAAATTGCGATTTTGATATTGCTAATCTACTGTAAATCAAATAAAGCGACTGATCAATTAATCAATCTCGGGTCAAATCCACTTTCTAAATAGGCTAGTGTTGTTGCCTCTCCCGAGGACGCAATCTTTTCGCCTCTTAGTTTTGGCCTACTCATTCGACATCATGCAGAAGAAAAAAAGAGGGTAATTTTGGCGAGAGAGCAAAATTATAAAATATTGATTCGATTTCTAAAAATTTTAAAAAATAGCATATGTTATTTTGCATTTCAACATATTGTGAAGTTTCCAAGCATCTTGAATCGAAAAGCAAAGTATAAGCGTGCAAACTACAAATTTTTTATTGTGCAAAAAGCAAAAGTAAGAATCGATCAGGATAAGTAACAGCACGTTATGATAATGCTACTAATTGCAGGATTAAATACAAGCTAAGTCTCAAGATAAAGGTTACCCTAATGGTTTTGTACAGGTGCTTTATTTATTGTAAGAGATACCGTCACGTCACCACTACTCCTTCAACGACCAAGTCTTTCCTATCTTTCTTTTCACAAAGATTAAAGTTCCATTCACTTTCATGCCTAATGTATGTATGTTTTCTGAAATGCGGTTTCTACGAGAAGGATTAGCCGTCTAAGTTAATCCCGTATCAAACAGAAAAGTCAACGACAACAACAGCAACAACATTAAACAAAAGAAAATAGTTTAAATATAGATAAATCTGAGACCAACATAACATATACTTTGAAAGCACACCAAATTGGTCAAATTGTCAAATGGGTTGAATTGAAACAGCATTAATCAGGTTATCTATAAATATACTGCTCAACACACAGAGTTAAACACATCATCCAAGATTTCAGTCTCTTCACAAAGTCGCTTGCAAAGAGTTCAATTTCTTCTTCTTTTTCATTTCTACATCTTTTGGCCTCATCAATGCAGCCCCCTGCTAATGGGAATCTGATCACCATTCTAAGCATCGATGGTGGTGGGATTAGAGGAATTATTCCCGGTATAATTCTGGGTTTCCTAGAGTCCGAGCTTCAGGTTGGTAGTTACAATTTCTTATAATGATCTCTTGTCGTGCCAACCGCTTAAATACATGCAGTATTTCCTTTTCTTTTCAGCATGGCAACATGCATATTTGGCAAGGGATTAGGTCGTCCTAAAAGCGCCCATCTCTGAATGTATCTGTACTCCTAGTAGCTAACCATGTGCATTTAAACTGTACGCCGTTAAGTTTTGGGTAGAATGATATGCTCAAGCTGGCTGATATGCCACCTGACCCATCCCACCCAAGAAAAAGTTTGCCTAGTTGGTCATGTTAGGATCTGGTCATTTAACTCCTCAAAGACTGAAACAAGCATTTTTGTTATGGCATAATGCAGAAGCTGGATGGAGAGGACGCAAGAATAGCAGACTACTTTGATGTCATTGCTGGAACCAGCACAGGGGGCCTCATTGCTGCGATGCTGGCGGCGCCGGACAAGAAGAACCGCCCTCTATATGGCGGCAAGGACATCAAGGCCTTTTATTTGGATCACAGCCCTAGGATCTTCCCACAACCCAGGTCTTAATAATTCACTAGAAAATATATATGATCACTTAACTTGTCAACATCATATTATTAATAAATCTAGAGCCCAATCATTCAAGTATCGACTTCTTTCATGGATCAGGTGTCCCAGCATAATTGCCAATGCTGTGAGGACGATCAAAGCCATGGTCGGACCAAAATACAGAGGGAAGTATCTGCACAGACTTATTAAGGAGAAACTGGGAGATACCAGATTGCACCAGACACTGACTAACGTGATCATTCCAACATTTGACATCAAGCAGTTGCAGCCTACTATCTTCTCCAGCTTCCAGGTGGGGTCAATATTAATACGAAAACCTCACAAAACTGCAAAAAAGTAGTATTAAGTGATAACAAGAAGAGTAGCAAGATGATAAGCGCCATGAATGTTTTAATTGATTATCTGACTATGTTGTGGGAGTTTCAGATGAAGAAGAATCCTAGCTTGGATGCTTTAGTCTCAGACATATGTATCGGAACTTCAGCTGCACCAACTTACCTTCCAGCCCATTATTTTACAACCCAGAACCCTAAGGGATCAATCAGGGAATTCAATCTCATTGACGGTGGTGTCGCGGCAAATAATCCGGTATGCTCATTTATATCAGAAAAACTTTGCTCTACAAGGCACGGCGTATAATCATGTAATATTGTATGTAGAGAACTTTGTCAATTTCAAGTTGGTTAAAGTAGAAACTAGCGATTATTCTTGAACCTGCCCTTTTTTAGCTAAACCTCAGACTTCCTTAAAATTAGCTTTACACCAAATATCTAAAATAGGGGGCATACCGTCCATTGGTATCATTGTTCGTGTACTGCATAAGTTATTAACACAATACGCAAAGGTCATTAGACAAGGAGGCTAATAAAAGACAAGAAAATTGTCCTCTAAATCCTTGCCCATGTTCGCCAAAGCAGCCTCCCTGAGCAACGTGCTCATTTTGATTCCCCAGATCTGCCCATCAATCTCCTGTAGTCAGAAAGAAGTGGTCTTAGTAAGTAAGAAATTATCATCATCAACCTTGGTAATTGCTCAAAAACAACATCAGGGCATCTCTGTAGGAAAGTTCTGAATGATTAAAAACTAGCCTGCTACTGTAGACCTCTAGTTCTCCCAGTTCTCCTGAGCAGCAAGTACTCGGGTGAAGGAGGAAAAGAAATGAACCTGTGCATAAAAAGCAGTATTAAGAAAAATGAAGACATCAAAACCCATTTTGATCTTCCTGGAATTAGAACGGCATGCCGTGATAATCTGTACCATTTGTCTTATTATTCATGCATAACAGGCTCTAGTGGCTGTAAGTGAGGTGACAAAAGAAATCAGTGATGCGAACTCGGGCTTTGATCTTCCTGATATGAAGCCAACGGACTATACTAGGCTCCTGGTTCTGTCCCTGGGCACAGGTTCATCAAAATCAGAGAAGAAGTACAGCGCCAAGAAAGCATCAAAATGGGGTGTGGTCGGCTGGCTTACAAATGGTGGTTCGACTCCATTAGTTGATGTCTACACGCAAGCAAGTGCAGACATGGTGGATATTCATCTCTCCACCGTATTACAGTCTCTTAATTGTGAAAATTACCTCCGAATTCAGGTGATACACTGTCTGATTTTCATTAAAGGGCAATATTATACCAACACCAATATACTAAATCGGAATAATATACCGAAAAAAAAACCCACCTTGGAAGAAAATTAGCAGATTTTTTTTTGAAATAATTGCATGACATTAAGTAAATGTAATGTGAAGAATCTGAGGTGAAAAATGATGCAGGATGATACATTGACGGGAGATACGGCTTCGGTTGACACGGCCACAAGGGAGAACTTGGAGAATATTGTGAAGGTTGGAGAGGCATTATTGAAGAAACCAGTGTCAAGGGTGAACTTGGACAATGGGGTCTTTGAGGCTTTAAATCAGGGTACAAATGAAGAGGCACTTAAAAGGTAATTGTTTAAATGGCTACCTAGTTTAACTTATGAACGAATTTCTACTGACACAATTGATTTTTCCATCGACAATCAATTACACAATCGTTGATCTCTTTTTCTGTTCCTTGTAACCTTCTCTGAACATAGGCTAGCGGAAACGCTGTCCAAGGAGAAGCAGGTCCGCCGAGGAAAATCGTTGCCTTTATGAACTATGTGATGATGAGTTCTATTTGCTATGAATTTACATTCGTTTTGTACACAGTGTTGCAATTTGTTGCGGGAGACTTGGATGCCCAACAATGTTAAATGCAGATTCATTTTCAAGTTGTAGGGACCTACCCAACAGTTTTATCTTTTCGATATGTAATGACATGTAGTTTCTTCATCAATCAAATAATAAGCCTTGGATCACATTTTCGATCAACGTGTGTATTGCACAATAACCTTCCTATTATAACAATATGGAGAAAAGAATTGGGCTTCAGACCATAATCCTATGTATATTAGTAGATGTTCTCATCAGAGGAAATGAACCTATTATATATGCTTGTCAAGATTATTCACTCGTGCTTATCCATTAAATTTTCACTAGAGTTAATAAAGTCAGCATCTAGGTACCGCATGGATTCTTTCGGCCAATAGTCGAGCAGATTTTGGGAAGTCATTCTCCATTTGCGGCCACAAACTCTCCCGTTGATAATAAAACCCTAAATTTCAGCGAAAATCTTGCTAGTGAGACTCAAAAAAAGCAGTGAAATGCAGGTGAGGACCAACTTTCTGCTAAGTGCTGGAGTCCGGTAAATATTGATAGAACCAGACAAAACAGTGTGTTCAAATGTTGATACAAAACATGACTATATTTTGTTTTGTTATCTCGATATAGGTCACACTATTAATATTGCGTAAACGGATATTACTTAAAATTCATTTGACTAGATGAAATCAATTGCTTATTAAGGTACTATCACGAAAAAGGCACTCAAGCTCTGTTTGTTTCTTGATAAAATGAATAATTTGGGAAATGTCATCCCGAAAAATGTTAATTGTATTACTTGTAAGATTGAAAGAACGATTTTTTTTTTCATTATTCCCGAAAATATTTAGACATAAATTGTTGTTGATAAGGAAAACAAGTTTCATTAACTACTTATCTTAAGGAATAAAAAAGATCATTGTGAGGTAATATTTTTCAAATTATTGATTTTTTGCGAAATAAATGAAATCTCAGTTCATATTTTTACAAGACGCGACGGGGGCATGCAAACATCCATAATTTGACCTTTATTTTGACAAAAGATAAATAATTTGGGAGACTATCTAATGTGGTATTTTGATGGTTGTTGGCTTTAGTTTATTGTCTGTTGAGGTCACTTTCTTTCTAAGGTCGTTCGGCGAATTCTATGAGTTTGGAGTGGCAAATTTTATTTTTATCTACAAGAACCTTGCGTAGTTGAACATTTGGTTGATCCGGATGGCAAACCTCAGCGTATGTTACCTGAAAAATTAAGAACAATGATCCCTCAACGAATAATTATGTTCGCCTCATTTAAGGCCTAGTTTTGATGGCCATAGTTATATATGTTCTGTTGACGGATGAAACCAAATAATTGTAAGGGTTTTTTTTATTATAGATTTGCTTTTAGGTTAAAAGCAATACATTTATATTGGCAATAATAAGATGCTAGCTGTGAAGATGCTAAACATAAAGAAAATAGAGAAGAAAGAAAAAAAAAAGAGTTTTTTCTTTGTGAAAGTTCACAATCTCTTTGTGCCCCGATCTTGAGAGAAGATCGTTGTTATATATATATTTCTTTGAAGTTTAGTGAATTCGCATAGTCCCTCTGTACGGAGACGTAGTCTAGTTTGGATAAATTTTGATAACAAATTTTGCTAGTGCGTTCTTTTGATTTTTATTCTTTTATTATTATATTCTGTATGGGTAGATCATTTACTTGCATTATTTTTTGTGGAATCGACGCGTGATTCCGTAACATTTTCTTTGAGGCCAATCTTCAGAGCACATACCCCGTGATTTGAAAATTATACTTTGAGCGTGGGTCAGGAGACCATCACACTTGTTAGAGATTATTCAAATGTTTAGGGAGTTCACGACGTCCTATCCTTATAAAAGAAACTTAACTAAAGAAGTTGTGGCTTTTTTTTAATATAAAAATAAGGGAAAACTTGAAAGTTCTTTACACATGTTTGAATTGTACATATAACCATATAGGAGATTTCACCTAGTACACGAATGAGGTGCATTATGAGATCATCTTGACTAATCCACCTTCTCCTACAATTTCGCGTTAAATCGGCACATTCAAAATTTTGTTCTTGGAAGCATGGCACAAACCATGAGAAGCTGAGTAAACTCCCTTATCATCTAATCCAACTCTTTGCCAAGATTGTTTGGAATCTCCTTCGTAGAAGTGTTTGACTGTCAGAAACCGTCCCATTCAATGTCTCATCCTGCAAATCCACAGTTATACTTGACAGCTGCTAGAACTATGATTCTCTAGGAATGAACATGTCTTCTATTTAATAGCCTAGATGACAAAGAAGAGGAGAAAGAATCTACTTTTCTGTATTATGAGACTTGGAGTTTAAGCCTATGATGAATCATCTAAATCCTGAGATAGTTACTTTCGGAGTTAAGGGCTTTGAAATCCATGGAAAGGTGAAATCAACCAAGTCGGCTCTTCCTTGCATGAACACATCCACTCCCTTCGACTAACCAAAGACACACCGTTTGGCCACCGACTCAGCGTCACACTTCTCCTCGACCTTCGCCGATCCGGTTCCCACGGATATCACCAGAAACTGGCCAAATTCCGAGAAATCTATGGAGCCGAAAGCAGGGGATCCCCTGGTGATCTCTTTCGTCAGTTCGCTGATGGCAATCGGAATAGTGACGCGGAAAACAGAAAGACTGTGTCAGGAAGAACAATATGTCAAGAAGACAGTGTCTTGAGACTAAGTTAAAAGGCTCGGGTTTGAGGACATTCAGCGCACCGTATTATTAGCTGCCATACCACCGTCAGCGAGACTGAAGTCCCGTCGGTGCACCTGGGGAGTCTGAAGTTTGAAAGAAGCGGGCTAGCAAGTATGTTTTAAATCTTAAGAAAGCATAATTGAGTCTTAAAACTTTCAAAAAATATAATTAAGTTATAAAACTTATTATAAATACAGTTAAATCTCGAAACTTTCAAAAAATACAACCGAGTTTTAAAACTTGCCAAATAATTTTAACTACGTCCCTTCTTTGATTTGTTTGTTTGTTTTTTTTTTTTTAAAATTTTAGGATTTGAGTGTACTTTCCAAATAAGTTTTAGGACTTAATTGTACTTTTTTCAACAAATTTTTAGAATTTGAGTGTATTTTTTTTTGAAAATTTTAGATCTTAATTATACTCTTATAATAAGGTTTAAGACTCCAGTAGACTTACCCTATAATTAGAAGAGATGACACCGTTTATCAAGTCCATTCCACTTTCCCAGCTATACTGTGTAAACGTTGGAACATTGTAGTTTTGCTTAGGGCTCTCCTTCTGCTCAAAGTTTCAAGGGTTGTCTTTGCAAATTCGAGCACCTTTCACAGCTCAATGTCTCTCCTTTCGGATACAAGTATTGACACCCTATATGTGAATCTAAGTAGGGGCCACAAGCCCTCACAAGTCATTATGTGAGGATCAAAGTCCTCGTTGGCCGCGCTGCAGGTCACGATTGGTGAGAACTCATAGCCCTTACGCTTCCAATGGCCAAGTGAGATCGGTAGCCCTTGCTAGCCTTTACAAAAATAAGAAAACAAAGAAAGGATATATTAATTATAAATAATTAATAAAATTATAAAATTATAAAATTTATCTATGCATTGATCATGTGATATGGAATGGCAAATGTCCACATCATCAATATCCTGCCAAATATGACAAGATGACTTGAATTTTGAATTAGCCAATTTAAAAGTTTAATATTGAAATGACATTAATATTATAGTTTCATGACTTTTTTTTCTTGAATTTTCTACTTTTTTGCACTATCTGAACGTCTCAGCTTCTGCATTTAGCCTAAGGTCTCTTCTGCCATCACAAAAATGGCAAAAACTGCTTTGATTCACTCAATATAGCTTTTGTTAGATATCAACATTTGAAGACAACTGTAAAACACCAACTTTGAGTCCAATTCAAATTGAAAAAACGTTGATCTATGGAGCTATCTACTCCCTTTGATGCTACTACGAAATAGTCATTCTCGGCTTTTCAAGAACTTTCGTTGTATAATCTGTCCAAACCTTCTCAAAACAAGTTCTTCCAAATAAATCGACAACCCATGTTTTATAAATTATGCACCTCAATCTAAGCTTTGACCAAGGTCCTTAGACACATTTTCGAGTTGAATAGCTTGTTCTCATTTTCTCGGGCCAAAGCTTTTCCATGCTTCATATGTCTTTTCGTCAACATTAATTACGTACGATCTTTTGGGGGATATAAGTTTTGCATTGTAAAATATACATATAAGTAACAATCGATCATTTTCTCAATTTCAAAATGTCGTAAGAGATTTTCTCAAATATATATTAGAATGTTTCTATTATCATAATTAATGTCGAAAGGGAAACATCTTTTTTTACTCTCTTCATTAGATTAACGCACACGCCAAGAGTTACAATAGGGGTGATCGGTTCCCGAGTGGTTACCAGTTCCTCCCAGGCGGTTCCTGATTCCTAGGAGAAACTGGGAACGGACTGGTGGAACCAGTTCCTTGTTATTTGGAACCGGAAATCGGACCAAACCGGACTGGGCGGTCTAGTCCAGTTCTCGCCTAGTCTGGCCCGGTTCCTGGGAGGGTAATTATCGGCTCTACAAGTGTTGTTCGCAACATCCCCCAGATAATGTAGTGCATACCTAGGCTTAATGCGATAAGATTGTAAAAATTGCACCTGCAACTAATGATGCAATAAGCATCATCTAAAGAAGACACACAAAAGTGTAGCTGCACTAGTGATGATGTTTCTAATTAATATATCTATGATGTACTGCACATTTTGTTTTGTTTTAATTTAATTTAATTTTTTAATAAATAAAAATATTTTTGGTTATGTCCGGGTGGGTGGTTCCACCTCGAAACCGGGAACTGGCCCATTACTTTTTAGAATTGTCTGGAACCGGCCGGTCCGGGCGGTATATAATGCTCACCCCTAAGTTACAAGACATATATATCGAGTGTGCGTCGAATCTAGTCTAATTTTTTTTAACATAATTACACTCTATTCGTTTCAAAGAAAATGTAGCATTTTTGAAAAATATTTTCCAAAAAGAAAATGATAATATTTTTTGGCGTACGTTTGAAACTTATTAAAAATTTTAAAAAATCTATTTTTAATTTTTTATTTTTTTGGTTATATATTGATTGACCGCTGGTTATAAGCCACTTTTGAAAGAAGATGGAAAGTATTTAAAGGTGAAGAAAGAATATGTAAAATGTTTTCTATTTTCTAAAAAGATAAAAACATTTTCTTCTTCATAAGTGGAAAATATTTTCCTTGACTATCTTATTTTCCGTGAAACAAATGCAGGAAAATCCAAAAAATATTTTTTTGGAAATTATTTTCTATGAACTCATAGAAAATAATTTCTAGGAAAATATTTTCCGAATTTTCTGGAGTTAGTTTTACAGCTTTGTTCGTTTAATGGAAAATAACTTTCGAAAAAATATTTTTTTGAATTTTTTGGCGGTCGTTTTTCGGAAAACAAAGTAGTCAAGGGAAATATTTTCCACCAATGGAAAAAACACATTCAAAAGTGGGGATAATGTCTTCCGCTTTTTTGAAGATGAAAAATATTCTATGTCTCATTGTTTATCTTTAAATATCGTAGCATTTAGTCGCGTGCCTCGACCTTGCTAGAGGCCTGCGGCCTTTGACAGCAAGCTTGTAGTCTCTTGAGGCGAGCTTGAAGCCTGTCTTTGATTGGCAAGTTCATGACCTTTGGTGGCAAGTTGGGAGCTCGTGGGAGCCTGGTAAAACTTGTGGTCAGCGACATGTCAATATATAACACAAAAAGAAAAAAAAATAGAAATCTATCTTTTATAAATTTTTTTGAATTTGAAACGAACACTAAAAAATATTACAATTTTCCATAAAAGTTATATTTTCTATAAAATGAATGAAGGGTAATAGGTTGGTCATTTACTATGATAGATTAATCTCTAGTCTTCGGGTCATGACATGTTATATGATAATATATGTTTGCTAGTCAATTATTAAGACCAGGGTTGAGGGAAGATCTTGGGCCTGTGATCCAAATAGAAGGCCCTGATGTCCTTGCCACCATATAGAGGGCACTTCTTCTTTTCCGGCGCTGCTAGCATTGTGGAGATGAGGCCGCCCGTGCTGGCTCCGGTGATGACCTCAAAGTAGTATGCGATTCTTGTATCCTCTCCGGCGAGCTTCTGCATCATGACATAACAAAAAAGCTTGTTTCAGTCTTTCGGTGGTAAATAACCAAATCGTAACATGACCAACTGGGCAAACTTTGTCTTGGGTGAGACGGGTCAGGTGGCATTGGCGGCTAGCTTGAGTATATTATTTGACCGAAAGTCCAAATGCACATGGTTAGCCACGGGGAGTACAGATGCATACAGAGATGGGTGTTTTTAGGATGACCTAATCCCTTGCCAAATATGCATGGTGCTATGCTAAAAAGAAAAAGAAATATTGTATGTCCTTAAATACTTGACATGACAAGAGATCATTATAAGAAGTTGTAACTACTACATGAAACTCAGACTCTAGCAAAATCCATAATTATACTGGAAATAATTCCTTTAATTCCACCACCATCAATGCTTAGAACAAGGCAAAAGTGTTTAAAAAGTCATAAATGTATTGGATCGATGCTAACTTAATCTTAAATCTTCCAAATATGTCAATTTGATCCTAAACTTTTTGACTTGATATAAATTCAATTCTTCCAACTTATTTTTGCCAAATATTACTAGGGTAAGTGATAGCTAGCTCATGTAGAACTATTTATGCTGACATTGATAATTTTTAAAAATATCTTAACGTTTATAAAATTTTTTATTGTTATGATTTTTTTCCTTTTCTCTATCTTCTCCTTTTTGTTGTTGATTGCCCTCCACAGGCTAGCCTTGCCTAGGCATGGGTTGCCATTGCTTGCCATGGGTGAGGCCAACCCTCCTCCAAGCCAAAGGGCCTTGTCGGGCGTTGCCTAGGTGATGGTGATGCTCGGCGAGGCTGAGCCCCAAAGCTTGGTGAGGCCGCCCCATCCTAGGTAAGGACCGGCCTCCCCAAATTTGGCAAGGGAGCCCTTGAGAGGGTTGCCTTTGCCTGGCTTGGGCTCACCCTTGGTAGGTGATGGTGACCCTCACCTGCGCAAGGCCAATCAGTCGAGGCATAGTCAATGGCCAACTGTCCCCCATAAGGAAGAATAAAGAAAACACAAAAAAGAAAATACAAAAATAATGCAAAATATTACAAATTATCAATGGTAGTGCCAATGGTGCCATGTGGGCTAGCTAGCGTCTACGTCATTAGCTAAAAAGACTAAATTGGCATCAAATTAAAAGGTTTAATATATCTTTAAAAGATTTAGAGTTAAATTGGCATCAATACAATATGTTCAAAACTTTTCTAATACTTTTCCCCTTAGAATGGCAATCAATTTCCCCTTAGGAGGAGGAGGACAAAAAAGTAGAAGAAGAAGTTGAACTTTTATAAGAGGCTTTGTGAAGATAGACCAAAATCTTGGGTTAACTGGTTAATTCTATGTATTAAGAATTATTTAATTATAGATAACCTACTGCTCCTATTTTAGTTCAATCCCTTTGACAATTCGACCAATTTGGAGTGTCTTTGAAGTATAGGGTAAGTTGTTTTTAGATTTATCTCTGGTTATAATATATAATATGTTTTGTTTTATTTGTGTTCTTTTGTTAAATATAAGATTGACTTGGACCGCTGATTCTAGAAGTTGAAACCACATTTCAGAATAACATTTTTTTAGTTATGAAAGAGACGAAACAATAATTCTTGTAAAGATATTATATGAAAGATTTATCATTGAAGGCACATTGGCCAGGTTGTAGCCATGTCTTTTCCAAAATGAATAAAAAGTGCATCTTTAAAATCATTAGCGTCCCATTACCTTGAGAGTGGAGCTTTTAAGAAGAGCGGATATTAAGATGACAATCGTAACAAGTTTGTGTGAATTGATTGTTACTTTTTCCATATTATGACTTTTCTTTAATACAAGACACTTGCCCGGTATATAAATATTGGCAATAGAATTATATTCCTTTCATGGTTTTTAGAAGTTCAAATAATATTTTAAAGTGCCAGCAAAGAAATCGGAAAAAAATTCATTTTCCTTTCGCTTAGTTGCCAAACAAATAGCTAAAATCAAGCAAGGACGCGATTGCACTCCAGAAGGGTCTCCGCTGTCTCGTTTGAAAGTGGATTTGACCCTAGATTAATTGAATCACGTGCTTCATTTAAATTGAGATAAATTAGTATGTAGAAACCACAATTTCTACTTAGACTAACTCGAGTCAAACCCACCCTTCAATGAATGGTGCCTTACTCAATGAAACACGAGAGACAGTAGAGATCATCAAATCGAAGAATTTTTACCCAACCGTATAAGAAAATTGATTTTAATTCTGATGTGTGATAAAATTCTTTCACCTTGGATATAAGCCTAAAATACATATTAAAGTCAAAACTGCTGGCACAAAAATATAAAACATGAGATTTTGAAGATGATTTTTGTAAATCAAACTTTT
The DNA here is from genome assembly GCA_030064385.1 of Melaleuca quinquenervia. Taxonomy (NCBI): domain Eukaryota; kingdom Viridiplantae; phylum Streptophyta; class Magnoliopsida; order Myrtales; family Myrtaceae; genus Melaleuca; species Melaleuca quinquenervia. The sequence goes on from CM057723.1 coordinate 15,266,388, forward strand.
GTATCACAAGCCCATATTTGTGTACATGACAGATGTTAAAATATTGCACATCACTTATTTATGGAACTGATATACTCTTTATATCCTTCACTTATAACATAAAGTTTACAATTGGATTTTTAACGCATCATCAAAGTTATGTTCCACCCCGATTCATTTCTCAATGCAATGTTTCTAATCCGGCTTGTATGCTTTCGTGTTGTCTCCCTCTACGTCGGTTTTCCTGCATTTTGAACGTCTTCTTTACTCTCGATTTGTTTCTAATCCTTATTTTATAAGATAATTATTTTTTTTTCCAAATAAGAAGCAAGACGATGACCAGTAGTGAGGGAATGTAAGTTGCATGAACCATGGTGTCGACATTCAACTAGAGAATTGTAGGTTTGACTGATGAAAAATGCAGATCAACATATATGGGGGTAATAACAAATCCCTACGAGGTCAAATTCTATTAAATATTAACCCAATTAAAACCTCAGTTGTTGTAAATGTAAATGACGTTCTTTAGAATCAACTTAAAAATATATAACGAGAGAAAAGAAACATATATGAGACAAGAGAGAAGTGGAGAACAAATGTTAACTCATATTATTCATCTTCTACAAAACCTCTATTTATAAACTAGAGGGTGCATCAAGAATATATATACATCGTACATGAATGCATATATTTATGTAAACTATCAATGAAGAAGATAATCATGTACATTGTGAGAGGGAATGTACATACTATATTTATATACCATTAACGAAGAAGATGATCATGTACATTGAAAGATGGAATGTACATATTACTTTCATTTTTATACAATTAATAAAGAAGATGATCATGTACATTGAATGCACATAACTATTCACTGAATAGTAAAAGTGATACATCCACATTATACAATGTATTTACAATACTCCCCTTTGGATGTTCACCTTAGACTTAGATTGTCTCATTAAAAACCATGTCAAGAAAAACCCAGTGGGACAAAAACTTGGCAAAGGGAAAAATAGTACAGCAATCAACCTTCTAGGCTCCATTATTTAAGAATGATTAATTTGCTCCCCTTGCAAAAGCTAGTCGTCCAAGCTGATGCATTCATATTTCATATACAAAATTTTCAAATATGGAAGTAGGTAAGAATTTAGTGAACAAATTTGTAGGATTGTTAATAGAGAGGATTTGATGGATATCTATTTCACCATTTTCTTAGGTGAAATATTTTTAGTTTGATCACTTTTGACCATCATGCATTTGTGTAATGCAAGCTGCATCATCCTAAAAAAGTAAAGTGAGAGTATTACGAATTGAGGATAAGTCACATGAATCTTGAATGTGGTGTCATAGAACTAATTCTGGGAGGTGCTTAATCTACATGCCGTGACAATGCATGGTTTGACCCAAGTCTTTCATCTCAAATTTCTTCTTTAGGTAGGAATGAGCTTCCACAATTTCTTTTATTGTTTCAATTATATTCATCTACACATATAAATGTAATGGCATAGCCATTTGGTGACCCTTTTATGAACATACAAGGATATGTTACATTGTTTTAGAAATCCATGCTTTAGGAGGTAATCACTTAATCGGTTGTACCGCATGCAACTTGATTGTTTGAGACACAAGGATATGTTACATTGTTTTAGATATCCATGCTTTAGGAGGTAATCACTTAAACGGTTGTACCACATGCAACTAGATTGTTTGAGACTATATAATGATATTTGCAACTTAATACTGTACATGTTGCGGTTTTCACTCTTTCACATATGGGGAATTGAAAATTCTTCATCTAGATTCATACTTACTGCCATATTGATCAAATAACATAATGTAATGCTGTCAATTACAGAAGAATAAGTGGCATTAAAATCTATGCCGGGTCTTTGTAAAAACCCTTGGGTAACTAGACTCGCTTTATATCTTACCACCTCACCCATTTATATCCAATAAGGATAGTATCTTTGGGTGGTTGGACAACATGTCCAAAAAATACAACATCTATTAAGCAAGTCTAGTTCCGCCTTATTGCCTCATTCCATTTATTCCAATTTGAACACTTCTGGTATTCAAGAATAAATTTTGTCTATGGATTCATATTATCTTTTGAGATAGCGCACTATTGAGGAGTTAAAGAAGTCGTCGATAACAATTGTAATTCTACGTATCCATATAATTAACATCAACCAAATCTTTTTCGTTTCCCAAATGAATGGGATTTAGCCGGTCCGTATTTCCAAGATTATTATTTGGGGCAGTTGCACTAATTTCACTGGGACTAACCTCTACAGGAGGTCCATAAGGTGACTAACTACTTTTTCTTTTCCACGTATTTATTTCTTGAGCTCTTGTGGGATAATGAAGAAGATGATCATGTAAATTGAAAGAGAGAACGCACATACTATGTTCATGTATATCATTAATGAAGAAGATGATTATGTACATTGAATGTACAAAACTATTCATTGAATGGTAAATGTGATACATCCATATCATACAATATATTTACAACATCAGTAAATATGTTATAAAATTTACGGAAAGATCTTATAAAATTCGATTTTTATAAGACTATCTTTGATAGATGTAATTATGCAGTTCATGTAAGTGGTTGCATCCATGAGGCGGCTACTCTATTGCGGCATCATAAGCAATGTCGAAAATGGAACTCTAGGAGGTCATTGAATTGCAAACCCTTGATTTCTTGAAAGGCGAATCCCCAAATATGGTCGTTGTTTTTGTTGGAGTGGCGGAACGCAGTTTTAGCTTGGAATGACTGAATTCCATCGCTCGTTTACTATCTAGAGCTTAATAAGCTAAGGACATTTCTTAGATGAATTTATAATCTATAAAGAAGGAAATTTACCAAATCAATCATAAATCTATGATATATATACATATATAAACTCAATCAAAAACTTTTTGATTCGCCAATTTAGTCTTAAAATTTTGCCCAAAATTTCAGTTTAATGATTTTGGTTCTCTAGAAAAAAAAAATAATGTGATGGTTTAGTCATCTTCTATTGTTTTGTGTGGCAAGATGTCATAATAGTGATTTTTGGCAAAAATTGACCGAATTGACAATATTGGAATTTCGCACAAAAATTTTGGACTTAATTGGTATGTAAGAGTTTATGACTTAATTAACATATGGACAATTGATTTATGAGTAATTGGGTAATTTCTTGAGAGGATTTTTGTAAAACAAATTCCATGAAAGAAGATGTGTTAGTCCAAGTTCGTATGGGAGACCATGCTCACGAGTAGTTTACGGCCGGAGGGTCAAAGTCAAACAGTCTTCGAAGGGTTAGGATCCTATGTATTTATTGGATAAATTTACATTTTAAAGTTCACCGGGTTTAAATAAGTAATAGAGCAGAGAGGTCTAGATTAAACTCACTACCCAAAAAAAATCACATTTCTTACCAAAATTTATCGATGCTTTATGATTAGTTTCATGCATTTTCCAATAAATTTGTTTAGCAATTTCGCATTCTCTCTAGTCGTTTCACCCGCCGATCCTGATCGCCGCCTTCGCCGATCACAAACGCCCACCGCAGAGATGACTACCAGCCATTGACAAGACAATAATCATCCCGTTGCTCGATCCCTCCTGCCGTTTATTGATAGCCGGTCACCACCATTGCTGTCTAGCTGATTGCCGCCGCCGCCGCTGCCGCCACCAACTGATTGGTCACTATAACCATCCAAAAGGAAAAATCCTTTTTAAAAAATATTTTTTTCATTATCAAACGAATTTCTATTTCTAAAATAATAATAATTTGTTCTTATCAAACATATTTTTTCCTCTAAAACTCATATGGAATAGAAATAGAATATCTAAAAATCAATTTCTAGCTATAAGTTTAATCATGTAGATCTTAAGTAATCGGGCTATTTCGATTCAGGAGGGGACTTAATCAAGGGTTAATAGGAAAAAGTACCCCCAAAAAATGTTAATTTGGCACCTATTGACGATCATCATCCCTGGTGGCTGGCTGGTTGCAGGAGAAGTCGAGGTTTACCAAATCGTTGAGCTTTGAGCTTGCAAGCCTCTTTGAGGTCATCAAGGCTCAAGCCTTGCTAGTCTTGGGCGAGCTCGTCCCTCGTCCTTGAGAACTTGCGTTTCATTACTCCCATGATAGCAACAACCTTTCAAGAAAGTCGAAGTTTGTATTTTTAATGACTTTGTTGAGCTTAATCTCGTCATTGCTTATGACACCTTATTTTCTCGGATTATTCATTTATTTATTTATTTCGCGTGCAACCCGCCCACAAAGACGATCCGTGTAAACCAAACTTCATATGAATAATAAATTCTTGTTTACCAAGGCTTTTAATTTGGTTAATATTTAAATAGAATTTGACCTCGTGGGTGATGAATTAATGAATCAACAGATTCAACGTGACCATGCTCCCGTACATGTTGACCTGTATTTGTCTCAGACCTACAATTCTCTAGTTGAATGTCGACCCCGTCGATCGTGCAATTTCCATTCCCTCGATGCTGAGCATTGTCTTGTCTCTTATTGGAAAACGAATGGAATCTTATAAATTAGGGGTTTGAAAACATAATGAGGATAAAGGAGGAGTTTGTACTTAGGAAGAATTGCCCTTCAGTTAGACCTGCCTGTAAGTAACCATGCTGTTTCGATTCGGGAGGAGACTCAATCAAGGGTTAATAAGAAAAGGTACCAAAAAAAAAACATCTATTACTTTGGTACCAATTCAATTTTCAATTAAAATTTACATTTGTGTCAATTGAGTCTATTCTATTAATTTTGGCTAGAGATCATTGATATGGGTGTTAGCTGTTATATATGGTGTTGTTGACGTTGATCCATATATTTTTTAATGATATTTTGAATTTTGCATGATTTTTTCTTTTTCTTTTCCTTTCTTCACAAGGGTTCAAAATATTCTCAAAGATATCCACATTAGTGTCATGTGAGATAATAATTGTTTGTATTAGTGATTTCAGATCAAAATTGACCGGATAGACTCAATAGACAACACAAAATATTTAGAATTGAATTGACCTTTTTTTTTTTTTTGGATTGAATTGGTATAGATGCAATAGTTTTAAGAACTTTTGTGATACTTTTCCCAAGAATAATATATAATTGTCGTTGCCATTTCAATATTAAAAAAAGAAAAGACAGAACACTAAATACCTCTTTTTTTTTTTATGTAAGAGATAAATCTCAAGACTCAAGGAAACAAATATCCCACACAATATATATCACCATTGAACTGTTATTTTTGTACGGCCTACAAAATTATACTAATATAGATTTTTCACTATAGTTAAGGCTCATATTAATAAAGTTATGATTAGACAAATTATCGAAAATGCCGTGGTTTATATTTTTGTGTTGAAATTCAAAATCAAAATTTTGGCTTCAATGCATGTATGAGGCATATATTCAAATTAATTATGGAAGATCCTATTAATTTAAGATCCATTTCTTTATAATGTAGGTTAAATAAGAAAAATGCTCATGTGATTATCCTTAATTCACAATGAGATTAGCAACCTATTTTGAGTCATAAATAATAAATAACTAAAAATTATTGCGATGTTGGCTCTTTTAAAAATTTGTGATTAATAGTACGTTGTTGCTCTCATAGTCACTAAAAGACTGTTATGTTAGCAAAACCCCATAATCTTTACCATCTTTTTCATGTTCATCGGTTAAGGCTCCAACTATTGAAGGATGGGTTTATCTCAAGTTAATCTGAGGAGGAATTGCGATATTGACATTACTAATCTACTGTAAATCAAATGAGGCAATTGACCATTTAATCAATTGGGTCAAATCCACTTTCTAAACTGGCTAGTGTTATTGTCCCTCCCGAGGACGCAATCTTTTCGCCTCTTAGTTTTGGTCACTCATTTGACATTATGCAGAAGAAAAAAAGAGAGGGTAATTTTGGCAAGAGAGCAAAAATTTAAATATTATTTCAATTTCTAAAAATTTGGAAAATAGCATATGTTTTTTGTTTTTTGCATATCAACATATTGTGAAGTTTCCAGGCATTTTGAATCAAAAAGAAAAGTAAAAGCGTGTGAACCACAAATTTTTGATTGTGCAAAAAGCAAAAGTAAAAATTGATCAGGATATGTAATAGCATGTTATGATTACCCTACTAATTGCAGGACTAAATACAAGCCAAGTCTCAAGATAAAGGTTCCCCTAATGGTTTTGTAGAGGTGCTTTATTTATTGTAAGAGATACCGTGACGTCGCCACCATTCCTTCAACGACTAGTCTTTCCTATCTTTCTTTTTACAAAGATTAATGTTTCAATCACTTTCATGCCTAATGTACGTGTATCAAAAAATGCGGTTTCTAGAAGGATTAGCTGTCTAAGTTAATCTCATATCAAACAGAAAAGGTCAACACAACGCATACTTTGAAAACACTCCAAATTCGTCAAATTGTCAAATGGCTTGAATTGAAACAAGATTAATCAGGTTATTTATAAATATACTGCTCAACACACAGAGTTAAACACATCATCCAAGATTTCAGTCTCTTCACAAAGCCGCTTGCAAAGAGTTCAATTTCTTCTTCTTTTTCATTTCTAAATCTTTTGGCCTCATCAATGCAGCCTCCTGCTGATGGGAATCTGATCACCATTTTAAGCATCGATGGTGGTGGGATTAGAGGAATTATTCCCGGTATAATTCTGGGTTTCCTAGAGTCCGAGCTTCAGGTAGTAGTTACAACTTCTTATAATGATCTCTTCTCATGCCAGCCAGCAGCTTAAATACTTGCAGTATTTCCTCATCTGTTCAGCATAGCAACATGCATATTTGGCAAGGGATTAGGTGATCCTAAAAACGCCCATCTCTGAATTCATCTGTACTCCTAGTAGCTAACCATGCGCATTTAAATTGTACGCCACTGCATTTTGGGTCAAATAATATGCTCAAGCTAGCGGCATATGCCACCTTACCCATCACACCCTAGAAAATGTTTGTGTAGTTGGTTATGTTAGGATCTGGTCATTTACCCCCTCAAAGACTGAAACAAGCTTTTTTGTTATGGAATAACGCAGAAGCTGGATGGAGAGGACGCAAGAATAGCAGACTACTTTGATGTCATTGCTGGGACCAGCACAGGTGGCCTCATTGCTGCGATGCTGGCGGCGCTGGACAAGAAGAACCGCCCTCTATATGGCGGCAAGGACATCAAGGCCTTCTATTTGCAACACAGCCCTAAGATCTTCCCTCAGCCCTGGTCTTAATAATTCACTAGCAATCACTTAACTTCTCAAGATCATATTACTAATAAATCTAGAGCGCAATCATTCAAGTATCAACTTCTTTCATGGATCAGGTGTCCCAGCATAACTGCCAATGCTGTGAGGACGATCAAAGCCATGGCCGGACCAATATACAGAGGGAAGTATCTTCACAGACTAATTAAGGAGAAATTGGGAGATACCAGATTGCACCAGACGCTGACTAATGTGATCATTCCAACATTTGACATCAAGCAGTTGCAGCCTACTATCTTCTCCAGCTTCCAGGTGGGGTCAATATTAATACAAAAACCTTACAAAACCCCAAAAACGTAGCATTAGGTGAAAAACAAGAAGAGTAGCAAGATGATCTGCACTATGGCTGTTTTAATTGATTATCTGACCATGTTGTGGGAGTTTCAGTTGAAGAAGAATCCTAGCTTGGATGCTTTAGTCTCAGACATATGTATCGGAACTTCAGCTGCACCAGCTTACCTTCCAGCCCACTATTTTAGAACCAAGAACCCTAATGGATCAATCAGGGAATTCAATCTCATCGACGGTGGTGTTGCTGCAAATAATCCGGTATGCTCGTTTGTGTCAGAAAAGTTTTGCGCTATGAGGCACGGCATATAATATGCAATATGTGTACAATATATGTAGAGAACTTTGTCAATTTCAAGTTGGTTAAAGTAGAACCTAGCGATTATTCTTGAACCTAACCTTTTTTAGGTAAACCTTAGACTTCCTTAAAATTAGCTTAACAATAGATATCTGAAATAGGGGGCATACCCACCATTGGTATCATGGTTTGTGCACTGCATAAGTTATTACCACAATACGAAAAGGTCATTAGACAAGAGGCTAATAAAAAACAAGAAAATTGTCCTCTAAATCCTTGCCCATGTTCGTGAAAGCAGCCTCTCTGAGCAACGTTCTCATTTTGATTCGCCAGATCTGCCCCATCAATCTCCTGCAGTCAGAAAGAAGTGGTCCTAGTAAGAAATTATCATCATCAACCTTGGTAATCGCTCAAATAACATTAAGGCATCTCTGTAGGAAAGTTCTGAATGTTTAAAAAAACAGCCAGCTACTGGAGACCCCAAGTATCCCAGTTCTCCTGAGCAGTAAGTACTCGGGTGAAGGAGGAAAAGAAATGAATCTGTGCATAAAAAGCAGTATTAAGAAAAATGAAGACATCAAAATCCATTTTGATCTTCCTGGAATTAGAATGGCATGCCGTGATCATTTGTACTTTTTTGTCTTATTATTCATGCATCACAGGCTCTAGTGGCTGTAAGTGAGGTGACCAAAGAAATAAGCAATGCGAACACGGGCTATGATCTTCCTGATATGAAGCCAACAGACTACACTAGGCTCCTGGTTCTGTCCCTGGGCACAGGTTCATCAAAATCAGAGAAGAAGTACAGCGCCAAGAAAGCATCGAAATGGGGTGTAATGGGCTGGCTTACAGATGGTGGCTCGACTCCATTAGTTGATGTCTACACGCGAGCAAGTGCAGACATGGTGGATATTCATCTCTCCACCGTATTCCAGTCTCTTAATTGTGAAAATTACCTCCGCATTCAGGTGATACAATGTCTGATTTTCTTTAAAGAGCGATATTATACAAACACCGACATACTAAATCGGAATAATATACTGGAAAAAAAAAACCACCTTGGAAGAAAATTAGCAGATTTTTTTTTTGAAATTATTGTGCAACATCAGTAAACGTAATGTGAAGAATCTGAGGTGAAAAATGATGCAGGATGATACATTGACGGGAGATACGGCTTCGGTTGACACGGCCACAAGGGAGAACTTGGAGAATATTGTGAAGGTTGGAGAGGCATTGTTGAAGAAACCAGTGTCAAGGGTGAACTTTGACAATGGGGTGTTTGAGCCTTTAAATCAGGGTACAAATGAAGAGGCTCTTAAAAGGTAATTGTTTAAATGGCTACCTAGTTTAACTTATGAACGGATTTCTAGTGACACAGTTGATTTTTCCATTGATAATCAATTACACAGTCATTGATCTCTTTTTCTGTTTCTTGTTACCTTCTCTGAATACAGGCTAGCGGAAACGCTGTCCAAGGAGAAGCAGGTCCGCCAAGGAAAATCATCGCCTTTATGAACTATATGATGATGGGTTATATATGCTATGAATTTACATTCGTTTTGTACACAGTGTTGCAATCTGTTGCGGGAGAATTGGATGCCCAACAATGTTAAATGTGCATTCGTTTTGAAGTTGTAGGGCACTACCCAACAGTTTTATCTTTCCGATATGCAATGACACGTAATTTTTTCATCAATCAGATAATAAGCCTTGGATCACATTTTCGATCAACAGCGTGTATATTGCACAATAACCCTCCTATTATAACAATATCAAGAAAAGAATTGGGCTTCAGATCTTACTCCTACATCGTAGTTTTTGGCAGTAAGCTTTTTTTCTTTTTTAAAATCGGAACAATAAGCTTATGTATAAAAAAATCAAGTTTCTATAAAAACGACGCTGGTTGGCCGTATGCTTAATTTTTTAGCCACATCAATTCTACGCACGATAAAATAGAAATTAAAAAAAATACCTTAGCCTTTTTTGTTAATTAACTTGGATGGAGTCAAAAGAACTACTTTATGATATCAATTTGATAAAATTTAAGGCTTGATTACACTTTTTGAAAATTTTAAAATATAATTATACTTTGAAGATTTGAGATTTTCAGTACGCAATAGGAAATTAAAATAGCTAGGAATGTTTATGGAAGAGAAAGGTGGAGCTATATTTAGATTTTAGTGTTAAACGGGACGTATCCTCGACAGAATGTGCCGCTTTTTCACGGGAATATTTGGGGGCCAGTGTTGAAATAACAGAATTTGATGTCTTTGGCAGCAAAAGGGCGATGGTTTTAGCCGTTCGGCGCTGTCGATATGGCAGTCAGAAGTCCGCCAATGCTCGTTCCTGCTAGGGAAATAGAAGTAATTTGTGATCGTTGCATCCTCCGCTCCTCGTGGTTGGTAATCTCAAAGCAAGCTTGAAGTGCCATGAAAAATGATTAAGAGCTCTCCAAGGAAGAAGATGACCGTTGATGCGGAAAAGGAAAGAAAAGAAAAGGAAAAAAAATATGCAAAATCACATCATTTCGATTAGAGTTGTACATCACCGCAAAAAGAAGTGTAATTTCATTTCGGAATTAGCCACGAATTTTTGGCTAAATTTGTGGCTAAAAATTTTAGCCATGAATTTAGCCACAATGCAATTTTTGTTGCTAAAAATTTCTAATGAAAATTCGATATGTTATCGCTATTTGGTGACAAAAATTCGTCGTGACTGTTTTCATGGTTAAATTACCCACGAAAATTGTTCGTCGCTGATTTCGTGGATAAAAATTCGCAGCGAAAAGTGTCACAAATTTGCTATGGAAATAATACATTTGCTGCTAAAATCATGGGTAAATGTTCATCGCTAGTTGGGTGGCAATTTGCAACGGCTAATTAGCGACGTGACATATGCATAACTGAAATTGTCGGAAATTGGCGATGAAATGTTTGTCGTCACTAGGTTCGTGGCCGAGTTAGAGACGACAACATATAGTAGCTAACTCCATGACAAAATTAGCGACACCATTTGAAACGTTGCTACTTTCGTCGCTAATTTGCCTACGTAATTTCGTTGCAAATGTCGTCGCTAATTTGGCCACGCAAATATGTCGTAGCTAATTTTGTGGCCAATGTGTCACGTTATACGTTGTCGCTTGTTTGTCACCAAATGAGATATATAGCGACGACATTATGATATCACTAATTTCGTGAAATTTTTGCCATGTTTGTCGCCAATTGCTCAAAGACCACATATCGTCCAAAAAATTTCTCCTTTCTGGGCTGTATGTATGACTGAATTATGTCGCAAATTTGCCACTTTCAAGAATTTGTGACATTATGAAAATTGTTCATAGAACAATTTTGTTGCCAATTTTTACAATTTAGCAATTACAATGCTTTAAACACATCCTGTAAATGGGGCAAGGCAAAAAAATAAACAGGATCACTAAACATCGACTTTACTAAATATCACTGTCAAACACTACACTTTCATATTAGCCATGTCGAATGTACGGGCATATAAACAATCCAAAATATAAAACCTCTACTAGTAAATCAACATAGTATACATGTCATAATACCATGTACGTTACCAATAACCAAAAAACCCCCACATGACCCTTGTATTCCCAAAACTAATGCGCAGCGTTAAAACAACTCATTCCTAAGTAACCAATACACGATCTCTAAAGCTCCATCTCTGCTTGTAGCTCCAATCCCTTCTGCTCTTCCTTTCAGCTTTCATGTCTCCATCTCTTGAGATGATAAAGGAAGTCAAATTTGAATACTTAGCACACTTTATATAAGAAACAAAAAGCAAATGAAGACAGATATCAATACCAATGTTAATTACTAATCCATGCAAAATCCTATCACTCGTCGCCAAGCAAATATTCATTAAGATAGACTAGGAAAAGACTTGTCAAGAAAAACATATAAGGTGAAGCATGCGATGCTATAAAGAATAACACATGTAAAATAACAAATGTTATGACTAAGTTAAAAAGGCCCATGAACCCATTGGATTATTGTAGAGGGAAGAGGAACATTATCCTAATGAAGGTGTCTGTGTCACATTCTCATCACCATCATCATCAGCATCATCGTCCTCATCACCTATGGGAGTAGGCGGATGTACAGGAGGATCCTCAATGCTGTGGATGTTTAGTTGTTGCATGATGAGTTGCATTTGTTGTTTGACCGCTCTCATTTCTTTGTCTTTCTGTTGAAATTGTATTTTTATTTGGCTCATTTCTTCATCTCGATCATCTTGTCCTCGTGTCCTCCTTGAACCAGACACTGCGGAAGATGATGTTTCAACATTATTTGGTGTGTATGCCCTTGCCAATGATCCGAGCCCATATATCTTACCTCTTTTTACCCCATCGGATGCTTCCACCCCTAAATTGATACTATCCATTGATTGGTTAGGAGGGGTATCATCATCACGATCACTAGCATTACTCAAACATAGCGTATCAAACTTTTCCTACAAGAAACAAAATCACTTAAAATAATTTAACTTGCCTACAGTAATTATTGGATAGATTTATAAACCATCCATAACTTATAAAGAAAAACATGTAAAACCTTAACACTTCTTACTTATTGGCTGGTCCATGTTTTGTCTTTCTTTTGGAATGCATGTTGAATTGTCGTGGTATATGTCGGCTTCTGACCCAAATCCTTGGCCTATAAAATGTCAACAGCAATGACCATGTCGAAAAAAAAAGTCCTTACAACTTGTTTAATAGACTTACCATTTGTTTTTTATGCTCCCGATGCTGAGTGAGCCCCCAGCATATGTGGTAGACCCTTAACTGGAACCGGATGCTCTATTCAGCTTATTCTGTTCACTTAATTGCTTATACTTTCTTGTCTCCCAAATTCTCTATATGTCTACCCAAATTTCGTTTACAATATAGTCTGGCATGTTCCAACTACTCTTGGCTTTGTTCATCACATTACGTATGTGATCCCCGACATTTTTTTTAAGATTCTTTGAATATCAATGTCGTCTTTGGCCTCCCACCTAAACTTCCGCTGCAATTAATAGAAAAAATAGATATATTACCTTACAGTGTTATTGAACTTACTTTGGATGAAAATAAAAGGACAAAACTTACTTGGAATTCACTTCACCACACGTCCTTCATATCATCAGGAGTGGTGTTATACGTAGTAAAAGGCCCCTGTCAATATCCATTGATTATTTTATTAAACTACCTCACTGCGTAATTATCCTTCGATAAACTGCATCCATTTAATCTGTGTTTAGTTGACATCCATATATAAAATCATAAATATATACTAGACTTAAAATAATTATAGTACTTACGAATCTCCATATGTTTCTATTATGTATCGATTATCTTGTTGACTTGTGTTTCCCTCATGAATCGAGTGTGTTGCCGAAGAAGGTTGAACTTGAGGAGATTCAGTTCGCCTTTGATAAAATTGAGTGTGCATTTGAGGTAGAGGGTCGAAGGCGCAGCCAATGTGTCTATGTTCTTGAGGATCGGAAGAGGTGTTAATATCATCATGTGTTGGTAGTTGAAGGGTTGTTGTATGTGCAGGAGAAGAAGTAAGGGATGGGGACCAAGAAGTGAAATGGGAAGGGGTATTGGCTATTCTTATGCTACTACCTTGTCGACGACCTCGATTGTGTTGTTTATATTGCCAAAAGGGTTACAATTTTAGCCACGATATGTTAATCAATATGAACACACTAGATTGAAAGCTTACACCATTTTAATAATTATAATTGGTAAAATCGAGTATTAAGCGTTGACCTGGCCAACCAAGTATGCTAATGCTTGAACGATTCTACGCTAGCTTTGTCATGTTCCTGACTTGTAATCAGAGCCCACATCATTCAAAATTCAATCCGTCATTAACCCATTATAATTCATGGGTCAGCCTCATTGTCTCATTAACTATGAAAATAAAAAGCAAGAACATATTTTCTAATATGGTTCAACCTTCGTCAGTTTCTCTACGTACTTTTAGGCCACTTCGTCAGTTTCTCTACGTACTTTTAGACCACTTAAGTTCACTGCATATGAATTTTTCACAATCCACAGGTAGTATCCATTATATATTGCTACACATGGAAACGAAAGACAAACGCGCATCGACAAAAAAAATGACTTTAAATGTCATAACCCTAATGTCTACATCATTGAAAATGCTAACATACATAGCAAAGTTAGCACTCTACCATAGACAGAAAGAAGTCGACTTTGGAAAAGGTTACACTATAATATATGATCAACAATATCGACGCTCTTTTCTCAAGAGACAGATATCAACTAAAGTGGAAATAAGAATAAGCTGACCTTTAGTTATCCGAGATTTTCTAGAAGTCAGTCCATGTCTTTAAGTCCTGAGAGTAGAGCCAAAGTGTTTTTCATCGAAAGATACATTCAACAAACAAAATCAAAGTGGATTGCGCATCAGGCTTTCTTTAGTGAAAAAGCACACTTTACTCAAATACATTGTTTGAAGTGCTCGATTCTTAGCAACTATTAAGAAATACATTCACCTAGCAAGACAAATGACTGTCAACTTAGAGAACTTACCCTAAAACTTGATGTGGACATCAAACCTTATCGAGGAGGAGGTGCTAGGGATCCGTTGCTCTATCCGCTAGGACCAATCACTCGAGCGAGAGCGAAGGAATTCAAACAAGCTGTCGGTATCATGGTTCAAGATATTTGGCATGGAGACAATCCGGATTCGAAACTTGAAGATTCTGGAGCTCATTGGCGTAACATGATTATTTCTGGAATTTCAAATTGACAATTTCAGAATTGGCTCAAATTTAGATAGACACTCGGAAACGGGCTCGGAAACGGGCCACTGATCAATACTCACTACTTTAGTAGTGAACGATGATGTTTTTTAGCGATTTGAAATCGTTTAGATAGACTTTTAGGCATTTTTCTAGTTTTGAACGAATTTCTTTCAATTAGAGTTATTTTTGTAATTCTAATCCTAGTAGGATTAGGATTACGAATTTTATTATTTTTGTGATTCCAATACTAGCAGGATTAGGAATATGACTTTTTTTTAATTATTTCCTAGTAGGATTAGGATTAGGGTTGACAACCTATATAAGATTACTTATAGGTTTTTATGAGACAGACAATTTTACACATAATTTTATATAGAGAGGTTTTCTTCTTTGAGTTCTTTTGAGAACTAGATCTTATCAAGGTTTCCTTGTGGCGATCGAATTTAACTTATCGGGCAAGATTGCGAATTCTCTTGTTCGTGGCGTTATAGCGTTGATTGGTTGACACAGGTTCGTCAACATGTCGCGTTCATACCAAGATTGCCAATCACAGGTTCGATTGGAGGTTGAGGTCCGCAATTCGCAACCTATGGATCTTCGTAGAACGATCACTTCCGCTTCAAATATATAAATATATACCGTTTGGTATATAGATATATATCATCTGGTATCAGAGCTGGTTCTACAAGGTCTAGTTATCCTGCATTTATTGTTTTTTTCGTTCATCAAATTAGAGTTTACTTATTTATAGAGTTAGGGTTCTGAATTTGTTCTTCCTGTTATTTCAATTTTGAATTAGGGTTTTTGGTCCTAGTTATTTTTTTATGTAATTGAGTTCGTCAAAAAAAAAAAGAAAAAAAAATTCGGCCAAAAAAAAAGCCAAAAAAAAAAGTTTTGGCAAAAAAAAAAAAGAGGCCAAAAAAAAATCAAGAAGACGACTCGTTTCTATTTTTTTATTTTTGATAGTCGGACCAAATAGTAGAGAAAAATTGATTCGGAATCCGAATCTAGCAAAAATTTGTTGACTTGCTGATTTTAGCATTATATTGCGGAATTTGATCTTGCTTGGTGGTTAATCGATTGTTGTGGGGAGCTTGTGAGACTGGGACAAGTCCGATAAAGAGCTTAAAAGAAGAAGTCGAGAGGTAAAAGGCAAGAGTGTGTGAGCTTAATTGAGGAAAGAAAAAGCCGAAATTGAGTTAAACACGAGAGGAGTGACAAACACTTTGAGCGAAACACGTGAGAGAGTGTTGGTGAGGATTTTTTTTGGTGAGGATTTTTTTTTCTAACGTTTTCTTGCAGGTTTTTTTTTTATAAAAAAAATGTCACGCTCAGGTCAAGAAAGTGTAAATCAAAGGGATGATGGCACTCGCCCAAGAGATGATGCGATTCTAGCAGGCATCCAGCAATTGAGTTTGCAAATTGAAGCACTTGTCGACCGAGTTGCAAGATGTGAGACGAGAATTGATGATGACCAAGAGCCGCCCAGAGGGAGACGACAAAATCATCAAGAGGAGCCTAGGGCACAACCTAGATGGCAGAGGCAATTTAATGATGCATACGTGTCCGATACAGAAGATGATCGAGATGGAAGGTTTGAGAGGAGAAACGAACGCCGAGGATTTAGACATCGAGCAGATGATGATCTTGGCAATATCAAGATGAAAATTCCAACTTTTCAAGGAAAGAACGATCCTGATGCATATCTTGAATGGGAGAAACGGATGGAGATGGTATTTGATTGTCAGAGATACTCTGAACTCAAAAAGGTAAAAATTGCAGCGGTTGAATTCACTGATTATGCTATAATTTGGTGGGATCAACTTGTGACTAGCAGGAGACGCAATGGTGAAAGACCAATAGAAACGTGGGATGAGATGAAAGTGGTGATGAGGAGGCGATTCATACCAAGTCATTACCATAGAGACTTATTCCATAAACTGCAAAATCTCACACAAGGAAATAAGAGTGTGGAAGAATACCATAAAGAGATGGAGATTGCTATGATCCGCGCCAATGTGGTAGAAGACCGTGAGGCCACAATGTCACGATTTTTGTGTGGTTTGAATCGAGATATAGCAAGGGTGGTAGAACTGCAACACTATGTTGAATTGGAGGAGTTAGTGGACAAAGCCATCAAAGTTGAGCGACAATTGAAGTTGGACCGAAATTACAAAAGCGGTGGAGTTTCAAGTTCGAATTGCAAGTCCAATTGGAAGAGAGACGAGAAGCCGAATTGGAAGGGAAACAGCACCAAGGCGGAATCTTCAAAGGAAAAGGAGAAAGATGTCAGAGTTGGTACAAATCCTATTTCAGGTAAAACTGAAAATCCTAACACTAGAACACGTGAAATTAAATGTTTTAAGTGTTTAGGCAGGGGTCATATGGCAAATCAATGCCCTAATAGGAGGGTGATGATAATGACTGGATTGGGAGATGTTCAATCTGAAAGTGATAGGGATGAAGAGGATGATGACATGCCACCGTTGGAAGACTGCAGCGAAGTTGAGATGCCAGTCACAGGTGAATTGATGGTTGTCAGGCGTTCTCTTAGTGTTCAAACTAAGGAGGATGAGCATCACCAACAACGTAATAACTTGTTCCATACAAGATGCTTGGTGAATGGTAAGATTTGTAGTTTGATTATTGATGGAGGTAGTTGTACGAATGTAGCAAGTTGTACCATGGTGGAGAAATTGGGATTGAAAACTGCAAAACATCCAAAACCATATAGATTGCAGTGGTTGAATGATAGTGGAGAAGTAAAAGTATTGAAACAAGTTCGAGTTCCATTTGAGATAGGAAGATATAAGGATGAGGTGGTGTGTGATGTTGTACCTATGCAAGCAGGGCATATCTTACTTGGTAGGCCATGGCAGTATGATCGGAAGGTACATCATGATGGTTACACTAACCGATATTCATTGGTGATGAATCAGAAGACTTACACATTGGTACCTATGACACCTACTGAGGTGCGTGAAGATCAATTGAAATTACAACGTGAGGCTGAGAGAGAGAAAAAGAATGATAAAATTGAGGGGTTGCGTAAAAATTCTGAAACGCAAGCAAAAGGAGAGGAAAAAAGTGATAAAATTGAGGGGTTGCATGAAAATTCTGCAATGCAAGCAAAGGAGAGAAAAGAGAAAAGAGAAAAAAAAATTTCTATGCAAAATTGAGTGAAGTGAGGAAAGCTTTGGTTCTGAATCGACCAATACTTGTACTTTTGTACAAGGAGACGCTATTTACTACTAATGAACTTGACCAAAACTTGCCAAGTTCGGTTGTATCTTTGTTGCAGGAATTTGAAGATGATTTTCCTGATGAGATCACTGGAGTAGTATTTGAGCCCGGAGATTGGGTTTGGGTTCGTATGCGCACAGAACGTTTTCCTAAACATCGACGTTCTAAATTGCTACCGCGAGGGGACGGACCATTCATGGTGTTGGAAAGAGTCAACGATAATGCTTATAAACTTGACCTTCCAGGTGAATATAATATTAATGCAACTTTTAATGTTTCCGATTTAACTCTTTTTGATGCAGATGATGATTTGAGGACAAATCCTTTGCATGGGGGAGAGAATGATGTGGACATCAAACCTTATCGAGGAGGAGGTGCTAGGGATCCGTTGCTCTATCCGCTAGGACCAATCACTTGAGCGAGAGCGAATGAATTCAAACAAGCTGTCGGTATCATGGTTCAAGATATTTGGCATGGAGACAATCTGGATTCGAAACTTGAAGATTCTGGAGCTCATTGGCGTAACATGATTATTTCTGGAATTTCAAATTGACAATTTCAGAATTGGCTCAAATTTAGATAGACACTCGGAAACGGGCTCGGAAACGGGCCACTGATCAATACTCACTACTTTAGTAGTGAACGATGATGTTTTTTAGCGATTTGAAATCGTTTAGATAGACTTTTAGGCATTTTTCTAGTTTTGAACGAATTTCTTTCAATTAGAGTTATTTTTGTAATTCTAATCCTAGTAGGATTAGGATTACGAATTTTATTATTTTTGTGATTCCAATCCTAGCAGGATTAGGAATATGACTTTTTTTTAATTATTTTGATTCCTCGTAGGATTAGGATTAGGGTTGACAACCTATATAAGGTTACTTATAGGTTTTTATGAGACAGACAATTTTACACATAATTTTATACAGAGAGGTTTTCTTCTTTGAGTTCTTTTGAGAACTAGATCTTATCAAGGTTTCCTTGTGGCGATCGAATTTAACTTATCGGGCAAGATTGCGAATTCTCTTGTTCGTGGCGTTATAGCGTTGATTGGTTGACACAGGTTCGTCAACAGGTCGCGTTCATACCAAGATTGCCAATCACAGGTTCGATTGGAGGTTGAGGTCCGCAATTCGCAACCTATGGATCTTCGTAGAACGATCACTTCCGCTTCAAATATATAAATATATACCGTTTGGTATATAGATATATATCAAAACTTGTCGACATTGGAATAAAATTGTCATTGCCCTTTGCGTCGATGCCCTGTCACCTTCGCCCTTCGATGAGCGCGACGTTCAACACGAGAGAGAGAGAGAGAGAGAGAGAGAGAGAGAGAGAGAGAGAGAGAGAGAGTAGTGGGTCTGCTGATGAGTTGTTTCGGTGGTGGATGAGAGGCCGTCGATTGCACTACCATAGGGTAGAAGGGTTAATGCAAATTGGATGGGGACATGGTCGGATAATGTTTTTAGGGTTGGGAAAGTTTATCAAAATCGAGAGGGCTGGGCTGGGGAAATAGGTGGGCCTCAAAATTTTCCACGTGAATAGCCATGGACCACGTAAATAATGACGGTATAAATTACTCGTCGACAGTTAGCGACATCATTTAGCCACAAACTACTTTTTTTGTTGTGGCTAATTGACGACATATCACCACTAATTGGTCATGATAAATTCATTTAGTTGCTAATGTCATGGTTAAATTAGTCACAAGCAATTTCGTAACTTTTCAATGGCTAAATTAGCCACGACATAATTTTTCCGTCGGTAAGTGGCGACTAAAACTCATTGTTGTCACTAATTGGCAATGACACATAAAATCCGTCGCTAAATTTAGCTAGGAATTGTGTAATTCGTAGCTAATTAGCGACAGTAATGAGTTCCGTTGTTAATGTTGTCGCTAATTGGTGGCGGTTTCATTTCTTGTGGCTAAATTCGTAGCAAAATTAGACTGTGGCAAACGTGATTTCTTATTTTTTTATCCCCGGAAAAAGACTAGAAATATCAGAAATAAAATTCATACCTAAAAATTAAAAAAAAAACTAATTACAATAATAAGTACAATACCTTACAATGATAATAACTACGACGTGTCATCAATAGCATATTTAATTTCCAATAATGATGAATTTGTACATATTATGATTGAAAAAATCTAAAAAATCTTCGTCTTCGTCTTCGTCGTTATATTTGTCATCGTCTTCATATTCGTCTTCATATCCGGCTTTGTCTTGAGCATCATGTTCATCCTTTGTCTCAACTTCAAATTGTTCAACAATTTCAACATATGATTGACCAATTTCATTTGGATCCACATCTATCATGGCTTTATATGGAAATCATAAATTTAGAATATTATATTCCTCGGTATCAACCATGTTACAAACTTCCTCTTGTTGATATGTTGTATTTTTTTAGTATTCATCGATTTTTCTATGTGCTTTGATTTTACACACAACCTACCAATTAGTTTTGTCACGTTTCAAACAAGAATACGATGCATAATGTACTTGAATTGCTTGTTGTGCCAAGACAAATGATTCATATGTTATATACATTTTCTTGTGATTTATTTCAACCAAATTAAGTTTTGTATATACATTTATTCATTTGACGGGGTCAAACCATGTGCACTTAAATACGATAACCCGTATTAATGGTCCATGGAACTCTACCTCTATAATTTCATCCAACAAATCATAAAATCATCTCCTAAACTGCCATAATTGGAAGATTGGACACACACACACACACACCACTATTCATTGTGGTTTTTCCCATTCTATATTCTTGAGTGTAAAATTTATACCCGTTTATCAAATATCCTGGCCAACTTCGTACTCTTAATTTTAGATCCAATAACAGATGATATATCAGTCATTGCTCTTCAACAATTTCATGTGTCAAGTCAATTCGCAATAGTTTTAATATAAGCCTGTATTAATTATGGAGAGAAGTTGGTATTAGTTCATATACAACTTACATCATTTTGAACCAGGTCAAAATTTTAATTGCACAAACGGTCAAACTCATTTTGTAGGAGTCAATATATTGATATTTGGAAAATCCTGTTACATAGAAATTGACACTTTCAACATTGTAAACAAATTGATGTGCCAACGTCATATAGATAAATATATGAATGTACACTTATTCGAAGTATGGCTATACTTTTGGGCAATTCAATAAAATATATATATGCGCTACCTGCCATTCTTCATAGGAGAAGTAACGAAACTTACATGCACAACTTGATCGACCGAGATAGTTGAAAATAGAAAATGATATGCGATTAGGATTAATAGGGCCCTTATCGTTCCTGCCTACTCTCCGCCTTTTATATTGCACGTGTGATGCAAATGTAGTCACTTATTTCACCCTATATGCATTGCAAATTGAAGTTTCAACACATAACTTACTATTCACATTTCGTGAGATGATATAAAAACCTAATTGCAATATAATATATAATAAAGTGTATAATGGAAAATTGGAAATATTTATTACCTCTCAAATGGATCGAGACCTGCAACTTTGGCCTCATAAGGCAAGTGAACTAAGAGATGCTCCATTGAATAAAAAAAATGAACGCGGAGATATCCTTTTTAAGTTGCAAAGAATGATTGGAATATTTTGCTCTAACTTCTCAATGTGAGATGATTTTAACATTGTTAAGCAAATATCATGAAAGAAATTACTTAACTTTATAATGGCGTCACAAACGAAGTTTGGTATCAATTCCTTAAAAGTTATTAAAACTAGTTGTTCCATAAATATGTGACAATCATGACTTTTCAAATCCATCAACTTACATTCATTCAAATTGACATATCTCCCGATGTTTGAAGCATATTCATCATAAAACTGCGTAGATTTCAACCATTAACGCACAACTTGTTTCTACTTTTGATTTTGGTCCCCTGCTGCTTACATCACACCTAGTGTTAGCTAAACACAAATATCTCTAATATCTTTTTTTGCATTTAAATTGTCTTTTGTTTCTCCTGTAATATCGATTACTGTATTTATGACATTGTCAAAAATATTCTTTTTTATGTGCATGACATCAACACTATGATGAATAAAATGAGTCTTGCAATATAGTAAATCCCAAAATATACCACATTTAGTCTACTTATGTGCACTTCCATACCCTATAGTTGTGACATTAGAGTTTTCAACAACAGTAGGAAAATAATGCACACGCTCCCAAATTTGCTCACTATTCAACCTCAATGGTGGATGTGTTTTTTCAATCATATGTTTGTAGAACTCATTTTTATTCATTTTGAAAGTATGATTTGTTCGTGACAATCAAAATAACTAGCCTTCTTACCGTGTTTTAAGCGGAATGATTTCAATCTCTCCATATATATTGGACATCATAATATCATAGCTATACTCCATTCATATAATATCTCATAAGCAGAAAAATCATTTATCGTCTAGAAAAGTGCAACCTTCAAGATAAATGCTTGATCAGTACAAACATCATATGTAACTACACTATTAGCTTATAGCCATTGTAATTCTTCAATCAAAGGTTGCATATAAATATCTATCAGTTTTTTCAGATTTTTCAGCCTAGGCACAATCAATGTTAAGAACATATAAGATGTATTCATGCACAAACCAAGTGAAAAGATTGTACAGAGTTAAAATAATAAGCCAACATGAATAATATGTTCTCGTTTTCCCAAATGGGGCAAATCTATTATCACATAGACCTAACCTGATATTTCAAGGCTCCATGGCAAACTCAAGATATATTATGTCAAAATATTTCCATGCATATGCATTTGAAGAATGACACATTAAATTTTCTTCTATTTGATGATTTGCATGCAAGTCATGTGTTCAGCAGTGACTTTAGACGCATAAAATCTTTGCAAATAAAACAATTGCTTATGTGGTAGCCGTTTTTGATTATGACCCTGCGTCCTGTTAATGTTGTATCTAGGTTCATCGTATAATTTGCAATGTTCTGCATTTTCATCATCTCTCCAATATAACATATAATCGCCGACATATACATAAATTCTTTCAACTGAAAGATCTAAATCATGAACTAACTACTTCATATCATAAAATAACTTGGCATTACATTATCAGGGGTAGTGTTTCTCGCATTACTTCAACAAAAGAGTTGAAACAATTCTCAAATACATTATGCTCTGCCTTAATATTTAACATTCTTACTGTCACAAACAACTTAGTGTGATTGTTACAACATGCCCATAAAAGGTTTATTTGCTGCTCGCAATGCTACTCAGAACTGATTACATACATTCTACTCAAATCTTGTTACTCCTATATCTTTCAAGGGCGATCCTTAACTGAGACCTACTTGGTCAACCATAGAAGTAAAACTTGTACTTGCAATTGCACGGTTCGATTCATATTCGAAATTATGAGCAGTTGCATCAATCACCATTCTCTGGTATGAATTCAATTAGTTATTATAATTATATTCCTCCCTAACAAAAAATTGAGGACTTTTGTTCATATCTTTCACCATGACAAGTCTAATTATAGCAATTTAAAGTAAACCCAAATTTACAAAAATATTATCTAACAAGGAACTTAAAATTACATCTTTTTTTACATGGACACCTTAACTTATTTCCGTCCATAAACTCAACTTTTCTACTAACAAAGTTTAAAAACATTTCCAACCCATCACAAAACTCATTGGTTAATCTTCTACGTTTAGGTAAGTTCTTATTATACATTCAAACCCGCTCTTTATGCATTGTAGCTGTATAAAAATTTAAAATACTCATTACATAAATAAAAATATCATATTAACTGTGTAACATTTAATTCAATTTAGTTAAACATGTATTAAATTACTAGACAAGTGCTTTCAAATTTCAAAATGCCAAATAACCATGTCAAGAAGAAATACCTAGGTATTTGACTAATCGAAATTGGAGGAAATTGTTGTCAAGTTGATGAGAGTTGCAACGCATTCACTGCTTGGATTGCGATACCTAGCTAAGGACACGTTCTGTAAAAAATAATATATAATACCATGAGTTGATTATGGGAAATATATTCATCGTATTTATTGACGAGTAATAAAAAAAATAGCCGACGTTTGGAGAACATATTCACATGTTCGCTTACAATATTTGTCATGTTAAAAGTCGATAGCACCAAACAAGCACACACAAAGACGATGTATATATTACCAATTAAATTGTGAATAAGTGCTATCGAATAACCACACAAATATATGAATACATTCAAACAGCTCACATAGTAGATGCTTTCTAATTATGATTTTGAGAAAGTTTATGGCTGCACTTATGGCCATTCTTTTTTATCTATTACCAATTGATTTTTGTAGAGGTTAGTTGTGATAAACTAAAATCATGGACTTTTTCCGCTTGCCAAAGTTCAATCGATCTCTTTCCTCTATCTCCCCATTTCGTCAAATTTTATTGTCATGTTTCCTTATCTCCCGCCAAATGACACCCCTACTCTATCCTTCTTCGTTTGTTTTTTTTTTCTACATTGGTCATGCAAGCTTCAAAGGATGTAACTTTTGAGGTCCACAGCGAAGCTGGAGGAAGACAGATTTGGGGGTAGTGTTCTAGATTTGATAGACCACAAAGACAACACACCCAGCTATCTATTAACATCTCTGCTATAGGATGAACAAGATAGGAGAAATGCAAATATCTTTGTGAGGTTTTATTGGCTTGCTCGTTGACACCCACAAACTTTCCTTGGATGACCAAAGCCCACACAACACTTTCAAAGACCTTGCACACAAGAGACGGGTAGGAGAAATGAACAGTACTGCGTTAGGGTTCTTGGGTAGAAAAATGTCAAAAAGGGATTTCGGGGGAGAAGAAAGTAGAAGCGAGGGATCCACTAGACTTTATATTCAGAAATTGGCAATGTAAAATATTTGTCGTCGCTAAATTAGTCACTAAATAGAGATGAATTAGGTCACGACATGTGTGTTTGTTGCAATTTATCCATGATTACAAAATTCGTAGCCAAATTGCAATGTCGTAAGCTACGAAATTACATTCTGTAGAGAATTAGCCATGTATATTATTGTCTGTAGCTAATTAGTTACGCATTTTGCCACATCACAAACTACTATAGCTACTTAGCTACACACATTATGACAAATCTATCCCCGTTGTAAATTACCGACGCATTTCTGTTTGTCCGTAGCTAATTAGCTACAACACATATGTCTGTCGCAACATTTGTCACTCATCAGTCACGAACTTAGTTCAGTCGCTAAATTGCGACGACTTTTGTCACAATTGAATAGCGCAGTCGCTATTTAGCAACGAATTGAAATTCGTCATTACATTCGTAGTAATTTGGTGATGCAATTAACATTGTCATTAATTTGCATCGATTTAGATACGAATTTATTCATTGTCGCTAATTAGCGACAACTTATGCAATGTCGTGACAAAAACCGTCACAAATAGTCACGAATTGTTTTTCATGAAAAATTAGCGTCGAATTGTGTTTTTCGTAGCAAATATAGTGGCAATTAGTGACGAATTATTTTTCGTAGCTAATTTACCATAGCGAAATTACAGTTTTTTTTTTGTAATGATGTTATAGATAATCGGCTATGCCACACATAATGGTCGGCATGATGATTAAATTATTCAGTTAGAGGTTTTTTTATGTCAATACACTAGAGGGAGTAATTTCAAATTTAAAGCTAAATTAACAAAATTAGAAAGTTTAACATCAACTTAGTAGCCTTATTAATACATTTAGGATTGATTGGATAAGATTGGCTGGAAAAAATAATCTCTAGGGCCCACTGAAAAATTGGACCTAGATAAAAATCCAATATTATCTATGAATGCTTTTTTTTTTTTGGAATAAGACAGTGTTAATCTCTTAACTTTTGTTTGACATTCAATTTTATCCCCAACTTTCAATTCGTGTGATTGTGACCCTAAACTTTAATATGGCTTACAATATCACCTATAAAGGGACGAATAGGTGACTTTAAGAAATTTTAGTACATAAATGTGAATTTAAAAGTGCCAAAAATTGATTAAGTGAGATAGAGTATGAATATGATCTGAGTTGTGATTATATTCAGCAACACGGCGATTGTCTATCAAAAAATAAATAAATATTAGCAAAGGGATGGAAGACTTTGCACATAAGCTTAAAGTGATTTGGCTTAGTATAGGCCTATGTTCACTCTTTAGGACAATTGTCATTTAAGTCCTAAGCCTTTTGCAACTTTGCCGATTCAGTCCTAAACCTTTTTTTTTACTAATTCAGTCCTAAATATTTTGCCATTTTGCCGATTAAGTTCTTCTGACGAATTTGGTCAGAAAAAACCTATGTGGCGATGACATGGTGCGATCGGTCGTCACTGGTGATGATGTGACAAAACAACGTAGTTTTGGCCCCCAAATTCATTATTTCCCTCTTGCCATCTAACCACGATCCCTAGCCCCAAATTCCTTCTTGACTCAAATTCGTCCAAACCATTGAAGAAAGTCCCCAAATTCGTTCTTGCTTATGTTCACTAAATAAATGCAGAAGAAATTCCCCAAATTTGTTCTTCTTGCTTATGTTCACTGAAGAACCACCAAAGAAAGTCCCCAAATTCGTGGGCTCGAAGCTGCTGTCTTGAAGAGGCCCATTTTGGGAGAACGAGTGCGAAGAATCAGACGTGAAGAGAACGAGCATGAGAAGAAGACATCGAGGGGCAAGATCGAAGAACTAATTTGAGGGCCAAAACTATGTCGTTTTGCCACGTTGTCGTCAGCGATGAGGCGATGACCGATCGCGCCACATCGTTGCCACGTAGGCATTTTCTGCCAGAAATCGTTGGAAGGACTTAATCGGCAAAGTTGCAAAATATTTAGAACTGATTCAGTAAAGTTACAAAAATGTTTATGACTTACATGACAGTTGCCCCTTCACTGTCCTATAGTAACGGTTTATTGTCTGGATTTCACTATAATTGATAAGAACTTACCGCGGTATGGGCTTGCTAATGCTTAAGTACTTTCCCATAAGGTGCTGCTAATATTCTATCTTGCACCTAAACATACCGAGAACATTGTTAACACCTCTTAAGACGATACAATGACGCGCTTTCAAAAGACATTTTGAAGTACGTGAAGCTCTTTCGAAGTTTGGATTTGTTTACTCTCTTGATCTATCTCTTTGTCCGAAGCTTGAACTTCTTTTTATACTCCTCAGCGTCTGAACCACTTGCCCCATTGGATTCACCATAAAATTGCTCTAAAATTTTGGTTGCAACCTCAAACATTGAACCATTTGCTCTTGATTCGTTGTTTCCATTAAAAGCCCAATGCGGGGCCTTTTTCGAGTCACGAGGACTCTTAGACTGCATTTGATCGTCTAGATTTCTAAACATGATAAGGATTGGATACGATAGAATAAGAATCCATGGACTTCTTCATATCATATCATCTGTTTGGTGAACTTCGAACTTAAAGTCGGATATCTTAATATCTTATCAAATCTACTGTTTGGTAAATTATAGATATAAAGTCGAATATTCTCATATTTAATTCAATTTGTCATTTGGTAAACTACGGAATTAAATTTATATATTTTAAAAATAATAACATTAGGCAAGTATAAATTTGCATGTTTAATATTCACAAAATCATCCAAAACAATATATCTTTTTTTCAAATTAACAAATTCTTACCGAATTTTACACATCCTTTGAAATAATCTTTTGGTTACCCCATTCAACATCAAACATTTTTAGAATAACCTCAATTTTAATATATTCACTTTAAAACATAATTTTTTTCTTCTTGTCGCGACCTCCCCGAAGGTGCACCACCTAGGGTTCGGCTAATGGTTTGCTAAGTATGACTTAACTTGCAATTCATGACTTTGGTTTCACTTTCTTTAAACATGCAAGATATTTAATTTGGAGCCGCCACTAACCTATTTATGGTGAGTTGGTTAGAAAGCCATGTAAGGCATCGGGAGTCACGCCTTACTCTTACGAACCAGAGATCTAGGACTTGGGGACTTGGTTACGCTAAATTACTTTAACGCCCTTTCGGTACCTTTTCATTATTTTCGAAACTTCGCAGGCAATTCGGATTCATTTTAATTCTACTCCTAACATGCAATGGTGACCACTCATAAACTCAACATAAATAAAAATTCAAGAATGGAAAACATATCAAGTCAAATCTAAATAAAATCAAATAAAATAAAATCAAACCAAAATCAAATCACATCTAATTAAATCAAAATCAAATCACATCTAATCAAATATCAAATAGAATCTAATATAATTAAATCAAATCAAATCTAATCTAGTAAAATAAAATATAATTTAACAAAATCAAATAAAAATCTAATCTAATAAAGTATCAAATAAAATCTAATCTAGCAAAATCAAATAAAAATTTAATTTCCAATCTAACGAAATCAAATAAAAAAATCTAAGTAAAATCTAATAGAACAAAATAAGATATGCATGAAAATCAACAAATCTAATGCAATATGAAGTGCAATTTTTTTTTGGAATTTTTATGATTTAATTAGCCTAATTATCCATAGCTAAATATTACCTAATCTAAATTAGGACACCAAATATATCAATTCCTAATTTAAACTAAATCTTGTTCAACCAAAGATAATATCCTATAATGCAATCTAAGTAAAAAAAATATCCTAACAAAAATATCTAATATGCAATCTAAACTAATTATGCCAATTTACCTACAAGTGCAATTAATCTAAACATGCGATTATTAAAATAAACGTGCAATTCTAAATCTAAAAATGCAATTCCCAATTTAAACATGAAATTAATCTAAAGATGCAATTTTAAACCTAAACATGCCATTAATCTAATTATGCAACTAACCTAAATATGCAATTAATCTAATATGCATGCA
The DNA here is from genome assembly GCA_030064385.1 of Melaleuca quinquenervia. NCBI lineage: Eukaryota > Viridiplantae > Streptophyta > Magnoliopsida > Myrtales > Myrtaceae > Melaleuca > Melaleuca quinquenervia. Next base: position 15,295,187 of record CM057723.1, read on the forward strand.
ATGCAACAAAATTAATTCAAATATGAAAAACTAGCTAAACATGCATAAAAAGCAAATTAAACAGAAACAAGAAATCAAGCACCCCAAAAGTTAAATTCTAAAAAAAATGATTTTTTTTATTTTTTTATTTTTATCTTTAAAAAAACGAAAATCACAAAGCTGTAAATCAGACAAGTCCACTTCGTGCAGGTCCACTTCGTGCAAGTCCACTTCTCTCTTTTCACGTGCAAGTCAACTTCGTAGAAGTCCACTTCTCTCTTTTCACGTGCAGCCCATACACGAGTTAGTCCAGAAACAAATAAAGCCCGTCCCCTGCACAAACAAAAGTCGTCCAGCCCGCAGAGAGAAAAAGAAAAGTCAGCCCCAAGGCCAACTTTGACCCAATTCCAGCCCAGCCCTCCGCGTGAGAATCTCCCCTTTTGCGCGCAAAACTCAGCCCGGCCTTTCTCTTGTTGGCCTTCTTCTTGACATGGACGCACATCCAACAATAATATAAAAAAAAACAAGCAAAGCAAAGCAAAGGAAGACCAAGACTAATTCACTCTGGCAATTTGTTAAACATCCGAAGGACAGAGAAGGAACTCACTCATAAAGACAAAAATAGGATGGAATCATGGGCTTATTATGCATAAAAACGACCAGCATTAACTTAAGGGGGGGAATAATGCATCATGGAAGCTTTAAAAAATGCCAAATCAAACACACTCCATCTCAATTTCAAAGAACACAGCAAAAACATGAAGGTCACGAAAATAAAACCACTAAGCTCCCTACACGGCTCGGGGAAGTGGTGGGTCGGCGCGCTTGAGCGAACTCGAGCTCGTCCACAAAACCCCCCGGCCGTGATCCTCGGGACGGCTATCAATGGTACGGCTCAAAACCCACCTGTGAGCGGAGAAAAGAAGATATTGTCGCGCCGTGGAAGGTCCACGCCGGAATCAACGAACTTGGGTCTCCTCTCTATTTGCGTAAGGAAGAAGTCCTCTTTTTTTCCGAAAAAATTTTCTTGCGTCCACTTTCTCCTTCTCCCCTTTTTTCTTTTCCGTATCCCTTTGCGTAGAAGAAGCCCCTTCCTGTCAGAAGAATTTTTTTCACGCCTTTTTTCACTCTCTCTTCTCTCTCTCTCTCTCTCTCTCTCTCTCTCTCTCTCTCTCTGTATTTGCCCCCACCTTTCCGAAAGTTCCCCCTTTCCTTTTGCGTCCCTTTCCCTTTTAAAGGATCCTCAAAGCCAATATTCGGTCCAAGACTGAATATTGCTTTTGAAATCTTATTTCCTATTCTTCTCTTTTCCAAATATTTCCTCTTTTGGACCTAAAAATTATGTTTCCACTTTTTGTTCTTTCCTCTTTTATCCAGATGTAATATATGCCCAAAATTATGCAAAATACCCTAATTAATTAAATGCAGAAATAAAAGAAAACAAAATTCCTATTTTAAATGAAATAAAAAGTTTAGGTGTCAACATCTCTTTTACAAGTTCTTCAATTGTATTTTGTTACATGTCAAATACCAAATCAAATAAATGCCAAATTAGAATAAAGCATAAAGTCCAAAGTTTATTCGTTTTTTTTTCATTTATCATGAGGATGCAATAACAATTAAGTACATTAACGAACGATCTTTAAACAATTCGCATTTATAAAGTACTTTACATTTGCTGCATTTTGACAAAGTAAACTCATGCTCATGTGGACTGTCTTGACTTAAGGCTTCGTGGCTAGGTTTTCTGCCAAAGAGACAGAGAAACTATTTATATAAAAAAAAAGACAAAGGCAAAGAATATTATAGGTAATGGTAGTGTAGGGTTTTATAGATAAAAAAAATATTATAGATAATGGCTAGGTTATCTACATTACATTTGTTTAGTGGAAAAATGTTTGATTGCCCACTGCTTTTCGCATACTATAATAGAGATAATAACAACACTATATTTTATTTTCATATGAATAAGCATCGATTTTGAAATGCTTCAATATCTTATAGTTGAGAAGTTTCTGTTTGTAATTTAAAGGTGAATGCGATACCTTTTATATAATTGCCGCCTTACCTTTGGACATTCAACGGTGATTACAAACCAATGCACTTTGCTAAATCTTTTAGTGGCGATATACAAAAATTGTAAATAATGATCATAGTTTCAATTGTTTCGTAAAAAAAATTGAAAATTTCTTTCACAAAAATGATTGCTTTAATCGATAAAAAAAGCCTTTCCAATTATCAACAATAAATTATGTTTAAAAATTTTAGTGTATGATGGAAATATATATATATATATATATATGCGCGAAACATAAAATTATTTTTAAGAAATTATGTGTAGGGTTTCACATTTCTGATAAAAGAAATCCTATCCAACTTTATCCCATCATTCCCCTTGGATTTTTATTATCTGGTTTTTATCTCTTTTATATCCGATTTTATCCTATCATAGATAACTACCAAACCCGAGATATGATAAAACATATCATATCCAGATTTTAATCCGATCGACCAAACAAAACCTTAAAGCTTAAATTTATGAGGATATGTCCAATCCCTGACAATTCCAATACAAGAGCTTCATAAGTAATCCATTGACTTATTAGGGCTAATAATCAAAGTCCATCTAGTTAATTTCTCTACTATTGTGATGTGGGTCTCCAAAAGCCGTGTTTCATCAAGTAGTGAGTCTTTTGAAGTTGGACTGTCATAAGGGCAATACCTCTTCTCAATAAACTTTTGTTAAATGTATAATATCACTCATGAACTTTTGATTAATTTGAGAGGCCTCTAAATTATTCTTTAAATGTCCAATGCCATCAATTCGTTAAAGAAAAAGAGGGAAAAATCAAATCATTATAAGTTGTAGGTCCCCCATCTCGTGTGAACACAAATATGTTGAAGCATGAGACAAGCACTCCCATGCTAGGCAAGCCTTCAAGGGTGCGATGAGTGGGGAGGGATCGAGCAACGTGATGATTATCGTCTTGTCAGTGGCTGGTAGTCATCTCGGCGGTGGGCATTTGTGATCGGCGGGTGAAACGAGTACAGAGAGTAAGAGATTGCCATTAAAATTTATTAAATAATGCGTGAAACTTTTCATAAAGCATCGGAAATATTTGGTAAGAATTTGATATTTTTTGTGTGTAGTGAGTTTATCTTAACCTGTCTGCTCTATTACTTATTTAAACCCGGTGAACTTTAAAATGTAAATTCATCCAATAAATACATAGGATCCTAACCCTTCGAAGACTTTTTTACTTTGACCCTCTCGTAAACTACTCTGAGAGTCCGAGCATGGTCTCCCATACGAACTTGGACTAACACATTTTCTTTCATGGCATTTGTTTTACAAAAATCCTCTCCCCAATCACTTATAAATCAATTGTCCAAGTGTCAATTAAATCATAAACTCTTCCATACCAATTAACCCTAAAATTTTTACATGAAATTCCAATGTTGTCACTTCGGGTCAATTTTTACTGAGACCACTATTATGACAGTGTGCCACACAAAGCGATAGGCGATGACTAGTCCATCACGTTATTAACTTTTCATAGAAATTGAGTGAAATCATTAAATAGAAATTTCAGGGCAAAATTATGAGACTAAATTGATAAATCAAAAAGTTTGTGATTGAATTGATATATATATATATATATATATGTACATATATAATAACTTTATGATTGATTGGGTAGATTTCCTTCTTAGAAGATTATTAATTCATCGAGGAAACATCCTTAGCACATTAAACTCTAGATAGTAACCAAGCCATGGGAATCCAGTCGTTCTAATTTGAAACTGCGTTTCGCCATTCCGGCAAAAACGACAACCGTATTTGGAGATTTGCCTTTCAAGAAATCAAGGGTTTGCAATTTAGAGAACTCATGGAATTCCATTTTCGTCATTGCTTATGATGCCGCAATAGAGTGGCCGCCTCACTGATGCGAACACATACATGAACTGCATGATTGCATCTGTCAAAGATAGTCTTAATTATAAAAGTCGAATTTTACAAGATCTTGCCGTGTATTATAATATCTACCGTGCATTTAATTTGGTTAATATTTAATACAATTTGACCTCGTAGGGATTTGTCAGTACCCCTATGTATGTTGATCTACATTTTCCATCAGACCTATAATTCTCTAATTGAATGACGACACCATGGATAATGCAACTTCCATTCCCTCACTGCTGGTCATCGTCTTGCTTCTTATTTGGAAAAGAAAAAACCATCTTATAAAACAAGAATTTGAAACAAATCGAGAGTAAAGAAGACGTTCGTACCGCAGGAAAACCGGCCTAGAGGGAGAACATACGAAATCATGCGAGCTGAATTAGAAACGATGCAATGAAAAGTGAATCGGGTTGAAACCTAGTTTTGATGACGCGTTAATAATCCAATTCTAAAACTTAAATGTTATAAGTGAAGGGTCTAAAGAGTATATCAATTCGGTAAATAAGTGATGTGCAATATTTTAACATGTGTTATGTACACAAGTAGAGGCTTGTGATACAAAAGTCCGATTTACATAAATCATCTTGAAAATTTAGTGTTGTATATTTTTGTGCCAAAATAAACAGTATTGACTTTGATGTGCATTTGAGGTATATATCCAAGGTGAAATAATTTTATCACACATCAGAATTCAAATCAATTTTCTTATAAGGTTGGGTAAAAATTCTTCGATTTGATGATCTCTACTGTCTCTCTCGTGTTCATTGAGTAAGGTACCATTCATTGAAGGGTGTGTTTGACTCGAATTAGTCTAAGTAGAAATCGTGGTTTCTACATACTAATTTATCTCAAATTTAATGAAGCACATGATCATTCAATTAATATTGGGTCAAATGCACTGTTCAAACGAGACAGCGGAGACCCTTCTAGAGTGCAATCGCGTCCTTGCTTGATTTAGCTATTTGTTTGGCAACTAAGCAAAAGGAAAATGAACTTTTTTTTCCCGATTTCTTTGCTAGCACTTTAAAATATTATTTGAACTTCTAAAAATCATGAAAGGAATATATATATTTACCAATATATATATATATATATATATATATATATATATATATAGACAATCTGTTGCCAATATCTATATACCGGGGAATTCCAAGTGTCTTGTATTAAAGAAAAGTCCAAATGCATGAGTCACAATATGGAAAAAGTAACAATCAATTCAGACAAACTTGTTACGATTGTCATCTTAATTTCCGCTCCTCTTAAAAGCTCCACTCTCAAGATAATGGGACGCTAATGATTTTGAAGATGCACTTATTATTCATTTTGTAAAAGATATGGCTATAACCAGGCCAATGTACCTTCAATGATAAATCTTTCATATAATATCTTTACAAGAATTATTGTTTCATCTCTTTCATACCAAAAGAATGTATATTCTGAAATGTGGTTTCAACTTCTAGAATCAGCGGTCCAAGTCAATCTTTATTTAACAAAAGAACACAAATAAAACAAAACATATTATATATTTTAACCATAGATAAATCTAAAAAAAAACATACCCCATACTTCGAAAACACTCCAAATAGGTCGAATTGTCAAAGGGATTGAAATAAAATAGGAGCAATAGGTTATCTATAAGTAAATAATTCTTAATACATAGAATTAACCACTTGATCCAAGATTTTTGGTCTCTCTTCACAAAGCCTTTAAAGAAAGTTCAATTTCTTCTTCTTCTTCTTTGTTTGCCTCCTCCTAATGGGAAATTTATTACCATTCTAAGGGGAAAAGTGTTAAAAAAAGTTTTGAATATATTGTATTTATGCCAATTTAATCCTAAACCTTTTAAAAGTATCTTAAACCTTTTAATTTGATGTCGATTCATTTTTGTCAGCTAATGATGTATACGTTGGCCTGTGGACATGGCTCCATTAGTATTTTAAAAATATAAAAAGGGCAGGAAAAAGCACGCAAAATGTGCGGCCTCATCACCACTGCCCTACCACCGCTGACCCTTCCTAGCAACCCTTGTCAACCATAACCCACCTAAGTACCTGGCAATGGTGCGGCGACGGTTGCAATCCTCGCCTATGTTTTCCTTCTTCTTCTTCTTTTCCTTTTTAGTGTTTTTTAAAGATTACTTATTTTGGATTTCTTACCAGTTCTGTAGTTCTGCACAGTGTCATAAGTTTAATTGCTCAACTTTGAAACAAAGGCTCATGTACTGGAGTTGTAACACCTTGGAGATATTTTTTCATTTTATGCGTAGTAACATTGATAATTTTGTTATATTTCTTTTTATTTTTTAATAATTTTGTATTTTTATTTCTTTCTTCTCCCTTTTGTTGGTGACCAACCTTTGTCCACAAGGGATGGTTGGCCATCAACTATGCCTTGACAGGTTAGCCTTGCTTAGGTGAGGGTCACCATCACCCACCACAAGTGAGCCCAAGCCACGAGAAGGCGTGCCTTGGCAAGGGGTCCCCTTGCCAAATTCAAGAAGGCCAATCCTTGCCTAGGACAAGGTGGCCTCACCAAGCTTTGGGGCTCAGCCTTGCCGAGCATCACCATCACCTAGGCAATGCTCAGTAAGGTTGCCTTAGCTTGGGGAGGACTGGCCTTGCCCATGGTAGGCAGTGTGCGACCCATGCCCAGGCAACGGTAGCCCACAAAGGACAGTCATCAGCAAAAGGGAGAAGAAAGAAAAAAGAAAAAAATCATAATAATGAAAAATTTTAAAAATATTAAGATACTTTTTAAAATTATCAATGTCAACATATGTAGGGTCACATGTCCGAGCTGACATTCACGTTTGTAATATTCGGCCAAAATTAACTAGCATGACTGAATTAGCATCAAGTCAAATTTAGGACCAAGTTTAAATCAATACAATATATTTATGATTTTTTTGAACACTTTTGCCCCATTCTAAGCATTGATGGTGGTTCGTGCCTGCATGATAAGGGTTCATTTCTGTTACAGAATGAGTTTTTATGTTCTAGAATTCATTCTAGAACAGAATTCCGTTTAATAGAAAATTTTATTTTTTCTGTAACGACCCGTGCCCAACCCCATCTTCAAGGTCCAATTGGACGAATTTACGGGACTAAGTAGTGACCCGTCGGCCCCGGGAGTGTCCTGGATTAAATTGTGAAAATTCATCTCGACCGATTTCAGACTCCGAAAATTGCATTTTGGTCCCCCGACTTTTAGATAATTGCATTTTGACCCCCAAAAGAAGTGAATTTTGGGCCTATGGGTGTTTTTGGAAAAATTTCCAAAAATGACCGGTCAACGGTCAACCGTGACCGGTCGGACCGGTCAGACCAGTCTGGGGCACGCACGAACCGGCCCGGCCTAGACCAGCCCGAACCCGGCCCGGCCCACGCGAGAGCCCTTCCTTCCCTTCTCTTCTTCTTCTTCGGCCTTTTAGGCATTTTAGCGAGCACGTGGGAGACACGCGCGCGTAGGCCATCCCATCGGCGAGCTATAGCCAGCTAGTCGCCGGCAAGGACAGCCTATAGCCCTAGGCGTCCCCTCCGAGCAGGCCTCGACTGATGGAGGGCCGTTGGATGCGACGATGACCCCGTTCTTCCCCTCCACCGTTGGATCTCCTCGCCCCCCAGGCTGCTCGCGAAGCAACTTGCAACGCACGATAACTTCCTACTTTGAGGTCCGTTTGGCGCGATTCCAGCTCTCACAGCTTCCTCTTGACTCCTAGTTTGAGCCCCAACCGATCGCCACCTCTGCCTCCGCCCGTAGCACCACCGGCGGCCCCCGAAAGAAGGCTTCGCGTTCAGCCTCGCCCCTGTTCACGGTAAGCTGAACCAAGCTCCTTCTTTGCGATTTCTTCCAACTCTTCCACCTAGGGCTCAAACCATTGCATGTAATCTGTCCTTGGGAGTTCCTAGAACTCATTTATGGCTTTTGTTCGGATTAATTTCGCTTAGATTGGACGATTTTTGGGTTTAATCGGGATTTGCCCCAAACCGAGCCCTAGAACCTTAGATATGAAATTCCGGCCATTCCAGCCTTACCCACTCGAAATTGTTGACACCAATAGATTCCTAGGTGTCCCCTTGACTTAGATCTAGGCTTGGTTTCAACTAATTCGGTCAAGAACTCACGGATTGAGGCTCAATCCTTTCTCCCCTTTTCCCGAAATTGCAGCAGTCCGACCACCATCTTTGCAGACCGATTTCTCCCAGCTCCGGCCACCGTTGACGACGCCACCACCACCGTTGGAACCGTCTCTGAGTCCTCTTCGAAGCCCAACCGGTCTCGAGCTCTAATTTGGCCTGAGGAGGGAGAATCGAGTGCCTAAGCAACGAGTGGTCAGCCGGTCCGAAATCTGACTGGGGAACCCGGCCCCCGACCCGACCCAAACCCGGTCCGGACCCGACCCGGACCCGATTCAGGTCCAACCCGGCCCGACTAGCCAGCTGGTCCCGTTCCCGCGATCGCTGTGCAATCGAAGCCGCCTCGTCGCCCTTCATCGCTACTCCCGGACCCGGCCTGCCTCAATTTGCGAACCCAAACGGTGAGTGGAATTTAACCCTCTATTAGGCGTGTTATTGCTTTAGTAGACTTATAGGAATGAATGGATGAGCTCGATGAAATAGTTGGGTGGCTAGATTGCGTGTTTGGATGACTAGATACTCGATTGGATGATTTAGTTCAGGTGATAGTAGCAGTTAAGGTTTCGTTTATTTGACGTTTGAATCGGTTGGATGATGGAATACAATGGGAGGTCTGATAATGGCTTGGATGTGTAATTGGAGAAGATTGACACATGATTGGACCGATTAAGTGGCCATGAGTCCCTAATCATTGTTTTGGAGATTGATTAGATGGCCGTGGGGCCCTAATCACTGTTTTTGAGGTTAATAGGACTTATTGGGACGAATTGGACATAGATGGAATCCAATGGGTACCTTGATGTTGGGAACGGACAATTTGGCCAATTATGGCCGAGTACACGGTATTGATGGAATAGATGGATGCCTTAGATTAATTGTTCTTATTATGTTATGGATTTGACGTCAATTGATGAGAGGATTGATTGAGTAAATGGGAGGCCTGATTGTAACTCGGATGAGAATGCCGAGGGTTTGGCATTAAAATGGGTCGATTACGTGCCCAAGGGGCCTAATCAAAGGTTATTGGTCAATGAGACCGTTATTGGTGGTAGCTGAGTTGCGAAAGCGACGATGAGAAATTATTAGGGATTTCTGGATATTATTATATTTATTTAATATTTATTCAGCCAATTAGGGAGCTATTGTGCTTTAATTAAATTGGAAGTCGACGAGACCCAATTCGATGTTGACAGGACTGCATTGAGCTGATTCGATTTTGCAAGTCGACCGAGGAGGTCGTGGACCCCGGTTCGCTTTGATTTTGGCTGTTAGCCGAGGAATTAGGGCAGTATGCCCCAGTTATTAGTTGATGGGATGATTAAAACCAAATGGTGGTTGACATGTCGTGCCTTGGATTTGGCTATTGAAGGATGCCATGAAATTTGTGAATTGAATAGTGCCATGGATTTGGTGACTTAATGGATCAACAGACAAGATGACAACGTGCCATGGATTTGACGATTGATGATTTAGGCCAATTGTGGCTTGATATAGGATGCCATGGATTTGGCGTCGATTGATTGGAGGGTTAACTTAGTAAATGGGAGGCCTAATTATGGCTTGAATAGTGCCATGGACTTGGCGGGTGGAACGAACAGGTAGAAGGGATAATAACGTGTCATGGATTTGGCGATGGTACATGAATGAATGAATTGGCCAATAAGCCTATTTGATGGCGAGATGTCAATTGGGGCAATTGAACGTGGGAATTGACGATGAGGCGGGAAGGCTTAATTAGGGTCACATATCGATTGTAAATGGTCTTGCTTATTTAATTACCACGCAATTTATTTATTTATCATTTATTTTATTATCATTCTTTATTCATTTAAATTGAAATTTATTTATTTATTTATGATTGTTAATTATTTTAATTGTAATTTATCTCTTTATGAATGAATCAAATGGTCGAATGAATTGTGCGAATGGTGAATCGAAATGGCGTGCCATGGACTGGGCGTTGACGTGATTGGAGAGTCGAATAGTTAAGGTTGGTATTTATCAGCCAATTATGCCATGGAATTGGCATTAGAATGGACTAATGGGTGGTCGATGAGCCAATCGATGGTCAAGTGACATCGGGGGAAACGATTGAATTGGAAATTGGCAATGAGCCGGAAGGGTTGAGTTAGGGGGTAGACCGATAGTGAACGGTCTTATTACCTATTGAATTTGGTAATTTATTTATTTAAATTAATTGTTAATTAATTATACATTTGTTTGATGGGGCAATGTATGATGATTGTGACTGACTGGTTGTTGGGCTTAGTGCCAAGTCCCGGTCACGAGCTGGTTGACTCATAGAGAGAAAATAGAGGATGAGAACTGGAGAGTTTCAGGTTTTATTGGAAGGGTTAGAAATAATTAAACTCTAGGTGAGAGTCGAACGATGGAAGAGAAATTGAGATGATCATTGAAGGGTGAGACGCGATAGGGACCCTAGGGCAGTGGTATTCCTAGTTTTGGGTTAGGGATCACTCACTGAGATATTCCCGTATCTCACCCCACCCCAGATTCATTGCAGGAGTCGAGCCTGAAGCCAGAAGTGGAGCTGGTTGAACAAGAGTAGATCAAGACGAGATCGATAGTGGAAGAATTTTTAAGTATAGTGAACCTCTCCTAGGCTTGTATGAGGCCTGTTGAAGTCGATTGTATTTAATCGTATACGATTTAATGGCTGTAAATATACTGGTGATTATAGATGGCATGTGACCATGTTGATGGCATAAATTTGAAGGGTTGCAAGTATTGATTTTGTATTGCTTCCTCGTAGTATTGTGAATATGAGGTTTCAAGAAAAAGGGGCCGCGACCTATCTGGGACGTTGCAAATTAATTGGTCAGAAGAGAAAGAAATCGGGAACCACCGCGTGCCCAAGGGCGGGGCGTGGCGGGTCCTGGCATTTTCTATTTGTGGAATAGATTTGTTCTAGAAATATGTTTGACCAAAAAATTAGAAACACAAAATTTGTGATTTCTTTTCTAGAATGAGAAATACATAAATTGTTTTTCTTACTGAATTGCACACCATATACACAATTAATGCAACCTTATCACAATCTACCCTCTCTTCATTTTGACTTTTGTAATGTATTTCCTAATGGGATTATTTTAGGTTGAATTTTTTTTTTTGCGCAAGTACCACTTCCAATGAGGAGATCAATGCATCTAAAATGAATTTAAATTTACGCAATAATAGAAAATGTGATGAAATTTATCATTTTTTGTGCTAAAAAATAAGCATTTGAATGAAAATCTTGCAAACTCTAAAATGAAAATCTATTTGTAAAATGAAACATATAAATATAAACAAAAAAATTGTTATTAAATGGATTTCTGTTTCTAGTATAGAAATTATTTGTTCTTATCAAACACATCATTTCCTTAGAAACTCATTCTAAAAGAGAAATAGAAAATTTTGTTTCTATTTCAAAACTCAATTTCTAGCCAGAAATTGTATTATGCACGCTCTTAGTTCTTGTTCCAAAATGAGTTTTTCTCATACTGGAACAGAAGTCCGTTTGGTAGAACAAATTCATTTTTCTATTTCTAGAATAGATTTCTATTCTAAAAATGGATTTGGCCAAGAAATCAGAAACATAAAATTTGTGGTTTATATTTCAAGATGGGAAATCAAGAAATTATTTGTTTTACTAAACTACACACCATATACACAATTTATGCAAAGGGAAACGATACGGATTACATTGGTTTTAATTATAAATGGCATGTCTTTTCTTTTTCACCCTTCCACTCATACCTGACATTGACTAATGTCACTATGAGTGCAAATTTTGTGGTGCCAGGTTCTTATATTGTATAACGCAATTTGGCAAAAGTTAATACAAATCTCTTAATGTTACAAAAAAAAAGACATGTCTTTTGAGGGAATACTAAAGGAATAAATATTGTCATGCCAATTGCACTACAAGAGCCCCTTTAGCTTTCTTCTCAAAAAACAAGAAGAAGATGAAAGCATGAATGATCATTGCCAACCAAACAATTCTTAATAATTTCTTGAGCAAATAAGCAATACAAATAGGAAGATGTGGATATTCAAAATTAGAATGAATGTTATCAGGCAAATGCAGGTAAAGGCAGAAAAGGCAAAATCAAATGAATTTGTGCAATACAATTGCATTGCTACTGATAATTAATAGTCCAATTATTAATATCAATTCATTGTCAGTTGAACCGACTAGGGAAAAAGAAAGGTAGCTAAAAGATAGCTAACAAAACAAAGAAGTAAGGGCCAAAACAAGAAAATACAGTATGTATAACAAAATTATGACTATTTATGAATAATAAAATTATGACTATTTTAGGGATCAAGATTATAGAGAGAGAAAACCCAATTATGGGTAGCTGTATTTGTTAAAAATTTATCCCTTGTCACCGAGGTTAAGGGTTCGAAACCTATAATTACTAGAGTATTAAGTGGAGGGTATGGTGTTAAGGCCCTGTGTTAATCTCCCTCGATGTATAGGGACTGTCCCTTTAATGAAAGATTTTTAGACGATGGAGGATTTGATCGAAAGCATTTTTATTTTTCCTAGTGGGGTTATTTTAGGTTGAAATTTATTACTTTTGTGCAAGTACCACTTCCAAAGAAGAGGTCAATGTGTTTAAAGTGAATTTGGAGTTACACAATAATAAAAAAATGTGATGAAATTTGTCAATTGTTTGCATTAAATTAGCATTTGAAATTTATAGGAATGAACATCTTGCAAACTTTAAAATGAAAAATCTATTTGTAAATGAAATGGAAACATAACAAATTTTTTTTCGTTATCAAATAGATTTTTGTTTCTGTAATAGAACTTATTTGTTCTTGTTAAACGTATTTTTTTCCTCAGAAACTCATTCTATGACAAATTTCTGGCTAGCAATTGAATCTATAGGCCCCTAGAGTCTGAGCTTTAGGTAGTAGTTATAACTTCTTATAATGATCTCTTGTCATGTCCTTAATATCCTAAAAAAACCCATCTCGGAATGCACTGAACTCTATGGAGCAAACCATGTGCATTTGGACCTTCGGTCAAACAATATGCTGAACCTAGCCGCCGATGCCACCTGACCAGTCTCACCCAAGACAAAGTTTGCCAAGTTGGTCCTGTTACGATGTGGTTATCTACCACCGAAAGACTGAAACAAGCTTTTTTGTTGTGGCATAATGCAGAAGCTGGACGGAGAGGATACAAGAATATCAGATTTCTTCGAGATCATCGCAGGAGCCAGCACAGGCAGCCTCATCACCACAATGCTGGCGGCACCGGACAAGAAGAATTGCCCTCTATACAGTGGCAAGAACAATAAGGCCTTCTAAGATCATAGGCCCGAGAACTTTCCTCAACACAGGTCTTCATAATTGACTAGCAAACATATATTATCACATCACATATCATGATCCGATGACTAGAGATTAATCTATCATTGTAAATGACCAACTTTTTAATCTCTGCTTCTTTTCCTAGATTAGATGTCAAAGCATAATTGCTATCAATGTGAGGATGATCAAAGCCATGGTCGGACTGAAATACACAAGGAAGTATCTGTATAGTCTTGTTAAGGAAAAATGGGGGGAAAAGAATACTAGAAGTGCCATAACTTGTGTACGGCGCTCACTTTAGTGTCAAAACTTTCATTCGGATCACTTTAGTGCCACTTTTTCCAAAAAAAAAAAAGATCATTGTAGTGCTAACTCTAGTGTAATTTGTCGGAAATTCGACATGTCGGCACATTGGCTCGCTGAAAGTGCCAAATGTAATAAAAAATTCAAATTCCAAAAAAAAAAAAAGGTTTAAGGAGAGAACAACGAAACCGGGTCAAGCATGTAGTGATCGGGTCGAGACCAAACTCAAGCAAACTAGGAAACATCAAAGGCAGAGACCGATTGGACTTTCATCATGACTCACTCATGAGCATTTTGGGACCAATGGCAGCTGCTAAGGTGGTCGAAGATGTCATGGATGGCTCGATAAAAGTGGTTGGTCGGAGTTTTGGGTTTGGAAGGAGCAGTTGGATGACGGAACGAAATTCTCCTAAACGGTGAAATGCCGACGGCCAAGACCGGTGGCGATGTGCTCAGGAGAGACTCATGGATTTTTTCCAACTGGTGGCCAAAGCTAGAAACTCCAAAATCTTTAGATATAGCCATAAACCTCAACCGAGTGGACAAACCAAGTAACAAAACTTCTCAGCAAATTTCAATAGCCTTTGGGACCAAATCGATTGTGGCCAAGGGCTTGGATGCTTTCTCTCTTTGCTCGCGAAAGAGAGGCTCTCCGCGATCCGACTGAGTCTCGGCAAGATTCTGTCGACTTGATGGCAAGGAGGGTCTGCATGATGGCTTGGGAAGATGTGGAAATGATTAGCTTTCGATTAGTGGTGGTGGGTGGGTGGGGGTCGATGTGAAAGGGCTTTAGTTGCTTGAAATTCTAGCCAAGCTCCATGGCGAGCCAAATTTTGCATCTACGTGGATTTTTTTATTATTTAAAATGCTGACGTGGCACTTTTGGCCAGAATTGACACTTAAGTGATAGTTTTTTCTCCAATTTGACTTAAATGATTCAGCGTAAAGTTTTGACACTAAAGTAAGTGACGTACACAAATTATGGCACTCTTGCTGTCCTTATCCCGAAAAATTAGAGATACAAGATTACGCCAAATACTGACTAATGTGATTATTCTAATATTTGACATCAACGAGTTGCAGCCTACTATCTTCTCCAGCTTCCAAGTTGGGTCAATATTAATACAAAAACCTTACAAAACCCCAAAAAAGTAGCATTAGGTGAAAAACAAGAAGAGTATCTGGATCAGTTGCAATATTAATTTTTAATTGATTATCTGGTCGTGTTGTGAGTCTCAGGTGAAGAAAAATCTTAGCTTGGATGCTTTAGTCTCAGTCGTGCAGCTGGACTTCAGCTGCACCAACTTACCTTCCAGCCCACTACTTTAGAAACAAGAACTCTAATGGATCAGTCAGGAATTCAATCTCAACCATGGTGGCGTTGTGGCAAATAACCCGGCCGATACTCTCACTTGTATCACAAAAGTTTTGTGCTCCAAGGCATAGCATATTCTCAGGCAATATATGAACAATAAATTCAGAAAACTTTATCAATTTTGAGTTGGTTAAAGTATAACCTAGCTAGCATTCTGGGACCTAGCAATTTCCTTTGGTAAAACCTAGGGCTTCCTTCAAATTAGCTAAACATTACATATCCAAAACAGGGGGCATACCCTCCAATTGTATCGTTATTCACGTACTACTTAAGTTAGTACCATAGTTCGAATTGTAAGTCGTAAGACAAGAAGGAGGCTCATAAAAAAACAAAAACAAAAAAAAAATCCTTTAAATCCTTGCCCATGTTCGCAAAAGCATCGATACAGCAGTTTGCCTCCCTGAACAACGTGCTCATTTTGATTCACCGTATCTATCCCATCAATCTCCTGCCTTCAGAAAGAAGTGGCAGGAGTAAGAAATTACCATCATCAACCTTACTAAGTGCTGCATCCAAAAAAAAAAAAAAACCTTACTAAGTGCCCAAATATCATCAAGGGCATCTCTGAGTTTCTGAATGTCTAAATGAACAGCTAGCTACCGGAGCTCACTAGTTCTCCCCATTCTCCTTGAGGACTAAGTACTCATGTGAAGGAGGAAAAGAAATGAACCTGTGCACACTATGCAAGCTATACTACTGATAATGCAGACGTGGTAATCCACTTTCATTTTTCTGGAATCTAATAGCACTCCATTATAATTTTTACCTGTGTCTTATTATTTATGCATCGCAAGCGCTAGTGGCTGTAAGTGATTTGACCAAAGAAATAAGCATTGAGAACTCGGACTTTGATCTTCCTGACATGAAACCAAAAGATTATACCAGGTTTCTAGTGACACAATTAATTTTTCCATCGATAATCAATTAGATGATTTTAGTTGATCTCGTTTTCTGTTTCTTGTTACCTTCTGAACATAGGCTAGCGGAAACCCTGTCCAAGGAGAAGCAGGTCCGCCAAGGAAAATCTGTCGCCTCTATGAACTATATGATGATGGGTTATATATGCCATAGGTTTGATTCCATTTATACAAAGCGTTGAAATTTGTTGCAGGTGATCAAATAATGAACCTCTCAATGGATCACATTTTCGATCAATAGCATGTATATCGCGTTGTAACTTTCCTAATATGGAAACATTGAGAAAAGAATCGGACTTCAGACCTCAATCCTACCTCCTAGTAGTTGGCAGTACAACTAACGAATATTAGTATATGCTCTCTACAGATGAAACTGAACCTGCTATATATGCTTGTCACGATTATTTACTTAATGATGAGAAAGTCAACATCTAGGCACTGCATGGATTATTTTCACTAAATTTGGGGGTCATTCTACATCTGCGGCCACAAACTCTCTCGTTGATAGTAGACCCTTGACTTCCTAAGAATCTTAGGATTGAGACTCAGCAAAAGCAGTGAACTGCCCGGGGGCAAAATATATGGTGCTAAATGCAAGGATCAAGATTGGAGCAACCGATCTTGTTTTATTCCACAAGATCCTCAAGTCTACATAAATTTGGTTCATCCGGATAGCAATCTTCAGTGTTTGACCTGAAAAATTAGGGGGCGCATGATTCAAATTCTGTCAAGAATTCTCATTCTAGAATTGATTTTTTCTAATTATGTTCCCGAATGAGTTTCTGAAGAAAGAAACACGTTTGATATGGACAACGAATTTCTATTCCAGAATGAGAAATCCGTTTGATATGGTAAAAAATTGTTGTTCCTGTTTCTGAATATGTTTCTAATTCATTTGAAGAAATTTTTAATTTTTTAGATTTTAAGATGTTCATTCCAATAAAAATGAAATATTTTTTACTTAGCCAAAAAAATTTACAAATTTGTGGATAATTTCTATTATAATTGAACTCCAAAGTCACTTATAAATAATTCCCAAAGAAACAGGGGAGATGAAGATACCCAACATTGATCTAAGAAATTTTTCATGAAATCTCACATAATATTTCAAAAGACGAGAATAATCATAAAACGGATGCAAGATATGAAACCAAAACTCACATTACAACATGACATTACAAAAGTTGTGATAAGAAATTCTCAAATACACCATAGAAAAAATACATAATAAAGGTCGAAACTACAATATCACATGACATTACAAAAGTTGAAATAAAAAATTCTCGAATACAACATAAAAAAATACATTCCAAAGGTCGAAAATACAATATTATGGAATATGTGGCATATTATGATCTATTGCCATTTTATTGGCAATACGCTTCCTAAATAAGTTCATCTCATTTTTCTCCTCATTTGATGTGTCACCTGCATCGACATCTTCTGTAGGTTCAAACAAGTGCTCTGAATTTCCGTATTCGGCAAAGTTTCTATCCCTCGTGTCTTCATCTCGAATGTAGTTATGGATAGCACAACATGCAATTACAATATCTGCTTGCTTTTGAATTGTAAATGGGGGCATGTGTTTCAAAATGAAAAATCGATTCTTCAATACCCCAAATGATCTCTCAATGACATTTCTAAGTGAAGAATGCCTTTGATTAAACAACTCTCTTACTGTTGTTAGTTGTCTCGCATTACCCCTATATTCGGATAGATGATAACGTTCACCTTTAAATGGAGTTAAGAATCCTGGAGCTAATGCATATCCTGAATCTACCACATAGTATTTACCTAAAACAAAAAATTAATTTATAAGTCAAAATATTGTATAATAATTATAACAAATTAGTCCTTATGAAATTCATAAATACCTTGTGGTGGACGAGGAAATCCTAAATTAGGATTTTCGAGTGCTGCCGCTAGCACCCGACAATTATTGGCAGATCCTTCCCAACCAGCATAGACAAAAGTAAATTTCATATCAAACGAGCATGCGCACATCACATTCTGTGTGGTTATTCCTTTCCTGCCTCTATATGGGATTTGCTTGGACATAGGCATAGAATTATGAACATGAGTACCATCAATAGCACATATGCAACACTGTCATTTTCTCAAAAATCATTATTATACAACATTGAAAACAAAATGAAATCGATAGAGCAAAAGAATGTATACCTTGAAGTAACGTTTATGCCTAGGATCCATAAAGATCTCTTTTGGGACAACATCAAATGAAGGTGGAATAATATTCTCAATGGATAGATTGCGAACTGCTTTCAGCATATTGTAAAATATTTACTAATAATTTGTCCTGAATGTTGAAATCTCTCGCATAGAACCCTATTTGAGCATTTATGACAAATCATATATAAAAAGATCCCAACTTGTTCATCTACTTTAATTTGTCGACTATCTCTCAACTAGCCTCTTGACTTCATCAAGTTGCATAGGTTGACAAACACGTGCCTTTGCATTCTAAATGCTTCATATATTCTATCTACATGTCCATACAGAATCTCCCTCATCCATCCAGGTCCTGACAATAGCTATCCCTAATAGGTTCTCTTTTGTACATCGACATATCCATTATGCATAACCATGCTATCACTATATCTATATCCGTATCATCAAAATTTATTTCGACCGCTTCAGGTCCTGACGATACTTGGTCACTACTTTCAGCGCCCTCCATATTACCTGATTGACAATGTTATCACAACATCTTAGTCAATAATTCAATAATATTGCATAATAACAACAACACCACACCTAAAATATCTCATATGATGGCAACCAAATATCATAAAATAGCCAAGATGTCATAGTTAAATCATTAAAATACAAAATCAAAGTATCTCAAATACATAATTCATAATAGATGCAAACCAAACATAAAACCATTAACTATTTCCCGACATATAATTAAATAATTTCAAGTAGGTCACGTCTCCTCTCAGGTAGAGCTAAGATGAACGCCTCTCTCCAAGATGCATTATATAAGGATTCCTTTACAGCTTTGTTGTACAACTCCTTATCTAAATCAGTCATGCCATTTACAATAGCCATCACAGCTCTTATGGAGTAGGGGTCTACAGGTGCTGACGATTGTGATGGTCCAGTGGAGGAAACTGAGGCACTAGTTGACTGACTACTCCTGAATGCAATCAACTCTCGAATGGCTTTGCAAGTGTTGGACATGTCATTTGTCTTGCTCTTCCTTCTCCTCCTAGCATTTGGAGTTCTGTCTATATTGTGCTTTCTACGGTTTGCTGATATAGTAACGTTGGGTGTAAATAATCCCTCATCAGTATGCTGTGACCCCAAATCAGTCAGATTACCTATCACATCAGCATCACCATCAAAACCACTATCACCACCACCATCACCACCACCACTACCAGCATCAACAGTATCACCAACAATTTCATCTCCCTCTGAGGACAACATCTGTTCATTATTTCCTACTGCATACTCTCCAGTAGCATATGTATCACCGAAAATAGTACACAAATCGGGATACTGAGGAAAGCCATCTTTCCTAAATTTAGCCAATTCCTTATTATCTTGCTATTTTTACAATAATGACATACATTAGCAACATTATCTAAAGTTATAATGCTCATAATAAAAAAAATAACCAAAGTAATGAATAAGACCTTTATGTGAGACTCCCATACACTATCATCCTCCACAGCAACCCTGTTGTTAATATGATCCCAGCCAAATCCAGATTGAGATAAAAGTTTCTTGAAACTTCCATATTGTATCCTTAGCTTATTGACCTTGTTCTTCAATTGCATTAAAGTAAAATTCAGCCCTGTCCGTTTGGTGAATTCGACACGTATGTTATTCCATCCCGTTTTGTTGTAAGTAGAGGTGGTGTGATTTCCTTTTTTTACCTCTACTACCAACAAACTAATGAGCTCGTTGGTCAATGGCTCAGTCCACTTTGCCATATTAAACTCTTTATGAGATGCCATTTTACCTTAATGGATTGAACATTCAATATTACAATAATATACAATGCTATGACTAATAATCAAACGAAACGAAGAAAATAATATGCTAAACACATAAATAACGAGCAGGCCCCAAACATGCAGCAAAAGAATGACATAAATAATGAGCAATCTCAAGAAAAAATTTCCAGCTTGTAGATCTAAGGAGCAACTCAATGCTGTAAATACTATGTTTTCATGAATTACAAGATGGTAACACTCACAAAGAATACAAACAGAAACAAACAGTTTTTCACAAATGTAAGTACGAGAGTGTTCAAGTAGAAAGAATAGAAATTATGGTTTCCGTCAAAGTCTTTATCAACCATAAGAAGATATATCTAGGTAAGGATCCGTTGGACTCACTTCCCTGCTCAATACACCCACAAACTGCATGTGTAGTTTGATGTTCTTGAACAAAGCATAACATTTCTAGAGATAAAAGCGTTTACCTTGCAAGATATCCTAACTTTCTGAACCCTTACACAAAAGACAGGTGTTCAGATTTTTCTCGCTATAGTTAACTTGTCTTTAAAGAAGAGCATGAATTTCTTAAAAAAGAAAAGATAGAACAATGGCCTCATATTGTAGAGAGCTCCACAACTTGAATAATTTTTTTACGGGGTCTCTGAAATTGTCAAAAAGCTAAAGACGGTCCAAGAAATCGAAAATAATTACAAGTAATTTAGATTAGAGACAGGGAGGAGTCCAAGAAATCAAACTTCAATCTGCTTAAGATGATCCAACGAGGGAATTTGATCAACGCATCAAGTGTGCCAGATGCGTTGATCAATGGGCTGCCTAATCTTTGAGTCAAAAGCAGTTAAAGTTGTTAACACAATGCCGTGCGGATTATCGTCTAACTTTGGTAGACTTGATAGTAAATTAATGAGAGTCAATGTGAATGTGATGACCAATTCACAGTCGTCCCCACCCTAAAAAAAAACAAAACAAAAACAAGAAAAGAACCAAAAACCATTGGAGAACGAGGGCACCAGGAAAGAAGGCGAAACCCAACGGAATGGTGAAAATCAAACTCTACATAGACAAGTCCACACAAAATAAATTCATCCAAGATGTCAAATTCACCCAAGCGCAACGATCTTCATACCCAAAATAATCCAATAAATAGAGAAAACAAACAAGAAGATGAAGAGCGTTTTGAGATTTTTACCGCAAAGGAGCTTTTCGAGCAGCGGCGGTCGAAACAGAGATGCGAGTTGGTTCCTGTCAAACAGTATGGCCGAAGAATTCTGCAGTGGAGAAGCATAGAAGATACTAGTGAGCGAGTGAGAGGCTAACCGAGATTGTTTGAGAGAGTAACGCACACACTCAGATCTAGACACAAACGCAGGACAACAAATGCATCAAACGCACGGGACACAAACGCAGATCTCGCGAACAGGACACCAATGCTCATCTCCATAGACACAACCAATTGCGAAACCAAATAATTCCGTAAACTCCCCCTGACCTTGACAATTCAACTTCGTCCTCACTCATCAGCATTTCAACTAATTGCTGCAATTTTGACTTTGGTTCCAGAAAGCAGTTGGCATCTTAAACTGAATTCAACTTTTCACATGGGGTTTCACTTTTTCATCAGAACACACACACACACACACACA
The DNA here is from genome assembly GCA_030064385.1 of Melaleuca quinquenervia. NCBI lineage: Eukaryota > Viridiplantae > Streptophyta > Magnoliopsida > Myrtales > Myrtaceae > Melaleuca > Melaleuca quinquenervia. The sequence goes on from CM057723.1 coordinate 15,316,824, forward strand.
CACACACACACACACACACACACACACACACACACACACAGAATGAAGTTGAAAACACGCACACACAAACCTTGATAATTTCTCGATGAACCCAAGCAAGAAACATAAGAACAAGCTGCGATATGGGTGTCGACCAGATGAGAGCTCCAATTCAGGGACGGAGAGGCTGCGAAAGAAGGGGCGAAACAAACCCTGGCTGAGCAATAAATCAGATAAACAAACCCTAATGACCAAATCGAGCAATAAATCAGAGAAACAAACCCTAACTACCAAATCGAGAGGTTCAAGCACTAGTCCGTCTCCGATGAGAGCTAGAGAGAGGGGGAGATCTCTGTTACCTCACGCGGAGAAGGAGAAACAGAGAAAGGGCGGATGAAGATCTCTGTTTCCAAGTCCGGTGGGAGGGAGGCCGAGGCCGAGGCGTGCGGATGAGGTTGAGGCTGAGGCGGAGGCGGGGACGCGCGGACGAGGTTGAGGAGAGGCCGAGGCCGCGGCCGACGCCGGCAGAAGAGGCAGAGGCGTGCAGTCGCACGGAGGAGAGGTGGTTGGGAGAGAGAGGAGAGGCGTTCGTGAGTTTAGGACAAAGTGGAGAGAATGGATTCTCTTCAACGGCCCGATCACCAGAAAACCAATCTTAGAATGAAAATTCATTCCAGAATGAGTTTTCCCAAAAACTCATAACAAACACTATTCTGTTTCAGAATGAGCTTTTTTATTCCAGAATTCATTCTGGAACAGAATTAAGTGCCTGTCATGTGCACCCTGAAGAACCGTGCTTGTCTAATTAGCAAGAGTACATGTTCGTTTTGTTGAAGGCTGTTAACACTTAAATTTTGATTGCATAATCTTTGGGGGAATATGTGCGGATTCAGTCAAGATTACGAAATATGTGAGAAAAATAATATAAGAAATTTCTGATTTGATATGTAGATTCTGCATATAGATAGCATGTGATCAAGCAAGGAAATATATATATATATATATATATATATATATATATATATATATATATGGTTAAATCTTCCAACGATTGACGGAATATCATGCTAAAAATGTAGCTTCGAACTCTTGCCTATAAAGCATCCAAGAGCCGCAAGATTACCAGGAGGCCACACTTTTGACAGATACGGCCACATTAGGAGTTCAGCACGAAAGAGAGAAAAGAAAGCTAAAGCTAGGGTGTCGTGCGCGAGAGGCTGGCAGAGAGATTGAGAGCGAGAAAGAAAAAAAAAACGAACGAGTCTTCTTCTGGGGAAACACAGAGAGAGAGAGAGAGCAGGAAAGGAAAATAAAAGGGGAAGGGAAGTCTTTCGTGAGATGGAGAGTTGACCAGCGAAACAGAGAGAGAAAAGTGAGGTGGAAGAGCAGAAAAGACAGAAACACAGGTAATTGAAAGAGGAGGAGGAATCTTTGACTCCTCTTTGACGTGTTGCAAAAGAAGAACGTGGGCTGCTTCGGAAAGATTCGATCACGAGCAAAACAAAGAAGAGAGACCGCACTGCCTCGTGAAGCTTCAAAGCCGTCGTTCTGATCCGCTCGAAGTCCTTCACCGCGGGTTGCCGCTCGCCTCCAGTGAACACCAGCCCACCGTGGAAGTCAACGAGCTTGTTGTGGTTTTCCGATTGATCCTTTGTTGCGTCTAAAATTTTTGCTTGCCGGAGTTTAACCAGTGCTGCACCGAAAAGACAAATTCTGCACTTGAACCAAGCAGACCACTTGTGTTTTGCAGCTTCTCGCCCAAGCCGCGTAACTGGTCACTTCACCACCGAGCGTCACTGCTAGCCGCCATATTCGTCACAATCGGTTTACATTTAGAAAGGTCATCCTCATAGATTCGGCAAATATCTTATCTTATTTGTCTTGAGTATTTTGTTGCTTAAGATTAATAAGATTTCATGTCTAACTTGATTGTTTTGAGTGATAGGCATTATTTGGGATTTATTTTCTAATTTGCAACCACACATCAATTTTTTTATTCTATTTATAAGGCTTTAGATGGAATAATTAATTGCGTGGAAATTTTTTAAAATGATATTTAGATCAATTTGTCGATTTTATTCGCGAAATTTGTTGATGAACTTAGATGCTATTTCTATGTTAGAATTGATTTACTAAACTGATTGATTTGATGTGTTTTCTTTTTTTATTCAAAAAACATAAAAAAAAATTGCATGTTTAGATTGCCTTGGGGAAAATTACCAAAAAATTCCTAAACATTTATCACTTATGCTGATTCAGTTATCAATTTTTTTTAAGCCGATTCAGTCTTAAATCTTTTCAACCTTTGCCATTTAAATCCTTCCGGCGGATTTTGGCTGGAAAATACCTATGTGGATCTCGTCGGCGACGACATGGCGATAATGGAGCGACATGTGGCCACAAATTTCTTTCTTCTTTTTTTTTTTCTTCTCCAACCGCTCCAAAGGGCGGCGAAGCCTTTGCTAGCGATGGGCAAGGGTGATGGGGGCTGGGGAGGCCGCTGACGCCCTAGCCCATTGCCATCGAGGGCTGGGTAGGGGCAGGACCGGCCTTGTCTAGCCCTCGCTGATCCCTGGAGAGGCCAACCAACGGCCAGTAAGGGCCGGGCGACGCTGGCCCCGCCCAGATCTGGATAGGGGCGGGGCCGACCAGCCTAGATGTAGGCAGGGGCGGGGCTACCCCGCCCAGATCTGGGGAGGGCGGCCTCTCCAACCCTCGCCGCCCTTGCCTGTCATCGGCAAGGGCTTCACCACCCTTTGGAGCGGCCGGAGAAGAAAAAGAAAGAAAGAAATTTGTCACCCCGTCATTGTCACGTTGTCACCGTCAACGTCCACGTAGGCATTTTCCTGCCAAAAATCCGCCGAAAGCATTGAAATGGCAAATGTGAAAAATGTTTAGGATTGAACCGGTTTAAAAAAGGGTTGAGGACTGAATCGGCATATGTGGTAAATGTTTATGACTTTTTTAGCAATTTTCTCGATTACCTTGCATGTCATATAGAATTAGGTTGCATATTAGATAATATTGCATGCTTAAATTAGGTTACATAATTTAGAATTTAATGAAAAGATAAAAAAAAAATGTCATATGCATGTCATGGCTTGCACACTAGGTTTGGTTAATTGAGAATTGCATGTCATATAGAATTAGGCACATTAATCATATGTCGTATTATAGTAGTTACATGAAGCTTCTTCTTACTTGTCGTTAAGATTAGCACATTAATTGCATTGCATGATGACCTCACACGTTAGGGATATATTAAAATCAATTTAAGTTGCCTGCAAAATATTCTTTATAAAATAGAAGAAATGGTACCGAAAGAACATTAAAGTAGTCTAGTGTAATCAAGTTTCCATACCAATCTCTTGTTCGTAGGAGTAAAGTACAACTCCCGGTACTTTTAAGTCTAACTTAGTAATTTATTAGCCTAACCCTAGGTCGTGCACTTTCTATGAGGTCGCAATAAAGGCCTACTTTTGATCGCCAGAATTGTGTATTTTTTTAGGCAGATCCTCCAAATACGGACCTTGTGATCAGAAAATTATATTTCTTGCATGGGACGGAGGACCATCACATTCATTAGAGGTTACTCGAATAATCAAAGAGTTTAAGATACTCTATCGTTATAAGAAAAGCTTACATAAAAAGATTGCCGCTTGTTAATACACGTTCGAACTTGTCCACATGGTTATTGATACACATCTGAGCTTATAGGATATTTCACCTATTACACAACTGAAGATGCATTAGAGAGATCATCTTGACTTGTCCACCAAGCACAATTTAAGGGTGCACTTTGTCCCATTAGACTGTGCATTCAAGATTTTGTTCCTGGGGCTTGAATCGAACCATAGAAAGATGAGCAAACTCCCCTACTATCTAATCCAGCACGTTGTTGATGCACAAAGTCAAACCACGTCGTATGACATCTTGGTTTTAGATAGTCTTGGAGGAGCAGAACGGCATATCTTATAAAGCCTATGTCCAAGTTGGACTTAAAATGCCCCAGCTTTTCTTGTGGAATCTTCATTAGGTCATTGACAGCCAAAAAGAATTATACGCGATAATACCAACAATTAGACGCAATGGCAACCCGCAAGAGAAGACCGATGCCAAATTGGTTCTTATTCATAGGGCAGGTATTTCCCTGCTTTCACTGAATCCACTATAAGTTCCACATAAAAATGACTGCACGACGTTCTGTCTGGCATAGGGTTTAAGTTATAGCTTTATACTATGCTTTGCTTGACAGAGTTTTGGAATGATTGGCGTGACGACTGCGCTTCTCTTCCACAAGTAGCTTCGCGAACCTATAAAAGGTGCGAGAGTGAGAAATTTGGTCCATCGATAAGAGCAGTACATTATCATTATACTGAATTTTCTACTTGTGAAATGACATAGGCTTGGTCAGGGAACCGTATATATGGCTTTGAGTTACGGAAAAACGAAACTTCTAATCGTACCTTTTCAGAGCCTGTTCATTGGTCTCCATCTTTGCCGGCTCCAAGTTACCAGTCTCCAGGTTCACCTTCGAAACTGGCTTCTTCAGCAATTCCTCGCCGACTTTGACAAGATTGTTCAGATTCTCCTTTGTAGACGTGTCGACTGAGGATGCTGTCCCTCTCAATGTGTCGTCCTGCAAATCCTCAGTTATACTTCGCCAGCTGCTAGAACTATGATTATTTAGGGATAAACGTTTCTTCTTTCAATAGCCTAGACGTTCCACATGAAACTCAGACAAAGAAGAGGAGCAAGAACTACTTTTCTGTCTATGATATTTGGAGTTTAAGCGCATCGTGAATCACCTGAATCCTGAGATAGTTACTTTCACAATCAAGGGCTTTGAAAACCACAGAAAGGTGAAAATCAACCATGTCGGCACTTCCTTGCATGAACGCATCCACTAAAGGAACCGAATTGGCTCCCATTAACCAACCAAAGACTCCCCATCTGGCCACCGACTTGGCCTCATACTTCTCCTCGACTTTTGCCGATCCCGTTCCCAAGGATATCACCAGAAACCGGCCGAACTCCGATGCATTTATGGAGTTGAAAGCAGGGGATCCCCTGGTGATCTCTTTCGTCACTTCGCTGATGGCAATCAGAGTCTAATTGGAAGGAAAACAGAAGACGTGTCAAGATGAACAGTGTCGAGACAAAGTTTAAAGACTCGGTCTTCAGAACATGCAGCGCACCGGATTGTTGGCCGCCATACCACCGTCAATGAGATTGAAATCCCTCAGCGCACCTGTGGAGTCTGAGGCTTGAAAGAAGTGGGCCGGCAAGTAAGTCGGTGCTGCTGAACTACCGATGCAGATATCTGAAATTAGAGCATTGAGGCTTGTCTTCCTTTTCACCTGAACACTCGAAAACAATGTCAATTGCTTTTCAATACGGTAAAGGGTCGCTTTTCACGTAATTATTGTAGAAGAAAATGGAAGTACACCTCAAAGCTGGAGAAGATAATAGGCTGAAGCTGCTTAATATCAAAGGTCGGAATAACAACATTGGTCAAAGCCTGGTGTAGCCGCAGATTTCCAAGCTTTGCCCTCAGAAGGCTGTGCAGATACTTGCCATCATATTTTGGCCCAAACACAAGCTTTGCCGATTGTGTAATGGAGGAAAACAAGCAGCTATTTGAGAAACGAAATGCAACAGAAATATGACAGTTAGGAAGCTTTACTGAAGAGAAAGATGGAACCAGATTGCGATTTTAAGGTTAAGACAGAAAAAAAAAAAAACAAAGATGATCTCTGACTGCGCCTGCACCTGTCCTGTGGGAATATTTTGGGGCCATTTTCGAAATAAAAGGATTTGATGTCTTTGGCGGCAAATAGAGGACGGTTTTCCTCATTTGGCGCCGTCAGCATGGCAGTCAGAAGTCCGCCTGTGCTTGTTCCTCCTATGACGTCGAAGTAATCCGCAATCCTTGCATCCTTGCCGTCCAACTTCTGCATCATAGAAGGAGAGCACGCGACCAAAATGAAGAGGAAACTTCAATTTTATCAGGTAAGAGCCTGCGGTACTGTGTCAGGAAGTGTAATAGAAACAATTCCCTTCTTCTCCTTTGTATCAATGTGATCCTCAATTTAGCCATTTTGGAAACTGCCAAAACCAATTACAAGTCCAAGTTTCATAGGACACACTCCTTACACGTAATAAAAAGCGTCAAGCCATGTGCATATGACCTGTAACTCAGATTCCAGGCAAGCTAGGATGACTCCTGGAACCACTCCCCTTATGCCGCCTCCATCGATGCTGAGGATAGTAATAAGGTTCCCGTAAGTCGGAGGCTTCAGGGTCAATTTCGCGTGTTCCATTTCAGCAAAAAAAGGAGGTTTGATGAAAGAAGGCTAATCCTAGCAACGTGCGAGCTTTCTTTTTTTCTTTTTTTTTTCATTCCGAGCTTTCATTTGATTGGAGTGGATTTCCTGTCACCTTTATATATGCCGATGATGCAACAGTTATCGTGGTCCTAAAGAATGTGTGATCATTCCTGAAGCCTCCGAAACATTGTCATGGGACCAAATGATTATCCAGTTGAGGCCATGCTTTTTTATTTTTCTTTTTCCCCTTCCTCTTGAAGAACTTGGATTAAGCTGGAGAGCACAACCCATCATTTGAAGCTTGAAAGAAACATGAAACCATTTTCATTAGAGGAAGTAGTGCCTTGTAGGTTGGCCAAAAGCCAAACTCGTCGCTCTGGGAAAAGGATCTCCTGAGGATTGTTGGTTCTAGGCAGAAAATCAGGAGAATGTTAGGTGAGGAAAAATTAGGTGAAAAGGTTTTATCATAGCATGTGGATTGCAAATTGTGCAGCACTTTGATGATGCATGGCGCTAATGCCGCACTATTGAGCAGAGTGCTTCATTTGCATCACAGGTTTTCGCAAACATCACAGTCGCCGGTGTGTGCCTTCAATCCACTCTGCAAGTGGTGGTCACCTCCCTGTCCGACACACATGTACCCGCCTTATCGCCGGTCCCTGCTTTCAATCCACTCTGCAGGTGGTGTTACCTCCAAGTCCAATCGAAGCGTAAGTTTCCTGATTGCCATTCAGGCTGAAGCTTCCGCTCTTAGAGAGATGGTCTTGGAGATGCCTTTCGATTGCAATATCCGGAACTTTAGAAACATAATGTGACTTGAACCTGTTTCCGGATGATTGCAGGACGTTACTGCGCGTGCTGCGAGGCCGAGGATTAATCTGATCGCCAGAACCAATCGATATGTTCTTGGATACTCAGCTTTTGAAAGTGCGGATCTTTCAAACCATCATGTTGGCCCGTCCATGATTAGTCTGAGGATTTTTGTGTAAATTTTTTTTTGTGAACGATAAAAAAAAATCTTTCGTTCTTTTGTGAAACAAATTATTATTTTGAGAATATTATTTTCAGAATCATTCCTTTTTCAATAAATAAACTTATGCTAAGTTAGGCTCCGTTCGTTTTACGGAAAGTATGGTATTTGTGAAAAATATTTTTCGGGAAATCATTTTTCAGAAAAACGTTAGTATTTTCTGGTGTTCATTTGTCAAAAATTGCCGGCTTGCTAGCTTCAAGCAAGAGCAAACCACACTATTATAGACCATTTAAAGGTAAATAAAAAAGACAGAAAATGTTTTTCACTTTATAAAAAAGATGAAAATATTTTCCCCACTTTTGAATGTGTTTTTTTCATTATTGGAAATTATTTTTATTAACTATTTTATTTCCGTGAAATGAATACCCGAAAATTCGAAAAGAATTTCTTGAAAGTTATTTTTCTCAAACAAGCGGAGCCTTATAAAGTATTTAATTTTTTGAGATAAGCAAATGCAGAATTGCAACATAAAGAGAGAACTAGGATTTTGTAACATCGTGTGGGTTAAACTTTACTTGCTATGTCCCGGCTGGTGGCAAATTACTTGGTATTCTTACCACGTTCAACGAGTATTCAACTCGATCCATGTGATAACATGAATTGGTTAATGTTGATAATAATAAAAAGACTCATCCTGCAACTGAGATCTTTTCGAATATAGAGTAGGTCTCTAAAAATTTTCTAACGTTTGCGTGTGCAGATTACTTTGTACCGTTTTGTGACTAGTAATCTTATAAAGTGAATAGTAAATTTTAAGAAGATAAAAAAAAAATCAACTCTCGTGAATGAATATGCGTGGAGATGATTAGCGCCCGTAAATTTAAGTTCTGGAGGAAACAAATTTGTGAAGAAAGATGGTTGATGCGATAACACCACTTGAAGAAGAAGTAATTTGCTTAATAAGTGAGAGGGATTAGAGATGGCAATATGGTTTATTAACTATATTTTCCCACTCATTATTAGCTAGATTAAATTTAAATTTGGGCACTTCCATTTTATAGATGTGCTTAAATATTAATCAACGTTTTCACCTAACGGCTTAAACTTTTAAGACAGTTGTCAGTGGTGCTACAAAATATCACATGGTATCAAAGCAAAATATCCTGAATTCAAATCTTACCAGGCCCTTGTTTTCCTAAATATTTCTACGCTTAGTACAAGATAAAAAGATCAGACTAAGCGTGATGGGGAGTATGAAAGTATTTAAATGTTAATCAACGTCTTCAACTAATGGTTTAAACTTTTAAGATAGTTAGTTGTTGTAACGGCCCACTTCCAACCCCTTCTTAAAGGTCTAATTGAGCGAATATTTGAGTTTAGTTGGTGGCCCGTCGGCCCTAGAAGTATTCCGAACTAAACCATTAGTTTTCATTTCAGGCAATTTCGAAATTTCAAAAATCGCGTTTTAGACCGTTGATTTATATATATTTGCATTTTTACCACAAAAGAAGTGAATTTTAGGCCTATTGGCATTTTTGGAAAAGTTTAGTCATGGTTGACTTTTGGTCAACGTTGACTGGTCAACGGACTCGTCAGCCAACACTGGACCGATTCAACTGGGTGTGAGTCGGTTTGACCAGCCCCACCCCCGTGAACCGACCCACCCATGGTTAGATATACTTGCCCCCATCCCATCTCTCTCTCTCCCCCATGTCTGAGTGGCCTTCTTTCCCTTATTCTTTCTTGTTGCTCAGACCACGAAAGGAGATGTTGTCTCTACCTTCAGCTTCCTCAATACACCAGCTTCAAGATTCGACCAACCTTCGCCTCCTTCTCCGCCACCATCATTGCCAGGAGCTGCCCAAAGAGGCCATCACGCACGAGTCACCCCCAATTTGAGTGCATAGTTGTTGGTCTTCCCGGAGCTACCGTGGGCTTGCCGGCGACACCCAGGCCAAGCCACCGCCTCCAGCATGTCCCTAGGCCTCCCTTCAAACTCTCCAAGGCCATCGTTGTTGTCGCTTTGCCCCTTGTCGCTTTGCCCCCTGTCGCTTTGCCCCTAAAGCCACCGATTCCATCCCGAACGACGACATGCCCTGTTTTCCACCCAAGCCACTGTTCACAGTTGTTGTGCCCTCTCTAGCCAAACCCAGCCATCACCCCCAATCTATAGCTAGACATCCCCTGAGCACAATAGCACCGGCTTGGTCCATCAGTATCGTGTCGTTTGGGAGAAATCGCCCCTGAAAGTCAACCCCTCCCTAGAAACCTTAGCCTTCGATCTGCTGCCTTCTTGCCGCTGTTTCTCGGTGCTCCGGCCACCCTAAGCCTATGCCATTGGTACCATTAGGCGCGCAAGGGAGTTAGCTTCAAGATTTGATCGATCTCAAGCTCTGATTCGGCCCGAGAATAGAGGAATAAGCATCAACCCAACTGGACCCCGTAACTCGGTTCATGACCCACAAGACCCAACCGGGTTTGTTCGTAGGTCTTTAGCCAAAATGGAGCTATTCCGTCGCCGGCGACCACCACCCACAAGCTCAACTAGCCTCTCACAGCCGAGGGCCGCCTGCCGGAGGGTTGTCGGAGCTATCCCGAAGCTATCCTGGAGCTGGACCTTCCCATTTGTGGTGTCAGACCAAAGTATGAAAAGCTGCGCCAAGCCCGAGTGCGATTGGAAGTGCAAAAAGTGCATCGCCTTGAGCCACCGCTTGAGATGCACGTACTAACATGTAAGTGGACATCCTATCCTTGACCTAAGCTGGTCTACCGCTTTAGTAGAATGTATAGGGTAGACTAGCTAGGATGGTTGGATGTATAGGTAGATAATTGATAGGTAGGGCCAGATAGGGCTGAGTGTATAATATTGAACGTATTGCAGGTGACCAAAAGGCTATAATTGGCCAAGTGGGTCAAGTGTGCCTACTTAGGCATCGACCGAGAACTTTCATGGCTACAACGGAGAAATGAGAAAATTTTCTGACTAGCTAAGGTGTGTGGCAATGGAAGGATCGATCAAGTGTGTAGGTCCTGATCAGTCGAGACGATCGACAAACCCCGATGGGGGTGATGATCTAGAAAGATTGGTATGGTCGTCGGTACAGGACCGCTTGTGAAAATGGCGGTGTACCAGGAAATGGGGGGTCGATTAGACTGCTTCGATCACTGGGTGATCGTTTGAATGATTGATGCAATTGTTTGTACCAGACTGTCTGTAAATGTGTTAATGTGCTCGGCAGATAGTTAGGGTCTCAAGCCAGTTGTGTACAGCCTTTAATATTTAATTGTTATGCAATTTATTCATTTAATTGTTTATTATACAATCAATTGTGTATGATTATGGTGATTGACTCAACTTGATAAATGCAATGGCTTAGTGCTAAGTCCTGGTTATAGACCGGTTGACTCATAGGTAGATATAATAAGATTATCGCATTGAGTAGTCACATTAGAGATTATTAGGAATAATTAGGTCCCATGTAAGAACCAAGCAGCCTGAGAGGTTGGTCAGTGGAAACGACTAGGGTCTAACGCCACGTGAGGCATGAGCTTGGACTAGACCGATCGTTCGTGGGGAAAAAGGAGCTAATAGCTATGTAAGAGTAGTTCGAGGCACGATTGTTGGGTTGGAGAGCCCCGAGAACTGAGCGGTACGCCAGTCGTCCCAGAGAACCTGGTAGATTAGACTGTATGCTAGTTGAGCCTGAGAGGTCGTGTTTGAGAGTGCGTGGTACCCACAGTGGTAGCCACTATGTGCACTGTGGTCAATGACCGAATGACGTATCAACAGTAGACCGGAGTGAGTTGAGTGTTGCCTATGAAAGATTGATCGACAGACTAGGGACCTTAGGGCGATAGCTTTCCTAGTCTGAATTTAGGGTTAGACTCACTAAGATATTTATATCACACCTTGTTATTATTAATTATTTTCAGGCACATGGTTTAAGATTATCTTTGGTAGCATGGGTGGAGACCCGTGCCAAAGGCCGGCGACCTATCTAGGACATCGCCACTCAGTGGCCAAAATGAAGAAAAGGAGTGAAGATCGGGGATTGTCGTGTGCCTAAGGACGGAGCATGAAAGGGTTGTGACAGCTGTGGTCTAACAAAAATTTCACAGCATGAAAATGAGTTGTAAGTAACAAAGAGTAGTTAAAAGCCGCGTGTAAATAAATTCAACTCGGACCTATCTTTAACACGCGTCTCTCTCTCTCTCTCTCAATTTGCGCTCCCACGCTTCACCCTCTCCGCCCGTCTTTTAATCTGGGGTTCCTCGAAACCCCAAACTCTGAGGCCTAGACAAAAGAATAGTTCAAAAACAGTAATATATGTTCTTCTAATTCTCTTTCTACACAATTTCTATTGTTCTAAGCCCAAAGGTTAACATTGTTTCGACGTATCTTCAATCACCACATACCATACTCCTCTTCTTCTCTTCCTCCTCCATCACGCTTCAAAGCTTGCCAACATGTTTTCTCTTCACAAGATCTCCTTCCATGGCAATCAAATTAATACTCGCATTGTCGTCAACGACCCATCCCTTGAAAGTGTGCCTGTTAAAAGAATGATCCATTTCTGGACTTTCTACAGCCGTCTATAATAATCTCTCTAGTAGTGGGAGGGAAATTATGTCCGCTAAAGTTGCCTGGACAATAGATATTGCAAGAAGCACGAAGTGTATCTCCAGCCATTTTCTCCGCAAATGGCAGAGATGTTTGGGTTGTGAAGTCGGTGAAATCGAGCTATAGACATGCCCTAGTCCCGTTCTTTGATGCCTGACCAACTAAGAGAAGCTCACCCATTCTACTCTTGTAATATACAAACTACTTAGGCTCTGATCGTTTCACAAAAAATAACTTTCAGGAAAATATTTTTCGAATTTTCTAACGTTCGTTTTACAGAAAACGAATCAAATAAAATATTTTACACCAATATAAAAAACTCGTTCAAAAGTGAAGAAAATATTTTTCACTTTTTGAAAGAGGAAAACATTTTTCGTCTTCTTTATTTACCTTTAAATATCACGGCCTTTAACAGTGTGTCTCGACCTTGCCAAAGATTGGCGAGCCAGTGGCCGGTGAGCCAATGGCCGTTGTTGGTGAGTCGGTGGCCATTGACAGCGAGCTTGAGGCTAGCCTTAAATTGACAAGTTCATGGCTTTTGTTAGAAAGCCGAGAGCTTGTGGGAGTCTGGTAAAACTTTTAGCATGCCATATGTCAATGTATATTACAGTAAAATGATTTCCTGAAAAATATTTTTCAGATATACAACATTTTCCATGAAACGAACGGAGCCTTAATAAAAGTTTCATTTCCCTATCCCAATCTTGTTCCTTTTGCCAAGTAGCTTCCACGCTTGGAAAACAAATATCAGAAATACCATAATTGTTGTACAAAATCAACTCTACTTCTAAAAATTTTCAATCGATCACATAAGCGCCGTATTAAAGAGAAAACAATTCCTTAAGTGCTTCCTGTTACAAATTCCAACAAAAGGTCTACATGACATTTTTAATAGATTTTTTTTTTCATTTGTGGCTTTGAAATATATCGGGCAAGTCCAACGTGGACTATGAAGTGGCCATTCATGACGAATTGAGGTAGTATCCTTTAAATTTAACCCTCCACATTCTCTCTCTCTCTCTCTCTCTCTCTCTCTCTCAAAGTAAACGAATATCTCTCCTATCATCGTTTATGTTGACTTGGACTCTCTTGCTGTCTTTCATTCTTTACACTTACCTTGCTGTCTTGCTCTCTCTTTCACTCAGTCACTCGATTGCCGTCATCCTCTCTCACTCACTCAATTGGCCGGAGGAAAAAAAAACATTAGAACTTGATGCTTGGAGGGAAAAAATTAGGGTTCGATACTTCGTGGGAAAATATTTAGGGATCGATTTTTACTTATTTGTTATTGTCGCATTAAAATTTCCAGAATTCAAAATTGGCATCGGCAATGAAGTGACTAATTTATTTTACCAAAGTAACACTAAAATGATCAATTACAAGATTTTGACACTAAAGTGAGCGCTATATAAAAGTTATGACACTTTTAATTTCTTCCTCCCGTCCACATCCACACACTTCACATTACGCCAAAAACTTACGGTGGTATTAGAACCTTGGTGTTGGCATGTGTGTTATATCCACTGCTATACTATTGTTACTCACGAAATATCTGATATCCAAAGTATGACCAACTGTACATCACACTTAATCTGCTGTACAAATTAGAAAGTAGAAACTCATTTAATTCAATCCTGATTCAACTAAAAAAATAGAAACCCTCTTAACTCGCATTACTCTATTTTGCTACCTCAACCTTGCTCATCGTTCATGTCAGGAGTGTATCTTAGCAGGTGAAATCGCTTGTTTTTCTTGACGCACCTCACAAAGAAAGCTCACTCATTTTGTTGCCCTCGCCCCACGAACATAATTGAGCTAGTAGGCACTCATCTTGCACTTAACCTAAGAGCTTTAAACTCATGTTATTTCTCGGTTTGTATTGAGTATTCAATATTTGTAAGGGTTAAATCATGTATTGTCTTTGTTATATTTGTAATTCATTTTGTTAATTCTTTTATATATCTAATGAACGTATTCTCTTTTTTAATATGGATCGTTTTATTGATGAGATTATTATCATCAATAAATAGAGTTTACAGATTGAAGATGAATTAATACAAGTGGTGAGATGTCGTATCAACTGGTGTTTTAAAACTTTTGGTAAGTATTAACTAAGTTTGTCGTTTGTTTTGTTTTTGGATGTTCAAAAGTCATAGCATTCATTAGAAAATGAACAATATATGAAGTTGTATAACTTGTGATTTATATTTCGCATTTCTAATTTCTTATAGTTTAATTGTATTTCATATGTTCATTTTTTTATATTTATCGCTTTTAACAAATGGAGGTTTCTATTGTTATCTTATCTTAGATTCATATTTGATTACTTAGCGTTGAGTGTTGCATTATTGATTAATATAAAGTATGAAAAAGTGTGTTTATCCTTTTAAATAATACAAAAGAAAATGAAACAAAAAAATAATTGATTGATCCCTGGTTCACCATGAAACAAAAACATAATTTGAACGCACAAGATCGGTCTGGTCCTTGGTTCTAGGATCAACAAGATGAGTCCCTAGTCCCAAAAATTGGGGATTGGCATTGTATAGATTAGTCTTTGGATTAAGTGATATATTAGCTCAACTCGGATCATGTTTACTCCAAATACAGACTTATTGTCTAGGAGTGAGCACCAGTCTCAATCCAAGTTGAGAACCAAACTAAACCAAATGAATCACTTATAAGCAATTCCTCTAGGATTCTATCTAGTATGGTTTTCCATTCCTCATATGAGATCAAACTAATCGGACAGACACGGTATGCCTTATTTTTCTTTTTTTTAATTATTTTTTTCTCTTCTAGAACTAAAGCTACATTGAGGGTGGAGGCAAGCTCAAATCTAAAGCCAAGCTCAAATATAAATATATATATATACAATATATATATATATATATACACATACCTTATTTATCTTTTCATAACGTGATAAGGAACTCATGCTAAATCTAAGTACGAAATCCAATTATACTTTGCAAAAACATAAGCCTTAGAAAATCAAATTCCAACATAAGAAATCTAATTTTCTACAAAGAGAATTAATAAACTCTATCAAAAAAAAAAAAAAAGAGACACCATCGATTTTTGAGTGAATAGAATTGGTTCCTGATTCCACAAATAGAAATCGACTCTGTTCAGTCTGGTGCCCCGATTTCAAGATAAGAACCCACTCACCATAAAAGCGATCACTCTTACTATTGTCACATCAATAGAAGAATATAAGCATTTAAAAACATTACCACCGAAGTTGAGCTAAAATGGATCAAGAAGAAGCATTAAAAAATGGTTCATTTCCAAGCTTTCTAGAAGACAATACTCTTATCTCTAGTAGTGGTAGGTAACTAACGTGGCTGAAGTTACATGAGCAGTAGATTAATGCAAGGAGAAGGAGAAATCTCAGGCTTGCAGAGATATTGGGTAGCTGTGGTCAGCGAAGTTGCGCTATACAGATGCTCTAGCATTCGCCGACTCCTCCACTTGCAACACACAAATTACCTAATGAAAGCTTCCTCGTCGAAGTCCACACACATGCACACTTGCACATCAACCTAAAAAAAACTAATGGTGTTCACCAGCTCTGGTTGAATTGGCTCGTCGTCGTCGTCAACATAGAGTGGCGAGCCTAGCATCTGGTTGCGACCATGCAGTTGTGCATCAGCCATAGTTGCCTCTATGCCAAATTCGCCCTCATGTCCCACAAGCTCAATTACACATTGTTCGACCACCCAAACCGATTCATTGTTCAGTAGTGTTAAATTATGTCTCGAGTTTGAATTGGGTAAGTTATACAAAAGATGAAATAAAATAAACTAAGATTCCGTTCGTTTCGTGAAAAATATTCTTCTGAAAAATGTTTTCTGGAAGTTGCGGTGTTCGGGAGGCAGAAAATATTGTACTGTGGAAAATGTTTTCTAATCAATAAGAAGTTTCTTTCTAAAATTAAGGAAAATATTTTTCTTTTTTGAAAAGAGGAAAACAGTTTTCGGAAGCCAACCAATCATTAATGTCGACCAAATTATCAATAAATCAGCTGCTGGCTGCCGGACCGCCGACTGGAAAAGGCGGATCAACTGGACTGCAGACCTTATCCAAAATGAACCTACAAGACTCCGAAAAGCTAGCCAAGAAGCTGATCATTTGCAGAGACGATGAATAAACTAAGGGCACATTGGTACGAGCTAATGGGAATGTACGTCAGGAGCATGCGGACATGTGGGCACGCAGAACAGAGATCATGCAAGGAGGGAGGCGAGGTCGTACAGCTTCTTGGCCTGCTCGAGGGAATGGGAGTGGCCATAGTGGAAGAGATGTAGATGCCGTCAGCAGACACCCGGACGGGACGGTCCTCCGTAGCGTCGCTCTGCTGCTGCTCCTCTCCTCCTGTGGCCATCATCTTCCTCCTGCTTCTTCTTTCTTTTTTCTTCTTCCTTCTTCGTCAAAGCAACGTCGCACCACGCTCGCTCTCGATTGACGCAGAAATGGAATATTCCGCCACCAACCGCCGGACCGTCACCTGCCATCGGGATGGCGGTCGGGTGGCTCAGGTGATGGTCCGGCGGCAGTAGTCAGGCATATATGAATAAGACAAAAACACATAAAGAACAAAAATTATGTAAAAATATTTTCTGAAAAATTTAAATTTTAAACGAACAGCGAAAAATATTGTCATTTTTCAGGAAAATATTTTTCCGGAAATGCTTTATTTTCCGCGAAACGAATGGAGGCTAAATTTTATTTTAGGAAGCTTGCCAAAAGTTGTAATTCTCGTGGGGTCCAAAAGTCAAGACTTTGTTTTTGCGCACACATAATATAAAAAGACTATAAAAGAAAGAAAGTTTTGCTTCTTGATGCACGTCTACAATTTGCGAATTTTCTAAAGCCAAGGTCCTCGAAGCTATGTGAAGTTTGAAAAGAAACGTGAAGATTTACATGCTTGGACCAAAGATGAATGCTGGAGTTTTTGATTTGGCGTATGTAGAGTGTTTCTATTTCTGCTTGAACGCGTTGTGTTTTATGACATGAGTTTACGTTCAAGTGAGTTGTTTATTTATAAACACTTTGGGCTTTGGGTATAGGTGCGGGAAATACTCAAGCATGTGAGCGATTGTAAACTATGATTCTCCGATTATAGTGGATTATTTGTTGCTGGCTCTCCTTGTGGACATAAATACCGATACTTAGACCGAACCACATAAATTCTTGGTGTTCTTATTATTTATCGTTTATTTCTTTGTGCCTTATGTGTTGACGTAAAAAGCAAAGATCCTGTCGTTATTGAATATTATGAATATATTCCAACAGATAGATTTGTAAGGGAAATGCAAAAACGATTGCATATAATAAACTATTAAACCAAAAAAAAAAAAAAAGAATGACCAATGTCATCCTTGTTCGATGGTTTTCTCAATTACTCCACTTCGAGTTATTTAAGGATAGGGGTATGTGATCGATGCCTTGTGTGTGACGCGTGCGTGTTACTTGCGCGCTCTGTACACGAGCACATATGTATGACCACACTAATCATGTTTCCATCTCAAGATAGTATATTTCTCATCAAACTAATTGAATCGATAGATGTGTGATCTGTCTTGATTCGTCGGCAAAGTATTCTTATGATTGAAATCATAATAATGAAACTTTCATAGAACTATTTGGGTGTCCATTGTGATAACAAATTTATAATTTCAGCAATGGCGGCACCTACAGGAAATATGGAAGATTGAATAAAATTTCTATAGCAAAGACGCTGAAGCTAACAAAGAATAATCTAAGCCTCTACGCAGAACAATGCCATGTTCCCCTTTTATGATAATTTCAGGAGAAGGCTGTAGTAATCATTATTCTCATGAACCTGTGAAGACAGCGGGGGGAATTCCTCTGGATACTGAGGCCTCTAGATTGTCAAGGTAACGGTGAGTTTGATAGCTACTCACTGAGCATGACCATCTTCACCTGAGCAAGTAAAGAAAGTCTTCTGATATTTGAGGGGACATTCCAATTACAAGGTAAGGATTTCCTATCAATCTCAATTACAGGTTCATATGTGCTCGCATTGAGGACGACATGATGAAGCGGAGTGATGCCCCCGGCTTGCCGCGTCACGAGTTGATCGATCTCCACACACTAGCGGTGGCGAGGTCACGGAGAAGCCCAAGAAGATCACGATGAGCCGGCGAGACGCCGAGGCATCGACAGCTTATCGAGTCAAGTACGCATGCCTTGACGCTTTTGTCACCTTCAAGCTTGGAATGGTTTTGCAAGCATGGTCAGCAACGGAGCTCTCCTGATTGCTGGTGTGCTAAGGCTGAGAATCGCGCGATTGTAACTCATGTAGTTTGCCCCGTTTTGCTCATTAAAATAAATGGTGTTTGAGAAAAACTGCTGAGGATTGGATCCATTGGTTGGATACGGATTGGGTCCAAACATGAATTGTTACATGCGTATTTATATAAATGGGTCAACATAAATTAAATGGATTAACTTAAGTCGGATTCATTTCAACCATAAAATATATTTGACTTTTATTATATTTGTTCGAGGAATTTCATGATTACTCCACTTGGGGTCATATTGATGCCTCTTGCATGCGGCGTGCACGCTACTTGCATGCATATGTAATGCTGAACTTGGTTAATCATGTTTCCATATCAAGACAGTGTCTTACCCATCAAAATAATGAAATCATTAGATCTATCATATTTGTTAATTTAGCAATAATGTATTTTGTAATTTATTGGGGATACTTAACATCATCTAACAAGGAATCTTCATAATACATCAAGTAGCTTTGTCGTATGTACATAGAAGTATTTTGCTTCATCTAATTTTTTCTTGTTCGGTAGTATCTGTCCTTCATTCCGCTAAAGAAAGCTTTGTTGACAAAATGAATGGGAATAACGGAGGCCCCTCAAAATTTGAGAGGGCCATGGATCCATTTACAATGGGCTTTAATTATCCAGTCTGTTCTTTGAATATATTTAAATTAGGTCATTATGTTTTAACAGTCGAATCAAATCAGTCGTTTGCTAATATTCACAAATTTTCATAATCACATTATTACTCAATTTTAAAATTTTACTTTCATTTTAATTATTTCCTAAATCAACTAAATATGGCATCTTTACATTACCATTCCACATTTTTTGTCTTTATAAATATTACCGTCGTTCAACTTATGTACATTTTAGCTTGTGGTTTCCGTAACGGTAACAGTAAAACCTTATTTAGAACTTAGAACTGTGTCAAATTAATATTCCTGCTATTATGGTTTTATTGCAAAAATTTTAATAATACGCAAGTCTCTTTTGTCAATGTTTGGCTCAATTCCAATGAGAAAAAATGATTTGGTTGATTTAAACTTTATCAAACCATAATAATTTTAGGGTTTGATTGAATTGGGTTTCAAACAACACCTTGTTCAAAAGTCTAGACATGCTAATGCTTTTGTACTATATATGGATCCAGCCAAGTACCGGCTCTAACAATCCTTGCACAAGCATGCTTTTATTTTACAAACATGACATTTTTTCTTAAGATGATCGCTCCAAGCAAGCCTAAGTGGATGGGCCATCAAAGAAAGAAATCGCTTTCCCGACTCCCGCAAGACTAGGTTATCTAGCATTGTTTTTCCTTTTCGAATTTTATATAAACATAGAAACTATTGCTTCAATCCGTGGAGAATTCCTCGGTCATAAAAAAAAACTATTACTTCAATCTACTTTGGGGTTAATGTCAGCTTGTCCTGGAATAATGTCTTTCTAATTACGTATAAAGTTATCGTGAAATTTATCATATGCAAAAAAGAGTTTGAGTTCTGGTCCATGCGCCATATTAAATTCAAAATTATAATACTGAAGTTCATAATTTGATGCAAATTCACATGAAAATTGTAACTACCACAGCGACTTCAACGGAGTAAATGGTAGGGGAACCGGGAACCGGACCGGTGGAACTGGTTCCCTATTATGGAGAATCGGGAAACGGACCGAACAAGATTGGGCGGTTCCGGTCCGATTCTTGCCAGTCCGGTCCAGTTCCCAGGTGGTTCCCGGTTCCAATTAACGCGAAAAAAAAATTCTAAAACAAAAAATAATTGCACGTCTACGGTCCACTCGTCACATTTTCTGGACGTCCACGGTCCACTACTAGACGTCCAGTTTGGACGTCCAGAAACACTGGACATCACTGGACGTCCAGCAGTGGACGTCTAGTGCTGGACATCCAGTGATGTCCACTGGACATCCAGAAACACTGGACGTCCAGTGGGCATCCAAGTTTGACGTTCAAGTTTCTGGACGTCCACTTGGACGTGTCCAAAAATGCACCTCAAGACTAAAATACAGAATAAACAAAAACTCGTGTACAAACTTCACAAACTTACAAATATAAACTTCACAAACTTCAGAAATTTTTTTTTGAACAGTACCGATCCGGTTCCGGGCGGGCGGTTCCACCCCCCGAACCGGGAACTGGACCGAATTTTCCGGTTCCATTTTTTGTGGAACCGGGAACCGGACCGCCCGTTCGGGAACTCCTAGTAAATGGCCATGCCCATTACTCTATGGATTGGCGCACGTCAATTTGTGAGTATTTGAAGGATTAATCGAGTTGCAGAATGTGGAGATTGAGCAGTATAAAAGAATATATTTGCCACAGTAGATATGATATCTCTGACATTAAATTACTTTGGACCCCAATGATTACTTACATACCTCAAATTTGAAAAAAATATGATTAATGCACCTTCATGTAAGGACCAAATTGCCCATAATCACAATCTCATTTAAATTTGAATAGTTTCGTCTTTAGTTTGATTGATCGATTTGGTTGCATATGAGAATTTACAATTAGGGGATGCACGGCGCTTAGAAAAAAAAAACGATAATTTCGTAGGTTAAGGACCAATGGATTATTGACGTTAATGCATAAAGTGATATCTAAGAGTAAAATAGAAATAGTAAAATCAGGTATATATTTAGTATCTTTAAAGAAAATTGAAATATAGAAGTAGTCAATGGATGAAATGCAATTATATATTTTAGGAGTTTGTTAAATCAGTTTAAAGTGGATATAACGGAATTAAATTCTCTAAAAAAAATCTGACATTCCAGAGCAGCCATCCGACCGGATCCACGATGTCTGAAGATTAATATAATAATAATAATAATATATAATATATAAAAAAGGGAAAAAAAATATGACAATTTACAGTCTTCTCGACAAAAAAACGAAACAAAATGAAAACCAAATTATTCGCATCTTCACCGAGATGATCCCTTCCCTCTCTCCTCACAAGTCGCGAATTCTCCTCCCGCCACTCTTCCCCTGCTGCAAGAAAACCACTTCTTCATATTCATCTTCATCTTCATCTTCATCTTCTTCGTCTTCAAGCTCAAATTCGCCACCGAAATCCACCGCCAAATCTCGATCTTGGCCTTGCCCTCTAGAAATTCTTCACATTATGCTCCGCCTCTGCTTCCACCGGGTACGGCGCTGCCCTCGATTTCCTCGCATTCGTTCCTCCTCCTCCTCCTCCTCTTCCTCCTTGATTCCGCTCAAGGATCCGATCGACGATCCGCTCGATCCTCGGAGGCTCCACAGCGCGCCCCCCTCGCCGGTTCCCCACCCGCCCCCGCTCTCCCCTCTCCCCGACTCCCCCACCGCTTCCTCATCCCATCTCGCCCGTAACTCCGCGGTCGCTCTCTCCGCCACGCTCCTCGCCGCCGTCGTCGCCTCCGCGGCCGCCGGAGTTCCCGATTCTGCCGGCGAGCGCAGCACCAACCCGCTATACTCGGCGGCCGAGGGCGCGCTTCGCAGATCGAGTGACTCCCTGAGGAGGATTTATAATCACATCAGGCAGACCGGGGTTGCCGCCTCCGTGCTGTGGCAGTCCCTGAGGTCGGTGCTCTCCTCAGCGAACCACGAGGTCCGCGTGGGATTCGAGCTTCGAGTGGCTGCGCTGCTGGCCGACATTGCGTCTGCGAATGCTGGGAGGAGGTCTGCGATTGTTGGGGCTGGGGGCGGCAAGGTGGTTGATTGGTTGCTGGAGACGGTGGCGACCCCCGGGGTGGGGTTGGGGACGCAGGCTGAGTCTGCGAGGGCGCTGGCATACTTGATTGCGGATCCGAATGTTTGTGAGTCTGTTCTGGGAAGGCCTCGAGCTGTGCCTCATCTGCTGAGGTTTATTTTTTCATGCCATCCTCAGCGGTCCAAGAAGGTGAGTCACCTTTGTTTGCAGTTGCGTGTATCGGGCCCGGCAATGTTGATACTATGCATGGCTGTTTTGGGAAAGTCGTTGGACTGAGTGCGTAATCAAGTTTATTGTTTGTGCAAGGATATCTGCCAGTAACGTGTAATAATTGAAGATAATTTACCAAATGGTCAATTGTGTCATGTTTTTTTGAGGCCTTTGTTGAAAATTCAAATTTTGAACGCTGAAGCATGTTGCTGTACTTAATAAAAATTTATGGCAACGTTCAGATAATGGCGTTGTTCATCAAATGAGTTACTTTCTTTCTTCATTCAAGATTTTTGGGCTTTTCATGGAGTAAAATTTGGGGATCAAGGCAATGTCAAAGTAACATTAGCCTATTCTTCTTCTGCATACATGTATGTACTTTACATATTCTCGAAATTGGCTAGAGGCAAGATCAGATGTACCCTTGGAAGTATTTATAAAAGGACAACAATTAAGAGCTTTTACTAGTTGTCGTTCACAAGAAGCCTTCTAGTTTGTCACAGTTCAATTAATCATTTTTAAAAGAATATGTTAGATAGAGCGAGAGTTACATTGATGCTTCAACATTCCTTTGCAATTTTATTTGTATAGGATAAGTTTCGGCATTCAATCTTTGCTTAGAATTATGAGGTGAAACCCACAATAATGGTTTCTATCAGTTTCATTCTTTTATATGTTTCGAATCTTATTGTTTTTGCAGTCTTGCATTTTCTCTTGATCTTCTTGATGCCCTTAATTCATGCTTTGCCATTGATATATCGCATTTTCTACGAGCAGCACACGAGACGTAGTTCATTCGATATTTCTGATTCTTTGAAAGGTAGGAGCATGCTAGTTGCTGCAATAATGGACATTGTCACATCTAACTGCGATGATTTGGATAAGAACTCAGTTAAGTCTACCTTGCCAAAAATTGCGGAAATGAGAGATATCGCTGCCGCTATTGAGGTTATTGAGGAAGGTGCACTCCATATGGACGAGAACAGTGGAAGTGAAGATGATGACAATGGTGATAGCAGTATGAAGGGAATTGGGATCAAGATCCTAGAAGGCACTACAGTTTTAGGACTTGCGAGAGCTAATGAACCAACAAATCTGGAGCATTTAGATACTGCTCGTACTGAAGGAGCAGGGCTAGCACCAAAAAAGTTGGCGCTGCAGCGTACTTTTGATAGTTCAGTAGCACAGGGCAATTTGTTATCTGCCGTGGTCCCTGGACTTTGGGATGATTTGCATTGTGAACATGTTGCTGTACCTTTTGCTGCATGGGCTTTAGCAAATTGGGCTTTGGCATCTGAGGAGAATAGACGGCACATTCAAGAACTGGATCAGGATGGGCATGCTGTCATGACTGCTTTGGGAGCTCCTGAGCGATCTGTCAGATGGCATGGGAGTCTGGTGGCTCGTTTGCTACTGGAGGATCGTAATTTGCCTCTAAATGATTCTGTTCCTGAATGGAGTTCAAGCCTCCTTTCCACCATATCTCAGGCAAGCAAAAATGAAGACATTCCACTTGCTTTGGTGGCATTATCTGCATTTCTGGTTTCTGTTGAAAGAAGCTCTGAGGCACAAAGAGTTATTATGGAGAAAGGACTCTATCTGTTGAGAGATACTGTTAAGAGGACATCTAAGCACAAACAAGTACAAGAAGCACTAGCAAAGGCATTGGAGTTGCTTTCTGCAGGTGATACTAATTTATCTCTTGAAGAGAGTCAAAGGTGGTCTGCAATTTTGCTTCAGTGGGTATGTGGGGGAGGCTCCTCAGATATAGTTCGATCTTCAGCGACAAAGGTCCTCTCACGCATTCTTGAAGACTATGGACCATATTCTGTGCCAATTTCACAAGGCTGGTTAGCTATCCTGCTATCTGAATTTCTGCGTTTCAGCAAGGCATCATCTGTCAAAGGGAATGCTCAACCCAAGAGCGACAAAGCGAAGGTTTGGTGATGCTCTTTGTTGCTTGTATTCCATTCTGAAGTTACATTGTGTTTTTTAATTTACTGAAGTAGTTTGATCTTTTCAGGATGATGTATGGGGGGACATACTTTAAGCTTAATAGTTTAAGCATAATTTTTTATACTTTTGTATGAATATTAGTCGTCACTCTGAGGAGTGTGATAAATGTATCCATCAACTTCATTACTGTCTGCTCCTTCAAACTGCAAAATAGTTGCTGCTGAAGGTGGTCCCTTCAGCTGGTGGCTGTGTCTTCTTTTGATGGGATAAATTCATTGAAGAGCTGAAAGGGCAGCAACCCTTATAAAAAGAATTGATTACAAGGGAAAGATCCAGAAACTCTAAACAAAGTATCTAATGACTTCCGCTATAGGGAAACGAGTTAGAGTGTTAGTGTCCTTGAACAAAATCCATTCTCTGGAATATTCTTTCTTCAAGCTCTTGGTTAAGATTATTTCTATGCCTACCTTGTTGGTGGAGTGTTTGTTACAATTAGAACTTTATTATTTTGCAGAATCAAATTGATCAGTCGAATATGCTTTCTGCTGGGCAAATTGCTAATCAGTTGGCAGGTGCTGTTGTTGGTTTAGCTGGAAATCAGTTGAAAGCGGCTACTGAGTCTCTTGACACATTTCCATTGGCAGATCTCCTGTCTATTGAACCTTTTATTGGACCATCTAAAAATCTGAAGAAAGATGCTCGCCCCAGAATTAATGCTGCAGATTCTGCATTGGCAACCCTTAAAGGCATTAAAGCACTTACTGAATTATGTGCAGAAGATGTCTCCTCTCAGGACAAAGTAGCAGAATATGGCGTATTACATTTGTTAAGGCGCTTTCTTCTAAGTGATGATTATGAGAAACTTGCTGCTATTGAAGCATATGATGCATCAAGAGCCACAGAAGCTGTGCAGAGGGTCTCAGATGCTCCTGCAGAATCATCACTTCCAGAAAATAATGAATCTTCTAATGTTCGAGTCCCACCTACTGGTCACATTCGGAAGCACGCAGCTCGTTTTTTGACCATCCTTTCTCTTTTACCAAAAGTCCAGGAGGTCATAGTAAAAGATGATATCTGGTGTAAATGGCTTGAAGATTGTGCCAACGGGAAAATTCCAGGTTGCAATGACCCTAAATTACAGAGCTATGCTAGGGCAACACTATTGAATGTGCTTTGCAATGCCCAGGTGGATAAAGACGATTCGAGTGTCTCCAGCAATGCGGGGGGAAGCAGCATATGTGCTCGTTACGATGACGTGATATTTCTAATCAATCCTGAACTGCCTCACTGGAAGTGTGTGGAAAGGAGAGGTATAGATGCAGTTCCTGATAGTAACTCATCTGTGTGGGGTCCTAATTCGGAGAATCTCAAGGACTTACCTGGGAAAAAGGCTTCCTACGAGGAGACCTTGTCAAGATCTGGCGACGTGTCTCGGAGTGGCTTAAACTCTGAGATACCTCCATTAGATGTTGTTTTTGTTCATGGCTTGCGTGGAGGGCCTTACAAGACATGGCGCATAACAGATGACAAAACTTCAACAAAGTCTGGCTTGGTTGAGAGGATTGATCAGGAAGCAGGGATGCAAGGAACATTCTGGCCAGGTGAATGGCTTCCTACTGATTTCCCTGAAGCGCGTCTCTTTACTCTCAAATACAAGGTTTGTGCTAGATATACAAATAGTTAATACTTTCCAGCTTGTTAAGCTTCATCGAGATATGCTTTTGTAAATAAGAGTTCTGAAGTTTTATATCAGCATGGAAAGTTTCTGTGAGATATAACTCAAAATTCGAATTTTATGTGCAGACAAATCTTACCCAGTGGTCTGGAGCTACCCTCCCTCTTCAGGTCTGTTCCTTAACTTAGAGCATCTTCATTTTGGTTGTTCTTTTATTTTTCAGTCTTCGAGTAAGGAGGTTTTTTTAGTCCACAAATTATTCTTTTTTCTTCTTTTAAATGAGCAAGAAAGGACGCATTTGACAAATCTTTATGAGGTATTAGAGGAGGATTTCTGCAATTCTTTCTTCTTTTTGACTAATGTAAGTATACCAAGGTTGGTTTACGATATCCATTTTCTAAGTGATGTGGCAGACTGCAGGGGCAAACAAACAAGTGGGCCATATTTAATACCCAGTAAACGATTGCATTCTTTAGCGTAACAATTAGTAAAACCAGTCTTAATATACCTGATGTATTGTTTCTTCATATAGGTATGTTCGTTCTGGCTGAAAATTTAGAGGAGAGTTGTCTATCATATCCAATACTTAATAGGGAGAAGTCAGTGTAGTGTGGTTATTCTGTTTCCCAAAACCACAGCACTAATTACCTGTTATGTGCTTATAAAGCATGGATTACAAGAGCTTAATGATATTATGGGCTATAGTCAATACCTCAGCTCACTTATTCTTTGTCTGCTAGATAGTGTTTGTGAACTTCTTTCTAGCATCTGCAGTGTGGCATAGTTTATATTTTATTGTGCAGTATACAATAAAATCAAAAAAAGTAATCTGCTATCAAAGTACAACAATGTTAATCCTGAATCACTCGCAGAGTTAAATTTGCTGTTTGTCAATATTTTTATTAGTTTTTAAATACTATTGTTGGTTTCTGTATGCATAAATGCTATTCAATGGAGCTAATACAGCATGTGTCTGGTTTTCTTGCTTTTTATGACCAGGAAGTGAGCTCCATGCTTTTGCAGAAGCTTGTTGCTGCTGGTATTGGGGATCGTCCTGTTGTGTTCATAACTCATAGGTTTGTTTTATTCTATTAGGCATTGGCTCTTTTTCCTCATGGACTTGGCATTTGTTTCTGTTTTTAGAGCTTTAATGTGATATCCCCTTTTTCCTCTTGATCTTCCGCTTGTTTGGGCTGTTTTAGTTTCTGATAGCTAAGTTTAGAACAGGCTTTGTAGTTTCAAAGTTTTCACTGTGATGAGAAACTACCATTTTCAGATATTATCAGTAAGGGAGTTCTATGCATGTGCGGATCAGAAAATGGGGGGCTGAACAGTTTGTACTTTTGCTATTAATCTGTTGTGATAGATTCAGACAGTGGCTCACTCCTTTTTTTATTGCAACCACCTCATAAGAGGATCTCTTCACAGAGCCCTATCACCCTTGTTGCATTCCACCACACATGCACCAGAAGGAACACAAAAACAAAAGAGGGAAAAGGCAGTATTGATATCCCGAGAAAGTCGATTGATCATACATCATGAAATCGCTCTTTTGTTTTGTTTTTTTTTTTTGCAGCATGGGTGGCCTAGTTGTCAAGCAGCTGCTCTATAAAGCAATGGCAGAAAATTTTGACAACCTGGTGAAGAATACTGTTGGAGTTGTATGTTTGGCTTTAGATCAAACTATGCTTTTCAAAAATCAGCTTATTTTGTTTTGACTTTTCTTTTATATAACTTTGGCTCTCAGTTTGAGAATATTTAAATTCACTGAATACTTTTTCATGTGTCGCTCGATTAGGTGTTCTACAGCTGTCCACACTTTGGAAGCAAACTTGCGGACATGCCTTGGCGAATGGGTCTTGTGCTTCGCCCAGCCCCAACTGTTAGTACATGACACTTTTAATATTTTCAAGTAGATTGTTTGTTCTTGTACTTCTTGGTGCAGTCAACTCTTTGTATTTTAATTGGTTAGTGAGCTTGTGGCTCCTAATAGCATTTTACTTTTGCTGACAATAGATAGGAGAGCTAAGAAGTGGGTCTCCAAGATTAATAGAGTTAAATGACTTCATTCGTCAGCGAAACAAGAAAGGACTGCTACATGTGTTGAGTTTCTGTGAGGTCGGTTTTCTGTGTTTGGACGTATAAATGCTTCGTCATGTGTATCCATCTCTTGTGTGGTAAATAGCACTATTTTGCAGACTAAGGTAACTCCAATTGTAGAAGGTTACGGAGGATGGGCCTTCCGGATGGAAATTGTGCCGATTGAGTCAGCATATCCTGGATTTGGTGAACTTGTTGTGAGTACTGCTTATTTACATTGACTTTAATGCGATTTTGGCTAGTTATTGAAGTCTGAAAGTATTGGGATTTCTGTGTTTGTGTTGGTGCATGCTCTGCATGGTGTACCTCTTATCAGGTCTGGATCTTGTTAGCTTCGTTTGACAACATATGTTGCCCCGATAAATCTGTTATCATCTCTTTTTTTGTTCATAAAATCTGTTATCATATCTAAGTGCTACTATATGGAGTATTTGACTAGACAAGAAATCTGGTTGTGTAAAAACCAAATTTGCAGCTTGTTGATTAGCCTCAAATTTTGTTACAGGTACTAGAGTCAACAGATCATATAAATTCATGTAAACCAGTTAACCGCACTGATCCTTCATACACAGAGACATTGGATTTTCTGCGCAAGCTGAAAGCCCAATACACATAGATGATCATAGCATTGAATTTCGGGGGATCTGATGATTTCTGCTGCTCGGATGGAAGCCGACAGTGTATCCTGAAAGTGCAGCTTGAACGTCTGTACACAACGACACCAAATTCTTTTATTCTAAGTGGTGCAATCTTGAGTGAGAGAAACACACAGACGTCTACTAGCGTCTCCATCTTTTGCACTTCACAGGACATAATTCCTTTGTCAAGTTCATCCAAGTCGCTTTGCCAAGATATCCATAACCGACCGAGGAGCAACATGTAAAGTCTGAACCCCTTTTGTACCCCTTCCCATGTTGTAGATGTGTTAGAATCAGCAGTTTTCTGCTTCCTGTGATGTTAGGAATAGCCCTGGCATTGTCGTGAGAAGCCTCTGCGCAGCATGTAATCCTTGTACATCAACTTTGTAAGAAACGATAAGGAAATGAAAGATTTGATTCTGTTCATACCCTGGGAACCGTTTCAGTTCTTCTTACAACGTTTTTGAGCTAAACATGTGAATGGATGGTTAAGGGTGACCAGCGCGACTATGGATAACCGTTACCCCGAATGTTGTTATTCGGAGGGTTTGGTAATTGTCCATGACAAACGATAGATGTCAACTATATAACATTTGGAATTATCATTCAGTTAAAAGTTTTTTTCTATTGGGCTCCGTTTGATTCGAGAAATTTGAAATTCCTGAAAAGTATCTTTTGGGATGTTGATAATATGATGGATGCTTATTGTTGTTTTGGACAATTTTATCAAATACTTCTTTACTAGATGGTGACATTTCTAAAATTGAAAAGTGATGATCGTAAGTGAAAATTCCGTTCATAAAATTCATTAACTAGTTCAAACCAAACACTACAAAATCAATTGTGCTACATCAACTCAAACGAAGCGCTACAAAAGCAATTGTGCACATGCATGGTATGCAGACTTAACTACTTTTGAGTAACAAGTTATACTTAAAAATCTCGTTGATAATTAGAATAAATTTCGTTAATTGATTTCTTAAATTAATACATTACTTTTTATTGTTAACTTTACAAGGAAAAAAAAAGGAAATTGAAGTTAAAAAAGTGAGAACATCACATAAATATATTTTACACTAGTTAGTGATATACGTTTGTTTTTTTAAAAAATGATTGTTTCAAAAAGTATTCTTTAAAATATAATTGCTTGTATTATTGACAAAGGGAAGTGAAAAATATATTTCAATAGCGTAGTTGATGATAAAATTTTATTCTATTGATTAATTATTTTAAACGCTATAAATATTATAATTATAAAAATATATTGTAAATCTTGTATTTTCGTCTCATTTTCACCTTCTATTAGCTTTTGGCCGTTGGGGGAAAAGCCTGCCGAGGCGCTGCGGTTTTCATCTGCCCCATTTCCCCTCCACTTCCGACTCCTCGGCCTGCCACAATGTCTCTGTGGTCTCCACCACCACCGCCACCACCTTCGACCTCCACACCGCCGTACAGATCATCTCCACCGTTTCTCCTCCGTCGGTTCTCATTTTCCAGGTCGTGGTCCGTTCCGCTTCTCCTCTGTGACCCGAGGCGGGCGACAAACAAGCTCTCCTTCGGTCCTCGCTGCTCCTCCGCCTCGCCGAACGTCGGCACCAACCCGCCGGTGGTGAAGAAGAGGAAGAGGTACCGGAAGCTCTATCCGGGGGAGACAGAGGGCATCACCGAGGAGATGAGGTTCGTCGCCATGAGGCTCCGCAACGTCGGCGGTAGATACACGCACAAGGTCAAAAGGAGTGGCAATGGTAGTGGCGACAGTGGAAGCGATACTGGCAATGACGGCGAGGTTAGGGATGTAGTCAGCGGAGAAGAAGAAGGAGAAGGAGAAGAGGACGTGGAAGGTGGATTGTCGTCGGATGGCGATGAGAGTGGGGAGACGTGGATCCCTAGCTTGGAAGGTTTCGTCAATTACTTGGTCGATAGCAAGCTGGTTTTCGACACCGTCGAGAGAATCGTTGATGAATCGAGTGACGTTGCTTGTGAGTGTTTCTTTTTCCCCTTTTCACATGACATGCCCCCTCATTTTATCCTCCCCATGTACTATTTTCTGAAGCTATCAATTTTGTCACTGTTGAGATTTTTGATTGGTTGGTCATTGACTGTTGTACGTCATGGGTTCCATTTTGTGGACATTGTAATTGGCTTCTGCGTAGATAATTACTCTGAGCTGCTGGACCTTGCTGACTATGGCGGCTTAGTAGATATGTGCTTTGTCAGAATCTGGAGTAATTTAGACTCGTGTAGATGTAATTGCTATCTTGCCCACTTAATTTGGACCAATTGCTGGAGAGATTTTTAAATTATGCAATTCTTGGAGCTGTCCCAAAGTCATTTTGGAAATTCTCATGGGAAAGCTGTTTACTCACAGAAGCTCATGCAGCTTCCATGGGAATTGCGAGTATGTATAGTCCATAGTCTGTTGAGACTGTTGTGCCTTTTTGTCATAGTTTATACAGCACTCATCTAGATCTCTGACTGTTGCAAATCGTGTCATAAAGCAACATGTGTACTTGCACAATGTACTCAAAACCCTGTTCATTTTTGTTCAAGTTTTTCCTTTTGATCATTGCTCAACATTATTGTTTCCTGTACTCACAGATGCCTACTTCACCAAAACTGGATTGGAACGTTCAGAAGGCCTTTCAAACGATCTGGAATGGTTTTCCCAGCAGAATGTTGCAATCCCTGAGCCTAGCAATGCAGGAATTTCATATTCCAAATACTTAGAGCAACTTGCAGAAAAGAGTGCCCCTTTGTTCCTTTCTCATTTTTACAACATGTACTTCTCCCACATAGCAGCTGGTCAATTGATAGTGAACCAGGTAAGTTTTGGCCTAGCTACTCTACACATCCCTTAAGATGCTCGCATCTCTGACAAGACTGATGTGGCAATACTTACATCATGTATTATGAAATTCTAACTTTGTGCTGTTTAATGCCCTTAGATTGTTGATATTCCATGTTGTCCTAACAATGAATCATTCTTGGCATGTACATCTTCTTTTCGGTTTTTTCTTTAATTTCCTAAATCATAATTTTAGGCTTTATAATTATATGATCATTGGTCCTGAATCAGTTAGGTTCTCCGGAATTAAGTCAAGCTCTTTGAAAAATGAAGCAGCAGAGTTGAGTTTTCAGTATTTCCTGAAATTTGACGGAAGGATTATTGCCAGTTGGGTGTAGGTTTGAAGTTGTCAGTGATTAAAAGTCAGCAAATGCTCCAGTCATTCATAAAATTTAACTCAGATTGTTCAAGATGGAAAGAAGGATGCCTTTATAAGTTTTAGATGAATGTCTGCAGATGATTTTTACTCACTGGACCCTTCTACATTTGTGGGATGCGGTCTTATCTTTTTCTATGATGTTTTTAGCTGATGAAATTCTAGATATAGTGCACGGTTGTTTCTCTTATAAGTGATACTTAGCAAAATACTTCAGC